>JALZYL010000011.1:0-591501 GCA_023619815.1 Aspergillus neotritici
ATTTAAGTAAGATATTTATTATTATATAATTATTCTATTCTTAATTATTTAAAGAGAAGAAGATCTAGTATAATAATATAAATAAAAAAAATTAGATAAATAAAGTTATTAATTTAGCTAGATAATATTTACTCTAATATAATTAGAATAAGATATATAATAATAAAAATAATAATATAATATAAAAGAATTAAATATAAGTAAGAAAGAATATATTATTAATAAATATAAAGTAAAAAATCTTTAGATTTAGAATAAAAAGTTTTAAAAATTTAGATAAATAAATAAAGATAAAATAATAAAAATATTAAATCTAATAAATTAAGAGATAAAAGTAAACTCTAATATATAATAGCTGGGATTTATATATAATTATTTATTATACTACTAACTAGCTAGTGTGTGGCTTAAGTATAGCTGAGCAGACAGGAAGCCCTGTTTTCCACACTCTATGGTTATATGTACTTGAACAGAGGATAAAGCATGTAATAATGTGCATTATTCTAGTTGTTGGTCATGCCCACTACGGGTCCTATGCCTTTCGTTTCTGTAAGTGATTGCCAATCGTTGTAGGGCGTGATAACCTGCAGCCTGATAATATTCCATTAATTTTATATATTCAGTAGGGTCATTCAAGGTCCCACTCGTGCTCATTGCTAGAACTGTTGATTTGGCAGGGTGATTGGCAATAAAGACATAACAGGCTTATCATAATAGTACCAAGTCTAAGTAGGCGAAAGCCGTAATCTCCTTATGCTTTTTGGAGTGGGGGAGTGGGACATCAAACTTGAGGCAGGACTGGGGCCTTACCAATTCTGTTCTTTCCCTCTAATCACATTGTTGCATGATATAGATAGTTGAATTTGTCTAACCGCCGCCAGTAAAGACATTGAAATAAGTCTATGGATTCTTGACATCACTGTCCTTGACTTCCCCAGCCTTTGCCATGAATTCTAGTACTGGCGTAGTATGACCAGCGGGAGATAATCCGCGAAAGTGAGACGACGGACTCTTGACTTTCCGATTCTGCATCTGTTCGGGAGTGGCACGGGTCGCCCGTTCCAGGTCCTCTTATTGTCGTGATAATAGCCGCTCCCCAGCAGGATCTTGCGCAAAAAATTGCGGTAAAGGGATGTTGTTCTTAGCTTGACCAGGCACCCAGCCCACTGTATTTTCAAACCCGGCAATGAACTCCGCACAGAGTTCCTCGAGAAATTCGCGCGGAAAATTGTCTTTATGCCTGGCGTACTCTTCTGGTGTGCCTCCTCTCACCCACGTGTTCACCACAAGCTTGCGAGGGAGCGATCCCGGGGTTGTATGTGCGTAGATAAAGTTGATAGTTTCCGCGCTAGTAACCGCATCGCTTTTACTCTCGATTCTGTTCTCACAGGCTGAAAATGCTGCCTCTTGAAGCTCGGGGATCTGGAAAGTTCCAGCAAGCACCCAGAGCTGGACTAGGAAGGTGATATGAGCGCCTGACTCAATGTCAGGGGAGAAGGCGCCCCTGTACATCCAACTCACGGCCTCAGCAAAGACATCAGGATTCACATCCGGAAGACTGATAAGATCGTCCAATACACCTGATTTAGCTCGCTCTGTAAATATAGTATAGAAATAGTGCGAGTAGTCACATAGAAGTGCTACATGCACGTCAAAAGGCGTTTTTTCGGGTCCCACCTCAATATGTGCTATTCCAGCGCTTAGGGTTCTGCAAGTTGCTTGGTTAGTAGATTGACCTGCGAGATACGATGTGATAATTACCCTTTTCTAAGGCGCCCAGCCATTGGGTTCTAAAGTGGTTTGTTTAGATTGCGTTCCAAAGTGGGTTTTCAGGATCCAGAAATTGTTGGGAGTTGGGGAGTTCAAGTAGCTGGCTGACCTCGGCGGCGCATAAATGAGGGGGTGTCTAGCGCCATATTTAGTGAGATCGCGAACCCCGGACATTTAGACGAGAACTTCCTACATGGTTCTATTTACGGAAACTTACGAGTCGGGAGATCAACCGCGTTGCGAAGGGGATGTTGGAGGCCTTGAACGTCCTTCAAAAACCTACCCACAATGCGATGATCTCGTCTGAGCGTGTACCAAAAGTAAAACTATACAGAAATATATAAAAAATATAGAAAAAAGAAAAACATACAACAGCCGGGATTCGCATGTGGTCACCCACCATACTACTAACCGGCCGGCGTGTGGCTTAAGTACGGCTGAGCGGACGGGAAGCCCTGTTCTCCACACCCTATGGTTGTATGTGCTAGGATATAGGATAGAGCCCGTTATAAAGCCCTTGGGAATGCTTTACATGATATACGCCAGTATATCCAATGTCTCCACCATATATCTGTTGCCGTGCCCCAGCCGATTCGGAGATGAGCTTCAGGGCTCCGCCATATAGACGCTGCGATGAGGTCACCATCTCGGGCATAAGCCGAGTCTGAAGAAGCTGTACTCCCGCAACCTGCTAGCTGGACCTCTGAAAAGCGCGTGCTACCTTGACCGTGGTTGAAAAGGACGTTATCGGGCTTTATATCTATATCACGGATAAGTATTGTATTTGGGAGGGACAACGCTGAAACCTGTATGTGCAAATGCCCATTACTGGCTGCAATTAAAGAAGTGTTACGGGCTGAGCAGCCATCTCCTTTGGAGATGCCTGAGGCTACGCCTAATAATCAATAACGGTAGAACATGGCAGTGTGCTTGTTCCGTAAAGACCTCTCGAGGCAAATTTACGATCCGAAGACACTTTGGCAAGTTATTGTATCGCTGGCGGGCGTCTGCGTCATCTGTATGTATTTGTAACCGGGAAGGACACCGACAAGGTCGTAGCCTATCTATCCGCTCAAATATATATTTCCCTGCTTGAGGTACGGATGATAAGGTAGCGACATAGAAAGTTTCGGTATAGATCCACCGCTTTTCCAGATCCATTGGATGAGCGTGGTCATTTCCTGGCTTCTATTGCTCTTCGGATACTGGCATCGACCTTCCGATATTGTTGAGCGCCTCCAATACACGGTGGTTTCAGAGTCGAGCTCGGATCAAAGGAACCATATTGCTGTATGTAAGAGTATTATCGGCCATTTCCCTTGAACCCTTCCAGTTCGGTTATAGAAAATGATCGACGACCGCCCATTCCCCCAGCTATATTAGACTGGTTTGCTGGACACATATTCCGTTCTCAACCGCGAAGCTGCTTGCCATAGCCTAGGCTATATCTTCTCGACGGCTCAACCAAACTGGCTGGTTTGACCATAACTAGTTAGCCATTCCTCAAGCACATCAGATGAAACCACAATGAAGTTGGTTGAGTCCATGAAGTTGCGTTTAATGAGTGGGACAGACGCCTGGCTGTTGTTGGTATTGCAATACCCCTGACCTGGGCCAGGCCCGGGCCGAGGCCCAGGCGGTCACGTCCAGTTCCATCTTGCGACCACCTAACTGGGTTGGGTTTAGCTCGGCCCCAATGTATATGTGGCCTGAGGCATGAGGGTTTGAACCGTAAAATTTTCTTGTCGGAAGTCTATCCAAGGCAGGTAGGTCATGAGGAAGAAAAATGTCATGGGTATATATACTGGCTCATGTTATCGAGCTAAACAGACCCATAGACCCACCAAGGAAAGACCATGTACTTAATAGTCTGGCTAAGTGTAGTCCATCCTGGATGGCCTTCGAGTCTTTCGAGTCCTTGTTACTCTCGCGTGCCCTATTACTCGAGCTGCACCAAATTGCAGGACCATTCTTTTCCAACCTCCGACACGAGGTACGTATGAATGCATGGACGCTGCTAAGTGGAACCAGATAATAGAGATGGAACTCCAGAGTGGGACAATTGATCCCCACCTCAGCAGAGATCTGATCAACAAGATCGTCAGCGGGGGATGTACCCCATGCCCATATTTGATCCATATTTTCCATTTCTTATTGTAATACTCTATTTGACTTTTTTCTGGATCTTACCCCAGAAACCCAACACGACGTTGCTGTCGAGGCTGATGATACATCGTGTGGGCGACCGGGGACTCGGAAAGTTACCACCAGTCAACGTGCCTTTGTCTCGCAGGGTCAAGGTGGACAAACTGCCAAGAGTGACAGGGAAGAAACCATGTTGCCCAGACAGGCCGGTCGGAGACGGGTGGGTGTTAGTGTTAGGGAGACATGGTCCATGAATGATGCCGTGGTAAAAATAGTGGCCCGCATCGCACCATCGGTGTCACACGCTCTCTCTCATGTAACCTCCACAATGTGGCAGTCGTCGTGTGCGGTGAAATGGATCGATACGAGGACTGGTCCCAACCGTGGGGATGGAACCAGAAATCTGATATTGTGGGAAGGTTGATCAAGAGGTCGATCCTTGTGACTGGATATTGAGGGTTCATGAGGGAACGTTAAATTACATAACGCCTTCACTGTTCGTTCGGAGATGGATGTAACTGTGGCAGTGGACCACTGCATGTATCCATCGAATTCCAGAATTCAAAAGTTGACTGTCCAATGCTGGCATTTCCTCCGATATTGCGGGGATGTGGGTGGGAGACAAAGAGGATGCATGGCGATAACAAAGAGAAATAAGGGGCCCGCTGACTGGACTGACAGGGTAGTTGAAGCCCCTAATTAGTTAGATACTGGGTCTAGTCAGTATCGTGGGGCGTTTGGCGTTCCATGGATGCAGTGGACTTTTCTCGGTTAGATCCAATCACTGCGGAGAGCGATGACTGGCTCGTATCACAAGATAACTGCAGTGGAGACCAACTGGATAGATAGAGACAGCACTGTCAAGGGTCTAACCCATCTTCGTCTGACTGTCTGTCTTGATTCCTCGAGGTCAAATAATGCTCCATCGGGGGCGTGTCTCTCCCCCACTGGTGTAACTCTGCCATTCATCTGGCTGAGTACAGGTCCCCCATCCAATGAATCCTTCTCCCGAGAGGAGTGGCCAGTGTGAAGCGAACTAGCTCCTGTTGAACTAGCGGTTAATGTTACCGTCGTAAAGCGCAAGGGGACAACACCTTGAGTATTTAGATTTCTGCAGCCCCCAGTCACTGTGCTGTCCGGCAGTGGCAATGTGGTTGCTGTCTAGTCCTTAAAAGACCGCTAAAGTCCCCGGTCTGGCTCCACCCTGAACTTCCTGGAGTTTCACCAACCGACTGTTGCTGTATTTCGCTTGCCCGTTCGAGTTATTCAATGGTCGACTCAGATCCCAAAGTTGCGCCCGCTATGGCGACTGAGAAACCAACCACTTCACCGCAGCTGTCGGTTGATGAAACCATGCCACACTTTCAGCGCCCGCCAGGATGGATGTACAAGGAGCTCAAGCTGGGAAGATGGTCTGCAGGCTGGTATGCGTCGCCTCGCATTCAATTGGGCATGGTCGCCTTTGTGTGTTTCCTGTGTCCCGGCATGTTTAATGCGCTGAGCGGATTGGGAGGGGGCGGGAAGACCGACGCTCACTTGGCCGACAACATGGTATATTTCCCTTCCTTTCTGTCTGCCCCAGGCTCCGAGTCTGTTCTATTTGCTTCATATGATTATTGGAAGCATAGCTAAAATGAACAGAATATCGCCCTGTACAGTACCTTCGCCGTCGTCGGTTTCTTCGCCGGTACGTTTGTCAATCGCATGGGAATTCGCCTGGCGCTGTCGTGCGGTGGCATCGGTTATACGATCTACACCATCAGCCTGCTGGTCTCGGAGCATGCCAGCGTGGGTGGGTTTAACATTTTCGCGGGCGCCCTGTTGGGTGTCTGCGCCGGCTTGCTGTGGGCGGCCCAGGGCGCCATCATGATGTCCTATCCCAACGAAGAACAGAAGGGTCGGTATTTCGCGTGGTTCTGGGGGATCTTCAACATTGGCGGTTGCTTGGGTAGCTTGGTACGTCTCCCAATATCACGCCGCAACACATTGTTTCTTTCTACCTTAACAGACAAATACTAACTGAAATGAATAGATCCCCCTCGGCGAAAACATCCACGTCAAAACAAACGTCACCGTCAGCGACGGCACCTACATCGCCTTCATCGTGCTCATGTTCGCCGGCGCCGTCCTCGCCCTCTTCCTCTGCGACGCCGACAAAATCATCCGACGAGACGGGTCGCGCGTCATCCTCAAGCAAAACCCCAGCTGGAAGACCGAGATCATCGGCCTGTGGACGACCGTCCGCTCCGAGCCCTACATCATCCTGCTGTTCCCCATGTTCTGGTCCTCCAACTGGTTCTACACCTACCAGCAGAACGCCATCAACGGCGCGCACTTCGGCACCCGCACCAAGGCTCTCAACGGGTTTTTGTATTGGTTCGCGCAGATCATCGCTGCTGTTATTATCGGTCCGTTGTTTGACCTGGAGCGCTTCCGTCGCAGTGTGCGTGCGAAGGCTGCGTTTGGGTTTATGTTTGCGCTCACCATGATTGTCTGGGGCGGGGGCTACGAGTGGCAGAGGAAATACACACGCGAGACGGTCGCGTCGAAGGATTTTGAGCCTACCGATTGGACGACCCCGGGCTATGTTGGCCCTATGTTCCTGTATATGTTCTACGGGGGGTACGATGCCGTTTGGCAGGGCTATGTGTATTGGTATGGTCACCCAATTCCCATCTATACCCGAACGTCTACTGACACGTAATGCAACAGGCTAATGGGCGCCCTCGGCAACTCCGGCCGTAAACTCGCCAACCTTGCTGGCTTCTATAAAGGCCTGCAATCCGCGGGAGCAGCCGTCATGTGGAGCCTCGATCGCGACAAAATGCCGTTCATGAACGAGTTCATCTCGAACTGGGTGTTGCTGTGCGGGTCCCTGATTGTCGCTGCCCCTGTGGTGTTCTTCAAGATCAAGGACCATGTCAGTGTGGAGGAGGATTTGAAGGATACGGATGGTGCTATCGAGGATGTTCTGCCCGAGGGACATCCTGAGAAGATACGCGCCGGGGATCATAATATTTAGGGTGGGCGTCGGTTGACATTGATGATATGTGCTTGGCATGCTATGTTATGGGATGGAATTTATTAAGTAATATTTACGGTTGGACATACGCATTATTAGTATTACTGTGAGATAATAAAATTGGTTATGAGTGATACTATAGGTATGCTGTGGTAGGTATCTTGGTGGGAGTATGTTAAGATCATGTATTGTTTAGTTACACATAGGCAAGAGGAGTTTATATAACTGATGGTACCTCTAGGCAGGTATCTAGGAACCTATATATGGATATTCGAACAGAAGACAAGCTTTGTGATTAGCTACAGATGAGCACTCTCCTCTCTATCCTTCCCTACCACAAGACCATCTAGACTCCACAGATATAAACCACAGCAACCCCGTCCATGATACAAAACCAAACGCACTATTCCCCCAACTCACAAAATAAGACCATGAGAATCAAGCACCACTACCAGATAGTCATAAGGAAATGCAGCTCCTCCCCATCAACCAACTTCACCTACGGTTGTCTGATTCCGCGTGGCAATGCTTGTGTCAAGGAGCCCCTCTTCCGCTAGACAGATAAGCGCAGGATTATCGGGATAAACATATAGATTAAGTACCGACGCCCCATCTACCGTGCCCATCGACGATCGCCCACCCTCCATGAAACGTATGAAGCTTTACAGGGCGTAGTCCATGTATATAGCCCCCACCTTGGTTGTGATCCATAGCTGGGCTTCGGTCTTTCCCTCTGTACTTCCTTCGTTCCTTCTTTCTAAATGTTTATAAACATTAGACCTATTTTTGGCAAGAATGGACATGAACAGGATATAAAAACCAGTTCTTAGAGATATCCAGTACATACGACCATAGGGTGTGGAGAACAGGGCTTCCCGTCCGCTCAGCCGTACTTAAGCCACACGCCGGCCGGTTAGTAGTATGGTGGGTGACCACATGCGAATCCCGGCTGTTGTATGTTTTTCTTTTTTCTTTCTTTATTTTTTAATACATCTCTATATACCGCGGCCAGTCCTGCAAGGATATAATAACTGTGATGAAGGGTGGGGCGTTTTTTGGTTTGACTAGATGCAGCAGACATCTTCGCCCTGTTCTGTCTGGACGCCATTCAACCTCCCATCAGCCTCTGGAACTATCAGAGCCTATGTTGGGGCTTGCGCGTCCTCAACAGCATACCTACACCCAATTCTCAATATCCAGTAGTGCTGGTACCCAGACTACGTTCGACATTCAAATCCAACGAATGGAAGAAGCCTGGTGGGCAATGATCTATAAATACTCCTTTCCTCGCCGGTGCTTCGGTTCGAATTCATGCACTCTTTTCGCGGTTTTCAGCCTGCCTTATTTGAATAGTATAAGATGAAATGTTCCTTTCCTATTCCTGATGCCAAGTGGTATTATCCTCATTTCAACCTTTGGTAGAGAGCATGACTAGGAATACCCTGTCCTTGTATCAAAGCGTCTTCTTCTATGGCTGCGTGTTATACATAGCTCCATAGCACATTGTACCCCAGGAGCAACTACTTTAAGCACTAAAGGTCGCGAAAAGGAAGGGGTAAGTGGCTCCTTCAAGATGTTATTAATATTACTACTACTGCTGCCGCCATCTTTCATTCTCACTCAATCGTCAGAATGGTAAGCCAATAGCGATTTGGTCGAGCACACTGCACCACTCATATTTGTCTCTAGATTTACTTTATATACGCCTCTAGCAGACCCAGTTTGTCTTATTCACTTATAGACAGGCTTCAAGGCGGTGCTGCCCGCTGATCAACTCTCCGTATTCCCATATCGTGACGCGTCCTTATACCCATATGGGGTCTCGGGAACGCGGGCTTAAACTTGCGAACCCCTAAAACGTTGATTAACACAGCACTACTATGGGCCCAGTTTCTGCGCTTGCCTGGCTTCGGGAGATGGATGATTATTTCAATGGAAGCTTCCTGTGCGGTTGGAGTGATCGTCGGCAGGATGGTCGGGGAAAAAGTGTAGATTAAGTACCGACGCTAGGAAGGGCCTTCTGCCGTCTCTACTACGCCTAGGTAATAGTTCTTCTTGTACTGCATAAAGAGAGGAAGTGTTCATTGTATAAATTTCTTATTGAAGATCTGTCACAATATAAAGATACCCATAAAGCATACCCATAGAGCCCAAAAGTGTCTAGATATCTTTAGTGGCCAAATGGTATTCTCTGCAACATGAACCATGGACCTGGGCACATCTCCTGCGCTTTACAGCCACACGATCTTCACTGAAATTCATCAGGAACCCTAGTATATGACTATAAGTTTAGCGAAATAAAGAGCGTCTTTGAATTGGCCAAAAGCAGAATCAAGTTCAATCATATACCAACTAGATGCCCTAGAATCCTCCGACTTGTCCACTTTTCATACCTCGTCTTGCGGCATCCCCCGCACTCAAAAGATCCGTCAGCCCAAGTCTCTGAAGTCAAGGGAACTGGAATCCCAAGATTCGAACATTAAAAGACCAGACTGAATGAAATCCTGGTGTGCAAAAGATCTATAAATACCCCCTTTCCTCGCCGCTGCTTTGGTTCAAATGCACACAACTCTTTCCTGGTATCTCAGAGTGACCCTCTCTTCATTGCTTTTGCACCACTTAAACTTCTCCATAATAAATTCAGAAAACACCCTTTCTCACAAATCCATCAATCATTTCTACTATGCGCCTCCACATTACTATTCTCGCTCTTGTGAGCAGCGCAGCCGTCACCGTGGCAGCCCCAGCAGCGGACGCCGGGAATAACAAAATCCTCCCGCGGGGCTGCCCACAAGGGTGGCTTACATGTGGTGTACTTACAAAATTAATCATCAGACTGAATCTATCCAAAGCCCAGATGTATCTAATTACTGGATACAGACATGCGATGGAGGTCGTTGCCACATAGCAGCTAGACACTTGTGAGTCTTGATGTAAACTTGATTACCCCAGAGTATCCGAGCACTAACATTTGCTTTGAAGCGATTGCGACGATGGAGAAGTAGGATCAGTACCTATCCCAGGGCTCCTTCCCCGGCTAATCCATACTTACACGGTTCTATGTTATTTTAGTGCAAGGAAGACGGTGGGTTTTGCGGACGCCTTGGCGTCTTTGAGGGTGCGTACTGCCCGAAATGAGGTTGGCTGCCTTCTTTTCTTTGTCTGGGGTGTTGTTGTCGATAGATTTAAGTTGGCCTGGAGGCCTCATCGAGGTATTCAATTAGTAGCAGTGATGGTGTTGTTTTTTGAAGCAAAGTATGGCACGCCCTTTATCTTTTCCTGGTACTTAATATCATTATCTATAATATCTTACTATTTTAAAGGATAATATTTTAAAAAACTGTTGAAGTGGCCAGCGGAATCCTCTCAAAGATGACATATTATATACGGATGTAAAGTATCTTGTACTTAGCACTGAGCAGACCATATCATATGGGCGTGTTGTTGGCGCCATTCCTAGCCCCTGAAATGCCTCGTTTGCTCATATGTTCATGTAAGAGTGAAACCATCTCATCGTGCCCGTCTTCTTTAGCCGCGTCCAAGGGCGTAAGCCCCAGCGGAGACATGGCAAGCGGATTCGCTCCATACTCCAACAAGATGCCTGCCACATCTGTAAAATTGAATCGCGCCACCAGAAACAAAGTGGTATATCCCGAATCACCGTAAGGTCGTAGGCTGTCGACATTAGCCCCCCTTCGCAAAAGCAGCCGCACAGTCTCCAGCTCGTTTCGAAGCGCTGCCACGTGCAGGGCCGGCTCGTCCGAGGTAGCGGGCAGGTCTATATCGGCGCCGTAATCCAGGAGAATAGAAGTCGTTTCAAGGTCACCGTATCGCGCCGCTAGATACAGGGGCCGTCCGCCGTGGTCGGCCCTTGCGTTTACGTCGGCACCGTATTCAAGTAACCGACGCACTGACTCTATCCGATACCCGATTACAGAGTTGATGAGCGCTGTCCCGTTGATCCAGTCACGGGCGTTGGGATCAGCGCCCGCTTCTAGGAGCGTCTTGACGCTCTCGTCATCGTATCTTGTAGCCGCAAGGAGCAAGGGCGTCACTCGGGGATGCTCAGGGTGTCCGTCGACATTGGCCCCCGCGTCCAGCAGCAGACGAACCATGCGGCGCTGGATCCCGGTGTCTTCGCATCGGAGTGCCTCGTGCAGCGGAACCCACCCCTTGTCATTTATGGCGTTCAGGTCCGCGCCGCGCTCGATAAGTAGCTGCGCTACAGGGAGGTGGCCGTGTAGGGATGCAGTGTGCAGTGGCGTCTCGTCACAGGTGTACTGGTCTGTTCGTTGATTGCGGGAGTTGATATTTGCTCCCGCGGCGTGTAGCTTCTCGCAGACGGTGAGATGGCCGTGCTCAGAAGCAATGTACAAGGGCGTTTGGTCTGTTTCAGCATCTTTACTGTCGGGGTCGGCCCCGTGTGATAGGAGCAGTGCCACTGCTGCGACGTGGCCTGCCTTGGCGGCGTGCGCCAGGGGAGCGGCTTCCCATCCCTGGTGGGTTGCGGCCCCGGCGGAAATACATTTCTCTATTGTGCCCAGGCTGTTGTGCTCGGCGGCCCAGTTGAGTGCGGAGGCGCTGTCCTTGTGGATGTTGTTTGTGTAGAGGAAGTGGTTGGCTACTCGGTAGGTGAGTCGGTTGGACTGTGCGAGGGCGTTGATATCGCCGGATTTGTCGAGATGCTCTGCTATTATGATTAGCAGTTCTTCTGGCAGGCAATTGAGAGCCATTTTGGTTTTTCTTCTCTTTTGCAGACTCTTGATAGTATCCCATTGAGAAGTGGATGAAGGCTGAACTATATAAAGGTCTATAATGAACGGACTGTGTGGCGGTGTTCGGCCCCCACAGTCAGGGATGCTGATCAGTTAGCCTCGCCTTTGTTCAACAGTACCCACGCAGGCTGAATTATAAGCATTATGTATTTATAATTTTAATGGATCTTTCTGCAGCATAAAAATAGAAGCGATTATCATTGGTTGGCTCGTATGGATCTGGTTAAGAGACCAGACGGACGACAGGGTTGAGGAGAGTAATGACTACATGTTGCAGTCAAAACCATACAAAGTGAAGATTCATTGTCGTATATTGTTCAATAGTAAAAATTACTCTTATCACTGGTATGAAATGTAATATTTTTTACGGCGATGGGACTATCATAAGATCTCCATACGCCACGAGTATCTCAAAACTTTCAAGAAAATTGCCAAGCATCAGCATTAAGCCCTAATAAGTCTTCACTCAGTATCCTTGTCTCATAGCGCGTCACTGATTCTGTGGAAATTGGCAAAGCAACCTCAAAATGCTTAGTACTTAGGCAGACGGCTGGGGCCTATTTGCAGTCCAATGACAGAACTTCATAGAAATTACGCGTGGGTCGACACTATAAAGTTCCAACTACTAGAGTCCATGCTAGCTCAGGCAAGCACACGCTAAACTCAGTGAGGTATTCAGGCTAGATATCAGGCCAGGAATCCTTCAGCCACGGTTCGTATAAATATGTCCGTATCTATCCTCCTTCTATTCCTCAGGAATCGAGTTCAAAAATTGCGAAGCTAGCATTCAAGAAATGGGTAAGTCTTTCTTCGCACCCCTAAGACTTTAACAGGATTCATCATCTCACGATTGACAGGATACTCGGAGGTATATCATTCTCGTTTTTCATCTGTTGAGCTCCAATTGATCAATTGATTAGATATACTGTCAGCTTTGTGGGGTGAGCTTCAATATCGCTCGCAGTCGGAAGCTGGGTGAACCTGACTTCGCCCAATGGGACTACATGGGCAACCCGTCCAATCTGGGCGTGGACGAAGTAGACTTGGAAGAGTGTGCTCAGAAAGGATGTGCCATGGCTGTGATGTATTCCAGCAGTGCAGAGAATTTGTACAAGGATGATGCAGTCAACGACCCGGATTATATTGCTGACCACACCGATGACTCCACCAATGGTTACGAATACGATTCCGACTACGAGTCTACGGATGCCATGAGTCATATTGACAGCGACGATGATGCTCATGACGAGGATCGCAAAATCCAGTGGTACCACGACTGGCTCTCCACCACCCTAGACCTGTCAGAATCACGACGGGGAGAGCCCATCCGGATCCTGAGTAAACTTGCAAGCAAGCAAAGAACCGAATTGAGCTTCCCGGTGACACTGGATGGGATACCCGATGGATATACCGAAGAACAGCTAGAGCATATTGGTGGGCCGAACTGCACAGAAGAAAACGCCTACTCCGGTTACGCCATCTCACTTGAGGAAATGAGGGGCTGTCGAACGGCCCAATTTCTGGTTCACAGAAACCAGTCGAGAGGGAATTGGCGGCCCGATAGTATGTGCGAGGAATGGGAGCTCTCTCAACCGTGGTTTCTCTCGGGCTTAACAGATGGAATGGCCTCACGCGATATGGGGCCGGACGAGGTCTTCCCTGCAAGAGGCGGAGTCTCCATGCCATGGGCCGACAATATCAATTTTGACGTGAGTGAAGACTTTCTTGTGTCTCAACAATCTTGATGTTATCCAAAGGCTATAGCTCACCTACCCCTACCACAGCCAGAACATATGCAAGGGGAAGAATTCGCAATGCCCTTCCACCCATGGTGCTTCGACATCTTCTGCCGTCAATCGCAGACCCGTTTCAACCACATAAACATTGCAGGACTCATCAAGTGGCGCGATTCCGAATTCTCTTACAACGACTTTCATGAGTTCCCTCGCTACGGTGAAGTGTCCAGCGCACAGGAACAATTCTGGCACCACGAACCAGGAAGCGAGTTTCTCGCCGCTAACCCACTCCACGTTCCCAACCTCCCACCGATTCTCCAGGCCGCACTCGCGGATACTAGCTTCGATACTTCAGCAGGCGTGTTTGACCTATCTTTGCACATGTGCCACGGCACAAGCGTGCATGATCCTCTTGCAACTTTGCCATTGGAGATCCAATCCCTCATCCTCGGGTTTCTCGGGTCTCGCGATATTGCGAGCCTGAGGCTCGCATCTAGGGCTTTTCAACAGCTCCCCAACGGACTGTGGTATCGACTTGTTCGTGAAGAAATGCCCTGGCTATGGGAAGCATGGCCGGAGACAGAATGCGCGCATACGCCGTCGTGCTGGACTGAAATGACAGCGAATGAGACCGAAACGTTCTATCAATATACGGAGACCTATAAAAGCAGGTTGACAACTGAGGGACAGTACACTGCTGACGCCGTCGACGAACTTCTCCCGTGGCCGAGGACACCCCAGATTCGACTACCCCGGTATGGAACAAACTGGTATCGGCTCTATACCGACATCCGTCGAAATTGGGGCCAGCTGAAAGGCTTGCAGAATCGTAAGCGCATTTGGGAAGATGTGGAGGAGATAATTTCTAGGATTCGCAGGTATAGTGGTGATGGCTTGTCAAACTAACCGTGGACTGAAATTGTATATGGGATACTGTCTCGTATCTTGCTATGGCACCTCTTGGAAGCTCGCTGCATCGTTCAAAACTCCCACCTATCGTAGCACTCGGCAGTTCATAGTGCTGTATTGTTTACTAAATCGGGCATAGATGAGATGCTTTGAGTACTCCCAGGCGCTACAGCTTCAATACTAATGGGCGATATTTTCACTTGTCTTGTAGAAGCTAGTGTAGTTACTCATGAGCGGTGTAAATGGAGAATAACAAATCTATGCTAGAGATATTTTGAAATTCAGTAATCGTTTCTGGGTTCCTAGCTCATGGCGATGTAATCACTGTGTTGCCAGGTCCCTAACCTTACCTATACCTTACCTCCTTCTCCCCAAGCTCTGTCTTTCTTCCATCCGTCTTTCGTTCATCCATCTTTCTTCCTTCCATCTTCTTTTCCATAGCACTTAACCGCAAGCACCCTATATCGGACAGACTATAAGTTTGTGGATTCTTGAAACCCTTGACCCACTCGATAAGTTCGTGGGATCTTAAGACCCTTCACGGTAATCCAGCAAAAAACTATGTTTTCGGGTTCCGCTAAATGGCATCTTTTGAAGAGACAGAGTAAGTACGCACTTTCCGTATTTGTCCCTACCCTCCTTCCAGTTTCGCTGGCTGGATGGCTCACTTATATGCCTCCAGGTCGAGCCTCCTACTCGACCACAGCCCAACTGAAGAATTGGACAGAGATTACCGGACACATCAAATTATCAATTACATTCATAGTATCGTTTCCAGCTCCGAGACCGATATTGACGCTACGACGCCATCATCTTCTCTCAACGGTATCCGACATGATTCCGTCGCAATGCACCGCATCAAGATCTGCAGAGTCTAAGAATCTTCGTCATTCGGATGGAGCAGCATACAAGATTGGGCTTTTTACCAGAAACGTTGCTGTCGAGCCTGGGGTTTCTCAGCCATATACGGAAACCGGATTCCTTGACGACAGACCAGCTAGCTAATCTATCCCTGAACACGTCCAATATTCTTTTTACGAGCTGCGGTCGTTGTCAAAAACACGGCCCTCAATGAGGCCACATACGTTCTTATAATGCCTTTTCTCATCACGGACTGGCTCACCGACCTGAAACACTTGAAGTTTGCTCAATCGGTTCAATGGAAGGCCGAACAACTTGAAAGTATTGGGGAGCCCACACAACTACTCAGTATGCCTAAACCAGCTCTTACTATTGTGTTCAACTGGGACCCGCTATTCCAGGGCCGAAGTCGCCTTCCAGCGTCAGCAACGCCCCTGTACGAATTCCCCATTGATGGCAACTTTGATTTTGCCTTCCCATTCTTTGCTTTTGAGGCAAAGCTCGGCGATTTAGAGCAGGCACGTCTTCAGAATCTTCACACTGCCGCCCTGATGCTGAGAAATCTGCGTTTATTTTTCGAAAAGTGATTTGACGGCAAGATCCGCGTCCTTACCGCCGCCGTTTCCCGCGATGTGATAATGTCGCAATATAAAAGGGTACGCACGAAGCCCAAAAGTGTCTAGATATCTTTTGTGGCCGAGTGGTATTCTTTTCCACAGATAAAGGTTTATGGGCACTGGACACAGTGTGATTTGGAAAACTCCAATTTCTGGTATGAGCACTTCCTAATGTACTCGTGGACACTAGACAGCAGAGAAGATCTCTATAGAGCGCGGATAGGTTTGGAGGCGCTTTGTAACTGGATCGCGGAAGACAACCGAGCATGGATTACCCCTGGTATGCAGAGGATTCATATCTCGACTTAGTATGAAATACACTATCTTTATTTCCCATGTATCCCAAGGGAACCATGCATTCCTTAGCAATTTCTAGATGGAGTGGAACGTAATTGAACTCCAAGATAACCTTTGAGATGAAGATCCAAAGGAGCTGGAACCGAATGGATGGATCCCAGTCACCAAGCTGAAGGAGGGATCAAAGATCAAAGGCATCATGCCTGCAGTGAGTTCAGTTCTAAAGTCTATTGTTCAGGTCATTTTCGGTGATATGACTATATTAGAGGCGCTCACGCCTATCTTCATATCTCGCTCCTGTTTTACAAAAATTGAACGATCTCGAGATGGCGCACATTTGCAGCATTGACTATGGATCCAGGCCTGAATTTGACCACAGACATGCTAATGTCAATTGCTCCTGGTGTGAAAATACGTTCCAGAAGAACATGGTTTTTGATTACGATGCCATACAGGATAGAGCGCGTGCTAGTCTCTGATTGACGTTGTTTGGCGTGGTCAATGTATAAAAGCAGATCGGTACCATGCCACTAATGTACTAATCTAATGTACTAGTCCTCGTACATAGTCTTTCCAATAATCTCGGTTCAGAGATAGTCACGTAGGAATTTTGGGAATAGTATGTACCTACCTACAAAATTCTTGCTTCAAACAAAATTCGTTAGTATCAACATGCCCATCCTTTTACATACCGTCTTTTGGTCACACCATTGTTGCAATCCTAGCAATTACGCCTCGGTTAGGGTCTGTGTCGCTCAGATGCGGTATGATTGAGATCCTCTTGTCAAGCCTGACAGGGCTATATGAGAAGTACCTATCATGACAAGCTCTGAGCTGGGCTGGATTGGTTGTCCCTGATAATTTTAGTTTTGGATATTCACTTTGGCTGAGAGCCGGATGTTTGACCATTTTATCATGTCTGTTGTGGACCCGGTCGCCAAAGCTCATATGTCAAACAAATGTCTCCGCTGTCCATTGCTGCCTATTCTGAACGGACGCAGCTTCCAAAATTAAGCATTGAAGTGGGTGGGATCTGCAGAATAGATCCAGTCAACCTCCTCAAGGCATTAGCGTAGATTGGCGGATATCAAGAGCCGCTTTAGTCGGCCCAAAAGGCCATCAGCACTAAAATCTGACAGATTTCGATCAACAATCACTATTCTATAACAGGAAGATAGATGAGGGGCTCAAGGCGACTAGTCGTAGCCACCTGTAGATACCTGAGACACCTCTCGCAGCGTGCACTTTTCCTATATATTCCACAAGTTTGTGGTTCTTCGTACATTTTGTCCATTCCATACAAGCATCGGGTTCACCAATATTCTATCAATATCGTCTACTTTCTTTTCTTTTTGCTCTTACAACCACAACCGAATCTACACCAACAATCCTCTCTGTCTCTACCATAAAACCCCGAACTATAACTATTTCCTAATTTCCAACTTCAAAATGCCAACCGATCTCCACAAGCCCGAGATCCACCCAGACCTGCAAGAGATGCAAAGATTCCTCGCCGCAGGCGAAAGCGTCAATCTAGTAGACGGCCTAGACAAAGCCCGGGACAGATTCAACTTCAAAATCGAAACCGTCATACAGGGGCACGAAGAAACCATCTCCTACGAAGACACAGACATCCCGGGTCCCACAGGGCCAATGAGAGCCACAATCCTCCGCTCCAAGCACCAGCAACACTCCACCACCGAGGATACCCCCGGCATCCTGAACATCCACGGCGGCGGCCACTGCATGGGCAGTCGCTTCTTCGGCATAACCTCACTACTCCCCTGCATCACGGCCCTGGGCGCCGTGTGCGTCACAGCCGAGTACCGTCTCGCGCCGGAGCATCCCCAGCCGGCTCAGCTGGATGATACCTACGCTGCGCTGGCGTGGATGAGCGACCACGCGCAGGAACTGGGGTTCAATCCCCGAAAGCTAATCGTCTACGGTGGCTCCGCGGGTGGGAACCTCGCGGCGGGGGTGTCCCTGCTGGCGCGCGACCGGGCCGGTCCGTCGATTCTCGGACAGGTCCTTGTTTATCCGTGGCTTGATGATAGTAATGAGACGCTTTCCATGAGGCAGTGTGCTGATATTCAGCCGTGGACGAGACAGAATGCTGTTGTTGCTTGTGACTATGCGTTTGGGAAAAACCGCGAGCATGTGTCTGGTTATACGGTGCCTTCGCATGCTACGGATCTGGTGGGCCTGCCGCCTGCTTTTATCGATGTCGGTACGGCTGATCCGTTTCGTGATGAGAGTGTGGATTTTGCTGCGGCCTTGCTGAGGTGTGGGGTGGCGGTTGAGCTGCATTTGTGGCCTGGTTGCTGGCATGGCTTTGACCACATTGTGCTTAATGCGACTATTAGTCGG
The DNA here is from genome assembly GCA_023619815.1 of Aspergillus neotritici. Taxonomy (NCBI): domain Eukaryota; kingdom Fungi; phylum Ascomycota; class Eurotiomycetes; order Eurotiales; family Aspergillaceae; genus Aspergillus; species Aspergillus neotritici. The sequence goes on from JALZYL010000011.1 coordinate 18,500, forward strand.
CGGGCTGTGGCGGCTCGGTTGGAATGGATGCAGGATCTACTCAGTAGAGCGTAGGTTTGAGGGATACTCGAGGCGCGTTGAATGGTGGGCGGAGAATGACCCTGCACTCCTGATATCCGGGCTTGTGTGAGGGTTAGAGTTGTAAAAAAGAGCCTGAAGTCCACCACCATAGTACTGCAATGGCACGATCTTATTAATACAAACTATTATAAGCTTATACCGAGCTAGGACTATTGAATTAAATAACAATACTATGTAGAAGAACAATCTTCGGCGCATAGAACCCCTTGTTATGGTATTTTCGAGACCACCAAACAGACCAAATGGTCCCTAGAACAAAAGCTACCCTTGATAGAAATAGATTAAATATTATCCCTCTAGTACACATACCGAAAATCTCTATTCTGCTTATCAGTCAGCCCACCCCAAGCCTCTTCATCCGTGACCCCTCCCTCTGGACGCCCAGCCTGCTCCCGGTCCCTCCGCCCATTCTCCCATACATAATACCGGAACAAGACAACAGCCAATAACCCAGCCGTCGCCTGCGTAGCCAGCACAGATATCTTCGCTGGCTTATACTCCGGGGCATCCCGCGCCTGGAACGTCTGCGGGCCGATAATGTTGCCGATAGACATGCCAGCCGCCACGCACGCACCGCCGAACGCCCGTTTTGTATGTCCCGCACAGTTCGCGGCCACCCAGTGGAAGACGGTAGGAATCAGGGCCACAATCGCATTGACTAGATATATTCCGATCAAGATTCCCGCGCGATTAGATTTCGGGAGGAAGGACATCAGTCCGCCGCCGATGATGCCGGGAATGCAGCAGATGCAAACCCAAAACCAGCGGTTGGAGGCTTTTCGAATGCCGAAGCCGATGAGCAAGGTGAAAAATATGCTGACTAGGCCAGAGGGGCAGTTGAGGAGGGCGGAGATGGGGCCGCCGTAGTTGAAGCCGGCTATTAGGGTTGAGGAGTAGGCTAGGATCACGCCGCTGCTGCACGTTTGCTAATAGAATTAGTTAGTTTTGTGGAGGAATTCCCTTGGGGGTGTCTCTGATGGCGCCTACAAAAGCTATCATTAAACCGAATAGCCACACTTGTGGGTCTATAAGTGCCTCCAGGATTTGCTTGGGGTTGAACTTGGTATCGCGAATGCCGGTCTGATTGACGCGTGTGTGTCCCAGTAGGACCTTTTTCTCCTCGTCAGATAGCCACGTCGCCTGCATAGGCGTGTCTGGCAGGAACACAAGTGTGGCGAGCCCAGCCGTAATTGTGACTAGCCCCATGACCAGAAACATGATGCGCCAGCCAGCGAAAGTGTGTTGAACATGCTGGAAGCCGAAAGAGATCAAGCCGCCAACTATCTGCGCCATACCCAGTCCCAGATACCAGAAAGCGAAGCGGGGGGCCTGTTCTGACTTGGTGTAGTATTGGCTACTGATGAGCATCAGCGACGGGCCTGCGGTTGCTTCGAATATTCCAAGAAAGATGCGTGCGACGAGAAGAGATAGGTAGTTTCTTGTCCCGGCGCTGGCGGCTGCTGCAACGCCCCAAAGTGTTACGTTGATGCTCAGCCATTTTGCTGGGGGGATTTTTTGGAGGAGATATACTGGATTAGAGTGAGTTGTTGTACCGTCATATGAGCAATAAGTACATACTGTTTGGTACTTCGGCAATCAAATTTGCGATATATAGTGCGCTTGCTGCGTTGCTGAAATTGTTCCCCTTCAGGTTGAGGTCTTCCTTCATCCCCATGACACCTGCGTACTGTAGATCTCAGCATTGGTGAAGAGGACCGATCGTGAGACAAAACTCACATTATACATTACTTTATCTATGAATTGTAAGAAGTAACAGCAGAACAAGAATGGCAATATACGCCGATCGACCTTGTGGCGGATTGCGGCCACATCCAAGTCGCCGGACTGGCTAGTCGGTTGTTTCTGTGATAATTTACAAGCATCCCCGGGGAGTTTGGGAGTGTTTGTGTGTATTTCCTCTTTCTCTGGGGCTATTTCTTCTGTTTCTGGCATGTTGGAGTTACTGGGGACGGAAAACGTCCCAAGGCGTGTTATATAGGCCCAAGAGGTTATAAGACGAGGAATCAACAGAAAAGCAACTCCGCTGAACTAGATTCATGGGTCCAGTGTCTTCCAGTGAACAGCAACAACCTTCTCTAAATAAAGTGAACAATTCGGGCTTTCCAAAAGAACAGCATCAATGGTTACTTCGAAGAAAAGGCGCCCTTGCGGGATCCATCCAGTGCGACCCTAACAGATAGCATAGCAAGCGTTGAGAGCTCACCGACTCGAATATTACATCTCCCCTTGCTTTGGGGTTGACATGTAGCATCCCGTTCTGGGCGGGGATAGTGGTCAAAATTGCATTTCTACGACACTGTCAGGGTTCTGTTCCCATGTGTGATGTGATTGTTGATCAGACATTAGGTCGACTCATGGTGCTACCTTTAGGGCTGGAATTGACGCTGCTGGAACCAGCTTCCCTATGTTGTTAGGTGTTCAATTCCCAGGGTTGAGTCTATTCTATTCATATAAAGGTCAGAATCAAACGTCCAGCAAAATCTCTAAACAGCATTCAGTATACAGGCCACATCTCTGCAAGCTGTTTACCCTGCACCTGGGCCAGGCCTCGAGCTCATCAAAGATAAGTTGTATATCACAGTCGATATCCTTATCAAGAACAACTAAGCAAAGCAAGTCTGTCAATATCCGAATGCATAAGCTTGCCATATCTGGACGGCATATTGCTGGGCTGGAGCTGTCACATCACTGCTGGACACTTTCCATATCAATGGAAAGTCACATGTTCTGGATAGTCTGGCTTTCGAAATACAATAAATACACCATTGCAAATAGCGATATGAAGAGACCAGTTAACAGTCATTTCTGTATTGTCAACAGGTAAATGAAATACATCATGGCATACGATCATTCTAGACATTTTGAGGTTGTCGGGTGAACTCCATAGGCCAAGTATTGATATCAGATTCCACTATTAACCTGTGTATAGATTATTGCTTTGAGTGGAGTATGCTCGTCTCGACATCATCGACCTACTTTGCATGTCAAGGTCATTAATAGCGCCAGCCACAGACGGAATGTAAATGTTTCTGTTTCAGAAATACCAGGGTTTCCAGCATTCTACAATTTTCAACCTCTCGCATCCAATTCCGCCGATCCCTACTAAAAGTGTGCCTTTTAGCGTCATTTTTGGCATAGCGGAATCAGTATTCTCCAACATGCAGGGATATTGTCATGAAATATTCCATGTCAACACACTAAATTTGTATTCTTACTGCGAGGTATGTATACACATTCAAAACGGGTGGTTGTTCTACATGAACAAGGGATATGTCCGTTGTCGGTAGATTTAAATGACTTCCCAGAGGTCCCGCGATATTAGAACTGCTCACTAATTAGCTCTGCTGGCAGGTTGATTGAGCCCCCGAAGAATCCGGAAGCTTTTTACCATCACGTCAGTATGTCGTTTTCAAGTAAACTGTATCGGGAAGATCGACAGCGGTGAGTGAGGAGAACAACAAGGGAACTGGGCAATCTTCCCCATCTTTCCATCTTCAACCTATCTCTTATCACCACTCTTCGCGATCGGAGACAATGTTTACCAACATGCCCCGGCTGTCTCGCAAAACCCTGAAGCCCTACATGGCCGAATTCCTGGGCACGGCCCTTCTAATCATCATCGGCGACGGCGTAGTCGCCCAATGTCTCCTCTCGGACTACCACTACGGCACCTGGCTGTCGATCAACCTCGCCTGGGCAGCGGCGGTCTGTCTCTCGGGCTATCTCAGCGATCCCAGCCCCACAATCAACCCCGCTATCTCAATCGTCATGGCCTTCGTCCGTCCCTCCCCAGGACAATGGAGGAAGCTTCCCGGCAAACTGGTCGCGCAGTTCCTGGGCGGGTTCGTCGGCGCCGCGATCGTGTATATCAACTATCGGTCGGCCATCAAGGCCTGGGATCCCGAGTATACCATCCCGGGTGGGTCGATCCTTAGCCCGAGCGGGCACCACTCGGCGGGAATCTTCTCCACTTATCCAGCTGATGTGTTCGAGTCGAACTGGGAAGCGGTGTTTTCGGAGCTGCTCGCGTCGGCGGTGTTGATGTTTGGCTTGTTGAGCATCTCCGACCCCGTCAATGCGGATCGATTCCCGTCGCCTCAGCTGTCGAACTTTTTGCTGCTGCTGGCGATTGGAGCTGCGCTTGGTTGGCAGACTGGATATGTATGTCTTCCTTTCTTCTTTATTTCCGTCTATTAAATAGCTCCCCGTGTCGGATGCTCACTCTTCTGCTAGGCCATCAATCCGGCTAGAGACTTCGGTCCCCGGCTCTTCTCTGCCTTTGTCTATGGTAGGGAAGTTTTTACCTCGGACCATTATTATTTCATTGTTCCTGTTCTGGCCCCGGTTGTGGGCTGCTTCGTTGGAGCCGCTGTTTACGACACTTTCCTCCACGAGGGTGATGGATCGCGCATCACCGATGCTCTGAATGAGGCGGGTGACCGCGATGGTCATTTGAGACTGCATTGACTTGGTTTAGGCCCCTGGAGAAGATAATGGTAGGACAATCTGCTCCGAGGTGTATTGTGCCGATTTACCTCCTCCCATTTTCAGTGTGGGAGTAGAAAGACATTATATATGCCATGATGTGATAGTGATAGCTTGTTATTGGATGTGTTTTACGACGAATTGAGTGCAATGTCCTTTTCTGAATCATCAATCTCAATTTTCTTTTTCTGTAGAGGACGTCAATGAAGCCAGCACCACAAGCAAGAGCTACGTATTGGCTCACTTGATTTCCAACCAATTCCTCTCCATCCGAAACAGCCATCTGTCCCTCCTTCATGGACAATAATAGTAAATCTCGGATTATCAGTGTAGATCGATACCATAATTCTATGGTAGGAACCGCGAAGGTACCGATTCAGGACTTGCCAACTATAGTGCTGCTCTATGCTAGACGGAGTAAACACACAGTATAGAAGCAGCCATGAGTCTGTCTGCCCAATAATTGCCCAATCATCTTTGAGGCTTGTTTGATTTGAACAAAGTAAATTCTCTGTCATGGCTGAGTTCTCTGGGCTTGATTAACAACTATATAATGTATAGAATCTAAAGCCGAATATAAGCACTGAGATGTTGATATCCAATCGACAGCCACAGTAGCCAGTCAGACAGGCAATATTCTCATTATAACATCAGAATAATAGTAAGACCCTAAGATATCTTTATGCTTAGGAAACTATATTCAAGATAATGGCGATTGGACCACCTACATTTGGTCTGATATGTACTACTAAATCAGGTGACAAGGATACGGGCCGTGATGAGGCGGACCGACGGGCCGTCTTGATCAACTTCTCCTCTCGAGCATATCGATTCCCTAACGATGGTTCCACTACCTCACCTCCATGGGGTAAAACATTCCTTGAACGGGCCGTTCATATCGAAGTACTCCCCTTTCTATTGGCCAGAGCTATCTAATCAACCAAAGGGTACGTGCGTTTCTCCATCCTTGATAGTGAGGTGTGGAGGGGCATCTAATCTAAAACCAGTTATACCTTCCTGGGGCAAAATGTCCCTCGCATATACCGTCTTCATCCACTCTGGTTATAATTTCATGGCCGGTCCGGACATTTGCCGTTTCTCCGCATTTCAGTGCATGTCAAACTATATCAGCTGTGCTTGCCTCCGGGCAGGTTATGGAGATTATGTGTCATGTCCTATCCCATCGGATTGACCGGTCGGATATTGAATCAATTGCTTTCCAACAATGGCCTCAACACCGCGGGTTGTCATCATCGGAGCGGGTATCGTGGGCACCAACCTGGCTGACGAGCTGGTCTCGCGAGGATGGGAGGATATTACCGTCATCGAGCAGGGTCCACTGCACATGCCAGGCGGATCAACGTCGCATGCGCCCGGTCTTGTCTTCCAAACAGCGAGCACCAAGACCATGACCCATCTTGCACGCTATACAGTCCAAAAGTTATTGTCCTTGGAAAAGGATGGACAGAATTGCTTCAACCAGGTGGGAGGACTGGAAGTAGCGACTACGCCTGAACGCCTTCATGACCTCAAACGCAAGCACGGCTTGGCCTCTTCGTGGGGTGTAGAGGCGCATCTCATAAGTGGAGAGGAGTGCGTCAAGATTTACCCCCACCTCAACAAGGATTTGGTACTGGGTGGTCTACACATCCCCAGCGATGGTTTAGCACTAGCAGCGCGCGCAACGCAGCTCCTCATTGAACGCACTCGTGACGCTGGCGTCCGTTACCTGGACTTAACCCCCGTCACCGGCATCGAGCGAGCGAAGAATCGTGTCACGGGTGTGATTACCCCGAGCGGCACCGTCTCTGCCGACATTGTTATATCTTGCGCTGGTTTCTGGGGCGTGGAGTTGGGAGCCATGGTCGGTGTCTCTATTCCTTTACTTCCGCTCGCGCACCAATACGCCAAAACTACTGCCCTGCCTGCTCTCGCTGGGCGGGAGATCAATACCCGGATGAACGGGAAGAATGCGGAACTTCCGATATTGCGGTACCAAGACCAAGATCTCTACTACCGCGAACACGGCGATCAGTATGGCATCGGCTATTACGGACACCGGCCAATGCCTGTCGTTGCAGCCTCGCTGGGCTTGACCCCGAAGCATGTGGATGAGCATAACATGCCGTCGCGTCTCGATTTCACTCGCGAGGACTTTGACCCCGCCTGGAAGGCCTCCCAAGAGCTGTTACCCATTCTCCAAGGCAGCCAGCTTGCCGATGGTTTCAACGGAATATTCTCGTTCACCCCAGATGGCGGGCCCCTCGTCGGACAAGCACCTAATCTCGACGGCTTCTACGTTGCTGAAGCCGTGTGGGTCACCCATTCGGCCGGTGTGGCACGAGCAATGGCGGAACTGCTCACCACCGGCCAGTCCACGATCGACATGTCCGAGTGTGAGCTATCCCGTTTCGAAGAAGTCCAACTGAGCCGACCCTACGTCAACGAGACCTCGCAGCAGAACTTCGTGGAGATCTACGACATCCTCCACCCAATGCAACCAAGGGAATCACCGCGGCAGCTCCGGACCAGCCCGTTCTACGCTCAACAAAGGGAGCTAGGAGCTTACTTTATGGAACTCGGCGGCTGGGAACGCCCATTCTGGTACGAAGCCAACGCACATCTGATCCACTCTCTTCCACCAGAGTGGAAGCCTGTTCCCCGCGACGCGTGGTCCGCACGATACTACTCTCCCATCGCGGCAGTCGAAGCCTGGAAAACGCGGAACGCAGTAGCCATGTACGACATGACCTCCTTCCACCGGTTTGAGGTGTCCGGCCCAGGCGCCGTCCATCTCCTCCAACGCTTGACCACAGCCGACGTCACCGCAAAGCCAGGCAGTATCATCTACACCCTCCTCCTAAACACCCACGGCCACATCCTCAGCGACATCTTCGTCACCCGCCTCCAAGACGACGTCTACCAAATCGGCGCAAACACATCCAACGACCTCGCTTATCTCACGCGCGAAGCCCACCACCAAACCCAACGCTCCCCCACCCACTGGACCCAAGTCCGGGATATAACCGGCAGCACATGCTGCATCGGGCTGTGGGGGCCACGCGCACACGACGTCGTCCACCCGCTCAGCGCAGACGATTTCTCGCACGCCGGCCTCCCCTACATGAGCGCCAAACAGGCAACAATCAACAGCATCCCAGTGACTGTCTTTCGCAAATCCTACGTCGGCGAGTTCGGCTGGGAGATCCAGACAACAGCTGAATACGGCCGCCGGCTCTGGGACTCCCTCTGGCAAGCTGGGAAGCCGCACGGTCTCGTCGCTGCTGGTCGGAGCGCGTTTAACGCCCTCCGGCTGGAGAAAGGGTACCGTACCTATGGTGCCGATATGACGACTGAGCATGACCCTTTCGAAGCTGGCGTTGGGTTTGCGGTTGATGTGGGCAAGGAAGATGTCTTTGTGGGGAAGGCTGCGGTGGTGCGTCTCGCGGGGAAGACACCTGAGAAGCGGCTGCGCTGTCTGACTGTTGATGATGGGCGGTCTGTCGTTCTGGGTAAGGAGCCTGTTTTCTATAAGGGCAAGGCCGCGGGGTATGTTACTACTGCTGCGTTTGGGTACTCGGTTCGTAGGCCTGTTGCTTATGGCTGGTTACCTGGTGCGGTGGCTGAGGGTGAGGGCGTTGAGATTGAATACTTTGGGAGGAGGATTAAGGCTACTGTGTCTGCGGAGCCGTTGTATGATCCGCAGATGAGCCGTTTGCTTGAACGTCCGTCTCCGACGTCTGGGTTGCAGGGGTCGGTGAGGTCTCGTCTATAGTAAGCTGGGTTGTGGTGAGACATGAGCAGTAATTATTGATCGTGGATGTCTTGAATTTGATGAATGAATGAAGCGGATTTATATATGTTGTTAATTTACCTACGCTAAAGCTATTGCGCGTAACTATGACTCAGATAAGCACTTTCGTGCCCCTATCTATCTATATATTGGACGTTCTTAGCCAGGCCTAGAGTCTTTAAAGTGGTGTTACCAGCCGTGAAATATAAGGGAGCAAAGTGCCACAAACAACAGAGAGTAACCGAGGCGTGGCCACTCTACATGATCACTTATATGAATTAAGACTATCATGGATTCAAACATTTCAAATATTATTTTATCGGATGTCGGTGTAATTCTTGCACGAAAGATTATAGAGGATCAAAATAATAAATAATTATGTAGATAGTTGGTGGAAGGTGAAGGGGGGGAAAAAAAAAAAAAAAAAAAAAAAAACAAAAAAGAAGGGCCCGAACCGCGATTCGAACGCGGGACCTCTCGCATATTTAGATCATTGGAATGACCCGAGAGTAACCCGAAGCGAGAATCATACCTCTAGACCATCCGGGCGCCAGTGATTGTTATGGTATTATATTTTAATCTATAACCCATGGCAAAATAAATATTCCACCTTCCTTGCTGTTTGAGGTGTGAACTACTAGTATCCATACACAATGTTGGATAGACACCTGGCAGTAAAACAGGATTCCATAGATTTAATCGTGAAATATGCAATAAGGAAGCATGTCAGCTCGCTTGCAGGGATTTCCCCTGCAGGTCTTTTTTTGGGGGGCATTCTTCATCTTTTTTTGTTTGGTTGCAATCTTGCAACTTATTCGCTGCCTTTTTATAGCACCAGATTTATGGATCTTTTGGCCTTGGTCTGTTTTCATCGGTTGTCTAGTGTAATACCGGGCTTATGGAATGGTAATTCTCATGGAGATGAATAAACTGAGGGTTGTTGATTATCGGTGTACTTGTGCCGGCGTCTATTAACGTCGAGGCTGGAGAGTACTAGCATATATATATAATCTGGACAGCGAAAATTTAAGTTATCAACCACGCCCAAAAGCGACCCTTACACCACGAGTAATAGGACAAGGGCATGATTTGAACGTCCCACCTCCCCTATTATACCGAAAGGACCAAAACACACGAGTCGTATCCAAAGAACATGTCTACTGCAGCCATAATTATCCGAGACGAGAGAAGCGAATGGAATTGCCATAGATGTGTATTCCTAGCTGGAAAATACGCCACCGGATTCAATAATTATCAAAGCAAGAGTGCATAGTTTGATAGATAGTACGGAGTAGTCAAGCTAAGAGCTAGAGATCGAACAGGTGGGAAGTTTCTGGGGAATAATCTGGATATTGAAATGTCATGCGGGACCAGGTTTCACGGTTGTGGAATATATGCAATGACCTAAGAAATATACCAGTAGTCAATATAAGTCTCTAGTAGGCAAAAACATTACATCATCGCCCGGATGGTCTAGAGGTATGATTCTCGCTTCGGGTTGCTCTCGGGCCATTACTGGTCTTAATATGCGAGAGGTCCCGCGTTCGAATCGCGGTTCGGGCCCATTTCTTTTTGATTTTTTTGTCCCTTACCACTTTTACGGTGGCGATTGAATAGTGACCCATCGGTTGCTTGTTGGGAATTGCAATTTTTTATTGTATGCTTCAGCTGGGAATAATGTCGCAGTCAATATCCAAGCTTACTACTGCTCTTACCGAACTTCTCATACCTCGCAAGGTCCTACTTCTACTGGGATAGGATGTAGTCAGATCATTACCCTTGGTTCCCCCTGTATATAGGGCTTGGGCAACAGGCTCGACCACCAGGGCTGACTTATACATCTTCATTTAAACTCATTAGAGGCCAGTCAAATTGAGCACTATCATTCATAGCTACCAGGAGTATAGGATCAGAAACCATCCATCAGATACCGCACAGAGGAATCGCCGATGAACGGAGACAACTAGGCGACACAACACCGGTTGATGATTAGTCCTCTGTACTCAGAGATTGGCCTTTTCCTACCAGGAAAAGCTTTTTGACCGGCGAACTGCACACAATACCTTTTTCAAAAGCCAAATATTCCTCCGCAGGAGGTCGCGGAACTCAGACAGATTCCGAAGGCTTTCAATGTGCCAGGCTGCGAACTGCGCCAAAGTTCCCAAAATAGGATCGTCGTATTTTTCAGGGTCCCTTAAGGCTTTCTCCAGAATCTCAACAATATGCTTCTGTCCATCTGCAGATTCGCTCATCTCTTCCAAGGACGAGCCGAGCTTGGTGCGGGAAAGGTCCCTCAGTCCCCAAATCTCGTACTTAGTGCTGAATATGTAAAGATCCAAGTGCACGGTGCAAGAAATCTCTTCTGTTGCATATTCTGACTGGGTAGTCCCGTTTTGAGCTCTCTCGTTCGACCCTTCTGTTTTTACTCCGGCCGAAGCGTCTTGGTAGCAATCTGGATAGTCCCCAGTGTACGCCCACTCGACAAAGCGGACAGTTATCTCGGCTGGTGAGTCCCCCAGCGACAGCTCACCTTCTCCGCTAAACTCTTTGTGTGTCTCATATTTTCTTATGAGCTGCTCGGACTTGGATGCAAGGAGTTTTTTGTGGATCTTGAATGAATACGGAGAAATGGCGGCGACGACACTGGGTCGTAGGGTGAGGATTTCGGAATCGAGGAATCTGGAAGCGTTAGATACTGCGTCAAGGGCTTCTAAAGACACATACTCGAAGTAGGTCGGGCAAAACCTCTGGGGAGCCATGATCGGTTCGATGAGAATGATGAGGGAATACTACGAAGCTTTGGATAGTGTCGCTGTCTTTTGATTGCGATCCGGGATAACTTTTCGCTCGGCACTTCTCAGCGGAATACAGAGGAACGGAAAGATAATATCTTAAATAATTGCTAAAGAGGAGACGGCGGCAAAGATGTACTCGTGCCGGCACTGAAGAGTGAATAACCACGAAGCCTGTCACAGCTTACAGTTAGGCGACCACGCAGGCCACAATCCCCTCCTAAGTTTACTTGCAGACGGAACTCACTCCTATGTCAAATACTCCGTGCTGACATTGAAGTGGCATCTGTAGTCCACGTCATCTATAAATGTATGGCATTGACATGGGTATGGCATTGTAACTAGGGCTGGATGATGTGTTTTCTGACGCCTCGAATCTCGGATCTAAGATCTCCATCAAGCATAAACTTCCGATGCAAGATTACCACGCGGCTGTTTTGAATTAGAGTCTAGATGCATGCATTGTACGCTATGTGCCAAATATCCTGCGTGATAGTGTGTGTATTTGCATACTGTTAGGCAATAGATAAATCAGAAGTGGCTGTATTTATCTTGATCATATTCTATCTGGGGATGGATCTAGGGTGAAGGATATCCGTGCATTAAGTCAGCTAGACGAAATAGGCTACATAGATCTAGCTTGTCGATAGACCTCTGGTTAATTTATGTGCTATTTGTTTTCTTGAAATACACTGGCATTTTCCAACTATGCCTTACTACCATCTACCGTCGTCAGATATTGGGAAAAAGAGAGACCTTGGAGGGTATAGCCGGCTATCATAATACTACCTATATAGTTAATATTGAGTCATTACCCGAGGCTATACCTCTCTCATATTGTCTGTCCCGGTTGCTCGTGGTTGAAACGATCTCGAGACTGATATAGTCCATGTAAAAACACGTAAATTATTATAGGCCATGTCTGATAGACCCCACCAGCAACGCCCCCATCCATTGGCTCCTCTGCTACAGAGTGGATCTAGAGGGCTAAAAAGGCAGCCAAGTCTCCTACAGCCCCACGTGTCGATGGGAGCACGGGCTGATGATTAATCCGGATCGATATGATCTGATCTACCAACGGCAACGTGGGAAAAATTTGTAGATGATTCCCCGGTAAGTAGTAGCCCACACACTGCCCACAGGACCGGGAATGGCAGACAGGGCCTGTCACTCTTGTCGCCGACGTCGTGTGAAGTGCGATCGAGCCGTCCCGCATTGTCAGAAATGTCTCTCCACGGGGACGGAATGCCTCGGCTATGGCAAGTTGATCTTGTGGAACCAGGGTGTTGCGAGCAGAGGCAAGATGATGGGGAAGACGTTTCCCGCTGGTCGAAATGCGGTGGATGGGTCTTCCAGGGGGATTGCTCAAGGGTCTGAAGTGAGTAGGGTGGGTTGGACGGAGCGTTTGTCAGGGGCGGTCTCGTCGGCTTCGAATAGGTCTTGTCAAGGCAACCTCCACCCCCAGAGATTGGCCTTCCCCCTGATTGATCCGCTGTTTCAAGATCTGAGTCCGAGTACGCGGCGCTATCTGTCACACTTTGGGTCGAATTTTGTCAAGGAGCTGGTGATATATGATGTTCCGGATCAGAATCCCGTGCGCCAGCTGTTGAGATATTCGCGGGAGTATCCGGTTCTGATGCAGGCTATCGTCGCTACGTCGGCACACCATCTATACAACATATCGCCGTCGCAGACGTTTGTCCTTAGAGACGCACTGTCATCTAAGGGTAGGGCGCTCGAGCTACTGACGGCTGCGCTGGGGAATATTGGGCTGTTTGATGTGAATATCATGCTGGCAGTTGTCATGTTGCTCATCTACTTCGAATGGATCCAGTCTGGGAAGAATGCATGGCGGATCCATCTGGAGGGTGCGAAGTCGCTGATCCGGTACATCAAGAGCCACGCGGGGAAGGAGTCTACTGATTCCTTTGCGGGTCTCTTTGTTCGTCGGTGGTTGATATCGGAGTTCTTAATGTAAGTTACCCTGTTCACATGGGGTAAAATCAGGATTAGTTAACCACAGGTACAGTCTGGATATCATTGGGTCGACGGTTTCATCAACGGGCTCATTGGAAATCTCCATCTACGGCATTGAGGACGGATTCGACATAGATGCAATCCTGATGATCGCAGAGGTGAACAATTTCGTGTCCTGCCCGGCCAAACTCATGAGACACATTCTGTCCGTAGCCCAAATGTCAGCAGAACCCGACAAAGACGGGAGCCAGCTCGCAAGAGAGGAAAAGGTAGCCCTGATCTTGCGGTCTGCTCGCCAGTTTGACCCCGCGGGGTGGGCATCTGAGATCCAGTCGCTTTCCCCCTGCAACGACTATAGCCCACGCACGCAGATTGCAACGGCGTTTAAGGCGGCGACCTGCCTCTACGTCGCACGCATGCTGCCCGCGGACCATCCGGACAGCTACAGTCAGGAGGACCGGCAACAGTTGGTGTCGACTGTTATTGACCGGCTGTCGAATATCCACCCCGACAGTGAGCTGTTCAAATCAACGTCGTGGCCTTGTTTCATTGCGGGTGCGGAGGCCACGGGCCCGGAACAGCGGGCCTGGATCATGACGTACTTGCAGACCATCTCGCAGGTTCTCCCTTACAAAACATACCAGACGTCTATGGACACCTTGGAGATGATATGGAACCCTAGGTACCACGATCACTTCTCGGGTAACTACGAAAAAGGCGATTGGGTTCATACGATCAAGCGATTGGGTGTAGACCTGTTCATCGCGTGATGAATTGGCCTGTACTTCGCTACCTGAACCATACGCAGGGGATGCTTTTTGGCACTCCCGTGTCCTGCTTGGATCAGTAAGGGGCTAACCGCCAAGGTCATTTGAGATTGCTTCAAATTGAATGGCCACCTGATTGGTCAGGCAACAGTATTCCTGCCTGAGGACCACAATCAGGCCCTCCGCAAGGGTGGAAGATGGTCGCTTGATCGTTGTTATCCAGCAGCACAGCTCCGCCATGACACCCTCGCTTCGGCATATCCGAGGCAGAAACGAGGCAGAAAGGAGGCACTGAAGACGGACACCGTCGATTACCCAACTCCTCGGAATGCCACGTGGGGTCCATTTCGACCGACCAATCCTAACAATGTCCTGAGTGATAATGTGATGGGAATATGCCAGCTTGGACGACAATTCCTTTCCTTGAATGTGGGATGTCTGTGACGGATTTGCCCAAAGGTTTCTTACACGATCCTGAAGATGCTGCAACAGCTTTTCACGTCGTGTTGCCCATTGGGTGCTAAAGGAGTCCGTCCGACGAGGAAGACTGCCCGATACTCGTCCTTTTGCGTGTTGACGGTGTAGTTGATGAAGGTGGACGCAAGGTACCTGTAAACTCGCATATCATCTAGCTTAGAATGAAGCCGAGGGAATGGAAGATACCTAGGTACAATGCCAATTCCACACCACGTGAGAGGTACACTCCCTTTATGCTGACCTAATGCAGGCAACAAGGCCCGCTGGTATGGTCAAACAACGCAAACCTTGTTCTCCCTCCATCGTTATCGAATATTCTCGAGACCAATTTGTCACAGGGCAGACTGGAACAAATGATCGACCATTCAATAATTGCAGATATTATTTATGGATACATCCAACAACTAAAGTGGTCCGATCGATCTGGGATTAGTTATGTTTGAGTGGGTCCGTAAGGCAGTAAGGCTTGGAACGAACTAGGGGCCCGAATAAATCCGCTCCGGGACCAATCGGAGCGGGCGAAACTCCACCTGATCTCGGGGATTTGGATGCCTCAGAGTCAGGCGCCCTCGTTCTTCGTCTCCTCTTTCGTCCATTTTCCTCAACTTCCCTCATACTGCCACCCCCCTCCCTGCACAAACGCCACTCGACTTCTCCCCCCTCCTGATTTGGTATTATTATTATTATTATTATTCTTGTTTGTTGGCGCCCCACCACGGTTGCAGTGCATTTCTTGCCCGGAATGTCATATTATCCGCCGTACTCGGGCTCGCCGGGCTATCCCCCGCCGCAGCAACAGTACTCATACCCTCCGAATTACAGCTCCCCACCACACTACCCGTAAGACTCGTTCTTCCTTCTTAGTCGCTTTGTGTGGTTGGCCCTTTTGACTGCCCTCCCGAATCAGAGTCCCTCCGATTTATTAAATCACTGGACTTCGATCTCCGTCGACTGGTCTACTGTGCTTGTTGATCGTCCACTGACCGTCTAGACCCATGAATCACCAGCAACCTCCATACGGCGGCGGTGGCGGTTATCCCGGCCAGGCATACCGCCAGCAGCACCCGCCTCCTCCTAACCATTATCCTCCCTACGGTCAGCCGCCGCCGCCCCAGCAGTACGGATCGCAATACCCTCCCAGCGGATACAATGTATGTGCGCCTGTCGCAGTTGGTGGTGGAACTCATCGTTGACCTCGACTTAGGCTCCTCCGCCGTCAGGATACGGTCCGCCGCCCGGTGGTCCTCCCCAGTACCAACGTCCACCTCCCCCGAACCACTATGGCGGCCACGGCGGCCATCAGGGTGGCCCGGCGCCGCCCCCGTCCACCCCAGTCGCCTTTGGACACGGCGCGCCTCAAGGCTACAACTTCCAGTATTCGGCTTGCACCGGAAAGAGGAAGGCGCTCCTGATCGGAATCAACTATTTCAACCAAAAGGGCCAGCTGCGCGGGTGCATCAACGATGTGAAGAACATGTCGACCTATCTGAACCAGAACTTCGGGTATGCCCGGGAGGACATGGTGCTTCTGACCGACGACCAGCAGAACGCCATGAGCCAGCCGACCAAGGCCAACATTCTCCGCGCCATGCACTGGTTGGTTAAGGACAACCAGCCCAACGACTCTCTCTTCTTCCACTATTCCGGTAAGCCCCACAGGGACGTGGGAGAGATGCATTGCTAATCGGGTTAGGCCACGGAGGTCAGACGCCGGATGTGGATGGCGATGAGGATGACGGCTACGACGAGGTCATCTACCCTGTGGACTTCCGCCAGGCCGGCCACATCGTCGACGACGAGATGCACCGCATCATGGTCAAGTCACTGCAGCCGGGGGTGCGGCTGACGGCCATCTTCGACTCGTGCCACTCGGGCTCGGCCTTGGATCTGCCGTACATCTACTCGACCCAGGGCGTGCTCAAGGAGCCCAACCTGGCCAAGGAAGCCGGCCAGGGCTTGCTGGGTGTGGTATCTGCGTACGCGCGTGGCGACATGGGCAGCATGATGTCGACGGCCATGGGCTTCATCAAGAAGGCGACCAAGGGCGACGAGGTCTACGAGCGCAACAAGGCGACCAAGACCAGTCCCGCCGACGTGATCATGTGGTCCGGCAGCAGAGACGACCAGACCAGCCAGGACGCGCGCATTGCCGGCCAGGCGACGGGCGCCATGTCGTGGGCGTTTATCAGCGCGCTGCGCAAGAACCCGCAGCAGAGCTATGTGCAATTGCTGAACAGCATCCGCGACGAGTTGTCCAGCAAGTACAGCCAAAAGCCTCAGCTGAGCTCCAGTCACCCAGTGGGTACGTTTCTTCCTTTTCCCTCCCTTTCCGGGTTTCTTTCTACCTTTTCCGTATCGGGTTCGAAATGCTAACCATCCCATCCTAGATGTCAACCTGCTTTATGTGATGTAAATACAGCCCCTCATGAATGCTTTTTAGCGGATGGTGCGTTTTGGGCTTCCACGAAAGAGCCTGTCTTCTTTATCCTCGTGTGGGTTTTTCTTTTTCGCGGTTTATACTATTCTTGTGTTACTCTTTTTTCTGTGCTGCGTCCTGGTGCATAAATTTTCCTTGGATTGAAAATGGGGTTGCCTGATCCTTATTTGTATACTGGATACCCGGAATTGTCTGGGTTGAGTTACAGGTAGCAGAATGGTCATGAGTCAGATCAATCTTCATAATAGTTCATAAGTGGTACATATCGTGCATTTCTCCGAACTCCAGAATCCAGACATGTTGATGTAACTTTTTTCTTTCCCCCGATGCAACCAGTTTGTTTTGATCCATCACCACCGCTTCGGCGCATCGACCACCGTCCTCGAGAACGAGGCACTAAACGTCTCCTTCGCTTTTCCCTTGCGCTGCGCGGCTGCAATCCCCGTCCGGTCCGTGACAGGCGTCGCATCGATAATATTATCAAACGCCTCATCGTCACTATCCCCAACAGACCCAGACTCGGCGTCCGAGTCCTCCAGCCGCTGTCTCTCGCCCTCCGGTCGCGCAATCCTCTCCGGCTGCGGCTTATCCGGCACAGTAGGGTTCTGGAAGGCCTTGGACGCAAGCGTTTTGGCCCTGATCGCCGCCATCTGCGCCTCATCCTCCGAGTCATCGGAGATAGCAAACGGGTCTTTGTCTTCCTCCTCCTCTCCCTCCTCCCCCTCTTCACCGTCCGATCCTTCCTCCTCACTATCCTCTGGACCAGCCTGCATCCGCCGGTTTGTGTTCCCGACCGTCCACATGTCGTCCGCTCCCGTCTCGCGACTCGCTTCGTACTCGCGCTCGATCTTCGCCAGCCACTCCTCCTCTGTCCGCTTGACGTCCTCTTCTGTTGCGCACGCGGCGTACCGCTGGAGTAGCTCGGCGTTGATTTCTAGGAAGGCTTCGCCGTACCGGAAGTGTTGGAGGACGTCGCGTGCCCAGTCGAAGTGCCCGCAGATGCAGAAGCAGGCGGCGAGGGCTTCCACGCAGTTCAGGCGCCACGGTTTGCCGTAGTTTACTGTGTTTGCGGCGATCAGGTAGGGGACTGTTTTGGTTTATCGATGTTAGTCACGTTTCCGTTCGAATAGGCTTATAGACGGGAGGATGGAAAGGGGAGATCTACGTAGTCGCTCGCATTTCCCGCCTATCCGTGACCAAGGGACTTCCTTTACGCGCACCCAGGAGCATTCCACCACTGCGGCGCCGAATTGCTCCATGAGTTCTTTGTCTGCTGGGGAGATGATCTTCTTTGCGTTGGGGCTATTATCCATTTCTTAGCCAGTGTATTCATATGTGGGAGGTTAATATTAGGCACACCTGACAATCACACCCGGAAACCTCTGCCCGATGTTCAACTCGCGCATCAGCCCCAGTTTCATCAGCCGCTTGCCGGAGCAGCGCTTCGGATCGCAATGCCCCAGGTCCCAACAGGCGGCCTTGTAGGGGGTTCTGGTGGAGGAGGGGCCTTCGCCGTCGCCGCGGGGTACGCGCGGGCGGGGATTGGAGAATTTCTTGCCTCCTCGGGGCATGTGGTCTTTTTTGTGGCGGACCATGTTCTTCTTATTTTTGTCTGCGGATTATACTGCTCGACGGGAATGTATTGTCGAGGGTAATCCAGGAGGAAAAGGTCTGCAGCGATCGTGGTCGTAGATCGCGAAAATCCCGCGGTCGGCGGAAGGTTGATACGGGAGGGTCAGTTAGTTAGGCAGGCTAAAGGCCACTTCCATCACCGCCCGCCCGACTGACTCCATGACCTCCACTGCTAACGACGCCCAGCGCTACTTTGGCTAGATCGACCACCTAATCCATGAACCCTTAATTAATTCTGTTTCTCTCCAACTTTCCTTCTTCTCCGACATCTTCCACCTCATATTCGCCCCGTTCATTACGGATCGAAATCTGTCTGGTCTCCCCATACCCTTACCAGACACCACACTCCCCACTCACCCAACACCCACTTTCCTCCTCCCGTCGTCACCCTGGAGGCCGCTTCAGCACGCATGGCAGCGAGGGACCGCTACGGTGGTGCCTTTGCTGACCTAGGCTTCACCCCCTTACAGCGGGCAATCCGTACGACCCATTGCAGCACCATCTTTCATATACGCAAATACTCATTCTCCACCAGGCAATGCTTGCGATCTCTCCCACTACGAGCCCAATCTTGCGCTGAACCTTGAAGTCGCCGACCTGATCAATTCCAAGAAGGGAAATGCGTGAGTGTCCCCCCTCCTTTCTCCACCCCACCGGAAGAAACACCACGGCGCATCGCATACTAATTATTGTCTGGATACAGTCCCCGCGAAGCCGCCTTCGAGATCGTCCGTCTGATCAATTCCCGCAACCAAAATGTTGCTCTGTTAGCGTTGGCGGTATGTGAGAGTGGGCGAGTCCCTTTCCCCCGGAGGGAGACGGGTTGTAGCTCAGGACGAGGTACAGAACCATGCGCTGATACTTAATGTGACATTGTCCAGCTTCTCGATATCTGTGTCAAAAACTGCGGTTACCCGTTCCACCTCCAGATCAGCACCAAAGAATTCCTCAATGAGCTCGTCCGCCGCTTTCCCGAGCGGCCCGCTCTGCGGCCCTCGCGCGTCCAACACCGCATCCTCGAGTCTATTGAAGAGTGGCGCCAGACTATCTGTCAGACGTCGAGGTATAAGGAGGATCTAGGACATATCCGTGACATGCACCGGCTACTGCTTTACAAGGGCTATGTGTTTCCGGAGATCCGCACGGAGGATGCTGCTGTTTTGAACCCGAGTGATGTACGGCCTGGCCTTGTTCCCTTCCCTTTCCTTGCTCTGTTGTGAGTGATTGTCTCTGACGGGTGGATTGTAGAATTTGCGATCGGCGGAAGAGATGGAGGAGGAGGAGCGGGAGGCGCAGTCCGCCAAGCTCCAGGAACTTATCCGGAGGGGTACCCCTGCCGACCTGCAGGAGGCTAATCGGCTCATGAAGATCATGGCTGGGTACGACAATCGGCACAAGACGGACTATCGGGCCAAGGCGGCCGAGGAAGTTGCCAAGGTGCAGCAGAAGGCCAAGATTCTGGAAGAGATGCTGCAAAGTCAGCAGCCTGGCGAGAGAGTCGCCGAGGGGGATGTATTCGAGGTACGTTTTATGCTTTGGTATGGGGAGGTTCTTTGCTTAGACGATTTGATAGGAACTCGCCAATGCGCTGCAGAGTGCGCATCCCAAAATCCAAAGAATGTGCGAGGAAGAGAGCGATGACCCGGAAGCAGTCAACAAGTTGCTGGAGATTAACGACAGCATACACCGCACGATTGAACGATACAAACTGACCAAGAAGGGTGATCTGGAGGCGGCCTCGCGCATCCCCAAGGGAACGCTAGGCACGACGACCGGCGTGTCGACCAACGCCAACAACGAGCTCTCTCTGATCGACTTCGATCCAGAGCCGCCCAGTTCTAACGGCAACGCGCCAGCGGCCCCGTCAGGCGCCACTTCCTTAGAAAATGACCTTCTTGGACTGTCAATGGATGAGCCCGCTCCTGGCGGGATCTCGTTAGGACCTGGTATGTCCCTTTGTGGCGTCCGTCAATACCCAGTCGCTGCGCGCCAGCACTACGCCCTCATGTGCTAACCTTCACCTGCAGCGAACCCTGCGGGCCCATCAACGGCCTCTCCAGCGCCACAGCCATCAGGGGGGTCTAGACCCAACTACGACATCCTGTCCTCGCTGAACTCGTCGCCTGCGCCTTCGCAGTCCTCGACACCAGTCGCCCGCGCCCAGCAACAACAGCAGACCGCAGCAACGCCCCCACCCGTCGATCCGTTCGCCTCGTTAGTGTCGGCCAGCCCTCGCAATGCCAGTCCCTTCCAGGGTGGAACGACGGCGGCCGCTCCCGCCGGCTCCTCGCTGTTGGACCTCGCGCCAGCCCCGGCCGCCCAGCCTGCTGCTAGCAAAGGGCCCGAGGAGGACGAATGGAATTTTACGTCATCGCTGCCCGAAAGCAACGCTTTACCGAGTACTAATCGAGTGACCGTGCTTGATTCGAAGCTGCGAATTGAGTTCGTGGCGCGTCGCTCCCCGCAGCAGCCCCGGCAGATTCAAGTGGTTGCCCTGTTCTCCAATGCGAGCAACGAGGCGCTGCGCGAGTTGCATTTTCAGGTTGCTGTTGAAAAGGTAATTCTTCCATATACTATTTTTGAATATTTTCTTTCTTTCTTTCTTTTTTTTTAACTTCTACCTTTTGCGTTTTTTTATTGCCCTGCCATTTGTACCCCTCTCGAAGTTAATACCCTAAACTTTACACGATTCCACCCCCAAAGATGAGCCACTCGCTAACCATCCAATGAACAGGCATACACTCTCCATCTACGCCCACAATCCGGCCGTGACATGGCACCCAAACAGGCCAATGGCGTACAGCAAGAGATGATGATGGACGGGGTGGACGCCGGCAAGGGGAACTCTCTGCGAATGCGGTTCCGCGTGTCGTACCAGGTGGGGAGTGAGCGGAAGGAGGAGCAGGGGATGGTGCCCCCGTTGGGGATTGCGTAAATAGGGGGTTCAGTACGGGTTGGTTTGGTTTACTCGCTAGAAACGAACTGAACTATAACTATAGGCATGTGGGGTGGAGGGGAGGGAGAGGGAGGGGTGAATGTCTGTGGATACCTGCTTTGATTTGATGTCATGTTGAGCGACAGAACGAGTATATCTTCATTGAGCTTGCATTCTGCTTCCTCTTTCCTTCTTTCTCTTATTGACTTACGCGTGTAGGAATGCCGTGGATAGGAGGTGTATACTCCATATCGTGTGTGGCAATATCCCACGTATGATTCAGGTAGGGTACCTTACCAGCAAGGCCCCCACCAGGGCATCCCCGAGTAACGTACGATATAAAGTTCGGCGCACCTCTGGTTCCAGTCCGTGTATTCTCCGCCCCATGACCTAGTTTACACCGACTCCTCATTTGGACCCAGAAGCCTCGCTCGTTGACGCCGAGCATGGGGCTTGGTCTAGCTTCGTACGGTCTACACGATCTGTGTCGGTTCAACGCCGTTGATTTGCTGGCAATGACCAATCAAGCCATCTAGTACTAGTATGCTTTAAGCGTTTTAGCCTCGTAGTTAAAATTGGTTGATCTAACCCCTCTTTTCATACGCCAGTAGGTCAGATCTGTTGGGATCTGGAAGAGGAAAGGTCTCGATCTCGATCTCGATCTCGATCTCGAACTCGGACTCGGACTCCTCTCGGTGTCTCCACTGGTTCAAGCGACGGATCGACTCGGTTGGAGAATCCCACATCTTATGTCACATGTCCATGTCAGTGTCAGAATGAACTGCCGCTTCAACCCGGATTGCGGCCTTAGTCATCGTCCACCGTCCACTTCGGTGTCCACCGCCCATGTTCCATCATCGCAACCGCCCCACTGTCGATCGATCGATCTGCTCTCCCCACTGGCTCCATCGTCCGTCACCTCTCGGTGTGAACCTAGCTCGCTGTTGCTGCTCTTTCCTGTCTGGGTTGCTTGAGGTCTGAAGTGGCGAGCTGTCGGATTGACGTGATCTGCATTGACGATTGATTCAACAGTCAACACCGTCTCCTAGCCAGGAGGTATATAGGTACCTACCTTACTGTAGGTACATACCATCCCTCCTTATCTACATGAGGGTCTGTCTAATCAAGTAGGTAGTATCGAAGAAGGTCCGGTTCGATCTGGCGGTCTAGACTCTCCCCCCCCGGATCTCCCTACTACTACCTACTATACCCCCTACTGCCTGGGGCTGATCCCACTGCAGTTCCAAAACTGATCCCACACAGGGATCGACAGTGCCAAGGGGATCCCACCAAAAAGCAGGAAAATGGTTCCGGCTGGCAGTTCGGGCTTCCCATCAGCCGGACCAAAAAGACGCACAGGAGGCCGATCCATGGCAACCCTTAGCGGTTTAGCTTTGACCCATGGTGACAGCCCATGGGCCTCGGCCTAGAGCGCCTTTGGGCCCGACCAAGACGCCTCTTGGTCCAGTCCTTGGAGCCAGCCAGCCCGAGAAGTAAACTATGTCGCTGTCGGATTAACTCGGGATGCACCGTGGATGTGGAATGACAAGTTCGCCGGTAGTTCCCAGTGAAAAAAAGAATGGTAGGAAAAACTCTATACGAGGAACCGGTCTCCTTGCGCACCCCCTCTCAGGGCACGACCCCGGTGGCTACTGTGTGACTGCGGATTCAACTTATTTAACATCGTCGTCTCGCTTCTGGTTCTTTTCCCACCTTTTCTCTTTCCCCCCTTCCCTCTCTGGATTGTGTCTTGTTCATCCTGTCTTGGAATGTCGGTCCGGTGATATGGACTGATACTGAGTTACTTGTCTGTATTAGATACTTGCTTCCGTTGATCCCCGTTGAGCCTCTAATTCATACTATACCTACTTCCTACGGTATCAGTCATGAATGTGACCTCCCCGTCCGCAGATCTGGAGAATTCTCCAAACCCTCGCACCCGCGAGGAGAATCAAGAACGGTATGACCGCGTTGATCCTCAAAATGTCAATTAAAAAAGGAGTCCACTAAGTCAGCTAGTGCATTTATTGCTGCCTCCAGACGTAAAGACCGCAGCTTAGATGCCCGGTTGGAATCCGCCAACCGAGCATCCGTCCTGCACAAGCAGCGCACGGGCAAGTCGCTCAACATCAACCGGGAAATCGTGGAGCGCGAGGCCATGTACGAGGAAGTCGACGAGCGCTACCAGGAGAAACTCCAAAACATCATCAACAACCAGCGCTACCAGCTCGTCCAGGATGAGTTCCGCAACAACCTCTACAGTGCGTTTGCCATGCGCAACGCCGCCGCCGGGGGTCTCCAACACCGCCGCGCCACCAGTCACACCCCGCGTGGATCCATCAACGGCATCCACAAGATGAGTCTAGACCTGTCTCACCTCCGCTCTTCCATCTCCGAGGGCATGCACTCCCACCGCACTCCCATCCACAGTCCCATCGGCACGGCCGGGCCCGCCTCGGCGGCCAGTAACTACGTCCTCTCCCCCACCTACAACGGCTCCACCCACCACCACCCTCACCAGCAGCAGTCGCCGTCGTATCCCGCCTACATGGGCCCCGCCATCACGCCGTCGACGCCGGCCTGGCCGCAGAACAACCCATGGCCGGCCGGCTTCCAGACCCAGCACACGCCCACCCCGTTCGACCCCGCCAACATGGGCGTCGCCACCGACATGGCCATGGGCACCAACACCGCCGCCGGCATCCCCGTCACCGCACGCCAGTTCCGCGACCGCATGGGCTCAGCCCCTGTCATCCCCGTGCACGGCCTCCCAACCGCCCCGCCGGCACGCAGCGCCAGCAACGCCCAGCACACGCGCGTGCGCTCGGAGCCCACCAACGCCGCCGCGGCGGCGGCCGCAGCGCACCACCACCACCAGCAGATGCAGCAGCAGCAGTTCCACCAGATGCAGCAGAGCCTCGCCTCCGCGATGGGCAGCTCCCCGCACATCGACATGGACATGGACGCCGCCACGGGCACCAGCATGAGCACCACCGAGCCGATCCCGACGCCTGATCTGTGTCCCACCCCGAGTACGCCTCGCAGCCCGACCGCCACCGCGGCTACGGCGTCTGCCCTCCACCACGACGACCCCAGCGCGGGCGCCATGTTCGGCGCGGCTCTCAACATGCTGAACAAGGAAGACGACACCCGGGGTGGTGGTCACACGGCTACGACCAATGCCAACAACAGCACCACTGCCAACACCGGAATGGCGTTCTCCAACGACATGTTCGACCCTGACTATGCGGAGTTCAGCCAGTTTGCGTTCGCCCTCGGTGGGGACGAGGTTAGCGGCATGATGCCTGATGGTGGGGCGGGGCCGGAGTGGAAGTTTGACGAGTTGGTTGCGTTGGATGAGTATCCAGTTTCTGCTTGATTTCCCCCTTTTTCTGCTACTTACTGGTTTTGGGTACTTGCTTGTATTATTTATCTTGCTTGTTTTACCGTGTGGATGTATATTTTATTTTCTTCCTTTCCTTATTTTTGATTTTTGTATTATTATTCCCCATCATCGATCTATCTACGACGACACCTTGTCTGGTCAGGCTAGCACTAAGATAGTCGGTCTAGTGATAGATTGAAGGGTTTGGGGAAGGGTTGGACCAGTCGGGCAATACCCAGATTCTGCGAGCAAAACATTCTTTCATTTCATTGCGCTTAACTATTTTCTTCTTCTGTCGTTTTCTTCTTCCCTTCTTATTACTATACTTATTATATTATATTATATTATATTATATTATATTATATTATATTATATTATTTTATTTTATTGACATGTATATCCATCTACCTGTATTGTATAATAAAAAGATAGATAATAAACGAGTCTACCCCTACCTACCCACATACACTACACAATAAACGAGATACTTCTTTCTTCCTCCAGTCTGTCAGTCAGAAAACGGGGAAAAAAAAAAGACGTCACGTCACATACGAACCAGCCAAGGCAGGAAGGAGGATCGGATCCTCTTCTTCCTCCTGCAGGGACGAGCGGAAGGATGCCCGGTTATGTTTGCGAAGCGAACCACGAACGACTCGTCTTGGCTTTCCCCGGAAACGGCGAAAAAGATGGTGGTTGGTGGGTGGGTTGGTGTGTGGGGCGGGGGAAGGGCCGGTTGCAGCGATTTACTTGATTTGGTTTGACTTACGTCGTTGGGGGAGGGGGGTTTGTGGGTATTATTTTATTACGTTATTTTATTATAATTAAAGAAGAAAGAAAGAAAGAAAGAAAGAGAGAAAGTAAAATATTGGAAACTGAATAATTGGTATAGTATATGAGGGGTAAAATGTAGTAAGTAGTTAAAAACTTGAAGGACGGTATGCTAACCAGGAAGTAGGTGTATGCCGCACAGACCATAACCTAGTAGACAGCTTGTGTGGGTCGATCCACTGGGTCGGGGATTTAGTGTTCTGCAGGGTTTCATTGTGTTTCTTCTTTTTATTACCTAGGTCAATATTGTTCATTTATTATATATTTTAATTTATTTGACATGGTTGAGCGGGCGTATCTTACTAGGGATTGATATTGTGGTCATCTTTATCATATCAGCAAGTAAATGGTAAGGTTATATGCTTTTACTATAATATTATACTGACACTAGGTACTAGGTAGGTAGATAGGTGGAAGTACGGAGCCCTCACATGATAACAGTGGCAAACAGAGTCAGTCCACCCCACCTACTACGGTTACATGGATCTTCCCATCCAGGGTTTCCGCCTCTAGAGGGGTTGGTCTTTGGACGTATGTCATTAGATTCTGGGTTCCTTGGTTGGGTACGGAGACGGGTTTGTGTATCTGTTGGTGGGGTGTGTGTATGTGGACTTGGTATAGTAGGTATTAACGTACATAGCTGTGTTAAGAGGAAAAGAAATCAATAATGAATAATGAATAATCAATGATCAATAATAAATCAGTAAAATAAGTAAAAAGTGGCAAATAAACGACTGGTTAACCGACATGGATCCATAAACCCTAACCCCTCTCCTGGGTCAGCCATCGCACACCTACTTACCTAGTGAGTATGATAGGTCGTATACCTACCTACCAAGAGTAAGTGAGCAGGAACTAACCTATTCCGTCCCTGTCCACTACATCATCCTACTGACTAACTGAACCCAAATCTGGTTCATGGACGATTGGGGAAATTCCCCGCGCGAACCTGACTCGTTGATGGCTTACTTCATACCTACCTTACCTGGTAGGTAGGTAGGAAGTGATTGATAGAGCCTTTGGACTGGACTAGTAGGTAGATTGGACTGACTAGACTGGACTGGAATGAACTAGACTGGGCTGGGCTTGAGGGAGGGGGTGAGGGGGTGTGTTTATCTCGTGTTATACTTTTACCTACTAGATACCTAATCTCTCTTATCCTTGAAGAAGAAGCAGTGAGAAAACAGCTACCCCTCCCTCAGAAAAGGTTGATTGATAGCTAAATGCTGAACCCTCCTCCCTCTCCTCTTCCCAACCCTGGATAAAACACAACTAGTTAGTTAGTTAGCTAGATAGTTACTTACTTACTTACTTCCCCTTCCATACCCATAATCTAGTCATCGATAATAATTGACCAGGGAAAAATGGAAGCAAAAGCACCGCATAAACTAGGTAAACCCCTCGGTGTCCTACATCGGGAACCAACATTACCCACCCAACCTACCCACTATTAACCACTATTAAGTTACCTTAACTACCTACCTACCTACTACCTACCTACCTACCAACCTACCTATCAAGCTACCCACCGCTCCACCAACCCGCCAATCCAATCATCTCCCCATCTCTCCCTATTATATTATCGATTATTCAATGTTCCGTTCCGTGGTTAGGTCTCGGCCGGATCGTGGCTGTTTTTAGCTTTGGCTTCCTTGGTGTGGGGTCGGCGATTTCTCGCTGTCCTTTTTTTTTTTTTTTTTTTTTTTCCTTCCGTTTTTACCTTCCGTTTTTACCTTCCCTTTTTTTTCCCCTGTGGGGCCCGTAGACACCTGGTACAGGGTTGGCCCACGATTGGGTTTGGTTGGTGCGTGCTTGCTGGACCCGGTTGTTCGTGTGGTCACTGTCTCTCTCTCTCTCTCTGTGTGTGTGTCTGTGAGGGATGGATGATGGGATGGGTTGTACACATCTGGAAGTGTCGTTCCTGGTTGTACCCCCGTAGTTTGTAGTCCGTAGTCCACCAGTGGATGAAGGTAGGTGATGGATAGAGTTGCTACGCAAGTCAATTCTTTAATTAACTAGGTTGTCCACTAGGTATGTACCATTATACGTATGCAAACTATGTAAGTCATGCTATGTACTGCTATGAAGTTCAACCGAACCCTCTGCCGACAACACCAAACAACTCCCGTCCGATCTCCCCGCTACGGCGAACGCTTACGCTCGAGCTGCTGCTCCGTCGGCGTCGGCTCCGACTTTCGGCCGGGTTCAGCGGGCTCAGCCCGCTGGCCCGCGCGTACAGGTGCAGAATATCCGTCAGACTGACTACGCCCACGAGACTGCCGGATAGGCGTCCCCCGGGCAGGATGGACGCTGGGGTGGATGGCACCACTGCGTGGGCCACGGTCGCGCCGGAACTAGACAGGAAGCTGGAGCCTAGGAAGCCTTGGGGTGGGCTTGGATGGTGGGGAGCGGCGTGGCTGGGAGGTTGAACCGTCGAGGCGCCGGGCAGTGGCGATGCGGGCGGTGACTGCGCCGAGTTGGACCCGGACGAGTTGGTCGCGAGGGGGATGTGCACGCTGGACAGGGAAGGGGTCGGGGGACCGGATGACGAAGGGGACAAGGGGTCCGTTACCCAGAGCCTGGTTCATTAGCCTCTATAGTTCCCGATGACAGCCAATAGGACGTACCGGTGTGACTTGGTGGCAACCACCTTGGCCACCGTATGCGCCAGCGTCGATCCTGGGTGCACGTGAAACACCGGGAATGAGTCCTGGCCATCCATCACACCGCGCGTGGACAGGATCACAGAGATGAAATGTGTGCACGTATTCCGTAGCAGGGGGAGCGACGACGATCGTGTAAGGAGCTATCCGGTCAGCACCTCCCGTTGTGGACGAGTGTTTGGCATACCTTCACATCTGTTGTAGAGATATTGCCTATCACATTGAAATGGTTGTCCACCACCGCCAGAGACGACAGCCCGTCGTGGTTCATAATCTGCAGGGCTTCGTACAGTGGTTTATCACCGCTACACACAGTTAGATAGCGCATAAAGTCTAAACCAAAAAGACATACTTGATAGACACCACGTCTCGAGATCCGATCCGCAGATCCTGCAATGCCTGCGTATGCAGCTGCTCAATCACCGGGAATGTGCGCGCATTCTCCCACAAGAACTTCACCAGCCGGAACTGACTGAACAGACCCAGCACCCGACCCCCTCGCTCTGGATCGACCACCACCACACGGTGTACGCCGCCCCCGAACGTCTCAATCGCCGTCATGGCGCTAGCCGACGCCGGGAGCGTCGTCATCGGCTCCTTGCGTCCCAGGTCCTTGACATCCTTCAACGGGATCGTGAGACCCTGTCGGGCCTTGCGCGCCAGTTCCTCATACGCCGGTATGGCCTCTACCTCGGGCTGCGTAAAGCCGGTCGCCAGCAGCAAATATGCGTTCAGGTCGGCGAAATCGAACGTCCCGACGGCGGTGTCCTGGCCCGGCGACTCCCGAATCAACAGGACCGGCACGTTCGACTCGATCAAGATCTGACTCGTCAGTAACCACCACGTTTTCGCCCGCATGCTCGCCTCATCGGTTCGTGTGGGATTCTCCTACATTGGTCGCCTCCTCAATACCCGTGTCCAGCTCCACAAATTTCAATTCGTCCGGCGTAACCAGCTCCCCCACCGATATCTCCCGCCAGTCACGCCCCACAAAGGCCGGATCCACGGTCGTCGGCGCCGGCGGGTTGTCGATCAGGCTCTGGATGGCCGACTGCGTGAGGGACGGCTGGCGGCGCGTGCGCGGCGACCCGGGGGGTGCCCCGCGCAGCGTATCGCTATAATTCTGACTGGTGCGATGTTGGTGATTGGACAGTCGCAAAGATGGGCTCCGAAACGGGGGAGATCGCGCGTCCAGACTGTTTCGGGGCGAGGGCGCCGACGACCCATTCGACAGGTCGGGGACGGCTTCAGCGGGAACCCGGTCCGCCATGATGTGGCAGCGACGATGCGAGTGTGGTGAGACCCGGGGGGTCGATATTCAACGAGGGCTCATGCACTTCGAGTATAGAAATCCGAGTAAGGTCGAACGGGTAGACGCTGAGAAAAGGCGAGAGAGAGAGAGGGATGAGATGGGGAGATGCAGATGGGGAGATGGCGAAGCTGTTGTTCGATTGAGACAATCAAGCGGGGAATCGGCGGTTGGCGGGCGTCTGTCGGCCAATCATCGTCCGTTTTTGGTCGCGCCTGCGTCATCGCATCTCTGGCCTTATACCTCGGTTTCATACCTAACATTGGAACTGATCAAAAGCATTGTTGAGTTGAGATACATAGACGGATTTATATGATCTACAGAGAGACAAAGTACTAGTATTTATCGGACCAGCAAGTGGGCAGTGGCGCATTGACAAGCATGCAGCATCTCTGCAGGTGACATCACCGCCGATCCTCCCGCATTCATTATCATACTTCATTACTATTAGTACTATATTACTATCCCAAACCAAATCCTAGACACTATTACCAACCTAAATCGGCTAACATCCCCCCCAGATCGGGCCCCTTACGCTCCTTCATCACCCCCCGCCGGCGCTTCTCCGATCCGCTCGCCGGCGCCTCTGGGGATCGTTTGGTGGATTTGACGGTTTCGGCTGCCTCCGTCTTCGTCACCCGCTGTAAACACACCACCTCCTGCGTGCGCACCCGCCGTGGTCTCTGACGTTGTCCAACCTGGAAATCCAACACCTGCAAATAAGCCATTTCCCTCTCGCTGTCAAAACTCTCCACATACGTCTCCCACAACTCAGGCGGCCAGTCCTTGGTCCACTCCGTCCTCGACACCACCCACCCGTCATCCACCACCCCAACCGACTCCTCAACCCCAGGACAATCATACAAAACCACCATCCGCAGCGCCGGAAACCCCTTCAAATATCGCAACACCACCCCCGTCAACTCCCGCTGATGCAGCAGCCGTAGTACGCGCAGCCGCGCAAACGCCCCCGACCCCCGCACCAGCTCGCTCCACGTGCGCACAATGCGGTCATTCAGCCTCGCCACGGCCGTCGACGTCTCCAGGTCCGGTCCCAGCCCATGCGGCTGCTCGAGGCTGTCGATCTCCAGCGCGGCGAGGTTCTTCACATGCGCCATCTCGACCATCTCCGACACCTGAGCGTACGACCCGCACACGCTCAGCACGACCTCCCAGCTGGGCTCGTGGTCGTCGCTCTTCACTAGAGCCAGGTACTGTCTCATGGTTAGCTTCGGACTCTCGACTTTCATCCGGTAGTGTGGTGCGATGCGCTGGAAGTCGCCCCGGTAGGCTGTAGCGAGGAGTTTCCACATGTGTAGAGTTTTCTTATCCCTGTTGGAGATTTTAGTGCATGCTCGGCATAGTAATATGAAACGAACGCAACAACAGGGAGAAGAAAAAATGCGAAAAAAAAGCGAGGAAAAAAAAGGTCAAAATAAAAGGAGAAAGGGGGAAAAGCTCACGCCTCCCCAAGACACCCCCACAAGTAAGCTCCCACCCGCCACGGAACATGCGCAAACAGCTCCGCCGACAGATTCCGCTGATCAGCCAGCGTCTGCCGCATCGCAGCGTGCTTCAACGACGCCGCGCCGCGCTCGCCGCTCCGGTCCCAGCTGTGTCGCAGGAA
Organism: Aspergillus neotritici; assembly: GCA_023619815.1. NCBI lineage: Eukaryota > Fungi > Ascomycota > Eurotiomycetes > Eurotiales > Aspergillaceae > Aspergillus > Aspergillus neotritici. The sequence goes on from JALZYL010000011.1 coordinate 49,709, forward strand.
GGGCGACTCATGCACCCACGCTGGGCCGTGCAGGCTTGACACACCGGGCTTGATTGTCTTCTGGGTGAAAACTTGGCCGCTGGCCCGGTCGAATCGGCGGGTTGGGCGTGGTGGGGGTGTTGTTCTTTCTTTTTGAGCCCTCGGGGGCATAGCTTATGTGTGCCCGCGTGTTGGGCTTGGAAGAGATACTGCGGGGTATCTAGATTCCTCTGTCTATGTGATACTGCAGCTAACTTGATTGATGGATTAGATGGGTCATATTGGTCGTGTTTATCGTGTATTGAGATATGTTGATCCCGGTATACACGTGACCTGCTTTCCCGATTGGGTATTCTTTGCGTTTTGGGCGTGGGTCAGCCAGCGTTGAGTGTTCTGTATGGAGTAGATGATTTTGTTGGTAGGATCTTATTAGGAGTAATTCTGGAAGCCTTGTCATGTGTTGGTAAGTTTGCGCTACTTGTTGGGAACTTGGAAAGGATTGGACCCCTCTGCATCGTACGGACGTGCAGGATTTATGCATTACATAACTCGTATAATTTAGGGCTGGAGTGGGCCAAGAAGAGTGGAAGGATTCCTTCGTGTGCAGGAAACAATGTTCATACTGGTTTATAAATCTGTATGTACAAGAGCTGGCTCAGTTGGCCGTCCCCTCGCTTTCAAATCTAGTCGTATAGTCGTTAATGTGTGTTTTTCTGGAAAGAGTGGACTGCTCTGCCCGGTTGACAACAGCCTTCCCGTCTGTTTCTACCACTCGTCCCACTAATCTATATCCAGGACATCCTCTGATTGCTTAGAACAGCGGCATGTTGACCGTAGTCGAGTAGTCGACGTTCTCCTCCACCGACTCAACCCGGTCCGTGCAGGTGCCAAAAATACGATCCCACAGACGAGTCTGCTTGCCGTAGTTGTGGCTCTTTCGCCATCCCTTGCGGTGGTGCAGGTCATGATCCTCGATGACAATCTCCGCGTTGAGCATCTGCAGCAGCCAGCTCAGGGTCGACGGCACGGTCATGTGCACGCGCAGGCCGCTGTGTCCGAAGACTTCGGCAAACGCCACATACTGGTGGCAGACCCACCACTCGAAGAAGCCCATGGGCAGGCCCATCAGCTTGAGCGTAGCGTATGTCATCATTGGCACGCCCACCATGTCGAAAAACTCCTGCTCGTGGTCGGCGTACGCTGCCAGCAGCGGGTTGGGGTGCTTCGTCAAGTGGTGTGTGCGGTGGTACTTCCACAGGAAGCTCACGTCGTGCATCAGTCTGTGGTACCAGTAGAACCAGAAGTCTAGCACGATCCCGTACAGGCCGATCTCCAGGGGGAGAACCAGCCAGTTCATGTGGGACGGTAGCATGTTCATGTTGTAGGATAGGTAGGTCGACAGCGCCAGGCGCGAGCCTGTGGTCTTGTAGAGCGAAGCGACCACCTTGGCTACCCCCACGTCTGGGACGCCGTCCCGCTCGTGCTGATCACCGTCCAGAAATCCGAATGTGTGGCCCAAGCGGCGAAGGAGCTGCACTTCGTAGAGCACCGTCAGGTTGAACGACATGAAGTATAGATTGAAGACAGCGATGGGGCCGAGATTCCTCCCCGTGTAGGCAGCGTAGGCCTGGTGGAAGAGAAGCGGGAGAGACGCATAGAGGATCACCCAGATATTGAGCCCCAGCTGGGGCATGTAGGGCAGTTTGTCGGTTTTTGCGTGGACGGGCACCTCCTTGGTGATGTCGATGGGATGGGCGTTGAGTAACTCCAGCGCCCAGTGGTTGTGGTTCCATGTCTTCCTGTCAGCGGTGCGCCAGGTAGACTTCATCGAGTCCTTTGGGTTGGACTTGGGGGTATCCATGCGGGTGGACATCGTTGTGCACTTTCACCTGATATGTTCTTTCTCTTCCCGCCCCACGGATGGAGGACAGGCTGAGACAACCAGGCTTTAATACCATTGTCTATGCGCTACTACGTCCAGGTTTCGGACGGACGAGCCGCTCAACAACATGTGAAGTAATGGGAGATTCTACGAGCGTGTTGCGTGGATCCGCATGTGTCGACAAATAAAGTGTATGTCCTGGACCGTTGGCATTGACGAGGATCCGCAAATCGCTCCCGGAATAGAAATGGTTGCGAGATGGAGGATCACTAGTAGTGCGCATTATGGAGTAACCCCATAAACAACCCCGCAATATGTACCTCGGGGATCGGATAATCCGCTGGTTTGTCACCAACGATCGAATCGAGATAGTTCATAGTGTATGCCCTATCATGTACGGCCATCATTTCCTCCAGAGTGGGACCGATCCATAGGCATAACCCCAACGTTCGCCGAGGTAGGCCTGGCACGGTAAATCTTAGTACACGATAGACAAAGGCATCATGATATTCACGAACTGTCGTATATAGTAATGCTTGCGACCCGGATCTGGTCTTCCAAGGACCCGACGTTCATCCAACCATCCAACCCAGGTGATTTGACACTGGGTACCTCAGCATGGCAGAGAACTGGGACAGTCGGTTGAGCCTCTGATAGCAACAGGACACTGGTACAAAGCATCTGTAATGCGATAGCTGGACCAAGTACTTTCAGCATGGAGACCAGCGAGTATGAAGTGTTGTGGTGTTGATGGTGGCCTCGTGATTCAGGCAGACCAGGCAGAGATGCCCAAATAGGAAAGTCGAAGCCTCAGGTTCTTTCTGACTCTTCTATGGATCTCTTTCCCTGCATTTCTTTCCTTTCTCGCATCCATCTCCATCTTCTTCTGCGATGATCTCCAGTCCTTGGGTTTACCCGGTTGGATGGTAGTTGGTTGATCAATTACCCCTCGTACCCATTACCCTCGTATCATGTTCCGTATCGTTCCTACGTGTCATCTGTCCTGGCATTCCTGAGAAACGCCCCAGTGCACACAGCTGATGAGATAACGTCAAGCCACAGCACTACATCATATCCGTCAACTCCATGGTAGTTATTTATTACCCCTTTGGTACTTGACAAAAATGCCGGACAAAAAGAATGACATCAAGTGGTTGAAAACCATGGACGCGTGCCACTCGTTCGTCGCCTGCAGCGTCCCGACCCCTGTTGCCCGCAGGATATAATCCCTTGATTTGATCAGCCTCCAAAATGCATTTTCGTGCGCGAACGCTCAGGAGCAGGTCATACTCATTGGTTGCTGATGGGATCACAAGCACCCCTGCGCTGACAGCCTTCCCGGCGCCAAGCGACATGCCTTTGCATCATCGGTTTCGGTGCAGTTCATTCGCGGAGAGCGGGTTGATCGTTGCCCGCCCAGAGAACACAACCTTATAACTCCGTTCGCCTGACTCTCTCTGATGATGATGACTCAACCCCTGTGCCTCCGAACTATATTGGGAATTCACTGCCTCTGCCTCGTGGCTCATATTTACGGTTACGATGTCGTGCAGAGGCGATCAGGCGCTGCAGCCTTGTATCTGTCGGGGTTGTATAAAATGATAGCATACCAACCGTGGACCAGAATGTAAATAGTAGTAACGTGTCATTCTACCATTGTTCATAGAAGGGCTGCTATATTCTAGACTAGTTATCTATATCAGGTACTACTTTACAGGCAAATAATCCCAACAAACACTTTCATACCCAGATCGACCCGTCGAAATGGATCTCCCCAAGAAACGATTTACAGACCCCCCAGCCATCCAACGGCTGGTTAAGATCGCTCGCTCATCGGGAGTGCGGCGTTTCGTCACGTCCTACCTGTGGAGGAGCCCATCGATCCAAGTGGCAGACTCTCACCAGCATACCGTCTGGCTGTTCGACAACACCGCATACCAAAGCACGATGCCGAAGACGATCGGAAAAGGCCACGCATGGCACGCCGAGGTGATCGCCTGTGTCTTCGAAAAGGACAGTCGAAAGGATATCAGCAAGTTGGTTGCAACCATCGCCGACATCATCGGATTGGACGGAGAAGTGGGCACCCAGAGAGAGATCCGTCGCTGTATCGCCGAGCGACTCCGGCCATTCCTCTACCACACAGCAGGAGCACACATGATGATGTTGGAAATCCCGCTGCCAAACCACACGACCCAGATACACCAGATTGGGCCCACGGATCACAACGGGATCAGCGTCCAAACGGTGACGACCGGCAGCCGGGGCGTCAAGCAGGGTGACACAATCCGATCTAAGCTCCGGAACTGGGATAACACGGCAGCCATGGACACGATATTCGCAGGTCCAGAAGGCTGGCTGGTGATATCTGACATCGACGACACCATCAAATACACCAAGACCTCGGAATCGACAGGGATCCTTCGCACAACATTCGTCGACGAGCCTAGGCCGATTGCCGGGACGCCCCAGCTCTACTATCGCATCGAAAAACACCTACACCCAGCCTGGTTCTACGTCTCCGCGGCGCCGTTCAATCTGTATCCGTTTCTGCGCCGGTTCATCCATTCGCACTTTGCCCCTGGGACCTTGATGCTCCGGGACTCGTCCTGGCTGGATGTGAGTGAGCTGGTCCGCTCATTCACCGTCAACACGAAAGGGTATAAAATGAAGCGGATCGAGAAGATCCACCGGTGGTTCCCTCACCGTCGTGTGCTCTGCATTGGCGACTCCACTCAGGAAGATCCCGAGACGTACGCGGAGATCTACGAGAAACACCCGACGTGGGTCAGGGCCATCTGGATCCGGAAGGTCACGGACGTGCCCCATCTCGAAGAACAGAACTCTCCGGAGCGGTTCGAAGCGGCTTTCAAGAACGTCCCGCGTAACGTATGGCGGGTGTTCGAGGAGCCGGAAGAGGTGAGGGATCTGATTGCCTCTCTATGAAGGGAAATCCATGGCGCTGTCACTTCCTCGAAAAGGAAAGAGAAGAAGAAAACCTGAACTTATGAAGAAAGGAAACAAGCTTTGAGTACCATCGATTGGTCCTTGGGTCTGTGGAACTCATTAGACAGCTGTATAAATTGTACTGCTGGATAAGCGGAGTGCTTATCTCGTGACGTCAATATGAGGCTATCGACACCGACGTCATTGCGTATTGCTGGAAAATAACTTCCAGCCTATCTGTCTGTTGATATTGAATCATGCGATAAGCCTGTTTTTCTCTCACCCGGATCGGATCCGAAGCGATTGATATGATCAGGGATATAATAATCCTTCAACTCAGCTCTGGGGATATCCTTGACGGAGACAACACCGAACTATAGACCTACCGAAATCCAGAACAACGCCCACAATGAAGCCAGCCAAACCAGCGTCCACCACGATGGACGAACTCACGTTCGTCCCCCCAACAATGCGCGCCCTGTACTTCCGGCCAGCATCAACAGCCATCACCGACACCACGGACCTAGCGCTCCCCAGAAAGGACTCCGACGTTGTCTTCGACACAGACTTCATGACGCCCCAACCAGCCGCAAACCAATACCTCGTCAAGGTCCTCACAGCGTCCTTCTCGCACGACGAGCTCCGCCTATCCAGAATCCTCAACCCCTCCAAATCCTACCCCCAAATCCCCCTCCACAACTTCTGCGGCACCGTCATCCGCACCCCCGCACAAGACGACTACCGGCCCTCCGGCCCCAGATTCAAAGTCGGCGACGTCGTCTTCGGCATGATCAGCCACACGCGCGACGGCGCAGCAGCCGACTACGTCGTCGTCTCAGACGACGAAATCGCGCTCAAGCCCAAAAACATCACCTCAGCCGAAGCCTCCTCCATCCCCCTCCCAGCCCTCACAGCCTGGCAAGCCCTCTTCAAATACGCCGCCCTCGACCCCACCAGCTCAACCTACAACCACCACCACACCAACAAAAACAACAACAACAAGCACCACAAGCTGCGCGTCCTCGTCACCAACGCCCCAGCCAGCGAAGTCGCCTCGCAAGCCATCCAGCTCCTCCGCTCCCGCTCCCTCTTCCCGCACACCAACCAGCCCTGGATCTGCGCCACCTGCCCCACCCCAGACCAAGCGCACCTCATCACCCAGCCTCCCTCCCAAGTCGACGAGATCATCGACGCCCCGCTGCCTCTGCCGCCCGAGTTCGACCTCGCCGGCATCTTCAAGTCCCGCGGCTGGCACCCCGTCGATATCGTCCTCGACTGCGCCGGCCAGCAGATCTTCCGCCAGGCGCACTCCCCCGCCGTCATCAAGGACAACGGCGTCATCCTCACGGCTGTGGACTCCGACGCTGCGACAGATATGCCTAGCGCGCAGAGCGTCCGGTTCTCGAAAAAGGGCATCTTCAGCCGCTTTGTGGTTGTCAGGCCGGATGGGGAGGCCCTGGCGCGCATTGCGGAGCTGGTCGAGAAGGGGGAGGTCCGTGGGCGGGTCGAGTCCACGATTGATTTGGTGCAGGGCGCGGATATTCTTTCTGCTGGGGCGGCTGGCGCGGGGGGTGGCTTGCGCGGTGGGGTTTATGTGTTTAGGGTGAATATTCAGGTTTCTTGATTTCTTACTTGATTGGTTTTTTTGTTGATGTTATTTTCGTGCATTTGTTTATGTGTCAATGTGTCAATAATATTGGCGAGATATCACGGAGTACAGGCAATTGTTCTGTACCTAGCCCATTCTGCTCACATAGTACCTATTGACCTAGGTACTTACTATCCATACTGTATACCTAGCCATTGAATGTCAAAAAGAGCAAGAGCAAGAGCAAGAGCAAGAGCAATAGCAAGAGCAAGAGCAAGAGCAAGAGCAAGAGCAAAACACATAGTAAAGCATCCCTTAAAGTGATCATACAATAGACAATCAATTCCATCCCAGATACAACCGGTCTAGGTATAGGTCCCAGAAAGCTAGATAGATACAATATAGGACGTGAGCAGACATACACACATACATGCATGCATATATACAGCCATGCCATGCAGCAATTCCACTGGAAGTAGTCTAGACATGTTGAGATGAGGGCAGATATCCATAGATAGGCGGAGGCGGTAGGGTAGATAGGGAGGTAGGTCAGAAGACACTACACTACTGAGTAACTAATAGATTGGTCGAATTGAATTGAATTGAATTACAAGATTGGGGCGACTTAATAAGCCAACTTGAATAGGATATAATACGACCCAGAGAATCCGTCAATCAAGCATGTCAAATAGGGGCCAGATGAGAAGAAGAAGAAGAAAAGTAAAAACGCTATTACAAGAGTATTTAAGTACAAAACCAACAGATGATATGAATGAAAAAAAGACACTTATTGAACCCGGTATCCAGGAACAAGTCAAGAAATGAAGTGGAAATAAATAATAAAACGTGACGATGGACGGATCATATAGGCCCTATCTCTCTCTCTTGACCCGTGCGTTGTGTATGGCAAGGTAGATTGTTGATCCCTGCTTCCTTCAATCATTCAGTTCCCCCGTGATATGGTATGTATGTCTCGATCCAGTTGAGCTTAGCTTGCTTGCGATCCACTTCACGTGCTTGACTACCAGATAAGTAATCAGCAGGCAAAGTGGATAGACAATATGCGCATATACATGTCCTTGGATTCATTCATTCGTTCGGTATAGTTTTTGCTCTCGCAGTGGAGCTCAGCGCCACCGATTGAACGAACGTATGGATGGATGGATGGACGGACAAATGGACGGACGGACGCGGTCAGTTGCACTCTATAGACAAAAAAATGTATTTGTTCACCGGCCCTCCCTTTTCTCCTTTTTTAATTTTCCATGGAATTCGGAATGAAATCAAAGGGTATGTATGGGTGCGAGGGTCGTTGATGGAAAAACGCGCAGATGGGGAAACAAAAAGAAGGAAAATAAAAGAAAAAGAACAAAAGGCAAAAAACGGTGTCAGTTGCAGATTAATATCAATCGATCAAACTCTCTCGTACAATGTCAACAATGCTTCGGGACCGCTTTGCAAATAACGGCTGATTTCATATAATGAATGCTCACTGTTACTCCGCCCATCCAAACCCTACCGGGGTGCAAGGAACATGGAACGTGTGGTTTTCGAGGGCGTCTTTTTACGCACGGGAGCTGGATGAAGGAAGGAGAAGGATGGGGAGATGGAGACGGGAAAAGGGATTGGCGTGGGCAGGAAGGATCAAGAGAGCTGGAGCAGCTGGACGACTGCTCTACAATAGTGAGTCCAGACGGGTAAATACACTCAGACATGCGGCAACAATCTGCGAACAAGCCATGTTAGTCTCGTAAACACCGGAGTAGGGGACCTTCAAACAATCAACGTACCTCCATCTGAAGCTCTCTGTCGCTCCCCTTCTCCACCTCTTCGTTGATGGCCTGCGCCAGGTTGGCCCCGATCGCCTGCCCGCCGCCCGCTTTCCGGGCAAAGGGCCACTGCGAATATTCGGCCAGCAGCTCATCCACCTGGGCAAAGGCCCGCTCGCGGGACTCGTGGCTCATCGTGACCAGCGCATTCTCCAACACATTGGCCGCATACGCGGCACACACCATGACCACCGTCCGCAGGTACCGATACTCCGAGTCTTCCGGCAGCCATGTGTTGGGCGGGAGAATGACGGTGCGGTTGGTGCAGACGTTGCGGACCCGACGGTTGAGGTCGTCCTTGGCGCCGCCGTCGGCGACCGGGTGCGTTGCCATGTCGAAGAGGAGGAAGTTTCGCTTCTCCGTGCGCAGGATGCCCTTATCGACGAGACCCTTGGCAAGACGTTCCCGTACTTGCTTCAGCTGATAGCCGATCTTCATCAGATTCCACGTTTCGCCTGCACCATTCTCCGTCAGTACGGTTCCAGTCTGGTCGCCGGGGTGAACCAGATTGCCTCGCACATACCGCTCATCAGATCGATCCACGAATTCACACTCATCTTCTCGCTCGACTTCATCATCTTCAATGCCTCGTCCAGCAAGACCTCCCCAGTCAACGTGTCGTCGATCACCTCAATCACGCGATCGGCCAGGGGGAAGCGTCGTCGAGCCGAATCCTTCTGCATGCTGATCCGACCGCGCAGCGCCAGTTCGATGACGATGCAGCCGCGCAGTGCATACGAGATATTCTCATTCCAGAACGACAGGTACCCCTACCAGACCGAGATTCGACGTCAGCGATTTACTCCCGTCGCGCCGAGAGACCGTCCGAGCCAGCGGTGCCCAATCAATCTCACCTGTTTGTCCTTCAGACCCAGCAGCAGCACTTCCTCCATCAGCGTCAGCTTGGGTTGTTTGCTGCGTTCCTCCGTCTCGCTGATGTCCCGAGGGTCAAAGGCGATCTTGTGGCCATTCTCGGCGCTGGTGAAGGACGTTTCGGGACCGCGGTGATCGAGCGCAGAACCATTTCGGGACACGGGCGACGACACTCTGCTGTCGTCGTTATCATCTCCGCCAGTGACCCGACCGCCACCCCTTCGGCGAGTCAAGCCCCCGGCTGAGGCCATTAGGATTGTAGAGGATCGGAGACGGAGAGTGAGCGGGGAGGGAGGTAAGTGAGGACGGAATCGACGAAGGTCGTAGCAATCGGAATCTTAGGCTAGTCCCGCGTGCGACATGAACCGGTTTATTGATTGAGGGAAGAGGGGTGGTGGAGAGAGGATAACTAAGATTATCCCGAAACCTAAACAGAGTTGGGGGACGTGGAAAGTTGACAGATCGGTCGGACGGTATTTAATAATCGTTTGGTAGGGATGAGTTGTCGGAGTGTAGTAGTAGTAGTAGAAGTGAAGTAGTGGTAGTGGTAGTGGTGGTCGTTGGAATAAGAGTAGTCACGGTGCAGTTAGGGACCAGGTAAGGTATTGTTTCCTGTTGGGGCGGGAAATTGTCAGGGGCGGCGGAGAACGAGGAGGACTAGAGATTAGAGAACCCAGACCAGACCCAGAAAAAAAAAAATTAACTCACCAAGGAGACGACAAACTGAGATAGCTGAGACGATCAATGCGATGGACAAATTTAGTCCAAAATCAAAACACGTCAAAATAAAAGAAACTGACACGAAACCATTTCTATCAATTGCGGAACCCCGATCACGGGTCAAAGAACGATGGAGAGACGGATGAATTTTGAGTTTCGGGTCAGAATCTGCGAGGTGGCTCTTTTTTGTCGGCGCCGGTGACGGAGAGGGCCTGATGCCGCATCTACATACCTCTTATCTTTACCTCATGAGTCGATCTTTTAATGGTCTTTTGACTCTTTAGGGTGATTTCAGGATGATATACTCGTCGATGCACTGGTAATGCATTGATTATATTTTTCCATGGCTTATCGAACTATGGACGGCGATTATCACACTCCCACCCCGGCTGGGGTCGGCATCAACCCACAACCACCTACTCTACTGGGATCGGATTTAAGTTCTGTAGTTACCCTGCCAATAGTTTCAGACATGCTCCGGATAAGGAGAGTCGATATCGATCGGGAGCCATGGGTTGAGAGGTCATCACAATCTATTCCACAACATCCGTAGGTTTGACAAAACTGCATTGATGGTGATATACACGATATAACAGGGTCCAAAAGCACGGTATGGATCAGCATACAGAGTAGCGCCATCGACGACCCGGTGATGGTCCCCAGGCCGAGACGCCCGCGCAGATGCACCCCAATACTATCCCTTTCGTTTCTTCTATCTCATCCACGCCAGATTCCGCGTCATCATATTACAATATTTAGTGGGCTATCCAATGTCAGCCGAGGGTTCAAATAAGAACAAGGAGAGCAGTGTAAATGACTTACCGTCGGGCTGAGCCAGGATGTAAGACACAGCCTGGTTCACTGCAGTCGGGAACAACCGCGATCAGTATACCACTCTCATCATCCCATCGACCAATCCATTCCCCCAGAACAGTACTTACCGCTGTGGATGGCATCGGCCTCCTTGTCGGGGATCTCAATGCTGAACTCCTATGCGAGCCAATGGGTTAGCGGATATCCCGAACCGGGTACGACCGGGCAAGCTCCATACCTCCTCAATAGCCATCACGACCTCAACAGTGTCGAGGCTGTCCAGACCAAGGTCGTTCGAGAAGTGCGAGGAAGCGTTGATCTGTCACAGCAAACCGGTTAGATGGATGTGTTCTTCGTTCCACCGTCTCGGAATTCCGGGAGAGCGCTCCCTAGCCGCAGACGAGTTGAATGGAAGGGGAAAACGCGGTCCAACGAACCTTGCTAGCGTCGGAAACCTATATCAAATCACCAATGTCAGCTATTGCGCCCTTCCGAAGCGTTTGGCCGTAATTCCTGATATTCCCTGGATTCCCCGAAGGGAACCAGCCGAGGGAAGGCGATCGGAAAAACGCACCTTGTCAAAGTTCTTCAGCAGGTTGACGATACGGCCCTCAACCTCCTCCTTGTTCAGACCGGCCGGAGCGGAGTAGAGACGGACACCCTGGTAGGCGAAACGAGGGGCGAATTGAGCCGGACGGGCGATGGGAGAGCTACGGATCTGGAAGGAGGCCGGAGTGCGGACGGCACGAGGCACAGAGGCTCTCAAGGAGCGGACGACAGCGGAGCGAAACATGGTGAATCGAGATGTAAAGAGAAGGAAAGTAAATTCAACCGGGGGGGGGAAGAGGAGAGAGAGAGGGGAGGTGTGGAGAGGGTTGGTTAGAAAGATCGGTAGAGATGGAACGGATGACGGTGCAAAGCAATAGGAATTCTCTCTCTCTCTCTTTTGGTGTTGCGGCTCGGAAGCAGCACAAATCCTGCGGGCGGCCAATAATATTGCCGCGGAAAGACATGACCTAAGCGCAAAGCAACAAGTTGACCCGAACGGATCCTCCTCCAAGTTGAACCTCACTTATTCCTATCTCTTCCCCCCAATTGACCCTCCCTCTCCCCTCTCCTTCCGCTTTCACACCCTCTCCCGTCATCCGCGATGGCTCCCTCATCGTCGGTCGTGAGGCTTATGGCCTACCGCCGCCCGACCATCTCGTCGCTGCGTCCCTTGACCTCTTCCGCAAACTTCTCTTCCTCAGTAATCCGGGCTGCGACCCAGGCGGGTCCCTCTCAATCCGCCTTCCGTCTGCCCACCCCCAAGCGATGGGACCAGGATTCGGAGACCTCTCTGGATAAGGCCAGCAAATATTTCCTCATGGCGGAGATCTTCCGCGGCATGTACGTGGTGCTGGAGCAATTTTTCCGACCACCGTAAGTCTAGTCTTCATCCCCCTCCCTACTTCCAGACATATCCGCCGTGAACGGCGCAGCGATGCGGAATCTCGTCGGATCAAACGCCACCGTCGACTTGTCATCGTGAATCATCATGAGAGACGTGGAGAATCAAGCTAATCCAATCCTACCGCAGATACACCATCTTCTACCCCTTTGAAAAGGGTCCCATCTCCCCCCGCTTCCGTGGCGAACACGCCCTGCGCCGCTATCCCACCGGCGAGGAGCGCTGCATCGCCTGCAAACTCTGCGAGGCCATCTGCCCGGCCCAGGCCATCACCATCGAAGCCGAGGAGCGTGTTGATGGAAGCCGACGGACAACCCGTTACGATATCGATATGACCAAGTGCATCTACTGCGGTTACTGCCAGGAGAGCTGCCCCGTGGATGCCATTGTTGAGAGTATGCCTCCTTTCTAGATTTGATTCCCGCATACGAGTCGAAACGCCACCTGCTGACTACTGTAGCCTCCAACGCCGAGTACGCCACGGAAACCCGCGAAGAGCTGCTGTACAACAAGGAGAAGCTCCTATCCAACGGTGATAAGTGGGAGCCTGAGATTGCGGCGGCCGCCAGGGCCGATGCCCCGTACCGATAAATCCGGTTGACCGGATCTACACATGTAGTCCGCCTATACTTCACGGTGTCGTATTTTACGGGGTCTTCTTTTCATGAAAAGAAGGAATACATTGGAAGAAGAAAAGAGACCTTTCCAAACCTGTTTTTTTATGAGAGCAAATAATCAAAATACAGAAAAAAAATCATCAAAACCAATCCTGGCTGTTGAGTCGAGCCAAGGAGGGTTGGATTCATCAACCGCTCCTGCTCTGTACATATTACTCACCGTTTAACCATGCTTTTCCCTACCTCGTCCAAACTTGTGTACTTGTGGATTATATGCAGGACTTCGCTTTCATCTTTTTTTCTCGTTTTGTTTGGTTTGTGTAACGCCATTTGGTCGAGGGGTTCTGCCTTTACTTACTATTTATTTCCGTGCTGTGTGTCTTAGGGATCAATCAAGATAAACACCTTCTCTTTTGTTCAGTTGAGTCTTCGATTCATTTGTATTCCGGGGAGTAGGTTAATATGATTTTCATCTAAATACAGAAGACCCCTTAACAACGAGTAACTTCGTACGATCGACTTGCCGTTGGAGTAGTAGGCAGGAGTGAGTGCCTCCAGCACTTCGTCAACAAACAGCGACTAGTCTTCCTAGTCGACATCAACCGCGAGACGAACCCAGCCCTGTGCTTGTAATAATAAAGCCGAGATATCCACAGACACGCGATAACCATAACCAAGCAACTTAACTTAAACTTGGTAGACACAGACGCGGTATGCGTCCAAGTTGACTCAGTTGAGTTCCCAAACCCTGTCCGTCCAAATTAACAGACAGATAAACAAATACAAATACGCATTGAGTGAAGGAGAATAATCAATTGAAATGCAATATTACCTCTGCCCACTTTCCTGCCATTATCAGGTGCTTTGGGATAGCATCCACGGGTACGACTCAATCAATCTGTCCTTCGATGGAAAGAGTAGTTAAGTTATTATACCCGTACCCGTATTGTCTTCAAGATGTCCTGTTTTAGTTATTCTTGTACGCGTCAAGTGTGCGGTGGGGATATAGATACGCAAGCTGGTGGGCCAGACTCTCATCTTGAAGGTAAGATTCGAGTTGCTTGATTCTTCCTGAGACTGCCTTTTTGAATAAGCGGATTGTCTGATTGTTCCAATATAGCTTGAATTTCCTTCTTTCTCTCTACCCATTTTTCTGTACTTGGGCTAAAGAATGAATGCCGTGTTGGAAGTGGTGGTGGTGGTAGTGGTATTCGAGCGGCGATTGATATAGGACAGACATATCTTAATGAATATTTAGTTAGCCAGACAGACTAGGTGTAAAAACTGGGAGTAGCTAGCTAGCTAGCTAGCTACCTTTAGTATGGTAAGGGTAGTAATATCTTAGGGCTGCACCAAAAATGCTGAACAGCATTTTTGCCAGTGTGGATATGACTGGTATCTCCAACGTAATATGGAATGGATATGTACTACCTTACCTTCTCTGGAATAGAAGGAAGAAAGAAGAAAGAAGAGATGGTGGGAACGCGGTGTCTGCACCTTTGTACCTAGTAACTAAGTGTAGGTATACTCCTTGACGCCACTTGTGACTGTCTCCAGAGGGTATATGTAGGTTCGAAACAGTAACTGCGTTTTATGCCTTCGCACAAAGCCACAGAATGTGAAGGTAGGTGACTTCTTCGAGTGATAATCCTATCAATCATACTGGTTTCCAGTATTCAACAGCATATTAGACGTTTTCACAGTTCTTGTCTTTATTAGATATACATGTCAGTTAGTAGTCCACCCTCACCAACTGAAAAGGAACAAGCAGTGACCAAGAAACTCCATGGATTTGGTATAGACACTTAGATCGCTGCCTAGGTATGCACATGTACACGACTGAAGATTGCAAAGAGGCAATCGAGAGAAGAAAACGAAAGAAAACCCATCGCACATGAAAATAAAAACCCCTCCCAAACGCACCCAAACACCAATCTCCGTATTCTTTTTTAGGGGGAACCCATACTTCCTTCTCTTGTACTTCTTCTGGGGATTTCCAGTTGTAGCCCTCTGCCTCCTCTCCCTCTCCATTTCTGGGGCTTCTTCTCTGTGGGAAGGGGCCATGTGAGAAGGGCGGGGAAGGAGGATAGGCTACATCTGGAGAGACATAGAAGGCTGAGGTAGGTATGACGGTATCCTAGGTTAACAGCGCCTAGGTAATAAAGAAAGTAGAAGGGACTGATTATTTCTTCTTCCCGCCGACTTTAGTCTTGAAGCTTCCCTCGAAGCCAGGCCGGGGAGCCTTCTTCTTGCCCTTCTTGTCACCACCACCGCCACCTTTCGACTCGCGGCGCTTGCGGAGGTTCTCTTCGCGCTTCGACTGCTTCATGTCCTTGCCCTTGCGGACGGCGTCCAGGCGCTCCCGCCACTCGCGCTCGCTCTTCTTCTTGGCCGACTCCTTGCGCTTGAGAGCCTTCTTCAGCAGCGAGGTGTCGTCGCGGACGCGTTCACCGTGAGCGCGCTTCTTCGCGTTCAACCACATGTCCTTCTCCTCGAGTTCTGCCCGCTTCGCAGCGTCCATACTCTCGAGGCGCGCCTTCTTGGACTCGGCTGTCTTGAGAGCGGCGGCGGGGTCCTGTACCACTTGGCGCTTGCGCGGGTCGCGGATGTTGGTCAGGGTCGGGTCGGTGTGTTGGCCGTCTGCGAACATGATCCGGCCGAAGGAATAGTTGTTGCTATTGGAGCTGACGGAGTCGGCGGGGGACCGCGGCGAAGCGAGTAGGGATCCCGAGCCGCCGGGAGAGAAGCGCTTGGCGATGGCTTCATCGTTCTTAAGCTGCTGCTCCTCCTTCGCCTTTTGTCGCAAGAGCTTCTTGTGTTGCTTGCGCTCCTCGGCCTTCTGGCGGCGGGCTTCAATCAGCTCTTGGCGGTTCCGAGCGGGCTTGCCGTCGAACCCGTCGGCATGCCGCGCGGCGCGCAACTCGTCGAGGCGTTTTTGTAACCGCTGCTTCAACTCTTCGGGTGTGGCTTTCAGGGGCTTGCTCTCGGCATTGGGGTTCTTGGAGGCATCAGTAGGGGCGGTGGGAGGGACGATGGAGGAGATGGAAGAGCTGCCGGAGTGTACGTTGGATGCGTCAAACCCGGGGGAATTTGGCGTCGAGGAAACTGACGAGGGGTTCTCGTTCTGCTCGGAGTTGAACTCGAGAGAGAACCCTTCTGCCCTGGCTTCGTTTTCAGCATCATCGTCGTCGTCGTTATCATCATTCTCTTCAGCCTTCGATTCTTGTTTGCTGGGTTTCGTCTCCGGCTTGGCCTCCGGTTTCGTCTCCGCCTCCTGTTCCTTCCGTGCAGACTGCGCAGCCTTCTTCGCCTCAAGCTTGGCCTTCTTTTTCTCCTTTTGATTGGCCTTCTTCTGCTCCTTCTTTTCCTCCTTCATCTTCTTCCGCGCCTCCGCAGCCTCATTGGATTTCGAAGCGTCTTCGGCTTGCTTCTGCTTCTTCTGCTTGATATCGCCGCGCTTCAACCCTTCCTTAGGCATCTCAGAGCCAAGATCTTCAGGCCCTTCAGACGCGTCGGACTGGGCTCCATCCTGCTCCTCCCGTTTGCGCTTGCGGGCGTTTTCATCCATGATGTCCTTGGCGGTTTTGGACGAGTCGGGGTCCAGCTTGGCCCGTTTCGCCTCACGAGCTTCCTCTTTTGTCTGCTTTTTGCGCTGCCATTGGTCCTATTCAGGATTGGATGGTCAGACATGTCCTGGCGCACGAATCGGCCGCAGAGAGGGAATGGGAGGGGAGGGGAAGGGGAGAGCAGAGGCAGGTAGTTCTGAAACAGTGGACAAATGGCAAGAAATGGAAAAATTCAGAGCATCACATACACTGCCATCATCACCGTAGTAATACTTTGCGGGGATCAAAGACAGAAGGCCATCAAAGGCCTGTGCGTGACTGCGCAGGCGGTCCTGTAGTGAAGAAAAAAAAAACCCCGACTTTTAGTTTTTTTTGATTCTCGAGTGGGGCAATTCAGTTGCGCGGGTTTAACAACATACCTCGATATCATCCATTTTCCTTGACTCTTGACTTTAGCAGACCATCCAGGGTTCCAGAAAGAAAGAATGACAGTGCTGCAACCTGGTGGGTGATTGGACTGGAGATCCAACGGCAGTCGGTCGAGCGAAGCAGTTCGAAAAAATCGGCTGGGTGGATGAAATCTTGGCATTTGGCTCGACTCCGCGAGGCTATTCTTCTGACCGCCTTCCTGCGCACAGTCCGGTTTATTTATTTATGCTCTGCTGACTCAGCTTTATTTGCACTATTCAGACGTCTATATTGGCAAGTATCATTTTCCACTCGCACGTTAATTGTTTGGTAATTAAAAGACTTTATTTATAATTTCTTATAACACAGTTCTGATTTGGTCTTATAATCTATTGAGTGCTATTTAGAATTGAATAGGTTCTAATCTGTTCTGTTTAACAACTATAGAGATTCATGTGGAGCGATAGCATCTTTATATATCCACAGCGTGATTATAGTTTATTGAGAATAGTCTATTGATACTCCAAATACCATAGCAAAATTATATCAATAATACTGGTATACTCTTCCAGACTTCGCAAGACTACATGTATATGTCATGTGTCCAAATTCCCTGTCTATTGAAGATATATCCAAGTGACCAGCATATACAGACCCAAACATAGTACCTTAATGGGCCCTTTTCATGATAGTCATCTATAAGCCCTACGTAAAGAATTCTCTTGCCAATCCTTACATGCCGATCAGAGCATCAGCATCACTACATACCCCCTTGACATCTACACACATCACGATACATTCTCGCGATTCCACCAAACAATCCACGGTACGATAAGACCCAACCCCATTCCCACCCTTCCAACAACAACATCACAGAATCAAACCTGCACCTGCAACACAGACGGCGTATCCAACCCCGGACAATTCTCACTCTCTATCGCCGTGACATTCTCATACGGATAGACCATCGTCCAGATGAGGTCGAATCTGAGCCGCAGACCATGATCAGCCGACCGATCGAACGATCGCACCAGGGATGAACAGCATATAGTTCACTCTAGAACACATGCTCTATGTGTATATGTATGCAAGTATTTACGGGATCCCTCGTAAGAGAGAGGGGAAAAAAAGCTCCACTCACCGCTCGTCGGGATAGTCCGGTACCTCGTCCACGCCCAGCTTGCTCGCGATGGCGCCCATTTTGCCGTGTCGCCATGAGATGAGGATGTTGCCGGGGCCGCGGTATGCTTTAACTTTCTTCGCGAGGCAGCCGGGCTTGTTCCGTTTGCAGGACGTGTCGATGGAGAGGCCGAGATCTTCGGCGAGTGGGTGAACGGTGTCGTAGGAACGACGGTGGTCGCCTTCTGTTGGTTGGTGGTTGGGGTTAGTATTTTGCGTGGTGGCCAGGGTTATACTACCCTGGCATTCTATCTAGTTTTCTCCTTTTCTTTGGGATTTGGGATGTTGGAAGGGAAATGACCAGGAAATACGATACATACGCTTGTTGACTTTGGGCGCGAGGATATACTGGATGTCGTAGGAAGAGTTGGCACCAAATACGTTTCGTAGGCATTCCGCGCGCAGTTCGCCCTCCGAGTTTAGCCCGTGGTCTTTGGAGAGACCTGACTTTTCGCCATGGCGGATGAGGTATACGGTTGGGGTGTTGTGGATCCAGGCCGTGGCCTGGGTGAAAAGGAAGGCAGAGAGAAGGGCGCAATACGATATAGCAGGGGAAGAAGGCATTGTGTTGGTTAAACTATAGTTGGGCGATGTTGGAGAGAATCTAGGGAGTGAATCCTACCCATGGAGAAGCCCACGGCACCTGGTGATAAACGTGAAGGGTGGTTTTTAAGGACACCTTGCGCATGGTGCCTTGATCTATGGGGCAGGAATGGGAAGAGCTGCAGATTTTGTGGACCCAGTGATGCCTCATGGGGGAGACATGCGACACGCGGTAGAACTGATCATCTGGATGGGATCTGGCCAATGTCAGCTTCCAGTCTCCGTGATATATCTACAACTGACACTGGCATGGATGTATAGAAGTTTCTGATCTGGAATGGGTGGGAGGTTAAATACTATCTAACGACTGATAGGATGTCAGGCGCTCTGCCACAGTGCAACCGATCGCAAAAGGAGCCAATCCTGAATGGAAATTCTGAGCACAGGAAAGTCATGTGAGCTGCATGAGTCGACAGGAGCCCAAGAAGGACAAAGATGGCATGGGTAAGTGGCTTGGTATGCTGTAAGGAGGTGCGATGAAAATACCGCACTGCGTCCAATGTCCACGCAGGTTATAAGAGTCGTGCTCACTCGTTTTGACTGGGGCCGAGTACAACAGCAACGACCTCATTGTGTAGAGAGCTTGGATCGAGACTCGCCAATGTTATCGACCGGATCATAGCTTCAATAATAAATACTTAGTATCGTCATCCTGAGACATGCTCATTGCCCTCGGTCTCGGAATGGCAGCGAGTCTTGAACAACGCCCTAGTGCACGAGGCGAGACAGGTCTGACATTTGTGCTACCAACAGACCGCCACCGACTCAACCACAAGAGAACGAGTTCTGCGGGGATCGCGTGGTTCTGGATCAGCCGGATTTGGACAAGCCTCTATAATCAGTACCTGCACAGTAAACAGCGGGTGGATCATCCAACGGCGGACGGACGATAGTTGGCGATGCTAATGATTTTTGTAATTACGTGGCCAACGCCTCCAGCGGCATTGAACAAAACAAATCAATATACGTAAGACCGCAGTATCGGAAGATACTAATCATATGGCTCCCTAGCTCCGTTGACCAGAATATGGCTGCCTGCGGCGGACCCGAGTATGGTCTTACGGATCTCGGGCGTAACTGATGGGTCGCGTACCGGAGTGGGAATTGGAACAAGGTACCAAAATTTCGGTAAGACACTGCACGAAGGTCATCATGAATATCTATCAGCAAGAGAGTCAGCGTATATTCGATGGTATTCTGGAAGAGTTTTGTCATGCAGGAGGAAACATTAGGCAATGGATAATGACGTATAATCATGTTGTGCATACACCGCCACGGTGTGGCTCACAGCACAGCCACGATCTGTACGCCTCCTGTACGCGATACCGTACGCCATATTTATATTTCCTCGGCTATTATTAGTTACAGATAGTTCCAAGCCAATACATATGGTATCATACATACCGAGTCAACACCCATCACGTCACCTCCGAATATTATCTCAAATTGGGCATGATATTATGATTATTATTATGATTATGATTATGATTATGATTTACGTACTTGCCACGGCAGTTATCGCATTAGGAACGAGGCTACTTACCGAAGACAATAGTATCAGGTAGTATTGCAGTGTAATCTAGGCAGCCATTCAAGTCTCTCGGGACTGCGGAGTAGTATACTCCATAAGTAGAAGTACCTTACGAGATCCATGGATCATATTCCACCACGCCCAGCCCACCACAACATGACGATCAGCGGGGCATGGATACTGATCAAGACTCGATCGAACCTAGAGATTTTAGTCGGTGCTTCCGGAAATGAGATCACTATTATGTCCCTCACCTGCTCAGCCTCACGGTCTTCTAGGTTGATAGAGCAATCATTGTGGACAACACAGCCACGCGGGAAGAGTTCTAGATGCCTGCCCGGCTAGTCGGAGAGCGTAGGCTCCATCGGAGCAGTGAGTAATGGTACGGTGACTGGGCGTTTCGTAAACATCTAACTAGCTTGGCGTATGGGGGGAGTGGTGTTCAGGTGGGGTACTGGTGCAGTAACGACTCAGCCCTGTGGCCCAAAATCGCTGAACCTCTGGTCCAGGTAATCTAAACCTTTGCTCCCGTGGTCGCCATCTGATTATAAAAGGGACTCGGGGGAACCCCGTTCTCCTTTCTTCCTACTTCATCCATCAACACACACCTTACTCTTCCTCTCTCTTCGCTATTTTCATCCAACTTCCCAATCAACAGTACCTTTAAGAACACCATTCACCATGTCTGACCCCTACAACCAGCAGTACAACCAGGGCTACGGCCAGGGCTACGGCCAGGGCTACGGTCAACAGGGTGGTTACCCTCAGCAAGGCGGCTACCCCCAGCAAGGCTATGGCCAGCCCCAGGGTTATGACCAGTCCCAGGGCCAGTACGGCCACGGTGGTCATCAGCACGGCGGCTACGGCCATCAGCAGTATGAACACCAGGGCCAGTACGGCCACCAGGGCCAGTACGGAGACCAGCACTCACAGCACGGCCACTCTGAGTATGTCTCCAGCCACATCATCATCCATCCCTCCTGTCAAACTGAACATCCCACTAACGGAGACCCATTTCACAGATACGGTCAAGAGGGACCCGGTGGAGCCCAAGAGGGTGAGCGCGGTCTCGCTGGCGCCCTTGCCGGTGGCGCTGCCGGTGGGTTCGCAGGTCACAAGGCCAACCATGGCTTCCTCGGGACAATCGGTGGTGCGATCATGGGAAGCATCGCCGAAGACGCGATCAAGAAGCACAAGAACAAGGGCGAGGGCAGTAACCCTCCCGACTACAGCAGCGGTCACAGCTCCTACCACGACGGCTCGTCCCACGGCGGCTCCCACGGTGGTAATGCCATGATGGATCAGCTGGGCAGCTTCTTCAAGAAATAAATGGGCTCTCCTCATGATTTCCTTCTTCATCTCAGTCTCGGTCTCGGTCTCTCTCTTTCGCCGCCGTTTTGTCTTTTCTCCTCGTTTGTGACGACCGCCATACGATTTCCCTTTCGTTTTTCTTAGATGCCTTCTCTTGACTTCTTCCACCGGCCGGGTCTTTGACATTCCTTCTCGTTGTGACATTCTGTTTGCCACCGCGGTTGGCTACGATTCTACATGATACAATTCTGGATATTTCGAATATCGAGGTCGAAACTGTGTTTTGTATACCCGGCTTGTTGTTCGAGTTTTGCATCATTCTACCAAAATTGACTGGTTCGAGTCTTCTACTGTTGCTTTTAATGATCCATATTATAAGAGTCTAGCGTCTTGTCTACTCTGGTAAAATTAACGCGTAGATGCGTATCTCTCAACACCGAGATCGACATAGTAGTCGTGTCCGTGCCCTCCCGAACCCCTCTGGAAAGTGGGGTTATGCGATCGTCGGCCTCATCCAGTGCCGTAGGCATATATTTATGGACACGTATGTTAGCAGTACGAACCGTTTAGGCAGGGAAGCGTCTGCAGGACGTTTTTGCAATTACCTACTTTATGAAATCTGCCGTCTTCTTTAGCGTAAGACAGGCATGATGTCTCAGTGAACCAACTTGGTCAATGTACGACGCCACGAAGCCAAGACGGCACGACCATGAATAACCTCGATTCAGCCTGGATTCGATATACACACTAATACCACGCCCGAATTGATGGCGTCTAACTTAAATCAGCTAAGAGCAGCCACGGCGACGGTGATGTCTCAAATACTAAAATTATGTAAACCGGTGCGGCTAGAAACTTGTGGTGATGGCTGTTGAACGGGATGTGAGTCACTGAGGTCAAGTATAAAAAAGCTTGAAGCATTGACAATTATTAGACAGATATATGGGTGTGAATAAACAGTTTATGTACATTTTAATTCTTGCCAGCATCAAACGTCGGCTCGTCCTCATCCTGCCTATTAGTAGACCATGTCCATCTTCTACAACCCCTCAACCAACGAGCCATATATTCGACTCGCCGCCCCTCATGATAACATCATACTTACTCCCTTTCGCCAAAACAGCCCAAGTGACGAAGCGGCCCTCGTCAAAAACATGAACGACCCACTCGTGGCAACTTGGCTGCTTGGGCCGCCATTTCCATACACCCCGGAAGACGCAAAGTCCTGGACTGCCATGCATTACAGAAAGTACGAGCTGCAGGCTGCGCGGCTGGGCATGCAGGAGCCTATGGACGAGTGTCCGTTTCAATGTGTACGGGAGATAGTGCGGGAAGGGCAGGATGGCGCCATCGTGGAGGATGCTCTCATTGGAGCGATAGATATCGCCCGGTATCAGTTTCTGGACTTACCGGAGGGTAGTAGGGAGAGGGCTGATGCTGTTGAGAAGAATTCGATGCGGCTGGCTGGGGATCAGGAGATCGTTTGGACTGTTGGGGGTATGTTTCCCCCTCTTTTCTTGCTTCTTTCCCTTTGGCCCTGCATTGTTGTTCGAGCTTTATATTATGAGAACCATAAGTGCACAATCCTGGTTGTTGTGTATTTGTTTCGCTGACACAGTGACAGACTGGCTATCTCCATCTCATCATGGCCGAGGAATCATGACGGCTGTGGCGAAGACGCTGATTTATGGATGGGCTGTCCCTCGCATGAACGTCCGCTGTATTAGAAGCACTACCTTCCTCGGAAATCATGGAAGCGTAAGGGTCTTTGAGAAGCTTGGATTCCGGCATACGCGTGTGCTGAAAGATTGGGTTGAGTTGCCCGCCTCTCGTGGCGGTGGACGTCGGTCGTTGAACTGTCTTGCTCTGGATTTGGTGGGTTAGGCTTTCGCTTCCTTATTCCCCTTTCTTCTTCATCTCTGGCTAGCTCGTGTATTATAATCATCCCTCATAATGCATCTTCTTTCGCCTTTCAAAACAGCCGTATCGCACGGGCCAGACTTCTGGAAAATTCAATATTCGCCCTGAATAATAATGAACGGAATCTCATACGTGAGAATATCAGGGTGTTGATATTTCCTAACGCCGTACCGCTCTGCGCTGCCCTTTTGACTATAATGTAACGGCCGTAATAACCCTGCCGTAAGGGTCATGTCGTATACAGCTGGGATATGATATTATAGATGGTTTCTGTTAAGAGACCTTCTTGTCTTTTGGTTGATCAACACCCCCAGAGCATCAGAGAAATACATACGTTGGGGTATCGGACAGCTCCACAGTAAGATAAAGCCGCCGCTCGGTCCGGTTGTGTTTGGTATGTTTGTCTCGGTTTGTGCCTCAGGTACAACAAGCGCCAAGACCGACATCAAAAGTTCGAGCGGAAGGCTCTCTCACCAGTTGCGATAGTTCTTGACCAACACCAGTCCATCGCAAGCCGACATGATTGTCCGAAATGTGTGTACGCGGCAGAGTGAGTATCAGGACCTTATTCTCAAATTTGAATTTCTCCTGAAATATTGAATGCTAATTTTTCTGCGCATTGCAGGCCGCCAGCTTTTCGCGTTCAACCGCCCAACCCGCATCGTAAATCGCTTCTTCTCGACCGAGCCTCCTGTCGATACCGCGGTGCAAAGCCCCTTAGCAGAGCAGGTATCTCACCAAGAGAGCTCTGGCCGGCCAGCTGATTCCCCGGGAAATGGAGCCAGGAGTCCTGCGCACCAAGCCTTCATCGCGAAACAGATCCAAAGTGAGCCTCACAGCTCCCGTTCCGCCGCAGAGCGCTGTAGTTCCGGGGCGTCTATGCTAACTCACTTTTGTGTTCAGAGAACAGATACCTTGGACTTGGTAGCGAGGTGAAAGACGCATACCTACCAGAGGCTCTCTACCGAAACCCGCCGCACCCCCGTCACATTTCCCTTGAACTGCTCCTTGCCAACCAGACCCATCTCGGACACTCGACGTCTCGCTGGAACCCCCAAAACTCGAGCTACATCTTTGGTATCCGAGACGGAATTCACATCATCTCTCTGGACGCCACGGCGGCTTATCTGCGCCGCGCAGCCAAGGTCGTTGAAGAGGTTTCGTACCGCGCTGGTTTGATCCTTTTCGTCGGCACACGCCCCGGCCAGAAGAGAGCCGTGGTGAGGGCCGCTGAACTGGCCGGTGCCTACCATGTCTTTGAGCGATGGATTCCCGGAAGCTTGACCAACGGCCAGCAGATCCTCGGCCACTGCGAGACCATGGTTGTCAACCCCTTCGACGAAGAATTGCCCAATTACAAAGAGACGCTGGTCGACCGCCCTGCCCTCAAACCTGACCTTGTGATCTGTCTCAACCCCATCGAGAACGAAGTCCTCCTGCACGAGTGTGGTCTCAACAATATCCCCACCATCGGCGTTATCGATACCGATGCGAATCCCACCTCTGTCACTTATCCCATCCCGTCGAACGATGACAGTTTGCGTGCCACGACCTTGATCGCCGGCATCCTTGGAAGGGCAGCCGAAGCGGGACGGGATAGAAGAATGGAGCAGGCCAAGAATAAAATTCTTACCTTCCCCCTCCCCCCTAGGGGGGATTTGGTGCCAGATGCCGCGAAATTGGGCGTTTCCGAAGATGCGACAACCCAGGCTTCCGTTTCTCAGGTCATCGCTCCTGAATCTCCGGCTGCTGAAGCCCCGGCCGTCGAAGCTGCGACTGTTGAGGCCTCGACTGCCAAGGCCCCTGCTGCTTCGGCCTCGGCTTCGACTGCGGCTGCGGCTGCGGCTACTGAGGCGCCCTCAGACAAGCAACCTTCTGAGACGCCTAGCCAGGATCGGCAATAAAAGGTTCTGGCACTCGTTGATATTTTTCTTTTGTAGGTTGCCTACGCGCGAGCACTGTGATAATTATGGGACTGTATTGTATAGAACATTGTAAAGAAATGATTTTCTCTTCTTTTTTTTTCTTTTTGTTCCCTTGATGTATGCTATACATGTATTAACAAAAGGTTGTTACGAGTAGTTTGCCTTGGCATGTCTGTTGTATCAAAGACTGTAAGAAAAGGCTTGGGGGCTAACAAGTTGGGATCCTTTCTTTATTCTAATTTTCCTTTTAAATTCCTCAGCAAGCGGCCGTCATCTTGGTTGGGTCAAGGTTAAGCATAAATGCAATTGTATTATTATCTCGAGTCTAAATGACAGGCTCCCATCTACATAGCCATTTTGCCGGGCAGTCCTCCGTAGACCAAATCACTGTATATGATTCGGGCCCGAGAGGTACGGCGGGTGGTTCCCGCCAGATGGACAAAATAAAAATTAGCTGAGTACTGCCGGCAGAATTCTTAATATTGTAAGAAAATATATATAGAAAAGAATATCACTCAGTTATAACTTATAAAAGATATCTAGATATTTTTAAGGCTCTGTGCGTACCCTTTTATATTATAATAATATAACACTCACGTAGGACTTCTAAAAGCACCTGTGTAGGATTCCTGAAAGAACTTATATAGAACTTCTAAAAACACCCGCGTAGAATTCTTAAAAATACCTGTGTAGAGCCCTTGAAAGCACCTGTATATAATCTCTAAAAGCGCCCGCAGGGAACCTCCTAAAGCATTCACATAGGGCCCCTGAAAGCACCTGTGTAGGGTCCCTGAAAGGACCCATGTAGGGTCTCTAAAAACACCTGTAGGAAGGACCCCTACAAGTAGGGTAGAGAGCAGTAGAATACCTGAGAGTATGAGAGAGTGAAAGAAAAGAGAAAAGTAATAAAATATAAGATAGTAGAATACCCAAGAGGAATAAAAACTTAACCAATCAGAGCATGAAATAATACCAAGAAACCTGACTGCATCTCTTGACCCCTGAGGTAGTCGATGAAATAGGAGGTATACTAGGCGGTGGTCGTTTTATCCATGTGGCGTGAACCACCCGCCGTAGAGAGGGCAATGATAAGTCAAATAGTACGGAGTAGTCAGCAACACTATCACGCTTAGGGTCACTGCGAGGCACGTGCCATGGGAACTACATACAACAACTCCCCGTATCACCTTGCCCTAATTTGGTCATCAACACCACGGACGGTCTCTCACAGTAGCCTTTTAATCATACTAGCAGTCTGTCTTGCAATTGTAGCGGTCTGTATATGCCAGTCGGAGTGTTCAAGCTGAGAACATCGCCCCCTGATTGGAGTGTTGTGCCAGTGGTCGTCTCCTTTCAGATGGATAGATCCATGTCTCTAATAGGCCTTGCTTGGCGCAACGACCTAGAGTTGTAGATTGCGGTGAAGGATAAGACGACAGTGGCGATACTTAGTATATGTTACACGGTTTCTAGAAGGGCCAAGGGGGAAGACAGCTTTCTAATTTGTGATGTCTTGCAGCGGCGTGAGCAGAAGGCTAGCCATATGGTGTCTCGGGTCTACGGGGGGCAAAAAGAAAAACCCGAGACAAGAAAAAGAAAGGAAAGAAGAAAAAGAAGGAAAAGGAGCAAGAAAAGGAAAAGAAAAGAAAAAGGAAAATGAAAATGAAAATGAAAGGAAAGAAAAGAGAAAGAGAGAGAAGAACTACGGAACAAGGCGTAACTCCTGTGGGGATATAGCAGTCTTAGACAGAGAAATAATTGTGGCCGTTGGCCTGGTGTCATAAATCACGGCTACCAACGCCTCATCTGCAACAGGAGTTCGGTGTTTAACCACAGCTCAGGTCTCACCTGAAATATCAAAGAAATAAGACACGGGTGGAAGCACAAGAGTCGTGTTCCTATTCAAACCATGTTTCTTCTGAGTTCGTGATGAAATTAGACCGGCGTTGCTCTTTTGTTGTTATCAGTTTCAGCATAACACTGTGTCGTATTAGGACATGAGAGAAGTTCATTCAATTTACTGAACTAGAGCTGTATATCCCATGATATAAGATGGCTGGGTTCTCTGGTATCTTTTGGATTATTCTACAAGTCCTTACACCGCAATCCGACTGTTGGTCAGTTGCTGTTGAGTTACTGGACACTGAATACCTCAGATTATACTATTTGACAACCCCTCGTTTATCCTTTTCTCTGTTAAGTTACAAAATTCCTTCCCTACCCATGGCTGCTATTCCAGAGCAAGAGCAACTGAGTCAAGCCTTTTCTCGTGTAATCGACACGTTGAAGGGCCCTTTGGCACTGGGAAACCAGAGGCTCGCTGTCATTGGGGGCTTTTGCGTTCAGCACTACCTAGGCTCCAAAAATCGAAAAACCAAGGTATTTTTCTGGCCATTCATCACTTGTATCCCTTTCTCGATATGTATCTCTGACGTGCGTTTGGCAGGACCTGGACCTTATGATCGAACTCGCTTGCCCAACGACTTACATCAAGAAAGAGCTCGTCAAAGCGGATCCAGATCATTTTCAACTTCGCGCCGGCATTCTGTACTACTATTCTAGTACTACTGACTTGGTCCAAGTCGATCTGATCTCCCACGAGATTGCGCTTCCCTACTATCATCGCATACTCGCCACCCCTCTCTGTGAGGGTCTCCCCGCAGAAGCAATCAGGATCGCGGACATCCAGGCGGACCATCCGCCTTTCCTCTCTGTGAAGGATATGATTGCATTGAAATTCTACTGTTGTGGGACGCGGGCTACCAGAGAGAAAAATACGCTGGATGCTGAGGATGCGTCGGCACTGGTCGCCAGACTACCCAAGGGGTTTACTTGGGAGCAATGGCAGCGTGCTGCTATTCAGGCTGGACAGGATGATGTTTCCAGATTTCGTAAAAAGAGAGGGGAATGATCGCGTCACAGCTCTTATCTGTGTCTTGATGGATAGATATGGGCATACGCATGTCTCCCTTCTCTTGTTCTCGATGTGTAATGTGCTGTTGGAGTTTCACTGGGTGTTTTGGGGCTTAGTAACGTTCTATCGTTGAGTGTTGTGCGTTGAGATCAATTCAATTGTAGATCCATCCGAAAAATTCAACAGACGTCATAAATGAGTGACCTAGGTAAAATATAGAAAGTAACAAGAAGCCATGTAAAGGGGAAAAAAAAAAAA
This sequence comes from Aspergillus neotritici, assembly GCA_023619815.1. Taxonomy (NCBI): domain Eukaryota; kingdom Fungi; phylum Ascomycota; class Eurotiomycetes; order Eurotiales; family Aspergillaceae; genus Aspergillus; species Aspergillus neotritici. Next base: position 78,021 of record JALZYL010000011.1, read on the forward strand.
AAAAAAAAAGGCCAAAGTACACAACATAGCAAGCAGATGAGAACAGCAGTGATAAAACGATAAGCGGGACCGTGTCTAGTTCACATTCCTCCTTCCCAGAAGCCAGACGTGCACGAGCTTCTTTGTCTTGTTCGCCACAAACAGCATTCTCCAGATAGTAACTCCGATAAATTTCAGAGTCCAGCAATAGATCTTCTAAAATCACGGATCAGCGGCATCCGTTCCAGTGGCATCCGGATCAGCGTCATTCGTTCTAGCCCAAGGGAGTTCCATAGTAATCCCAATAGGAGCATTCACACATTCAAGAAATCTTTCCCGAAGCGGGATGCTCACTTCCTCCCATGTCTTTGCCCATGGAAACGCAGGATCTGGAAGCTCGCCCCTCTTGATCAGCTTGTTCCGGAAGGGGACAAGATACTTGGACTCATATTCGACCACCCCCACGCTGTCGTTCAAAAATCCCTTCCAGACCCTTCTGATCAATGGATCCAGCTTATCAGGTTCAAGAAATTCCCGATCCATTGTATACTTGTACACATTCTCCTTCATATCGCTCAAATTGCGCACCCAGTAAAACCCCCTATCCAGCATATTATATTCTCGCGCAATGATGAGAAACAAGGACTCCGTGTAACGGGCGGGCGTTGGTATCTGGACTCGACAGCCAGGCACGGTAAAGCGACCACGGCCAAAACCAGCCCGCTTGCCCTCAGGAAGCCGGGGGTCGGTTGCCAGCATAAAGTTAGGGTCGTCCGGCGCTGGGTCCTCGAGGCTAAAATCTGGGAGTGTCCAGAGGGTTACTGACTTTCGATGTAGGCAGAGATCGTAATGATCCCGATATTTTGGCGACTCCGGTGTCGGGGGCAACGGGTACAGGTGGAACCAGCGATCGGGCCACTCAATTGAGCTTGTCCGTTCACCTTTGTCCGGATCATTCCACCTGCATCTACTGTAGTCTTTGTTGCTGTCGTCGGGGAAGCCCACATCTTTGAGGACCTGGACCGCTGCGTCCATCTGTTGATCGGGAATAACGATGTTGATAATCTATTGCAGTTAGTTATTTGTGCAACGTGTTTTCTCGGACGAGTAATTGATTCTCTGAACTAACTGCTGGGTAGAAAGGAACACCGTATGTGCTCAACAAGCAATCATCCAGGAGGACACTCGGGATTCCAGCGGCACGAAGAACATTGTCAATTTCAACAATCAACTCGCAGTGCGGAACATACTCCGTGTATTTGAATTTGGACATGGTATTGTGTTTGGGAATAGATCGAAGGCTCTTATCAGTTAAAAAAAAAAAAAAAAAAAAAAAAAATAGAGACTGCTTTCTAGGGTATAGAGAGAAAGAGAGATATCACGGCATCCAAGAAGGCGCCTCGACCTGTTCTTATATCCCGAGTCAGAGCAAAATGACCCAGGAAACCAGATCAAAATAACAGATCACCGAATTCAGCAAGCAAAGAAAGACTCTGGATGACACGGAACGCCCACTAGACAAGGCCGGATTCTTTACTGACTGGGTGGGGGAGAATCCTCGGAACCTTCAAGGGACCTGGACAAAGGAATAGACACAGCCTCCAAGTATAGCACACCTTACTATACTAACTCCGGCGAGCCATCCAAGTAAACCGTTCAGGTTGTCGATCCAGCTGTTTCGAGTTCTTTGGGACAGCCCTCGGTTACATCCTCTAGTGATTCAAAAGCCTATAACATCCTTCATTGAGCATTGGGCTTACGGGCCGGTTGATTGTAGTTTTTCTGAACCAAAGATATATAATTCTCAGCCTCCATTGATCATACATTATGGAGCCAATAGCTGATATCAGCAACACGTGAATAGTCAGTGTATGCGGACCCTTTATTCATACACTGGTCCTTTCATCCCATGGCAAGGAGAGCGTTGGACTAGTGAAACTGCCGCCTTATTTTTAGCGACATGGCGTCTTTGTTTCCCGTATCCTCGCTGCCAAAAGCATGCGCCTGATTGCGTGTAAGATCCTCCCCGTTATCTCCGTGAAAGAATCTGCAGAGATATTGTTTATGGTTTTCGAGGGCTTTGGTCAAACTGTTGCTCCATTGTATACGATTGACTACTGGGATAAACCCAGACTTCGTGGGTCAATGATTCTGGTTTTACGCTACATGACTGGCCAGTCCTGTCTGCCCGTTGAAACCCTGTCTCTTGTTCTATCTCTGTTCGCTGGTCTTGGATTGATTAGGGTTCCAGTTCCTGACCCCACAGAGAAGAGTATTGACCACGACATTTGCTCGCCTGGGATCGTATAATAGTCATGGAGCGACATGCTCGGGGTCGGAAGTTAGCGGAAAGGGAGGTCTAATCGCCTGGTCAAGCCGTGGAATGACTGATCTTGAGGTCCAGGGAGATGGCTGACCGTATAAACTGTCACTGAGTCGGGTATAGGAAGACAATATTTACAACCAGCAGATATTCATTTCGTAGATAAAACCAATGGATCCATTCAATGCACAAACCCACACAAATCAGCCGTCTAAACCTGCAGACGATGATAATGGGCAAGCATCTGTATAATAAAAAATCTAGTAACTTTTGCCCTCGTTTCTGTTGAATTAAACGAGACACGGATATCAAGAACTCTAAAAGGGGATGGCACAACACGGGGACGATGAAAATTAATGTCCAGCTTAACCCAGCGCTCTCATCGTCAGTTCGACCCTATATCTTCAGTTAGCACTTGAGGGACGAGGAAGGGCAACATTTGTGACTGGAAAGGAAAAGAAAACATACACAAAGAAGGTACCCGCGGACACGGGCATGGCCCTCAGCAGAGTGGGCCCAAGGCCCTTCCAGAAACCACCCAGACCTTCCGCGGCATAGGTCTTCTTGAAGCAGTCGCGCATGGTCTTGAACTGCTTCTGGTCGCCGAAGCCATCGCACTGCATCTTGCTCTTTACCACGTCAAACGGATAGCTGCTCAGCCAGAGCGCCTCACCCGCAAGGCCACCGTACGTCGCAACCTTGAGACTGGAAATGTCCTCGCGCTTGATGTTGTTGCGCTTGGCGTCTTGGTTCATCAGATACTCGAACGTCAGGAACCACATGCCGTACGCCTGCGCCTCACGCAAGTACGTCACCGCCTGGCCGCGGAAGAGACCCCGCATCACGCCCTCATGGGCCGACAATTTGCGGATGCAGTCCAGGGGACCGGTGTACAGCCGGTTTGCGCCGTGCGGCTGGGTCTGTAGGCGGATACGCACGTGCTCGATGGGACCCGAGAGCACACTGTTCGTGATACCGGCGGTGGCACCTGCAAGGAAGTACTGCGCATAGGAGAGACTCGGGTCCGCGTATTTCTTCTTGTTGAGCTCTTCCAGGCGGCGGCGTGTTTCGTGGAACGCGCCGAATTGCACACTCACCTGGGCCATCATCAGTTGGCCATTCCTGGAAGCGAGGGCTTGGAGGAAGTACGTACACAGGCACCGATACCGATCAGCGGAGTCAGGGTACCTTTGTAGAAGGCAAAGGGGCCCTCATTCTTGAAGATCTTGGTGGCGCAGTCCAGGGCGCTCGAGTACTGCGTGGTCGTCTGCAGGCGCACCTTGACAATATCTGTTCGTTCATGCTTAGGGGAAGGGCCCTGCACGATTACTTGACCGGTACTTACCGAATGGTTGTCCTATGATATTATTAGCAAAATATACCAGCAGATATTGTGAAGTTGTATAGGTATAGACATGAGATGTATGCCTGTTTTTTGGGGCACCAATTGTCCCTCTTCCACCTCCCGCTCCTTGCATGGGAACTGGGAGTTTTGGTTGAACACAAAACCAACCTGCAACATGGCATGGGCTCCATGGCAATACGCAAACCATTTCAACGCAAATTGCAACCATGATAAGAAATTACAGACATACCAAGCAACACCTGGGCAATCCCACCAGCCGCACCGGCACCCAAATCTTTGATAGTGCGGAGGGCTCCACCACCCTTCTGGATGTCCTCGAACGCTTCCGATTCCATTGCGCGTCGTCAGAGAAGGGGGATTTGCTTGAGAGATAAGAAGGCACGCGAACGGCAAACGTGGAGGATACTGGGGAGAGTCTGAAAGAGTGCGACCACCGCTCGAATTTAAAAAAAACAGCTTAGGCGGGCTTATCAACCCTTCTGGGGAACGATGGCGCGATGAAGGGATAGCGGCCTCCCATTCGTGGGGAACTCCGAGGCACGTGAACTTGGGCGGGAAACTGCTGCTGAGTCAGACAGTATGACTCAGCATCCAGTGGGCGGAGTGCCTGAGGAACCAATCAGGTTGGATCCGGCGAGACGGTTGGCCAAACGCCGCAGAAGTTTCCCCGAGGGGAATTCGGAGCAAACTAGCTGGACCGGCAAACGAAACGTCGTCCTTTGTCCTTTGTCGAGCCTCACCCCTCGATGACTATATAATGCACCGGCGGGCTGCCCTTAACGTGAGTCTCTCTATCTGCGCTTTGGTATCGCGTCGTTCTAATTCTTGTCTTTCTCCTTGCTCCAGCTCTCTCGCAGCCATGGTGCGGGTTGGCCGTCTTTGGCTGCAAGAAACCGTGACGCAGCTTTCGTTCCAGTCATAGCCTCCTCAGTGCTACGACGGACCTTCCGCTCCTCGCTCGTCTCCCTAGATTCCTCCGATGGTCCCGATTCGAATTCTACCACGCCGAAGCCGAAGTTTGGCGGTCGATGGGGCTCGAGTTCGTCGCAAAAGCCGGCGACGTTGAGTCCTGCGGAACAGGCAATTCGCGATGCTTTGATCGCCCGCAATAGTGCCGCTCAAGAGCAAGGGTCACAAGCAGCGTCGAGTCCAAAACCGCCGGCAAGTGCAAGCACCGAACTTTTTCAACAGCTCCACAGCACCAGTGCGCCGCCAGGAGATGTTAAACCGTCCAAATGGGGAGGAAAGCGGTATTCGCCGAAATTCCCGACGGAAGGCTCCACTTCACAACCTGTGAAAACATCTCATGGCTACACTGAGTCTACCACCCAGGATCGCGGTCGGTGGGGGAAGACATGGAAATGCTCTAGTTGCGGGTTTAACTCCTTACCAAAATTCAACACCTGCAAACGCTGCGGTGCTCATGCCTCAGCAGAGGTCATCGCAGAGAATGCAGAGGCGCTCCGGCTGCAAAAGCAGCAGCAGCAACAACGACGACAACAACAACAACAACCGCAACAAGGAGGCCACCACCGTCTTCAACAACATCAACACCACGGTCAGCACCAGCCTCGTCAAGACCGTTGGGGGCATCATCCATCCCTACATCCGGATAGAAAATTGGAAGGGCAGCAGAAGACGCCGCATCATCCGCGACCGAAGGATTGGACTTGTCCAGACTGCCAGTACCTTTGCTTTGGAAAACAGATGGCCTGCCCGCAGTGCAAGGCTCCTCGCCCGGACCAAAGTCTTAGGATCAGAAAGTTGGGTCATGAACACTCGTCGGGAAAAAGCAGCGATACGGGTGCACTGGATAATAGGCAAAAGGCATTATTGAAGCACGCATTCGTTCGGGAACACGAGTCTGGCGAGGAACCTGCTGTGACAGATACTGGGGCGGAGCAACCGGTCGTCCCGTCCGCAGAGATAGGGGTTTTCGATGGTTTGGAAGAGCTTCGTTCACACCGGAAGTCCAAGGAATCCAAAAAAGCGGAAACGGAGCAAAAATCGTGGTCGTTGGATGCTTCGTTATTTGAAACGCGGGACACAAACGCTCCACAGGAGAAGTCATCAAAACGTCGAGTGACTAGGCGGCAGCAAGAAGCAGATGATGAGTTTGACGCGGAGGAGCGTCGTCAGCAACGCCTCGAACGGAAACGTTTGAAAAAAGAAAAGGAACGCCGCAAGGAGTTGGATACGACTCCAAGCCCGCTCTATCTCCCCGAATTCATCAGTGTCGGTGATCTGGCTAGAGTAATTGGTGTACGGCCGGCACAGTTTGTTGAGCGTATGGAAGACATGGGCTTCGAGGAAGTTTCGTACAGCCATGTCCTGGATTCAGAAACCGCCGGTCTGGTGGCGACTGAGTTCAACTTCGAGCCCATCTTTGATACAGGTGGTGAGGAATTGACGCCCGCTGAGGAACCTGAGGACAAGTCTATGCTACCATCTCGACCGCCGGTAGTAACTATCATGGGACATGTCGACCATGGCAAAACAACGATCCTTGACTGGCTCCGGAATTCCTCGGTTGCGGCATCGGAGCACGGCGGTATCACCCAGCACATCGGTGCTTTCTCCGTGGCGATGCCATCTGGCAAGACGATCACCTTCTTAGATACGCCCGGGCATGCAGCCTTCTTGGACATGCGTCGCCGCGGTGCCGACGTGACCGATATCGTGGTACTCGTAGTCGCAGCCGATGACAGCGTCAAGCCCCAGACAATCGAAGCCATCAAGCATGCTACTGGGGCCCAGGTGCCCATTATCGTCGCTATGAGCAAAATCGACAAGCCGGATAGCAACCCTGAACGGGTCAAGCAGGACCTGTCCTCGCATGGTGTCCACGTCGAGGATTTCGGTGGTGACGTCCAGGCGATCGGGGTGAGCGGTAAGACTGGCCAGGGGATGCTGGAACTCGAAGAAGCCATTGTCACCCTTTCCGAGGTCCTGGATCACCGCGCAGACACGCAAGGCAATGTCGAAGGATGGGTGATTGAGGCTACTACGAAGAGCTACGGCCGTGTGGCCACAATGCTTGTCCGCCGGGGCACGCTGCGGACGGGCGACATCATTGTGGCAGGCACTGCTTGGGCTCGGGTTCGCACGCTTCGCAATGAAGCGGGTGTGGCTATTGATGAAGCAACTCCCGGCACGCCCGTGGAAATTGATGGCTGGAGGGAACAACCGGAAGCAGGAGCAGAGGTTCTCCAAGCCCCTAACGAACAAAAGGCGAGAGCCGTCGTGGAATACCGAATGGAGAGGATAGAGACGCAAAAATTGGGCGAAGACACGACAGCGATCAACGACGCCCGTCGTCAAATCATGGAAAAGCGTCGCAAGGAGAAATCTAAGGATGATCAGGACGATTCTGACTCGACCCCGTCGGGCCCTAAACCCGTTAACTACATCATCAAGGCCGATGTAGGCGGCTCAGCCGAAGCCGTCTTGAACTCGGTGGCGGCGATTGGCAACAACGAAGTCTACGCTAACGTGATCCGATCGGGCGTTGGACCGGTGACAGAGTTCGACATTGAACATGCCGAAGCGTCACACGGACATGTTGTCTCCTTCAATATGCCAATTGAACCGGCCATTCTACGCATGGCAGAGCTCCGCGGGGTCAAAATCATGAACCACAACATCATTTACAAGCTCATCGACGAAATCAAAGAAGCCCTGAGCGAACAACTACCCCCATCAGTGATCCAACGAGTTACAGGCGAGGCGGAGATCGGCCAGATATTTGACATCAGCATGAAGGGCCGAGGCAAGGTTTCGATCGCCGGCTGCCGAGTACGCAACGGACTGATCAACCGGACCCGGAAGGTGCGCGTCCTGAGAGGCGACGAGACCATCTACGACGGTAAGCTAGATCTGCTCTTTCATGTTGGATTCCGAACTAACCCATGTTTCTCACAGGCGCCATCTCCTCGCTGAAGAACGTCAAGAAAGATGTCACCGAGATGCGCAAAGACACGGAATGTGGTATCGGCTTCGATGAGTGGACCGACTTTGCCGTGGGCGACCGGGTCCAGTGCTACGAAGAGATTTTCGAAAAGAGATATCTGTGATCTCCTCTGCGGGATCTACACCTATCGGGTCATCCGATCATGTATTCTTATTGGCGTTATGGGAGGCGGTGCGCATGTGGTGCGCAGCATGTAAAATTACGACTGTCAGTGGACCGGCGCAGCCTGATGCGATACGAAGGTCCCCTCCATGTACAATATAGCGGCGGTTGGTATAAGTATAGAGACACATGAATCATAATTCCAAAAGAAAAAAGCGAGCAACCCAAAATGTGCAATCATCAGATTACCTTACCTAGGTACTAGGTAGCCTTCCACCTCACCCTCCCCACCCACTTCGCCCAAGCCCTCACATCCTCCCTCTCCAAGATCCTCTCAACGGTAAACCACTCACGCGCCAACTCCTCATTCCCCGCCATGCGATGCACAAAACTATGACAAGCGCGACACAACCAAGCAACGCTGTTCAGCATCCACTCGTCATGCCACCCCTTCTTCAGCACCTTGGCATGCACGCCACGCGGGATCAGATGGTGGTACGACAGCGGAATCCAGTCACGCTCGCAGATTTCGCATGCGTCCGTCCGCGTGCTCGCCCACACGGGCGGCGGCTTCGTCGCCCCCTCGATGTACTCGTTGAGCACCTTTCCCAGGAAGTCGGGCACGTCGCGCGTGAGGCCGTAGACGGTGAGGGTCTCGGAGACTGTTGCGGGGAGCGTCGCGGTGAGGTCGTCGCGGGTGGTGGCGGAGAGGGGCGTCGAGTAGGTGGTGCCCAGGGAGGGGTCGTGCTGGAGGGTGGAATATGTGAGGGTTTGTAAGGAGTTTGGGAGGGTGGTGAAGATTTCGGAGGCTAGGAACTGTGGGGTTTTGGTAACCGTGTGTCAATTGTCATTGTTGTTAGCTGTCTGGCTCTTGTGAGGAGTGGTAGCTGGCCCCTAAGCTGGCGACCGACCTAGGTACAGGGTGTGTTGCATACGTCGATGAATTCTGCGAGTTCTTCTGGGTTTGCGCCTGCGCTTGCGCCTCCAGGCTGTGTCTCTACTGTGTCCTCGTGTGTGCTGTCATCTCTGCGTCCGCTGCGCTTGGTCTTTGGGGCGCGTCGTTTTGAGGCTTTCTGTGGACGGTGCGGGGTTGATCGCTCGACGATCGCGCTGGATAGACACTCGCGAAAGACTTGATAATTGGAGTCGCTGGGATCGAGGGTGGTCATTGGTGGTCTTGTTATCCTCTTAGGAGTAGTATCAATGGTAGAGGTGTTGGACGTTTATGTTGGGTGAGGTGGAATTTGGATGATGGGTCCGTGGATATTGGTGGAATTCGATCTGACATCATTCCTTGGTCCCTGCAGGATCTTACAGTCTCTCCCAGCGAGGTTCTCTGAGTATCAGAGAAGTACAACTTTCCAAATACGAGTGTGGTTTGTTAAACTTGAGATACTCCTTTGTATTTTCTTCAATTCGCGATTACTCGCACTAAGCGGTTGACTATGGGTCCTCGGTGAAACAGCAGCACTGTACCAGCCTGAAACAAGCGCCAGTTTATACCCTGGATAATACCAATCAGGATATCAAGAGGACGTACTCATCAAGTCCACTTGAACGAAGATATCATAGGTATCGTCTACAATCTACTCCGTAGCTGGATGAGATTTCACCGCACACACGGCGTAGGGCAAAAGCGATGTACGCTGTAAATATTTCCAAACGCTCCACATCGGAGAAGAATTTGGGGTAAGGCAGCAGGATTCGTCTGACCTTCTATTTCCCCTCCAATGATCCATGGAGTAGTTAGATCTCAGAGTGAATAAGAAGGTGTGATCAGTATGGAGAAGAAAAGAAGAAAAGAGGAAAAAGACGCGAGGAAATTTTCGGTTTATATACCCGTCTCACCGCCTGCTTATCGATAAGAGGCTTGGCGTCCACTAGCCGTTGTCATCATACCGATTATTCGCTTGACGGTGCGGTAGGCATCAACTGTTGACCTTGCCGGTTGCTCGCGTGTCTATAGCTCATCTGTCAAGCCAGTTACCATGGTCCAACTGTCGAATTCGCCGAGGGCTGCTTGGCTGTATCCTTTCCGGGTTCGTCGGGCTTTTCTGTCGGTGTTCACTTGCAATAGCATAACTGACTGACGCAGGGAATCTACTATTTCGCGACCCATCGCTTCCTGTGGCCCTTGTTCAAGACCCGTCTCATTCCGATCATCTTCCTTTCAATCTTTATATATGCACTGCTCTTCATCTTTGCATATCTGCCGCAGGTGGCCTTTCTCGCTATATTCCAGGGCCGAAGTGCGTGGATCAATGGTGCCGTCTTGGTTCTGGGTGAGGGTTCTGCCATTGTGGCCGTCCTGTTCGAGGCCTTTTTCGTCGACGAGACGTTAGTGGATATATTCGATGCCGTGCTGGTGAACGAGGGCCATGGTGACCTCGTCACCACCTCGCGCGTCCTGTACCCCCAGGGTGAGGATGTCGTGAAGCGGCTGGGCAAACCCCTCCACAGCGCCGTCTACGCGCCCTTCTCCTTGCGTCAGATCGTGGAATTTGTCGTGCTTCTCCCGCTGAATTTTATCCCATACGTTGGTGCGCCCATATTTCTCCTCTTGACAGGCTATCGGGCCGGCCCGTTCCACCATTGGCGATACTTTCAGTTGCTGGATCTCTCCAAGAAGCAGCGGAAGGAGAGAATCCGGGAGCGACAGCTGCAGTATACAGGGTAAGCCCCATCATGACCCCTCCACGCTCTGTCTCAGGTTTGTAAGAGTCTAACTAACCCATGCAGGTTTGGAACGGTATCCTTGGTCCTCCAGTTGGTCCCTCCTCTCTCGATGTTCTTTCTCATGTCGACGGCCGTTGGGTCTGCGCTTTGGGCTGCTGGGATCGAGAACAAACGCGACGCTCTGATCAGGCAGCCGGAGGATGTGGGAAATTTCCACGACGAGGGCGACGAGAACGATGCTGTTGTTTGATTCCCTCACACACGGCTTAACTCTTCGAATTCTTGTACTCGAGGCTTCTACGAACAGTATATATATTCTCTCCACATGGATCGATCCGTCCATTGCATTGAAGTGTGTGCAATTGTATAAGACGTGGGAACGAGGCATCCCCTCTCCAAGCACTGTGCACGTTGAACGCGGTCGCCGGATTAGGCAACCTTACGGAGAAATCCGATCCATCCATGCAAGTCGGAGCACTTCCGGGGTTTCTGCAGAGTGGGGATTTTCTCCGCCATGGCACCCCTTTCCTTGGTTCTCCATTTCCGCCACCCGGTGGTGTATCTCACTAAGAATAATAGACTCTGGACTAAGAGCATCGAGGCTACTAATTGGCTTCGAAGAATACGGAGAAATCCCCAACTAATCATAGGCACCCATCGTGTTGAATTCCGATGACTAAAGAGGTAAACAGCGACTTCGCCATAATATGAATTAATAATAAAACAAAAAGTAGGTTCATAACCAGAGGAATAAGTAATGGCTCGAACATGACGGAGGCCACGTGATCTAGCCACGGTGATGCCCGCGACCACGAGGAATCTGTAACCTTCTTGTGTTTTTTCTCTCCGTCCGGGGCCGTTGCCGGACAAAGGCTCTTAATTTAGAATTCTGACATCCATACCCCTTGGTAACTTATTCTTTCCAGTCCCCTACGGCGGAATCGGTTGGCTAACAAGGATACTTGAACCCCCTCTTCCTCCTGCGGACAGAATATAGCTCCCGCGCTCTCTCTCCGCATCTTGCCGATTTGACGAAATCTGGAACCCAACGCTCACTCCTCGAGTGTGACTGACAATGCGATTGCTTGCAGGACTCTAATCTGATTGGTGCGATCGCAAAGCATGGAAACGCCAACTGCAGTCTCTCTCTCCCATGGACCAACGGACCAGATTGCGGAAGGCCTGCGATGCCTGCAGCATTCGAAAGGTGAAGGTACGTGCAATTCCCGTTTCTGTGGGTCTACATTGCAGACTGTGTAGGCTGACGGGCTCCGTGAGTACAGTGCGACACCAGCGGGCCTCCGTGTCGATCATGCGCAAGCCTGGAAATCCCGTGTACATATGAGCGACCCAGTCGGCGTCGCGGCCCTCCTAACCGCCACGCCGAGGCGTTCAGGAAGCAGAGATTGGCTTCCCTTACTGGTTCCCCAAGCCCTTCAGACCAACATCAAATCCCCCCAGCTCTTCCCCCATTGCCATCGGGGGGAGTCCCCTCCTCCCCCGCTCCTTCGTCGCTCTCTGTGGAATCCATCTGCCCCCTCCCGACCATCAAATTGTTGATTGATGACTATTTCACCTATATCCACCCCCTGGTCCCTGTTCCCCATGAGCCCACATTCCGCGCCGCGCTGGATCGCCGCGAAGATGTCACAGATCGGATCTTTCTGGCGCTCACGGCCTCCATGATCGGGACCCTAGTGACGTCGTTCCCCCGAAGGCCCAAACAACACCTGAAGACCGAGGCGGAGAAGACCGCGTTTCCACACTCAATGGCTTTGGTCAAGAGGTGTCGTGATGTCGCCGTCCAGGCACGGGGCACTGGTTATCTCGATCGGAGTGCGACGGTCTATGATGCGGCCGTGAGCTACTTCCTCGGGCTATGCTCCGGTTATGTTTACAGTATGCGGCGGTGCCGCACGTATCTGGTCGAATGTATCACAATGATCCATGTATACGATCTATGCCGATCGTCGACACGACCGTCGGCCCTCAGTCCAATCAGTGCGGATTCGATGTCGCCACGATCACAAGACCCATCTGGGGCATTGGACGACCGCCAACCCAACCTGATCGAGCAAGAGCTTGGACGACGGCTCTTCTACACTGCCTTGGTCGGATTCCGGACTTTGCAGCAAATGGGATCTGCAGATTCTGTATTCCACGTGCCTCCGGAGACACCGACAGAACGGTATCCCCCTCTTCCGCTCGAAGTAGACGACGAGTATATCTTTTCGACGCACATAGAACCTCAACCAGCCAATAAGGTATCCCAACTCGTGGGATTCAATGCAAATGTTCGCGTCCTAAGCTCATACAATTCTCTGTCCGCCTGGGAATTGGCATTCGGCAGCGGTCAGATCGTCGACTGGGAGCGCCAACGATCCGTCATCTGGGACTGTTTACAAAAGGCGAGGGACGTTCCAGCCAGCATGCCTCGTGAATTGTCGCTACAAGGGGGGCCGGGTCCGGCATCGCCGTTAGGACAAGCACAAGGCGATTGCGGGCAGACTGCGACGGGCGAAGATCAGGAGTCTTGGGAACGCCGGCATATCCAGTACGAGATTCAGAAGGCCAACATCTACGCCAGCCAGCTGGGAACGCGATCGTATTTGGTCGAGAAATATTGGGGGCTCTATGGCGTCTGGCAGCAGCGCCATCAGCACTCGGAAGAGAAGTCCTCGATGGAGTGCAAACCTGAACCGGGCGACTCCTACAGTCAATCTGACCCTATCGGGAGTATAATGGCCGAGGAGCGCCGTCTTGTCATCCGCGACCTGTGCGTACTCTTGCAGACTGTGAACCCGGTGAACATGGAGCCCAACGGCGCAAGTTTCGTACGTTCGTTCCGCATCCCTGGTTTTATACCGAATACACCCTCCTCCGACTAACGCAAAAGCAGACCAGTAAAGTCCGCCAAGTCGCCTCCACCCTCCTTAACCTCCCCCAATCTTCCGGCTCAGCCAACCCAGCTACCGCCCCGTCGACACCCGGTCCCCACCCGCTGACCGCTGCGGAAGCTGAATCTTACCTCCATGCCTTCATCGATACCCTCGTCCGACTGGAAGGCCTCTCAGCACCTGCTCGGAGCATGGAGCCGGCTGACGCAACGCCCCCAGTCAATGGCCGCTCAATGAGCTATCTCAGTGATCAGGATCGCGACCAGGAGGAACTGCGCCAGTGGGCGAGCCTCAGGACTTACCAGGCGAAATTTGCAGAAGCGGGAGGGATCTTGTCAGAGCTGTGATTGACACGCTGGTTTCTATACTTTGCATTATACCTTGATTGTGAGCGCCCTGTGTTTCTCTGCATGATATATAGCTTTGGATGGCCTTGAGATGGGTTTTGTTTTAGGATCTTTTTTTGTTTACTCGTTTTGACAAGAGACAAGAGCTCAAGCGCGTTCAATATAGGCATCATCCCCCCTCCCTCCCTTGCCCTCTAAAAAAAATAAAAATACTACAACTATATATACATGACAATAACGATTCCAATAAACCGTCCAAGTTACAATCAAGTAACAACATTTTTATGCACATCAGTCAATCTAATGACATAGTGGCTAACAATGTCAACACGAAAGACACTCGAATATTCGAATATCAAACTATCTTTTGAACCGTGCTGGACCGTAGTAGACCCATATACAACGTAAATAAATAAGCTTTGTACTAGAAGGAAATCATTTAACGACGACGCCTCCTCCCCATCACATGACTCTCGTGGGGCGTGGCTTGAATATATACCGATGATAAGATATAATATATATCACAAGGTAATGGAGTACTCAAGAGAGAGCCAATTGATCGATGGATAGAAAAAGCCAAGAAAAAAACCTAATCATAGGTAGAAAGAAGGCTAAGACTATCCATGATGCATCAACCTACCTCCCTACCCATTTATACCCCAAAAATAAACATTCTCCCAGAAAGGAACACCGAGAAGGGATAAAAAAAAAAGAAGATCAAAGGCGCAAAAAGCAAAAAGTAATGGGGTGAACCGGGATCGAACCGGTGACCTTTAGATAACCCCGACAAGCGGAAACTGAAGTTTGAGTGATTCTTCAGTCTAACGCGCTCCCAGCTGCGCCATCACCCCTTATTACGTAAGATCAGCTTGGGTTAATGGGTATACGAGTGGATAGATGGTTGTTATTGGGGTTTAACTATGGTAGATGCCTATGGAATATGGGATGATGGGCGTGGGTTAATCTACTTGGTGAGTTTATGGTTTGTTGGTGGTGCAAGGGTCAAGAGATATATGTTGATTAAAAAATTGGGATAGAGAATAGTAAAGTAGAGAGGATGTCAAAATGTAGAAACGTAAACTTCGTGAGAATGACATGGTGGCGTTTTCAACTGGCATAATGTGAGAATGTGAGAAAGACAGATAGGTGGTGTGTTCCATTTCGTGCATATTGTATGTAGATGAGGGAAGAAGAGTCATCGAAGCCCGGAAACGTACTAATATAACATTCAATTAAACCAAGAAGACCAATGACGAGAGATTGATTGACTTAAGAGGGAAAAAATAAAGCTGAAGAACATTCTGATAAAAACATACCAACCAGACTAGAGTCGAGAGGACTCAGCTAACAATAGCAGTCTTCACACCCATCACTCGCTCCATTTCCGTCTCGGCCACATAGAACGGCGTGACAGGAATAATTGCTTCTATTCCTCGCCGTCCTCATCACCGTTGTCATCGCTGTCATCCGGAAGAGTGGTAGGCACCACCACCCCTTCCTCATAGGTAGACGTGGTGGTATCTGGAGGCGGGACAGGCACCGGCGTGACATTTATCCCCAACTGAGGCTCTTCCTCGGTGCCGCTAGGCCGGGGAGGGGCAGGCAGCAGCGCACGATTGCCGCCAGTTGGAGCCGGGGCAGTCGGAGCAGGTCCTTGCACCGTTACCGTTACGATCCGGGTGGAGGTGAGGGTGGAGCGACTGGATGTCAGGTGTGCGGTTGGAGCGCGTCCGTCGGGACGGTTGATGAAGGGTAGGCGCCATCCGGAGGGGATGGTTAGCGTTAGGGTGCTCTCCGGGTTGTGGAATGTTACTTCGACGGTCTCGGAGCCCCGGGTTGTTGTTGTTGTTGTTGCTCTTTTCGTGGGAGCGGGGAAGGGCGTTATTTGTGGGTTTGAGTTGTCGTTGTCGTCGTCGTCATTGTCGTTGGGGACTTCGATGTCGGAGACTTCGATGTCGGGGACTTCAACGTCGTCGTTGGGGGCTGGGGGAACAAGGACTGAATTGTCTAGCGACCTGCCCTCTATTGGGTATCGTCCACCGTAAAGTTTACCTGAGTCGGGGCAGTAGGTCATGTCGGAGTCTCCGATCTGGAAGCATGGTTTGCCGGTGGGAGCTGGGGCCGAGTTCTTCGTGCTTTTCTCAAACCTGTATGCCGGGCTTTGGCCCGGGCAGTGCAGCATATCGTCTCCATTTAGACGGTAGCAACCGGGGATGTCTTTCTTAGCGAGAGAAGTGTCTTCTTCAATAGTGTCGGGGAGGAGTTGAGATATTGGACCAGCCAAAGAAAGAGCGGAGAGCAGGAAGATAAAACTGAGTAAGTATGGGAGCAGCATGTTAGAGAGATTGGGTCAATTACGTTGATGGCCAAGAGAAACCTCTGATCAATGACAGCTAGTGGGAGGACCCAGAAGATAAATATAGTTGCGCAGTTGAAAGGTCCTTACATATCGCTTTGGGTTAGGAGTCGGTCTAAACTGAGGGTTCTTTCATGTTGACAAGTCGTGCAAACAATGAAAAGGCCAGACTGAAAGAAAGAAGAACCCGCATTACTGCGGGGATAAATGACGCATATGGAGAATGCGAGGGCAGGTGGCCTGTGTTTAAACAATGAAGCCTTTGGAAACTGGGCTGCCTTCCTTGTTAGCTTGGGTTCGAGGGAAGGATTCCCTGGCCAGTGCGATTACCATCATTGGTACAAACATGGATCCCCTGGATTTGAAGCCCTAACAATGAAGTTAGCGCGCGACAAAGGAAATGAAGTTGGGCCGGATCCAGGTGCAGAAGACTGCTTCGACGCCATCTAGCGCTTATTTGGTTGGCGTCGTTGGCTCGCCATTTTCTGTACAACGTGCAGTGGAGCCTTGCGTATGGACGACTATCAATCAGCGTGTAACTCGAGGGCACCTGCAATAAAGAACCGAGTGGTTCAGATGAGTGTCGCCTTTCTTTTTGCTCAGTCTATGGTTGCATGAACGCAGGCGTCCCGGATATATCCCCGACCAACCAGCGTTGATCATACTGACCGCAAATCTTACTTGAAAGAACCGAGGGTCAGATCAAAAGGTCCTTGGACAAGAAGACTATATTACTAGTATTGGCGAGAGATTCGCTTCAAGTATGCAATTGGGAGATACATTATTCCATCGTGCGCTGTTGCCGATCATGGCTTTAACTGGTCGAGACCGTGAAAGGATGACCGAATCCCTCGAAAGGTGTGATTTCACCCTTGACGCTCTTCGCGTCACCGTAGTAGTGCAGACGATAAGTGCCTTCCTGGAGAGGCTTAGGGTCCCCAATACCGTAATAGTCGTCCTCGATCTGCCATTGGAGAGTGACTTCACTATACCCCAGAGCGCCATTCGTCCGCTTCCAGTTGTAGATCAGACTCCAATCATTGTCCGTCCGGACTGCCTCCCATTTACCCGAGTCTGGGTTGTTCCTTTCAACGGTTGCGAAAGTGGACTCGAGGCGTAGATTATTTCGCGGGTTGGCTCCTTGGAACGTGGCATTCACCGTATCGCCAGGATGATACGTCGCGCCTTCTTCTTCCGACGAGAGGAGCTCACCGAATGATTTACCAATGGGGTGTGCGTCAAATATCACGCCTGGAATGAAGCTCAATGACTTATTGGTGTTGACGGGTGGTTCAATACCAGAGGGCACCGGCGGTAGACTGCCCAGATCCGGAGACTCCCCCAGCAAAGGCAGGTAGGTCAGGGTGAGGTTGATATAGCCAGCGAGCTGGTTGGGCCCGTACAGGGTGGAGCCACCTTCGTAGCGCTGGGCTCCGTATTCTTCTTCCGTAGTCACGTAATGGGCATAGCTGTTAGCTGGGGACCCCAGAACGACTAGAGGGTCTTCAACGGAAAGATCCTCTTTGGCTGACTTTGCAATGGCCTCCTTCCAGCGCCGTCCAGACATGGTGGTCACTTCGCTGGTCGAAATAATGATGAACAGCTGGCCCACCCGCAGGAGCTGGATGTCCACAACATTCGGATCCCAGGGATAGGGTTCGGTGAGGGCACCCACGTCAAAGAGAACCTTTTTGGGGTATTGACATTCTTCCTGCTCTTTCGACGGGTTGTGGATGAGCCTGCGAGCCACCTCCCACAGGGGGTTCTTAGTGGCGGGCCCAGTGCCATTCTGCGTAAAGTCAAACATTCCCGGCCCATCAGTCGTGCCGCCTGCAAACGGATAGCCCATGGCAGCTGAGCAAGTCTTCAAGGTGCTTCCATTGAAAGGCGAAATGAACTCGTACTGAGACATGTCCCGGTACACATGGAAGGCTCGGACATCGGAGTTCTTCAGGATCTGAACGGGCTTGGACCCAATCTGGTCATACAGGGTCTTGGCGGCTTCATACTGGAGTCGCCCGATCTCGAAGCAGCTCTTGGCGCCATTGTCTTTCTCGCGGAAGAAGGGGCCTCGTGCGTGGCACTTCCCTGTCTTTCCACCGCAAGTGCTGTCCGAATACCGACACTTTTCTCCAGACCCGTCCTCGCAGTACGCGCCCAGGACGTTCGGAGACGTGTCGCCCACGTTGGACTGCGAGAACCCGGCGACGAAGTCGTCGGTGAACTTAGAGTCCTCCTTGACGCTTCGCTCGAAGAGATAGGCTGCGACTCCCTTGTTGTCGCCCGTCACCAGCGTGTTGTTGTTGTACATGGATGTACCATGCACGGGGAAAAAGGTGAGAATGGCACTGGTCTTGTTGTCGGATTCCCGGTCGAACCTCAGCAGGGTCATCGCCTTGTCCACGTTGTCCGAATACTTCGCTTTCTCTTCCTCTGGATTTTGATCGTAGGAGTAAGGGCTCCGATTGACATTAGCATTTTTAATGTCGATGGAACCAAAGGACAGACGGCCCGGGGCTCGACTTTCGTGGGCACGCTTAATGGACAAAATCGCGCCATCGACAATCGCTTGATAACTCTGCTTATTGAATCCTTTATTGGGAATCTGAGGGAGGAAGTAGTTCATCCACCCACCCGGGCCGGAGTGGGAGTGTGTGCCAGTGAGGGCGAGATTGCGTTCGCCATATTGGGCGTATTCGCTGCCCAAGGCAGCCAGACCTTCGAGGACCCCACGGCGCACTGCAGTATCGCCGGTCAATACATCCAAGACCACATAAATAAAGGTGTCATCCGGGTCATTGGGGTTGGCGACGATGAACGCGCGCGAGTAAAGTCGTTGGCGAAGGCCCGTGCCGACCTGCTCAAGGCTGGCGTAGCCACCGAACGCCAACTCGACAACCGGTCTAGCGTGACAACGGATGTTAGCAACGACAACTCCAGCCTCAACCAAGGGCCAAGTACATACCCCGTGACATCCGCCTTGCCAGCTCCCAGTAAAAACACGCTATCGTCCGAAGTGGCATAGGACCTGTCTGCCCATCTGTAGCGAGCCCCTCCTTCCACGCGGATTGGCTCGTTGTGGGACGGGACAAAAGAAATGAGGAGAAGCAGCACGGCGACTATGAAGGTCCCGGCAAACGCCACATTATACCGGACGCTATTAGCCATGTTTACAGCTCGATGGGCAGGCGGTGAAAGCCTGTGGTGATCCTCAGCGCAGCTCTTTTCTCCTTTTCCGTCAGCCATGATTGTGGGGAAGTAGCGGCTTCTTATTCTCGCTGCAAGCCGTCCTGCGTATAGCTCGAAGCCGAGGTGAGGCGATCGTTATTACAGCGCATGATCAACCCAGCTGGTTTGAACGCAGGAGGAGCGTGATTTGCAACGCTAGGAGTGCAAGCGAAGTGGCCGCAATGATACGATTGGCGCGGGGTTGAGGAACAGGGTAACATTTGGAGAAATCGGTACAGGCCGTCCGTCACCCCAGAGGATCAGCCTTGATTGGGTATGTGCCTTCTGCACCCGGGGACCCCGCTCCGCACAGAGGCGGCCAGGATCCACTATTGATTGCACATCCCTTCGAAGGCGCGTGATCGGTATTGGATATCCAGTAGCATTGTTGACTTGCTGTTTAGTGTCTAGTTTAGCGGGAAGTTCCCAGAAAAGTGGAAAGAAGCGAGTGTCGAATCATCACACAGCGATCAGCATAAAGGGGCAGCTCCACCGTCTCTATAGGGAAGTGGAAAAAAGCCGGTGAACGACAATGCTAAACATGCGGGGAGAAAGCTTGTCCTCGGAGGAGAAGGTATGACCTGTGCAGATTCATGTGCGATCAAGATGGCATTGACAGCTAGGATGATCAATGTCTCGTACTCCATTAAATAGAGAGTTACTTGAGATTGAAAGAAGTAAACCTGTTGTTCCTGTCCAAGACGTCAAGAATATACCTAGTATCGAAGTACAGCAAGATGACTAAATGCTGAGTCATTGATTATCTCACCGCCTGATCGGCAGAAAAGAACCAGCGATCAGAGCGACTTCAGTCCATCCTGATCCGCAGTTCGAGAGCATCCACACTATACAATACCATACTGTCCTATTCAATTGCCCCTGACGGACAGACACCATGCCTCTCATCAACGAGTCACACGATTCTCTCCCCTGTAAGTCACCACCCCAACACCCATGTCTACCCCTTGTCGTCGTCTGACCCGTCTAACGAACCATCAGACATCGACACCGCACCCTCCGCTCAAGCCCGCGCAGCAGCAGAACGACTAATCACCGCGGAGCTCCCCCACGACCACAAGACGACCACCCACCCCTCCATCCCTGAATTTCCCTCCCCGCGATTCTCCCCACTCATCCAGCAAGAACTCGACCGCAAAGCCGCCGGCCAGCCACTAACGGGCGGCATTGACCTCTCGCGGTACGAAGCCCCCGAGGCGCCAGCGCGGTCGACCGGCCCTGACGCGCCCCCCGACCTCGCGGAGTGGCGCCGCACGCTGCAGAAGGCATACACCGCCAGCTCGCATCTGTCGATGCGGCATGAGAATCTCGCGCTGCTGGAGGAGAGCGGCAAGAATGCGTGGTTGATTGGCAATTCGCAGCTGGAGGAGATTCTGCGCGGCCTGGAGAAAGAGCTGGCGGAGATGAAGGAGGCTGCGGAGACGGTGAACAAGGAGCGGAAGATGGCGCAGGAGGCCAGGCATGGTGAGCTCGTCGGCTTGGAAGAGTCGTGGAAGCGTGGGGTTGGCGCTATTCTCGATGTCGAGCTGGCGGCGGAGAATCTGCGGTTGCAGATTTTGGAGCAGAGACGGCTACTTTCGCAGCAGGGGCGGTAGGCTGATGTTGGAGTTTTATTCTTCCTCTTCTTCTTTCTTTTCCCGCCCTCTCCTGGTGGTGATGGTGGCTGTCTGGCTAGGTTAGAGACTCTGGTTGGCTACTTGCGCCCATCCGGAGCCATCTCTTTCACGACTGGCACTTGGGAGTCTAAATGGGTTTCCGCGCTCGGCTGGTCACTCTTCTCGGGGCCTAACAATCGATCTGATGGTTCCTGAAGAGACGAGGGACATTTCGGGAACCGCTGAGAGCCAGCCGGGAATACACTACGAGATTACTCACATGGCTCACCCCAAGATGCAACTGGTTTTGCACGAGTAGACGTGCGACCGGAAAGCGGCCCTTGACACGTTCATCAACTGAGGACCCCGGCGAACGCGAGCTATCCTATCCACCAATAGCAATAATGATACCCTAGATTATATATGTTTTATCTACAGTACCTACCGTGCGCATGAATAAGGAGACCGCAACGTAACTTGACACTATATCGAACCTTGACGAGCAAGTAGCGAAGTAAACCGTGTTGTTTGAAAAGTTTCCTCCGCGTTAGGTGTCAGCCAGCCGCGGTACAACCGCAAGCAAAGTACGAGGGCTGATGTATATCCACCACCCCTCATTGAGAATTGAATTGACTGTTATTTGCATGATAAGCAGAGTATATACTATATACTAATACGATATATACAACTCGAGGAACGAACGCCCTATCCACCAGACAACTAGTTTAACCACACGTCTCCATCGAGATGCGGCTCACAGCTTCTTAGAAGGAACAGGAAGGTTAACCTCCACGCCCTCGGAGTTAACATTCACGTAATCCTTCTCTTCGATAGCGGCAGCGTCCTTGGGCTCCAAACCCCGGTTCCACTCCTCCAACTGCTTGGCCATGCCATCTAGCGTAGTGAGCGGCGTCGCGTAGCCCAGCCCACCCTCAGCAGGGGACTTTCTCGCGCGGGAGTCGTCGGCGACGGTATGCACGCTGGAGACGGAGAACAGCGCCGGCTGCAGCTGGGCCATGTCGCCTGTGATCCTGGGGAGGAGCCAGGGGAGGTAGCGGTGTTGGATGATGGCGTACCACTCGAGGACGTGGGAGAGGAGAAGGAAAGGCACGGGGGCGACGCGCGGGAAGTTCACGGGGGTCTTGGAGAGTGTGGTGAGGAGACGGTAGATGTCGCCGAAGTTGACGGCGGGGTTGGGGTCGGTGACGACGAAGGACTGGCCGCCGATGTTGGGCAGGGTGGTTGGGTTGGCGGTGTGCTCGATGAGGCGTTGCTCGTAGAGCAGGTGGGCGATGGAGACGTTTTCGGCGTTAACGAAGCTGTGGACGACGTCGTAGGTCCAGCTGGGGCTGCCGCCGCTGCGGAGGTACTGGCCTGTGACGGTGGCGCTGGTGTCGCCGCCGATGCCGTAGATGCCGTTCGTGGGGCGGATGCAGCCGGTGCGGAAGTTGGACTCGAGGGAGTCGGCGTCGCGGACGATGCGCTCTGCCTCGGCTTTGGCGACGGCATAGTTGCCGAAGAACTCATCGTGCGATTGGGGCAGCGGAGTTGAGTCGCTGACGACCTGGGCCAGTTTTTGAGGGGAGCTGCTCCAGGGAGCGATCCAGAACGATGTGCGATGCACGCCAATCGAGCCTGACGAGGTCGCGACCATGCAGCTGGCGCCGTACTTCTTTGCGGCGTTCAGTATGTTGGCCGAACCGTGGACGTTGACGTTGCGACATAAGGGGAGGAAGCACGGGTGTCGCTCCGCAGGCCTAATCGCCGCGGCGCAGTGGAAAACGGACAACGGCTGCTGGGCGACGGCTTGCGGCCATGGTGCAGAAAAGGCGTTCTGCACGGATTCCTCGTCGACGATGTTTGTTTTGATATATGCCACGCCCTGGTTGAGGATGCGATCACTCGGCGCCTGGAGATCCAGGATTCGGATGGCAGCGGGGTCTTCCCCGCGAGTCAGAAGATGCGTCACGATCCAGTTCCCCACAAGGCCTAGAAACCGTCAGACCACAGCTTACGACGGACTTCAGTAATACATACCAGAGCCACCAGTGACGATATAACGTCGGTTTTGTTTAGGCGGGAGACTGCTAGCGACGTCGGTTGGGGAATCTGCGGCCTTCTCATACGCAGCCTTGATTTCCTCGACCGTCCAGCGATGAGGAGAAAGACGGCGCACCTCCTCAGGCACCTGCACCATTGCACGGTTTACATGGTAGAGGTAAAGGAAGGCGGCTCCCGCGACGCAGGAGGCGATTGTTGTGTTTGACATTTGGATTTGCTTATCGGAAACGCAACTTCGTTGTTTGATCCTCCTGGCTGTCAGAGATCACGCGCACGCCCTCTCAGAGTACCGCGACGGTCGTAGATGCTGGGCAAAGGATCCGTTGGACCAAGAAAGAAGGGGTGTGTCGATCCGTCACAGGAAATGACCGTTAGGCTGTGCTGCCAAGACTCTGTTTGGGTCAAGTGCCAGTCTGATCCTGAGGCGTGATGAGAATACTGGTGTTCATTAGGTAGGATAGGAAAGGTACCAGAGGCAGTGTTGTATCTTATCATTGCCCAAGAAAAGGGCGTTCTAATGGAGCCATGGATTGGCTCCCCGAAGCGACTGCTCGGGTTCCATATTTAGTCGCTTCGGTTAATGAAGCAGTCCCAGGCTTATCCACCTATTGTCCATCATCGCTAGCGCTGATTCATCCATCGAATGAAGAATATCTTCATAACGGCCTACGACTGAGCCCACCAGATCGCAATCGATCATGTTGACTATAAAAGTAGATCATAAGCAAGTCGAATGGCCAGATGATGTCTGGATGGAAGCAGTTTAACAAACTGATAGGATTGTTTAACGGTGACGGGGCACGTGCTGTTCCTGGATCGGAGATAAGGGATTTTAGCATCAACAAGGGGCGAAAAGACTTGACTTGCTAGGACCATAGAGGAAAATCGAGGGAAATTAATGAACTATTAAGCGTAGAATAAAAAAATAGTACTAAAACTAAAAGAGAAAGAGAAATAAAAATAAAGAAAAACAAGCAGAAATAAGGGGGAAAAGACATCCGTGGTTGAACTAGATAGATTCGTGCCTGAGGACTCGATTAAACATGATGCCTGAAACGTACGGTGATAAAACATTTCCTGCCTTACAGATTTCAACTTGCCTGAATATCTACGGCATCACTCTTCAACGACGGCAATATTCAATCTTCCTCTATCATATCAACCAGGACCCTCCGAAGCTACTGTATGTACC
Organism: Aspergillus neotritici; assembly: GCA_023619815.1. Classification (NCBI taxonomy): domain Eukaryota; kingdom Fungi; phylum Ascomycota; class Eurotiomycetes; order Eurotiales; family Aspergillaceae; genus Aspergillus; species Aspergillus neotritici. The sequence continues at coordinate 102,131 of JALZYL010000011.1, forward strand.
ACCATGACCCTGCATGTGACAAAAACCTCCGAGCTTGTCCACGTTGGAAACTCCATCTGAAGCTCCATGCTCGGATATTATCCGACATCGAGAACACAGCAGCAGGAGCATGGATGCCCAAGATGAATCTTCCACCCTCCGGGTTATGCCCCCTATTCCCCGTTGCGAACGTGCAGTCTCTGCACGATCGGCAAATCGGCACAGACGGCAATCCGGAACCGGCTGGTCTGCATTCTCACTGGACTGATTTTCTCGTGGAGTCTGGGCGTTTGGTGCTATCAGCACCACAACCTAGTGAAGATATCTGAGGTGGTACATGGCTTTATCTATCCTGTGGTCGACCTGTCATTATGAAATGCTTTGATTTGAATGAGTCACCGGTCCTTGTGTCCCTATCAAGGCTTCCAGGACCATGTGGGGTTTGTCCGGTCTTGGTCTTCGGGAACATTGGCACCACTAATTCTTGGTCTGCTATCCGAGTCGAGTCCCAACTTCCAAGCCCACCGGGACCCAGTCGGACATGGATAACATTGGATATTGCTTCTCCATTCTCGGGTTCCCCATATCTCTCTTCAGATAGAGTTGTTCATTATGGGGTAGCCGAGCGTGGAGTCCGTCTCATTTGAGCAAGAATATCAACTGGCTTTCATAAAAAGTCCTCGTGGAATCAATGATTTTCGAGTCTGCTCCAAATCGAGAGGTTACGAAAGAAACACCGTATTATGAAACATGGAGGGAAAGTGCTGCATGGGTCCGGTTGCGGTCATAGTCAGACCCATCCTGGGAGTCATGGAGCTGTCGGGACACGTCTGTTAGCCACATACCAGCGGGCATACCATGCCCAATGATCTATCCTCACCGTGTTTATCAACTAAAATAAATCAATCGCTATAAAAAAAAGGCCTAAACAATCCCGAGTGGGGAACCATGCATGGCATCAAATCCCTCAAAGTCGGTATCTGGGTCTCCGCTTCTGGTTATGGAATATGGATCCTCTCGGTCCACCAGATTTGACTCTGGAAAAGTCAAACTTACTAGTGGGTATGGAAAAAGACTGGTGATAGTCTATACTCATGGAGGCTCTAACATCCTCATCATGATTCATGCTCAATTTCGGCCAGAGGCGCCGCTTGTCAGTTAGTCCCATACCGTCGTGCCCTAATTCTCAATGTTGCTGTCTGCAGCCCCACCTGTGTAGGAGTACCATTATTAAGGATCAAGGCCACTAACGGTGTCTCTGGAAATAAGAATGTCAATCAATCCTGCCCGTCAAGATTTTTTTTTCATTTTTAAATTGGCGCGTCTTCGGGTTTGCGAACACTATTCGTCTTTTTCGATTGTGTTTGGGAGAGAATCTTTCCCTTGTTCTATGAGTCTGCTTTTCTCTACCGAACTCGGCCATAATCGATTCCTTCGCTGCCATTCTGTTTGCGGTCTTATATTATAGCCTTTGACAGCCTGATTTAATTTTTATTTCTTCCTAGCAAACCCAACTACATAATTCCAGACCAGAGTTACAAAATCTTGGCGGGCCCATTGACTTATGCTATACTCTACCATCTCATCCAAACATTGACACCCCAGCAACTAGAAAGTCGGTCGTGACCCAATCGACTATCTATACTCCCTGATTAGCATACCAATCTCCACTACATACTACTCTCGTATGCGCCTGGAAGATGTCAGCCTCCCAGGCGCCCCCGCAAGTCGACGAGAAATGGCCTCGGCATAGCCAAGAGGAAGCCATGGAACAGGACACCCACTCCATCGGTGACTCGACCACCTCCTCGGAAGACACCATACACCAAATAGAGTCCCTGACACAGAGGATCTCTCGACTGTCAGAGCCAGAGCCGTCCCTCACTCGAAGGGTTACGTCGCATGGAACGTCGGGCACGTCCGACCCCAGCTACGAAGTAGACTGGGAGGGCGACAACGACCCAGAAAACCCTAAGAACTGGTCCCTGGCCTACAAGGCCATGTGCATCGCATTTCTCTCTTGGAACACGGTCATCATGTAAGTTAAACCATTATCACTATAGGTTCCCACTACCACTGCCACTGCGTCGTGGCTGGAACCGGTCGAGAACTAACCCCGGCCTACACCAGCGTCATCTACTCAACCTCGTACACCTCCGGCGCTGAGCAAATCTCCGCCGAGTTCGAGAGCTCCAGCATAATCGTCACTCTGGGCTTGACGTTCTATCTCATTGGTTTGGCGGTAGGCTCGATGTTCACGGCGCCCCTGAGCGAGGTATATGGCCGCAGGCCCGTCGCAGCTACGTGCCTCTTTATCTTTTCGGTTCTGATCATCCCCTGCGCGCTGGCCAAATCGGTGGTCACTCTCATCGTGGTGCGATTCATCGGAGCACTCTTCGGAAGCGTGATGATCTCCAGCGCGCCAGGCATGGTATCGGACCTGGTGAACGACGACCAGCGGGCTCTGGCAATGTCGATCTGGAGTATCGGTCCTGTGAACGGTCCAGGTGGGTGAAAATCCCCTTTCCACGATCTATTCAAACCAGACGCTAAACAACCATGCACAGTTCTGGGCCCCATTATCGGAGGCTTCGTCACGGAGTACCTAGGCTGGCGGTGGATGCAATGGATCTCGCTGATCCTGTCCGGCATCGCGCTAGTATTCAGCCTAGCCATGAAAGAGACCTACGGGCCCATCATCCTCAAGCGAAAGGCCGCTCGCATGCGCGAAGAAACAGGCGAAGCCCGCTGGTGGAGCCGCTACGACGAGAAGACGACGCTCGGCGAAATGCTCAAGGTCGCGCTGGGCCGCCCGTTCGTCATGGCCGTCACCGAGCCCATCTGCATCTTCTGGAACATCTACATCGGCATCGTCTACGGCATCCTGTACCTGTGTTTCACGGCGTACCCGATTGTCTACCGCGAGATCCGGGGCTGGTCGCTGGGTATCTCGGGGCTCGGATTCCTGGGCATCGGCACCGGCTGTATGGTGACCATCGCGTGCGAGCCGCTCATTCGCCGCATGATCAACAGCCACCGCGTTGACCCCGAGACCGGCAAGGTGTCGTCCGAGGCGATGGTCTCCATTGTGTGTATCTCGGCGGTGCTCATCCCTGCCGGGGAACTCTGGTTCGCTTGGACCTGCTCCCCGGCTTCCATTCACTGGATCGCGCCCATCCTGGCGGGCATGTTCTTCGGCGCGGGGAACACGGGTGTCTTCATCTATGCGTCTAATTACCTCGCCCATAGCTACGGCGTGTACGCTGCGTCTGCGATGGCCGGGAACTCGGTGGTTCGGAGCGTCCTCGGCGGTGTGATGCCCCTGGTGGGAACGTATCTGTATGCCGGGCTGGGCCCTAACTGGGCTGGGACGCTCCTCGGTCTGCTTGAGGTGGCTATTATTCCGATTCCGTTTATCTTTTATAAATACGGGTATAAGATCCGCCAGAAGAGTGCGCTCATCGCCCAGATGCAGGAAGACAAGAGGAAGATGGAGGGGAAGCGAAAGCGGCTCGAGCAGAGGCTGGAGCAGCGGCTGGCGGCGCAAAACACCGAGAATATGAAGATGGATGTCTAAGCTCGGAAATCACAGCTTGTTTTCTGGTTTATCTGACGAGACCATGGGCCAAGTGCACGTCACGACGAAAAAAGAAAAAGTTAAAAGTTATTTGTTTGTTTGCAAAGCCATCTAGCATGGTTGGCGTTGGCGTTTGATTCATTCTGGGTTGCATGGAGCACTAACCACAAGAACCATAATGTATAGCACCAAAACGTCATATAGAAAACAGGAGTTGGTTGGGTATTAGATAATAGACAGGATTATACCACACAAGATAGCAAGAATAGATAGCAAGATCCAATAGGTTTCACCTAGAGTAAGTACATCCTCAGTAGTCATGACAACTCCCAGTACTCGATGGTTGCCATATTCAAGGCCTGCGAACCCACCGGTCCACCTCCAACACATCGCTCAACGTCCGCTCATACTCCCCCAGGGCGATCGCCCCCGCCGGAAAGACCATCACGGCGTCCACACGCACGGGGCTTTTAGCAGCAGGAGCAGAACCTGCAGAAGAAGTCGGCGCGCGCCTGACGTACCCGACGACATTGACCCACGCGCCCACGCGCAGCTCCTCCGACGTCAAACTGCTTATGATAGCATTGACGTCGACGGAGACGCTCGGCGGGGACTGAGGCGGTCTCTGTGGGGGGTAGTTGTGTTCCACCGTAAGGTGGCCCGTGGCAATGGAGTAGTTTTTTACGCTGTCATGGCGGGAGATGAGCTTCGTGGCTTGAAATTTAGACAAGGCTGTCATTCAACATGGAGGATTGTGACGATGTAGGACGCACCAACCGAGGAAGCGGACTTTGGTGTCTGGTGGGAGGGAGGGGAGGTCGGAGAGGAAGGCTCTCGTTGACGGGAGGGGGGTAGTCATGGGGTTGCTTTCTTTCCTTTCATTTCTGCAGAGAAAAGGGTTTGAGATAGTACTACCTGGCAATATACAGTGGAATGTGAAGTAATTGACGGTCCGAGTAAATCCATAGAATGACGGAGAAAGGTGGTGATGCACGTGACATCAGGCTCCGACTGGCCTAGTGGCGCATGTCATCGGCCAGCGAGGGGAACTTTAGGTTAGTCTGGGCTCAGTATTCCTATCATCCATCGTCTTCCCATCCTTCTTTGCCATTTTTGCCCACGTCTCCGTCCTCGTTCGACAATTATCTTCTTCCTTCATTTCCTTTGTTTGACGGCTGCCTATTCTCGTTGCGTGGCCCTGTCTTCTTCTCCCTAGTCCCGGACTACGCTTATCGCCATCGAGAGCGGCAAAATCCCCACGATAACCATCGCCCATTTCCGCCCGAGACCTCGCAGCCCCTCCTCACCGACCACTTCCGCCTCCGCCGTAACCTCCTCCCTGGCCGATCGAGAGAAGGAAAACCCGCGTAAAAAAGAAGAGCGCGGATACGATACATCGCCAGGGGCGGTTTTCACGGGTCGTCCTAGGTATCGGCTTTTTTTTCAGGCTTCCCTTTTTTTGGGGTAAAGGATAGAGATCGAATTTGTTTATCAAGATGTTGTCTTGGTTTGGTGGCTCGGCGGCCCAGAAGCGGAAGGATGCGCCTAAGAATGCGATCCTGATGCTGCGGGAGCAGCTGGATATGTTGCAGAAGAGGGAGAAGCACTTGGAGACACAGATGGATGAGCAGGAGGCGATTGCTAAGAAGAATGTCACGACGAACAAAAATGGTATGTTGTTAGCGTTTCGTCTACTTTTTTCCGTCTTCTTTGGGCGGAGAAGTAAGCTACGACGGCGGCAAATTGCTAATATTTGAATAGCGGCCAAGGCGGCCCTGCGACGGAAAAAGCTCCACGAGAAGAACCTCGAACAGACAACGGCGCAGATCACCCAGCTCGAGCAGCAGATCTACTCGATTGAGACGGCGAATATCAACCAGGAGACCCTGAACGCGATGAAGGCGGCTGGTGCGGCGATGAGCCAGATCCACGGTGCCATGACGATCGACAAGGTCGACGAGACAATGTGGGTTCCATTACAGCCTTGGGTACCTATATGGTATATGCTGACGCAACTTGTAGGGACCAACTCCGCGAACAGCACCAGCTCGGCGACGAGATCGCGCAGGCGATCTCGAGCAACCCGCTTGGCGAACAGCCCGACGAGACAGAGCTGGACGAGGAGCTCCAGGGCCTGGAGCAGGAAGCCATGGACGAGAAGATGCTCAGCACGGGAACGGTACCGGTCGCGGACCAGCTGGGCAGGTTACCGTCTGCTGCGAATGGGCCGAGTAAGCATATTTTTTTTTCTTTCTAACTTTTATCTTGGACGCAGTGAAACTAACAGGATTACAGTCAAAGAACACGCCCCGGCGAAGTCACAGGAAGAAGACGAGGAAGCAGAGCTGGAGAAGCTGCGTGCAGAAATGGCCATGTGATTGTGTCATTTATTTCCCCGTCTATTTTCCTCTCTCCTCCCCCCTCTTCCTCCTTTCTATCACATTGCACTGCACTGTTCGCGAGGATATTACGCTATGCTACGCGCGGGGTTTTGATTCTTATTGATTGACTGACTGATTGATTGGGAGATTCATTTGCGTCAACAACCGGAGTTATCCATCTACTACTACCTACTTACTTACTACCTATAGGTACTTCCACCTATATTATTACTGTCCTATGAATGATTGAAACGAGTTCCTATACTATATCTACATGTTCCACTATCTTGCTCGAATACAGACAGACACAGTTGTCTCTAGTATCAATAAATTACCGACCTTATCTATGATCGAGTAAAGAGTAAACTATCTAACTACTGCAGCTGTATACTACGCGAGCCACCAGCCATCAACCGGAAATTGAACTAGGAAAACAAGACAAGAGATACAAATAGAGAAGTACGTCAGATACAAGCACAGAGAGAGGGAGATAAAAAAGAAGCATCTGATGTAATAGTTAGGTAGCAAAGTAATTAACGCACACATACAGCCGAAACTCCCCATTTTGATGTGATGAAACTCTCCTGTATGTTTGTCATGCCAGACTATACCGCCCCCCTCACTCCACCCGGTCATTTAGCATTGAACGTTGAATATTGGTCGTGGGACAGTAATAATAACGATAATAGGAAGGGGAAAGAAAGTAGAAAAATTGCAGGTCATTCATTGCCTGATTGATGATTCGTGGTTTGGTGGTGGATTGAATTAACGGATGGTGGATTAACGGGTGGATAATCGATGCGTGAGGACGTGGGGAAGGTACTGTTCCATACCAAGAGGAAAAGGAAAAATAGAGGAAAGAGTATATATTAAGGAAACCAAGCATAGCTCTTCAGCGGCGTTGTGCGCGTCCCATCTGATGCCTCGCTGCGCCATCTTGACTTCCACTCCCACTCGCGCGCGGCCGCCTCGATAAGCGCCTCCTTGCAATCGGCTGGCAACTCCTCGAGGATCTCTGGTCCGACGAACTCTGGGTGCGTCGGGTGCGCAACGCTGATAACGCCGTTTGTGCCGAGGTCGTGCACGTCGCCGTCGGGGCCGGGGAGTCCCATGTTGGAGTAGGGGGCGGATTCGTAGTACACGTCGTGGATGGCGAGGCGGTGGGAGAAGGGCGCTGGGATGGGGGGGAAGAGTGTTTTGTCGGGCTCGGGCTCGGATTGCTCCTTGGTGTTGTTGTCGGGGGCGGGTGTGGGTTGGTTGTTGGTTTGGGATGGTTCCTTGGGCTCGGTGGGTTCGGCGGCTTCTTGTTGTTGCTCCGGTTCCTGTTGTCCTTGTTCGGGCTGTTGAGATGGGCGCGTTTCTTTGGTGGTCGGGTCCGCCCCGTTGGTGAGGCTTAGGGTCGACATGTCGTGCATCAACTTGGTCGATAGACGCGGGTCGGGTGGGGGAAGACGCTCCCAGCGAGCGTGCGATGACTGCATGATCTTGGGATACTGCATGACGTTGGTGTGGATGTCGTACGTTCCTTCCAGATTTTGGCGACGCGCGTTGGAAATGAGCATGTTGAAGTTGCTGCGTTCAAGTCAGTATCGATGAGTTAGCCGTAAGAGATACAAATTCCATACCTGGCCTCCCGCGCATGCTCAAGCATCCAGTTGTCGCCCGTCACGGTCACCTTCCGCTTCTTGGAATCGATGGCTTTGCCTACCGGCAGAGGTTGAGCCGGTGTCGCGGTGTGATAGACAGCACTGGCTCCGTGCCACGCGACGAACTGGTTCCGATTGTATTCCTCACCGGGTGGTGGGAGCTTATCCTCCGGGACTGCCAGCTCCCCTTCGACGTCGCCCCGTTCGAGAGCTGCCTTCTCGTTGTAGTCGTCGATGACTTTGCGACCACCGACGACGATCTTGGCGCCGAATTCTCGGAATACAGAACGAGCCGTGACTACACCGATGGCGCGGCCTTTGTAGGAGTGAGGGAGAATGTCTCGTTCGATGAGGTCACGTTTCGCCTCGTCATCGATGATGATCTTGTAGAGGAATTTGTGCTTCTGGAAGAAAAGGTACGAGTCCCTGAACCCGATGCATCGCGCCGGTTCGGTGGACAACATGTACAACCGATCACTGCGGTTGAGGATGGTGAATGTGCGGACCCTGTACTCTCGGCCGCCCTGCAGGACCCCATTCTTGCCGACCTTGGTTTCGCCCACCGGGTCTTCGGGCACTTGCACCTCGTCATTGACCACGTCCATCATGTTACCCTCCTTGTCAATCGGCACCTGCGTGACGTGCGACGGACCCCGGTTTCGCGCCCATCGTCCACCGCTGGCCGCCGGCCGGCCGCGCCTCCTCTTCACCGGCGTGCTCACATGGATCGGCGTATGCGGCGCGCCATCATCCGGCGCGTCCCAGTCAGGCGGGGGGTTCTTCGGCGGACGGCCGATGCGCCGCTTTCGCGGGATGGCGGACTGGCGACCCCCGGTGCGGGTGGGCGTCTCTCCTAGCGAGGGTGTGTGTGATCCTTGCGCAGGTGTTCCTACCGGCTCTTCTTCCGGGACGGGCGCGGGTTGCGGTTCGGGCTGGGTCTCGGTGTCGGGTTTGTCGGACGCATCGCCAGTTTCCTCTACAGGCGACGAGGGCTCGTTGGACGGCGGCGCTTCGGCCATTTCTTCATCAGAGGCATCTGGGAGCGGAGGAGGCAGATTCTCTATAAGGTTGTCAATTCGGGTCAATTTGGGCCACCATTTGGATATTAATTTTGGTTTTATCTATCTTTTTTCAATTCCTCTTTGCGAGAGAAACTAGGCGCGTAAAAGGAAAAAGTCAAGGAAGAATTGACATACTCATTGTTTGTGCCGCCTGCTGTGCGGCTGCGCGTAATTTCCTAGGCATCGCGACCGTGGGTTTAGAGAAGCACTTCTGGGGATGAATTGCTAGGCGAATGAATGGAAGGGACGCCAAACAGGGAGCAGAGACGCCTCAGTCTGTCGCCGCGCCAGGCTCGTTCGTGCCTGAGGACAATGCGCGCGGCGGAGAAATACAATAACCCGGTTCCGCCACTTCCCATCACGTGCATGATAATCACGTGCGATAGGTAGCTCAAAGGGATATATGCCTCAGGCACCACTCAGACCTGCTGGTGCCGCCACGTGCCCCGGCCCATCCGCTGCCTCGATCGTAGGCCGCTCTTGGCACTCCCCTTGGGCTTCCCCGACCGTCATGGATCGATCCTGCTGATGGGTCCTTGTCGCCTGCGCAGTGATGTCATGCTCCCTTCCCCATCCACCATCCCATTCCATCCGTCCATCCGTGACCACCCGTGTCGCCATTCAGATGGATGGAGAAACATTTCAGCTGTAGGCCTGAGCTTACAAGGATGTACAAATCAAAAAACATTACACCAGGGCGGGGTCACTTGTTTGGTCATGCCGCGCCAGGCTGAGCTGATACAATACAATTTGAGGCTCCCCCGTCAGACCCCGGCGTGTCTCGACAATAAGGTAGGGTTTTAGGAAGGAGCTCCAGCTGCACAGACCCTCGGGAATCATGCCTATGGGGTTCATGACAATGGCACGATGGACTTCATCTCTCACGTGTCTTTTCTGATCCCAGACACAGGCAGTCGGAAACCATCCTTCCAGTGGACAACCCTATACGAGGCCATATGCAGTACACGCATAGGGGATCGAGATGTCCGACACCCATTCTCCTACCGCGAGTTGTAGGCTAGTAGCCGTCGCTGATGCGGGAGGTCTCCCTCCCCGTCAGAAAACCAGTCGTGATTAGGCAACCTTGGCGAGGATGAAAGCTAGGCCGACCCTTCTGTTTTCGTGACCAAAGAATGTCCAAGGGATAATATTCCCTCGATTATGAATGGATGATGACCCGAGGAGGGTGCGGGATATGCAACATCATAATAATAATCGCCGTGTATTAAGAACCGGCATGTGAGTAATACTAAGCACAAATCAATAGAATGTGAGAGGGATTCCGATCGGGAACTCTTGTCTGCACGGGAATAATCAAAACACGGGGCGGTCTGATTCGATAATTAGGGACGTGCATTCCTCGATCTGCATTTATATTGGACAAGACCCGACATGGTCGGATGGGCCTGCCGTCGAGCCAGACCGTCTTGAATTGAACAGACAACTAGCCTAACCATAGGGGGAGCTCCTAAGCTATTCCCGCTGCCTGGCTTGCATACCTAGTTAGGCTATTTTTGCCTATCCGAGTGCCAGTTCAGTTGGAAACGGCTGCATTGACATAGGTAATTCTCATTGCGTCCGGTAATCCATGTCACTCCTCCCGTTACAACTGCCAACAGTAGTAAAGCAGTCCGCTCGGGACCCCGCAAGGTGCGCAGCAAGGAGACCAAAGCTTCCAGATCTCCGCCGCTAGACTCCCGACAACTTCCTGTAAGCTACGTCGGTGAATCTGATCGACTTGTCGGGTAAAGTATATTAAAGTATATTATGCTAATTCCTTGATTCTCTGTCGAGCGCATGCGGTTTTGCCCGACTAGTGACGTCCAAACGTGGCTTCGGTGGTGGAAATCAATATCAGTACTACGGAGGTTGCCTTGAAATCGCAAGGCTGCACATCATCGGAGAACCCCTTGAATGACTAAAGCAACGCCACGATAGCATGGAACGCCCCAACGATGATTATGATTTCTTATCTCGAACATCGATGAATCGGTAAGGTTCTCGCGGTAAGGGAAGAACGCACCCGCCTTGGGCAACAATGTGTTGGTCAAGCTTAGAGGAGTGCCCATTCGCTGGTATCAGCCCCGCGCCAGCTCGAGACCTACTCAGCTTGTATATTGAATGTACAGTCGATGTAGCTGCCAAGATGACTTATATACAGTCAAAGGTGGCACTCGGACGAGAACCCCGCCTTTTTTTGACAGATAAACCAACCTGAAATTAACCCGGCTCTTCCCTCCCAGCGTATCAATCGGTGGTGGAAATCAATAACGACCTGCCACCTCGGAATTGCGACAGTTGCGAACTTGCGGTGGGATGTACCCCACCTCTCTGGAGGGGGGAAAGGAGGGGAGGAGGTGGCGGAGATGGCGCTCCAACTCCTCTTAGCCTTCTGGGGTGGGCATCGGGATTGGATTAGCGTGAGGAGGTCAGAAACCGAGCGATAAAAATGACTTTTTGACCAAGATGCGCAGTGCTCCATCTGTGTATCCATCGGGATATCTAGCCGGCACTTCTACTGGGGGAATAAGTCAGTTACCATGTTGTGTTCCGTCATTCATGGCGAGTTAGTACTACGGTAATATAAAACTTCGCAGCTAGCCCTAAGCTTTGGCAACCACAAACTATAAGTTTATAGTATCCATGTGATTTATGAAGGTTTGGGAGATGTGACAAAACATGAAACATGAAAAGTCAAAAACAAAAGCATCCTTTCCGAGTACAAGGCACAAGCAAGACTGAAGATGTAGGGTGCCACCTTATTTGAGCCATTTCCGGTTCTGAATTACCAGCAGACGAACCACGAATTCCCTCCCCCGAGGGGGGCGACATCCTGCACATGCTGAGAATCATCATCCGACTTTGAAATATTATAATCATTGTTATGATCATTCTCGGGTCCCTTTTGGTTCCAACAGGGGTGTTGAGTATCATCTGGACTGTCTACATCATATCTCAAGGGTCCGGTTTCACATTCTTGTTAACACTGGAGCTTGGTCCTCTTTCGACAGACAGACAGACAGTCAGTCGAAGCGTGGTCTGTCCCGGTGAGGCATCCCGCATCTGACTCGGCTCTTCTTTTGTTCTTTCGAACTTGTACTCGAAATTCTTTGTATTATTACTGCTTTGTATACCACTTCCCACGAACCTGAAACGTTCATCATCTTCGATTCCCACCCTCATGGAGATTTTACTTCCTGTTTCCGTGGTATCACGCTCCATTCGTCTGTCGAGGAACCAGGGCAAGCCCCCCAGTAACCATGCCCCCATGTAATTTATCACCCAGTATTGAAGTTTCCAGGTCAACCTTGGTCTTGGGACTATAACCAGCCCCGGTGGCGATTATCCAGCCTGGGGACGGGGATTCGCTTATCACGGGGGGAGATCGCCTGCAGGTTGGTTCTTGATCCGGGGTTAAGATTATACAAGTAGAAGGAAGTAACGCGGTGATTTATTTATTATATTTATTATATTATTATAATATATATAATAATAATTCCATGGATAGTATAATAGGTAATTATTAGTACATTATCTATCTTCAGCTTACTTCCTGCCTGTTGCTCCGGATTACTCTCGTCCACCATTAATACCACCACAATCCAACTGATCAATGCTCCGTTGTGATACGACACCTTGCCTCCGCCCTGCTCTCATGAACTTGGACTCGGGCGCTTGAATCACTAGTTGATTTTGGTGACTTGAGGGATTTTGGGTTGTTGTTTCTCTTTCCAGTTATCATTCCAGTGACCCGATGTTATGTCTCTCCTCCCAGCCACGTTCGTTACTAAGGAACCATTCTTTCATTGCCTCCCCCTCATCCAGCGGTATCAGCGGCAGTTGGTGACTTTGCTCAGCTTTGGGTCTTTAACGCCACCATGGTCAGGACGACCACTGGTATTACACTCATGGATACAAAAAATGAAATAAAATAAAATAAAAAATGGAAAGAATGAGAGAAAAAAACTTGGTTCCAATAAAAAAAAAAAAGAATTCCAACATAGAAACGGAAAATAGTTATTTCTCATTATTATAAATTTCGATTTATTCTGATTTATTCTTTTTATTTAATTCTTTTCTTTTATTTCTGCTGATTCATTTATTATCATTGTCACGGCCTCGTCTATCAATATCGGTTCCTCTTCTCTTTTCTCCCCTGATTCCTCTCTCTCTCTTTCTACCTACCTATCTACCTACCTTATTCTGTCCACAGAAGAGGCCCAAGTGAGTCATTCAGTCAATGAATCAAAGAGTGTCCGGGGAAATCCCGCAATCGGCCACCCAATCTTGACGTACGATCTTTTCCTACCTGACCGGACCTATCGACTATCACTCTTCTTCTCTGATTGAATGAACCTCACCTCACCACGCCCGAGTCTACTACTTTCATTGCTGTCCCATCACCGGTCATCTTTTCTGATTTGATTCAATTTATCAAAGTATATGGTTCACGGCACTCGCCGACTTCCTTCACCCCCGACCGATCCAAGTCCCCCGTTCACTTTCAGGTAATACTTTGCCCCAGTCGCTGATCTGAGTAATCTCCGTTTTCTTCCATTTTCGTCCGTTTTCCCTGGTTTTCCCTTCTTTCCCCTCCCCTGTGAAATCATGCTTGTTTAGGTTCCACCGACTCCTTCTGTTCGATCTTCTTTACATCTTCCCTATCGTTGGTGAACACAAAAAACCTTAATCTATGAGCCATCCTGCTTCAACCCCTCCTCACTTTCCCCCTCTTCCGTCATTCAATCCTATTACCCTGCGATCCGAACCCGATCGGCTCCATTCTCCCGCAAACTTCCTTAGTCCGTTCTCCTCCGCCCCGACTCAGGCGCCTTTTTTTTTTTTTTTTTTTTTTTTCTTCCTATTTTCCGACTCCGCACAGTGATCAGTCATCGCACTCCACTAATTCTTCCACAATCCAGTTCACCCCACATCATTTTTCTCCTGCGGTTTTGATCGTGTCGTTTTTTGATCTTCGACCTGTGGTGGAGGCTTCCAATCGAATCCTGATGGAAATATAATCATGGCTGCTGCTCAAAGTGGAACTGAGTTGCATGGTGATGTTGATTTGAATCGGTCAAGTCCTCAAGTGTGAGTCAGCCAAATTCCTTGAACCCCGGAGAGATGATGCGAATGTACTTTGTTCTCTTTTTCTTTTTCTTTTCTTTTCTTTTTTTCTTTTTTTGTATCTCTCTTCGTTTCAACCCTTGTTCTGGTCGGGTGTTATACGAAACGTGTATCCCTACCTGAAATTGGTGCGATTCGCTGGCACTGCAGCTGGCTGGCTTCGCTCACACCCCCGGGGTCTGGCTCCTGCTTTGCTGTCCATGGATCGTGTCGCATTGGGTGAAGCAAGCCCGACAGCCACTGCAGTCTTATTTGTTGCCTCCTGAGGATCAGCCCGTCAGGCGTGCTGAGGCTGAGCCGTTTGGTTGTCATGACTTCTGGCCTGGTCTGACTGGACTCTTTTTTTTTTGCCTCTTTACCTACCTGTGGCTGCCTGCCTCATACCTGTTTCTTTCTTTCTTTGTGACTCGACCTCAGTGGCCTCTTCTTATCCTCTTTCTCTTTTCTTTTTATCGCACCCCCCCACCCACCCATACCGCTGAGCGTTCTTTCCGCAGATGCATTCTGTTACTACGATTTTCAACTATGGCACCGGCTTACTTTTCTATTAGCACCGGCCCGCAGGACGACGACAGTCAAAGTGGTTCCAACAGCCCCAGTCCAACTGGGATCACGACTCCTCACCCGGATCCGTCAGATAAGCGTTTGCCATCCTTAATGCCCAGCTACCTACAGGTTGGTCCTCCTCTCGATGCTAGACTCTCTCCCCCCTCTGCACGACTCCTCCCTTCTGAACCTCCGTCTGCGCGCGATATGCAGCCGAAAGCGCGTGCCACAGGGACACGGGATGACCAGAGTTCTGGGCATACCTCCTCACCTTCGGGGTCCTTCGTTATGATGGAGCGGAACGATGCGCTTGGAGCCACGTCGTCCCCAGCTCCATCGGATAAGAAGTTTGACGATGCCGAGGATCTGGCGCCTGACGCCCTACCCCCCACGAACCTACCTACTCCTCCCTATTGTTCCGCGTGTTCCCTTCTCCAGAAAGAGCCGGACCAACCGGACACGGAGTCCTCGTCGGCGGATAAGGGGGTAGGATCTATCTTCAATACTCTCAAGAACTACCTTACTTCCGCCGCGAGCACTCCTCCGTCCTCTGAACCTCAAACCCGCCATCGTCAACACTCCCTGCCAGTCTCCAGTATCTCGGACGATCCCGTCCTGGCATCCCACTTCTCCAATCCTTCTCTCCTCCCCGCGTCAGAGCTGTGTCTGCCGGAAGCCCCCCTCCTTAACCACGAGCAACCTCCTGTTTCCTTGTCTACTGAGAATCTCGCGAAGCTAACTGGCAATGTGTCCGATCTTTCCATCATGAAGAATACCCCACCTCTCACCCCCCGGGCGATGTCCAATGAAGGCTCTCAACCCGAGAAGCAGCCGCCACCTACCTCCGCTCCGGTTCCCTCGGAACCCGTGCGAACCGGTTCGAATGAGATGGACGACAACTCTACAGATGAAATTTCCGGCAAACTTAACGAGGCATTCCCTCCCCAGCCCTCCAGCTCCCCCCAGCCGGGTCCGCCGGTTGCCTCGCAGAAGGGTAAACTCTATGTGAAGATCTCGGAGGCCCGAGGCCTCCGTCCCGGGTTTGACCCGTACGTGGTCTGCGTCTTCGAGTGGAATGAAGTCATCTCGAAGAGTGCCCAGGATGAGGAGGAAGCGTCCCTCGAGCGACAGCATAAGGAGCAGGAACGGACCGCCCGCGAATCCGGTCGTCCCATGGCTATCCCGATGAAGAGTCGCCAAAGCAGCAACAATAGCTCGATGGAGGCTCCGGATCACCGTGGACGTGCTCCAGTCACCGCACCCCATTGGAACCACGAGTCTGTTTTGTATGTTCTCCATCATTCTTCACCCCGTTCATGTGACTGTGGCTAACCTCGGCTTTCCTTCTCATTTAGTGATGTGTTTGGTGACCAGTCCGAGATCGATGTCTCCGTGTACGACCGCAACAACCAGGAGGCTTTCCTCGGCCACGTCCGTCTCTGTGTCAATCTGAAGGAGGAAAACGGCCGACTGGAAGGGTGGTTCCCGCTGTCCGGCCGAGGTGCCGGCGATGCCCAGGTGTCCGGAGAAATCTACTTGGAGATGCGCTTTGAGCAGACGGAGAAGAAGCAGGTCGGACCGAACGATTTCCAAATCCTGAAGCTTATTGGCAAGGGCACCTTTGGCCAGGTGTACCAAGTGAAGAAGAAGGATACGCACCGGATTTACGCCATGAAGGTCCTGTCCAAGAAGGTGATTATCCAGAAGAAAGAAGTGGCACACACTCTGGGCGAGCGGAATATCTTGGTGCGGACGGCCATGACCGCCTCTCCGTTCATCGTGGGGCTGAAATTTTCGTTCCAAACCCCAACCGATCTGTACCTGGTGACCGATTACATGTCCGGCGGCGAGCTCTTCTGGCACCTGCAAAAAGAAGGCCGCTTCCAAGAAGCCCGCGCCAAGTTCTACATCGCTGAGTTGATCCTCGCCCTTCAGCATCTCCATGACCACGACATTGTATACCGGGATCTCAAGCCGGAGAATATCTTACTCGATGCGAACGGCCACATTGCGCTCTGCGATTTTGGCCTCTCCAAGGCGAACCTCACACAGAACGACACGACGAACACCTTCTGCGGGACGACAGAGTACTTGGCACCGGAAGTGTTGCTGGACGAGCAAGGGTATACCAAGATGGTTGATTTCTGGTCGCTCGGTGTTCTTGTTTTCGAGATGTGCTGTGGGTGGAGCCCCTTCTACGCCGAAGACACGCAGCAGATGTACAAGAACATTGCATTTGGCAAGGTTCGATTCCCGCGGGATGCCCTCAGCACCGAAGGCCGGAATTTCGTCAAGGGCCTTCTCAACCGGAACCCGAAGCACCGCCTGGGAGCCAAAGGCGATGCCAAGGAGCTCATGGCGCACCCATTCTTTGATGATGTCGACTGGGAGGTGCTGTGCCGCAAGGAGGTCATTCCCCCGTTCAAGCCGAAGCTCAAGTCGGATACCGACACGTCCAACTTCGACCCCGAATTCACGAACGCCCTTGACAACAACAGCTCGCTGAATCACCACGCCGCTGCCATTGCCAACAGCTTTATGCCTGCCTCGACGCCTCTATCGCCGGGGATGCAGGCCAACTTCAAGGGGTTTACCTTCAGCAATGAGAGTTCCATTGAGCACCATTTCAAGAACGAAACCGGCGATCAAATGGACGAGGACACCGAATCATGGCAGCGATCCCAGCGGACCAAGGGTTCTCATGATCACCGCATGAGTGGTGTCCAGAAGACTAACGAGGGTGGTGAGCCTGGTATCTTTAACGTTGATGACAATTTTGACATGTGAACATGTCTGCATGATAAAGGAGTTGTGATTTCTTTCTGCATATATCCCTTGTTTTGTTTTGTACATGCTTCATAAATGAGCTTCGCAATATGGTCTGCATTCGCTCATGCGTCAGCTGGCTCATGTAATCTTTTTTTCTTTTTTTCCTTTCTCCCATTTTTCCTTTTACATTTATGGATGGTAACGGATGTTCCTCATCTTATACTGTTCTGGTTTCTTTTTCCCCCATGAATCATCCGTCAGGATAGATTGGATATTCCCCCATGAGTCGACATTTCCCCAGATGCATCATGCACTTTTGCAAACACGGAGTTACTTTTTTTCGGCCTCAACCATTTCCATTATTCCTTCCCCCGCCGTGGGTTTCGATTGCTGCCGTTGATTGATCTACCACGTACAGTTTATGCAGACTCGGCTTTACTACCTACCTACCATGTCCACGCGTCCGTCCTTCTTAGACGATGTAATTGGTTGGATTGGAGGTGATGGACTATGTTACATAGTGTAGTGGCTGGCGTTTTTGGGTATGGCGCTGGAGGTACCTAGTTAGTTACTTGGGTGAGATAGTCCTGGATTGCAATATGCATATCGCATTATGATATCATTCAAGTTTATTTCCCGTGTAGATACCCCTGTTGAAGAGTAATCTGGAACTCGGCATTGAGATTGATACGATCACTCTGCTTTGACAGGGTTGATTGACAGTGGGTAAGACAGTTGTGTTATACCTGGATTGAAAGTGAAGGCCCACACCTGTTTATTTATATCTTTATTTATATTATATATATAAATAGCAGAATCCCAGCAAGTAGGTACGTACCTCGTATCCAATGGGTAAACAATGTCATATATGGATCTTACCTCGTGTTAAATATTATATTACTTGATGTGATAGGGGTAGTACCTTGGTAGGGATTGTTTATATATTTCAATTTGATCTTCAGGACCAAGTTCCAACCATAAATTTAGATAATAAAAAAAAGAAAGAAAGAAAGAAAAGGGAAATAAATGTGGAAGTATACTTGTTAAAATTAACTTTCTATATCAAATACTTGAGTAGATAGTGTGATTCATGGGTGGAGAGATAATTAATTGGGTTCTACACTATCTTATAACTATGTGAATTGAACCACTGACTGACTGGCTTGGTAGGTAACGTACTTGGTTTGTGCTTACATACATACCTCCACTCTGTCTGTTCTGTTCTCTTTGAGGTCCGGGTTTGAGTTCTTTCCTTTCTCTTCCTTCCCCTTTACTTTACTTACATGACTAGTCGGGAACTCAGTGGCTCTCTCTCTCTCTATATATTTATGTATGTAAAAACAAGTTAATAAAATTCAGCCAACGTGCACACACGAACGAGCCATTAATGAAGGAAGGATGGTTGGTCTAGGGACGGGAAAATCCCCGTCTTATCCTTGTAGGTTCTTGAACTGCTTGCTTGTTTTTGGCTTGGTCCAAGTTAGTGTGTACTTGGTGTGGCTATTATAAGTGATCTATTTTGGGTTTTATGTTTCTTGGTGTATACAGGATTTGGCTAATATTTATGTTTATACTTTACTTTGTAGGTGTGTATATATCCCCCCTGAAGAGGGATAGTACCTTCGGGGAGAAGGGGGGCAGAAGAAGGAAAGAAAGGAGTCCCACGTGTGCAACCTGCATGCGTGGATTGCCTAAGAAGTAAGAACATTGGTTCGCTCTGGGTGGGAAAGTTTTTTCTTTTCTTTTCTTTTTTTTTACCAGGACTGGTGTTTATTGGGTGGGAAGGGGAGACAGCAGGGCATCATTCCACATATGTAGGGTGCTTATTTTGGAAAGGCGGTTCTATACGAACTAGTCGCATGGTTAGTACGGAGTAGTCGTACCGAGTATCGAGTACGACTCCGTAATGACTTATAGTAAGTAGGCTGTGTTACATATAGTGGGAGGTTGTATGCTGTCTTAGGTTTTTCATTTATTTTATCTATGTCTGACGTGTGCATGCTTTATTGTCTCACTGAGAGGGTCTCTCTTACTTGCGAAATGGAGTGTCTCACTGACGATATGAGAGCGAGCGTAGAGGTATATTGGACTGGACTACGATGGAGGAAAAATTTGGTCAAGTCGACGTCTGCCGGTGTTGACACGGAGTACCGTGGGAAAGCCGCTGATCCACGTGCCAATCACCGCACCGTTCACTTTCATGTACGTCAGTCGTCAATGGCAAGGTACGTGCTCCTTCATGGCTCGATCGCTATCCGAGCCGCCGCGCAAGGTCTTTTCCGGCTGTTACGGGCTTCATAAATCGGCCCCTCTCTTCCCCTTTCTGGCGGGGTTCAACTGCTGTTCGAGAGTGGAATCACCCTCTTTGATCCTGACCCACTCGGCATATGATACGCCCACTTGATACGACTTGATGAACAGCGCTCGTGTTTCACAATCAGCCCTAGGCGCGATGCGGTTCTCTGGATACTGGCGCTGCAGATAGTTATCTCGCACTGCATGCACTGGTCGGGTTGGCGGGGTCCACCATTTCCCTGACCATCCCCATTTTCTGATGTCGATCTCGGGGGGGAACATTGAGGAGGGTGATGGTTGATTGTCACGTTACGGCCAGTATCAGTGGGCGGTTTGTGCGGGTGTCTGACCTTTCTGGACGGATGGGCTGGCAGGGGTCGTTTACTTGAGTATTGGATTCGAGTCAGTCCTCCGAGACAAACCCATCCAATTGATTGCATTGATGCCGGGGATTGATTGACATGAGAGACACTATCCAGAGCACCAATCAGCGGGTCTCCTTGTAAAGGGTCTCACTCCATCGTTCGAAAGAAAGACGCATCCTGTAAAGAGAGATCCGTGATGGCGGAGGTTCCATCGCTCCGATTCCAACAGACCGAGAAGGACTCGCCGAGTATTCCTCGAGTATTGTCTCGTAATTCCCCGGTGAAGTGTAGAAAAGGGGTTCGCCAAGGGATACTGTATTAGTCATACGACTCCCACAGGACTAGCGTCAGGAACCGCACGCTAACCCCCAAGCAGGAATGATCCCACGAATTCCAACCATTCCATTCCACGGTTTCTTATTTTTCTTTTCCCCTTCCCAGCCTCTTGTTACGGAGCTACCTTCCCCTTGGGTTCCGTCCCTGGCGTCATAGGAATGGAAATAGTCTCAAAGTCTCTCGCCTCCATGGGCGAGTGCCATGACCCAGTCTCTTGACGGCATGCTGGTTCATCCTCCATGAGAAAGAGAAAATAATCAACCCAACCATAATTGCGGAGTCAAAGCTCACATCGTTACTGATTTGGGTTTATGCCAACAACCCGCCAATCCTTTCTCAAGAGGACTAACTCTCCAACTAACGCGTTAGTCCCGCTACGGTTCTTTCCCCTATTGCTCTTGCGGTTTTAATCAGGTCTCCTTTCGACCACACCCCGCGAGCCCTTCCTTCGTCGCCCTGGGGGATATCGCGCGACGCGGCCTGATAGCGGTGAGGAGGATGGACCTGCACGAGCGGCCTCCACCCTCCTCGCCCGCCGTTGCCTGGTCCCAAGGGGATGATCGAATTGGCACGAGTGTCGGTGGCACACCCTCGACGCAGGACACAGTGCTTACAGAAGAGCAAATCCAAGATCATCATTCCTGTTGTGGGGAGGATCGGCCGTCCGATGCCGTCCCATCCCCTTTAGCCCGCTTCGTCTAAACTCAACCCAGCAGTTGGCGTGCCTGTGGGATGCCCTCGAAACGCGATTTTGCATGAATGAGCCCTGGGTTAAGCTCCTTTTGGACTCACTAGTGACCGATGTTCTTGCCTGCTTGTAGTCAAACCCGCGCTTTGTTCCCCTCGTTTTTATCCCAGAGTCAAATCCTAAAATAGCCTTGTCTTTCCTTTTTCTTCTTTCTCACTATTAAACCATTTAGTTTTATTCATACATCCTTATACATATACATACATTCTTTTCTTTTTTTTTTGCCCTTTTTTTGTTCTGTCTGGAACACACTTGGGTCCGTGGGATCGAGTATATCAAACCTTTTCCCTATCTTTTCCGTCTTTTATTTTTATTTATTTTTTATTCTCATATACGCTTATCTTTTTTTGGGTTTCTATCCGTACATACCGACCAAACACTTCAGCATTCCCCCCCTGTTGCCCGTCCTTTTCTCCACTCAATTACCTTTCGTCTCTCCTTTCTTTTCCTCGTTCTCTATCAAAGGTCGCCATCGTCGTCTCTCCGCCCTTGCTTGCTCGACTGTCCGGTCTTGATGTCCCTCAAATGCGAATCGAGGGTTCACGATGAACGCTGTCGCTAGTAGACCAGAGAACCCGGCCGTTCCTTACACGCCAATCGCCCACCAGCCAGAATACGTGCATAACTACAAGGACTCTGGATTTGGTGCGCCAGTTCAGCCAGTTTCCTCTCGATCCTCTTCCATTTCCTCCTTCAAAACCAACTACAGTGCCTCGACCGCGCCCACCGCATACTCTCCGACCCCGTCTAGCTTCTCGTACCGCCAATGCGACTCGGCCGCCTCCCTGGATAAGATCCTCGAATCCATCTTCAAACGGGTCCCTCAAGAAGTATACGAAAACATCATTGACCAGCTGGAATCCCTGCACATCGGGTCATGCCAATCAGGATGTTTAACGTGCTTCCAGCGTGATTTGCATGCGTTGTCTTTGACATGCCGAACTTGGGAAAAGGCAGTTCGCGCTCGACTGTGAGTTGCTGGCTTCCTGTGCGTTACAGAAGAGAAGACATGCTGACTGAAAGCGCCACTCGTTAGATACAATCGGATTCACATAGTCGGCAATGATTCGCCAGCCCAGCTGAAGAAGTACAAACTAAAGCGGGGAAGCCGCTTGAAGCTTCTCCGACGCACGCTCCGGGAGAGGAAATTGCTGGCCAACCTGGTCCTGGAGCTGCGCGTCCCGCAAATGGATTTGCTCTTCACGACAAGCAAGCACAGCACCCAATGGCAGGAATATCGAGATTTGGTTGCCTCCGTCGTCATGGTCTGCCCGAACCTGGAGCGACTGCTGGGCCTGAGCATCCCGTATCACCACGAGTTCGACCGACTGACGCACGCATTGTCGACCAGGCGCAAATTGAAGGAGCATACCTGGATTTTGGGGGAAGCCCCAGAGGTGTCGGAGGACTCGCCCCGTAGCACGTCGTGCCCGGGGAGCTTGGGACCGCTGCAGATGTTTGAGTTTCTGGATTATCATGCTTGCTGGACGAACTTGGAAACCCTGATGCTCTACGCCCTGAACGAGAAGAGTGCGCTCGAGCCGAGTCTCTTCCTCCGCATGTTCAACCTGCTACCCTCGCTTCGAAACCTCTGCATCTCCAACTTCAACGACGACGCCTTTGGCGATAGTGCCCTGCTGTGCCTCCCGCCGCTGGAGTCGCTCCGACTGGAGTCCTTGCCCGGTGTCACAGATACGGGCTTAACACAGTACACCTCGCGTCCCGAGTCGAGTTCGCTCAAGTCATTCACCCTCATTGAACAGGATATCGATTCGCTGCTCGTGATCTCCAAGATCTTGGCGTCCCTGCGTCATTTGGAGCGGTTCAAGTTTGTCCAGACAAACCGATGCCCCACTTTGAATGTCGACGGGATCGTTTTCCAACCTATACTTGCGTCGTCCAGTCTCAAGTACCTGCACTGGGATGTTGCCTGCCCTAACCCCGGAACCGCACTCACCAAGTTCGACTCGGCCCCCTTTGCCAAACCACCCAAGCACGTGGACACGCCTAATTCGCATCTTGCCCAAAGCATCCTGTCGGCGGGCTTTCCCAACCTCGAAGCCCTTCGCGCGCCGTCCGATATCGAGCCCCCAGGCGTGCTCCAGGGCGTGTGTCGGCCGATCCCTAGCGGACAAGCCCTTCTCCAGCCCGACCGATACAGCCTGCCGCGTAGCTCCCATGGCTCCGTGAACACACGGCCATTGGCTTTGCCTGCAGGGAACAACCTGACGTCCGCACGGATCCGCGCCCAGACCTTCATCGATATGGCAGCGAAAGACACGGAAACGGGAATGAGGGTGCTCATCGACGATTACTCAGACTCATTCGTGCCGGACAATGCCCTGGAGACCATGTCGGACGACGAACTGGACAACATGGAGATGAACCAGCTTGGAGAGTGGCGAACCCGGAAGCAGCCCAGGGGTGACCTTGAGTTTATGGAAGAACCGGAAGGCCCCGTGGTCGTGTATGACTCGCGCATGCCCGCCTACATGGGCCGCATAGGGAGCAGGGTCGGTGGAAACGGCTTGTCGATCCCGCGATTCGTCCTTCGACCGGACCTCCCCGGGCAGGACGCCGACGGCGGCCTGCTCGGATGGAAGCAAATCCTGGCGACCAATCAATCGTTAACATATGCGGCGGGTGTCGGAGTGAATTGCTTTGGGAACAAAGGCGGTGTCAACCCGCCTCCGGAGGAGCCCCCGTCTCCAGCATCAACAACCGCTTCTCGGTTCGGCTGGGGCAGTCTCGGCAGCCGCTCGACGCTGGGCACAAGTCCTAACACGCCGACAACCCCGATTACCCCCATGAGCCCCTCATCGATGTCGGCTTTGCCCTGGGAGAAAGACACCTGCACTGGGTCCTGGAACTACAGCCACAAGGGTGGTCGAGAATGGTGGTTCCACATGGAGCGAGAGCGTCCCAAGAAAATCGAGGCTGTTGATGTGAAACAGCTTTTCTAGCTGGCATGATAATGTCTCTGCCACCTCGACTTTACGGTTACATGCTTTTCCTCAACCCTTCGGCTTCTTTCTTTTTTTATTCCAACCAACAATGCACGGAATACGCGGCATCAGACGCGTCAACATGGTGTTCACGGACGGACTGGACGATTCTCCTTCAAAACATACCTATGGAACGTCTTATCTCCCTTTCGGTCATTCCATCGGTCATCTTACATAATGACATCGGAGACGGGGACCGGTGTCCCTTATCCGATTTTCTTATTCGATCTCGGACCTACATAATAATCTGCCCTCGATATAAGAGAAGAGGGACGTCTCTTACCCCTGCTTTCTTTTTCTCTTTTTCTTTGATATATTTTTGTTTTTTTCAAGGCGCTTTGACAACCGGTGGAATCATGGGGCGCAGTTATATATCCTCTTCGTTTTTTCTGCTCTTTCCCCCCTTTATGTGCTTGTTTCCCCTCTTTAATTTTCTTGAGTATATATGAAGTCTCGGCCTGTATCTATTGTGAGGCTCTCCCCTGTCGTTTTTTTTCTTTCCCCTGTTTCTTCTTCAAGTCTTGCGTCTGGGCTTGTTCGCTGGTCCAGATATTTGTACAGCATACTCTACAGAACCCGTTACTGGGAATCGAGTTAGTACATAATACATCGTTCGGTGGATGTGGGAGGACGCCTCTGGTTAGGTTGTCTCTTCGTCTGCTGGGCAGTTATATTTGTTAGCAGATCTTATCAAGTAGTCATGCAGCGTTATAGCCCTGTATACAGCTTTATAGAGCAACAGTCTAGTATTCCATACATAAAATCGTGCTACATCTGTTGATTTAATCTGCGATAAGCAGCTTATCAGATCTGACTGGTCATATGGACCAAGACTTTCTCCGGCCTCCGCTCTGGTACCCACTCGGCTTCATTTTTCATACTTTCATCAGTATCAACATGTTGGGCAATGGCATAGGACCACTGCGCTTATAAATGGCAGTGGTCAAATTATTTCAACATATTAAACTGGCATGCTGCTCCACTTCATTCTAATTTTCTTACACTATTAGTCGTCGTGGCTAATTTGGACGCAGGTGTCGTAGTACCGGTCGTTATAACTAGGTGCTGTTTGTTTAGTCACTGTATCCAGAGCTGTTTACCAGGTCCGACGTGGAAACCAGCTAGCTACTGGCAATCAAACCACTCTCACTTCAAACGGTTCATTCACCCGCAAGAAAGAGAAAATTTTCTATCAGTGACTGCAAACCATGTTTTGCTACCCATCTGGCTTCGTTTACTTAGATCCTTCTGCCTGTCGCATCCATCCTTTAGACGTCATCCTCACGTGTATAGCATGGATTTAACCTCCAAGCCCCATTCTCCCATACTTCAACACTCTTGTACCGGATATCTGTTATCTGCATGATTTATGTCCCCTCCAGCCATGGCTTCTCCTCTTTCCACATTGGAGCATGTTTTCAATCACATCGTGCTGCCCCCAAAGTTACCCGGGAGACAGGATGAAGACATCAGAGAAGTGGAAAAGAGCCTTGGTTTCCGCATGCTCTTTGCAGTCCAGCAATTCAGGACTCACGCCAACGATGATGTGGCGCCCACATGGAGACGCGTCGCAGCGGCGTTAAAGGCTTGTACTGTGATGGACGAGTACGAGGCTGTCGACGAAAATGCAATCCTGAGCGATTTACAAAAAGTAAATCCTGAACAAGCAATCATTTTGTACCTCAAGGAACAGAATGCTGCTCTTATCATACGCCAGACTGAGTGAGACCTTTCCCCCATTTCTCGTTTACTCCGTGTGGATGACTCTGACAATCCTGCTCTTTCTTTCTTTCTTCTACAGGCATGACACCGTAAGCTTCGAAGCATTTGAGACATCGCCTCCATCGGAGGTGGCGCTGGCTGCAAAAGGTGCCCTGGAATGGGATTTCCCTACCGTCGCTGTGTTTCTTCCTCTCTCAAGGTTCCAGGAGCCGCATCTGCAAGAGAATCTAGCGAAGTTTCTTGCAATGGCCGGTGTCGAATCCCTGGGAGAGTTTGCTGCGAAGGCACGGAAGGCCGGAGTTGAAATTGCAGAAAAGCGCGACACCGTGGACCCTGCCCTCATAACGGAATTTCTGATGACAATTCTGGAGGTGAACGGATCGCCTGACTGTACCCCGTTGCTTCGTAAACGCGTCAAAGATGATGTATGTTGGGACAATGCGGAGATCCCCTGGCGTCGATGTCCCCTTTGGCTAGTCTTGCGCGTATCTGTGCAACGCCTTCTTTACCTGGAACTGGGCGCCGAGTTGGGCATGCTGCATTACAAGTTCTTGATGTGCTTTTTTTTAGCCCGTCTGCTGCTGGATTCTGCCGAGAGGTTGGATCCGCATCGTTGTCACCTTCTCAAAGCTAAGCTATGCCGCCGCTTAGCTAAATTGGAGACCTACAAGAAAGACCTGACTGCCTCCAATCTCGAGAGATATTGCCATTTGTATGGAAATATTGCGCCCTTTTGTCAGAAGGCGACCGATGCCGCTATGCACGCTATCAATGCTCAATGGAGCTCCTTCCAAGAAAAGACCAAGCGAAGGATACCGTCGCTTCCGTTTCGAGCGAGGGAAGACGACTTCCGTTTGACCCTTCCAAATAGCAGACCCTACTTCAACAAGCTTTTCGCCAACACCCAGAATAATACCAAACACTTGCAAAATGGTGATAAGACCGCGGGGCTGGCGATGCTAAGGAATTACATAAACGAGGATCTTGAGGCTTTGCATACGCACCACT
This sequence comes from Aspergillus neotritici, assembly GCA_023619815.1. NCBI lineage: Eukaryota > Fungi > Ascomycota > Eurotiomycetes > Eurotiales > Aspergillaceae > Aspergillus > Aspergillus neotritici. The sequence continues at coordinate 128,696 of JALZYL010000011.1, forward strand.
CTGGAGTTGCACGCTTGGAAAAGGACATTGAATTCACTGAACATGAGTCCATATCCTCGCGGAAGGATGCGGAGAATCAGTGCTTCTCTATCTCACAGGAGATTGAGAGGTACTTGCAGTTAGTTGGGGACTCTTATGATGGTAACACTGAACAAATGAGCACCTTCATTCTGAATGTCTTTGATCTATGGGTTTACCTAGACAGGTGCGTCACTCATGCGTATCCTCTCCTGCACGAGTATCGTCTAGTGTTTGAATCAAAAATGCTGGATGTGCTACTCTTGTCAAGAAAGGAAGACATGGACTGTCTAGTTTATCTTCAAAATTATCTTGACGAGCGATACAATCGAGCCGGCCCATCTGCCATGACCATCTTCACAGACCCCACACCGGGATGCTTTGCGGATCGTTATTTTGAGACCGACGACGCGGAATATTTGCGAAAGCTTGAGGCAGACATCGAGTCCGAGTCTTTCAGACAGAGGGAAGACAAGGAGGCTGAGCTGAAGGCCCTCAGTAAAGAGTGGAACGACCTAACTGACAAAATAGGCTCGAGTTCTTGTACCCAGCGACTGGCACCCGACGGTTCTCACGAAATCCGTGGCTGTAGCCATTGTTACTATGTGAGACGCCGGAGGCGTTTAAAGATCAGTGTCCACGAAGACTTGCTTCCCTTCGATGGACCGGATGCTAGAGCTCGACGCAGGTCTATCGTATTTGAGCTGGATGCACCTGGCGCGTTTTCAGCATACCGGACTACTACTTGGATGATAATCAATAAATTTTGCTTGCCAAAGGACCGGTCTGCCATGGCTAAGCTAAGAAAGTCATCTAAACCAGAAGTCATGCTAGGTGATTATTCTCCGCTGGCGAATTTCAACCGCAAAAGGGAGGCAAAATCCACGCTGGCATCTGCTACAAAATCATACCATGGTACACACTACAAGTCTACTCGCGTGCCGGCCCACCCTCACGTCGTGCTGCTACCCCACCCGTTGAAGCCCGAGTACTATAGCTCTATTTGCAAGATCTGGGCTCATGATCTTCCAGAGCAACTAAGCCTGGCCCATCATTTTCGCATAGTCTTGCCATCCAGTCTCCCGTTTTCGAGCCTTTATTCTTCCCCGGAATTTTCAGCGGATGGGCCTGGTCCGTCGTCTTACCAGATGATTTCAAATGTAACGAATTGCCCGCCAGAGCTGACAGTGCATGAATTCATGGCACATCATAGTGTTTTCTCGGGCACCACTCGCAGATGGTTGTCAATTCTCGCTGAGCTCGGGTCTTCTAATATGGACTTCAGTCTCCAAGACACCATGGAGCTCTTTCGTCACATTGTCCTCCAGGCAGGGCCCCAGTTTGAGAATGACACGCTTCGGGCCATCCATGTCATTTTTAGGGATCCCAATTTTTGCGATAGACTGGTTGAACAGGTCGACCGGCATATTGACGCCATCTCCAGTAACTGGCGGGAGGGTTACTATATGGAAACCCTTTTGACTTTGACATTGCGAGTTTACTCACTTGGCCACGAAAGTGTCGTGAATAAGGCAGACACACTTCTTATCAAGATCCGAAATGTTACACTGGCATGGCTTGATCTGATACAAAGTGAGATAAACCGCACTGAAGAAGAGGGTGTTACGAAGACAGTGGCTCGATACGGGTTTATTTCAGCGCTGCTCTGTCGCAGGACTTTTGAAAATCATGCGTACTATGACCAAGAATTGGACCTAATAGGCCTGCAATCCTACATCAAGGCTACACTAGCCATGCAGGAGCATTTGGGAGACCTCAGGGAGATGCCAACAGAACTGAAGCACATGCTTGTACGTGATATCAAGACAACATTTAGACTCTGTGACGTTCTTCACTCTGCGGTGGGACAATACCCCGAGAGCCTCGAAACTGCTATTAGCACAGTCTGGCCGGAAACAGACGATGATCCACGACAGTACACTCCTTGGTCTTTCTTACCGCAGCCGCATGAACACTGGATTACAGCCAATGTCAAAGCAACCCAAAACACGATGCCGCAGACCGTACACCTCCATTTGCTCCGGGGCCACCTTCTTGTTGGGGGCAAGGCACTGGGGAAGCTTCCGCCAGAAATGAGAGACTCAGAAGAGTTGAAATTATTGTTTGGTCCCGAGCGACTGCTCGCATTTCCCTCAAACATGCCCGGAATGGAGTATGCGCTTGGGTTAAATAAGGGTGGTTACCGCATCCACCTTGGCCGCAGAGGACAGCAACTGGTAGTACGTGCTGTCAGATCTGGCGCTGTCTTCGAATACGTACCACGACATGTGTTTGGCCATGGGAACAATCTGGATCTACCTTATTCGATTGTTCTGGACTGTGTTCATTGGATCAACCTGCAGACCCGGGTTATCGAAGCCAGACGACAGCCAGTAATATGGCGAGGGCGGGCATCAGATTGGAACATTAATCTCCGCGAGAGCATAGGTTATAGGCGGACAAGTTACCTGGTTGACCCCCATAGCCAACTTTTCAAAGAAGTGGCGCAGATTTTCGACAAGTTCGAATCTCCACTAGGGCTAACCGTGTTCCAGCCACTGAAATCCAATCTCTCAGTTGAGCTGAAGCGCATGGACCTTGATTTTCGAGTGGACAGACGGCATTTGCTGGCATGTAATCGATTGTCGTCAGAAATAGATCCGGATCAAGATGCAGGGACCTTTTACGGATTGCAAAGCATGCTTGTACTTCGAGACACGCAAAACCCTTCGAGGCGCAGCATCCTTGTTCCTCTTGGGGACCTACAGTTCGAACAAAAAGGAGTCCATGTGCTTGTCCATAAAGCCAATGATTCGTGCTATGGCAGGTACATCATTGATGATGTGCTAGGACGGTTGCAGTGCCCACCAGAACCGCTGTTGCTGTATACCAAGGCTCAACTACACGCATATACGTCGTTCGTCTTACCAGATCCTCTCACAGGCCGTACCGGTACAGAGGAGGCTCTGCAGTGCCTCCAATCCGCGGGCTGTCAACCGTGGGAGCCTCTCAGTCTTCCGCAGCAGAGAGTGCTAGCGACCTTGGCTGGATTGACTCCGCGGCGGTCATACTATCCAAAGGAGTTGAAAACCCAGCAAACTGTCTCCTGGAATCCGCACTTGACCACCACGATTCAACATGAATCATTCTTATCCGTAGTCAACAGAATTTTAAACAAATCTCGGCGATTGGCTGCGTTTAACCTTGACCCTGCTTTATTGAGCACGAACACTTCAGCGATGACCCAAAGTCATCCACTCCAAGAACGAGCTCATTGGCGAAGACTCATATACGAACGCCCAGGAAAGCTGAACAAAGAACTCCCTCCTATTCCTGATACGCGTTATTTGGGTCGAAACTCCGGGGGAGCTACCGAAAGGTCATTGAATGCTCGCGAGGTCGCGACCTTGTTACACGAGAAACCAAGGGTTATCAACACACCGAGCTACCTGGAGAGGGTCCTAGAACAGTGGCCGGTCATTGGAGGGTATACTAGCACATTCTCCCCTTCCTCTCTAGAGGAGTGCTTGAACATCGACGTTGGTAAACACTGGGGTGCGCTGGTCAACTTATGTCGATATTGTCCGCCGCAAGGTGAATGTCATATCATGTTTTGCGTGGGCCTGATAGCCTTTCGCAGCAATGCTAACATGGGTATTGTTCGGCTATTGATATCTTTCTTCCTGATAAAGGAACTTAAAATGCTATGGTATCCCCATGGTCCGACTTTTATTAGGTTTAAGACTGATGAAGCACTCGATGTTGGCGCTTTGGCAGCTGTTGTCAGACCATGCTGTCAACCGTACAATGATATCCCGCTCCCGAAGAAGAAGCGAAACGATCGAGAAGCGCTCAGAATGGCTGAATTGCAGAGACACCGGCACGACCAAGCGTGTGACGATGAAACAGATAATTTTGTGCAATTCATAGCTGATCAATGGCCATGCCCATTTCCGGTTGTGGCTGCCTTTTCCGAAGACCTCCTTGACAAAAACAAAGCCTTGGAGGCTGTTCTTCCAGAATGGCGTCGAATTTACGATAACTCGAAATTCCAAGACCACATAGAACAAGTACGGCGTATTCTTGACGACTGCTACACTGCCGAGATTGGTATCCCCGAGCCAACTCGCAGGCCTGAGGCGCAGTTATTTGGGCCCGCCAAACCTAACATATATCGCCTTCCACATTTGGGCAATGAGCTGGTTCAAAAAGAATACAAGTTTGGACTATACGATAGGCCGATCAAAAAAAACTGGTCATTTTCTTTCCAATTGGATGGATTGTGTGCTGATATGAACCACATGGCGGTATCCTACAAGCAGTCGACGCCAGAAATCGATAAGCTTGAAGCTGTGGTAGACAGCCTGGCAGAATCAAACTCCACCGTGAGGTCATTGTATGGCCAGGATTTGAAGAAGAGCATTATGGCGTTGAGGGCGATTAGACCACGTCAAGAGCCTGATATAAGGAGGTATGATAACCTTAAGCGCGAAATAGCAGACGCCCGCGACATGGTCGACCAGAGCCATAGTAGGATATGTGCTTCGTTCTCGCACGACGACAACGACAGATTTCATTGGCTCCAACAAGGGATGTTGTGGCCTTGCATTACGCCTGTCACAATTCTAGAGCAATTGCGGTCAACCCACCGCCATAATTATGGGTCGAGCATGAAAGAGGCGCTGGTGTCGTATGCGCAGGATATCGGGGACCTGCAGCGTCTACTTCGGTTAAACGATGCCCTGAGGCGAAAAGACAACAGGAAACTAGACCAGGAGCAAAATACCTCAAGCCATACCAACTGGGAACCAATCCGTTTTCCAGACTGGCTGCTATTGGAGATTGACTCTAACATACGCATCCGCGAGGATCAAGTCGACGTTGCCTTGGAGATGATTTGCCCATCATCCGGTTCAAACACTGCGTTGCAGATGAATATGGGCCAGGGGAAAACATCTGTCATAATGGCGATGCTTGCATGCGTCTTTGCCAACGGGGAGATGCTGAGCAGGTTCATTGTCCCCCGGTCACTGTTGGCGCAGACGGTAGTGATCCTCCAATCTAGGCTGGGGGGTCTCTTGGGGAAAGAGATTACCCATGTTCCCTTCTCCCGGAGGACCCCGGTCTCTGCTGACCTTCTTTGGGAGTATCGTCAGTTGCACGAAGACATGCTGCGCAATTCAGGCATAGTCCTGGACATCTCGGAGCATGTCCTCTCATTCGGACTAAGCGGGCTACAGGGCATCTCGGACGCCAAGATGGACCAAGCAACCGAGATGGTGGCGACCTCGCGTTGGATGAACGACGTGTGTCGGGATGTCCTTGACGAGTGCGACTTTACCTTGGCAGTTAGGACCCAGCTTATCTACCCCAGTGGCTCACAGCTATCGGTTGATGGCCATCCTCGTCGGTGGGAAGTTATGGAGACTATCTTAACTTTGGTTGTTGACCACCTCCGAGGCCTTTCCGAGGAGTTTCCACACAGCGTCGACGTAGTCGAGCGCGCAGGGACTGGATTTCCCATGGCTTATTTCTTGCGAAAAGATGTAGAGCACGCTCTGATACGCAGATTAGTGGACGATGTCTGCAATGGCCGGTTGCTGATTGTGCCAATCCATGACTGTACCAACGACGAGCAACTGATGATTCGGGACTTCATATCGAAAGAAGTAGTCACGCAGTCTGTATCTGATTGCGTGGCAGGGTTATTTCCAGGCACTCTTTACGCTAGGAAGGTCATCTATCTTCTTCGTGGATTATTCGTTCACAATATCCTGTTACTGTGTCTGAAGAAGAGGTGGAACGTTCAATATGGCCTCCACCACGGACGAGACCCTATTGCGGTTCCGTTCCGTGCGAAGGGTGTTCCTTCTGACCAGGCCGAGTGGGGTCATCCCGATGTGGCGATTCTCTTCACCTGTCTAGCGTTCTATTATGAAGGTCTCACCGAGGCGCAGCTTGGACAGAGCTTACAGTGGATCTTGAAATCCGACGATCCTGCCACTGAGTATGACCGGTGGACGCAAGCATCCACGACATTACCTGAAGCTTTGCTACACTGAAATATCATCAACGTGGATGATAGCGCCCAAGTTACCGAGATATGGCGCCATCTGCGGTTTACTGTCGTCGTGATCAACCATTTCCTGAACAACTTTGTTTTCCCAGTTCACGCCAAGCAGTTCAGTATAAAACTGCAGACGTCTGGGTGGGACATCCCCCTTCTATCACTCGATGATGAAGAAGAGCCCCGGGGCTCTCGACCCAATCGACCTGGTCTCACTACTGGTTTCAGCGGGACGAATGACAATCGGAGACTCCTTCCGCTCACCATCGAGCAACAAGACCTACCGGGTCTCTCACATACCAACGCAGAAGTTCTAACGTATCTCTTGCAAGAGCGAAATCGCGGCTACATGCTTGCAGTAAATGGGTATGGGAAGCGGATGACTGAATCAGGCTTGCTTGGTCTGCTGTCAAGCAGCAACATCCGGATTCTCATTGACGCAGGAGCCTTCGTGCTTGAGATGGATAATAGGCAATTTGTTGAAGCTTGGCTGAAGCATGATAACGAGGCACAGGCCGCGGTGTTTTTTGGCGACCAGGAAAAACCGTGGGTCTTGTACCGGAATAAAAGGGTTCCTATGCCACTTCTGGCAACGCCATTCGCCGAGAATTTGGAGGGCTGTTTGGTTTATCTAGATGAAGCCCATACTCGAGGGACGGACCTACCATTGCCGGTATGTGCCAAGGGAGCATTGACTTTGGGCTTGAATCAGACCAAGGACCACACGGTTCAAGGTAATTTTTTCTTTTCGTTCTACTCTCGAGACAGACTTTGGCTCCCAAGATGCTGATCTTTGTAGCGGCCATGCGGCTTCGTCAGTTGGGTACGACACAGTCGGTTGTCTTTCTTGCGCCCCCTGAAGTTCACCAGAGTATATTGGATACTTGCAATAAAGAGTCTAACGACCGGATTGATTCTTCGCACGTTATTACTTGGCTTCTTGATCAGACTTGTCGCAACCTGGAAGAGTTGCAGCCTTTGTACCTTGCACAGGGTATCGATTTCTGCCGCCGAATGCAGGCGTCTCGGACTTTCAATGAGTTCTTAACGGATCCTCATCACAGAAAGAATTACTTGGATGTTTTACAGCTACCGGAACAGCAGACCCTCGAGAAACTGTACCAGCCCAAAATGGCTAGGGAAGGAGATACCGAGCTCCCCATATCTACTGATGGATCAGTACATTGGAAGATCAGGGGGTTTCTGCAAAGATTGGCAGAAGGACAGAGGCGTGCAGACTCTATCTTTCGCATATCGACGTCTATGCTGGAAGAAGTCGAGCAAGAGCGAGAAGTGGCGTTCGAAATTGAGGAAGAGAGACAAGTACAGCGCCCTCCCTCGTTCCAACCTCACAGCTTCCCAGGCCTCGACGAAAACATTTTGAACTTCGTCAATACCGGAAAACTGAAAGGCCAGCGTGGATACATCACGGCATCCAAGTTCTTAGAATCGACGGAGCTGGGGAAGAAATACAGAATCAAAGGCTCGACATTTCTCCCCCGCCTGTTCGTTTCCTTGGAGTTCCCCAGAACTGTCAAAAAGCAGCACACCGAAAAAATGGACAACATGATAGTAAGTTCCTCCATCCGAACCAGACTCAACTGGTCACTCACCGTGCTAGCGTCCTGTGAACTGGATTCTCTGGAGCACGCGTACAAACACCGCGCTTGTCATCATCCCTGAAGAAGCCGAAGCGATCATCCCAATCCTCCGTGCAGCGAACGACGACAACAGCACCAACAACGACCCCGTCGTCCACCTCTTCCTTTACGCCGCCCCAGTAACAAAGGGAATGCTCCACTTCAGCCACCTACAGTACTTCGCTCTGCCGAGCCTCCCCCCGAAATGGGAACCGCCCGCGTGGCTCCCCATCGAGATCGGCCTCCTCGCCGGCCGCCTCTACTTCCACTACACCGACTACCAGCCCATCCTCAACCACCTAAGCCTCAACACCATGAAGTCACTCGACTGGACATCCTTACTATCCTGGACAGGCAGCACCGCAAAGGAAGCCCAGAGCACACGCACACTGAGCTCATCGCCTTCCCTTCTCGCCAGAAGCACCCTCGCCTTCCTGCAGGAGTGGCTATCCGTCCGTCGCTCCGGCCATGATATCTCTCAGACCCCGATGGGATACATCTGCCAGGGATGGCCACTCCGCGAAGACCACCCGTTCTTCAGATTGACGAGACCCATCTCGAATGGGGCTGGCGCTTCTTCTTCTTCTTCGTCGTCCTCTCCTTCTGGTTTGCATCGTCGTGCGCGCAACCACTATGCCTCTGGTGATCATGCTGGTCATGATGATGACGACGACGTCGAATACGACAGTGTGGATGGTGATGGTGATGGCGAAGAAGATGAGGAGATGACGATGATAACGAGTGATGAGGAGGAGCAGGGGAAGGAAAACTGCCCTATTGTTGTTGATTCGGATTCGGATGCGGAAAGTGCGCTGTTTGTACGCCAGAAGAGTCTGTCTTGAGGGTTTATGAGTTAAATATTTTTGAGGTATTTGAGAATGGGTTTCTGATGGTGGATGTTGAGAGCAGAAGTTTTAGTTGTTGTTCTTGTGGATACGATACAGGATATGGTTGGACTTCTTGTATGACTTCTTTCCTTACTTCCGTTCTAGACAGATTACTATGGAGTCGGGATAGAGATAGATGATGAATGATGAATGCATTCCGTATTCTCAAGTGCTTTGTTTTCCTCCTTCTCTCTCTCTTTATTGTTTCTTTCTTTACGTCTCTTGTCTACGGAATAAGGAAGGTAGGGAACGAGGACAGACCATATCATTACTGTTTTATCTATTTATTTGCCGACTGAATCCACAGGCAACACAAATATCGGAAGAAAAAAACGGCACGTATATCAGACCCCCGATCCAGATGTAGATATAGACAGACATGCCACACACACAAAAAGGATAAGAACGAAACATCATCAAAGGAATCTATTCTAGACATAGATACCCATGTTGGTGTCCTTCTTCTTGGCCTGCACTTCCAAAATAGCGTCGACGTAGTTCTCGTGACCGATCTTGTTCAAGCCCTTGCGCAGCGCAATCATACCAGCTTCGACACAGACGGCCTTGAGCTGGGCACCGCCGAACTCGTCCGTGCTACGGGCCAACTCGGCCCAGTTGACTGAGTCTTCGACGGACATCTTGCGCGAGTGGATCTGCAGGATGTTTGCGCGAGCTTCCTCGTTGGGCAGGGGGAACTCGATCTTGCGGTCTAGACGGCCGGATCGCAGGAGGGCTGGGTCCAGCACGTCGACGCGGTTCGTCGCGGCGAGGACCTTGATGCGGTCGTCTGATGCGAACCCGTCCAGTTGGTTCAGCAGTTCCAGCATCGTTCGCTGTACTTCGCGGTCGCCGGACTTCTCCGAGTCGAATCGCTTCGTTCCTACTGCGTCCAGCTCGTCGATGAAGATGATCGAGGGTGCCTTCTCCTTGGCCAGCGCGAAGCAGTCTCTTACCAGCTTGGCACCGTCGCCGATGAACATCTGCACCAACTGCGGGCCCGCTAGCTTGAGGAATGTCGCGTTTGTTTCGGCGGCACAGGCTCGGGCGAGCAGAGTCTTACCGGTACCGGGGGGGCCGTACATCAGGGCGCCTGGGAGAAGAGATGTTAGTATAATTTAATTAGGGTGAGGAGAAGAGGTGGATGGAGGAAACCATACCCTTTGGCGCCTTGATGCCCAGCTTCTTGAACCGCTCTGCCTCCTTCATCGGCCATACGATAGCCTCGACAATCTCCTCGATCTGCTTGTCCAGGCCACCGATGTCCGTGTATTTCTCTGTCGGCTTCTCATCCACCTCCATGGCCTTCACCCGGTTGTCGTACTCGGCCGGTAGCGTGTCCAGCACCAGATAGGAATCTTTGTTCACACCGATCAGGTCACCGGGCTTGAGCTTCTCATGGTCTACGAGACCAATAAGCGGGAGATAGATGGTTTGGCGGGTGGACGTTTTGATGACAGCAGACTTGCCGACCCGGGTTGCGTCCAAGTCGATGTTGGCCCCCTCTTCAGCTGCCTCAGCCTCGACATCCAAATCCAACAACTCAACCACGTTTCCGACCAGATATGGTAGTTGTCTGTGAAAGGGGGAAAAAGAACATTGTTAGTCGGCTGAATCGAAGGACCTGGTGTAGTACCACCGCCACAGCACGTCTCCCCGAGGCGTGAGATGAGAGAAGACCACATACCGGTTATTCTCAATCTTCTCCTGGTTGTCCTTAACCTTCTCCCGCATTGTACTCTGTTCGTGTGTCAATCGTTGGAATTCGCTCTTCATTATGCGCAGCTCGTTCTCCAGCATTCGCCGCCGCTTGACGATGTCCGCTGTGCTGGAGTTCAGGATCTCGTCATCCAAAAGCTCATCTCCCTCGTCTTTCTTCTCGGCATCACCCATATCGGCATCTCCGTCGCCTCCGTCGGGCTTCCTGCCATCGCCATCGCCCTGGTCCTTCTTCTTGTCTCTCTCCTCGCGCTCGAGGTCGTCAAGGTCTTCCAAGGTGGACATGATGCGTAGTAAATGTGTGGCCTTATGTTAAGAAAAATGTAAAGTTAAATAAAGTGGGTGAAAGGCTGAGAAGAAATGGAATGGAATGGAAGGAGATGGGGGAAAGGGCCGGAAGTGAGCTTGAGAGATGATGCTTGAGCTTCCCGGTCAAACAACGTCAGCTGTCCTGCCTTTATCACGTGACTACCAATGATGGTCGTGCGCTGTTCATTACTTACTAATCATTCACCAGTATGCAATTGTGCTCCACTGTACATCTATCTACTTTTGTTTATCTGAGAGTAATACTAGTTACGAGTTCTTACGTCCCAGTTTGATAGTATCAACCTTCTATTGACTGCGAGAGCAGAGCGGGCATCCTCCATTTATATACATATCGAGATACACCCCAGGGAATCTATTTCACTGTCAACTTCCTACCCTTGAGAATGCTATACAGACCATCCAGCACTATTTACATTCAAAGGTAAGAGTTCGGATTTATAGGAATAGGCCGGTTATTTCCAAGGTTTTGTAAGACTTTCTCGCGGCCGAATTTGAGGAGACGGTACTTGGAGATGAAATCGTCGTTATTGACTAGATAGAAAAAGTCAGCGTTTGTCTGTCTGTTTGGCTGCTCAGCATAGTACGTACTGTAGCCGCCGCACATCCTGCGCTTCCCAGTGAACTGCGACCGGCCGTGGAGCATTCTCCAGTTATCGAAAACTGATTTGATATTAGCCCGCCGTTCTAGATGTAAGGGGAAACCATTGCTACGAATAACTTACTGAGTGCAGTCCCGGGTTCCAGTTGGGTCCAGATCTCCATGTTCTTCCGTGTGATTATGTTGTTCCAGTGTTTTGCTGCACGATACCACTGAGTCTGCTGTTTCAATGACCAGTCCATCTTCGGTGCACGGTCATAATTATTCCACCGAACCTGGTACAGCCGATCCAAACCCCGGTGGTAATTGAGCACGGGGAACTCTTCTGCAGGCTGGATGCAAACATCTGGGTTGCCACTCGAGTGTGCTGGTTGTGTAGTTGAGCCAAGGACGAAGTAGTTCGTTGTGTTTTCGCTTCTCAGAGTTTCGGCGGCTCGAAACCCATCGACAAGTAAGCTCTCGCCCCCACTACCGTCAGTGTGGGAGAGAAGATGAAATAGTTGAAGTCTTGCTGGGTCTGTAAAGTAGGTATTATCCGTGTGGGCACCAAGGAACTCCGTGGTGTACGCAGTGTCCTTGAACGTTAAGTCGGCCGTAAAGTCCCAGAAACCGCCTTGACAATATTGTTAGCTGCCGAATCAAGTACAGGTGTTGAGCCGGGGATTTGTACCGTAATGAGTAGGTCGAACAAATGCTATCCGTTTCAAAAGTTCTTCTGTGGCTTCGGGGGTCGTGGGCACTCCCTTGACAAAGCAGAAGCCCCACTCATACTGCACAGACATCAGCAACAAGGACGTGGAATAACAGATACTGACATGACCTACAATATTTTCAAGCCATTCAAGTAAGCCGTGGTCATCTTCCATAACTCTCGAGAACAGAACAGTAGGATAAGATGTATCGTAGGGGGAATGGGTCGGCACACGTCTGGTTAGGTAAACGTTAATGAAGATTTCCGCTATTACAGGGATTTGACAAATCTTACCTGAGCTTCATTCCCGGCCATTGGTATTTCCTTGACTGTGCCGGGATGTGATATATACTGAGAAAAGAGAATGGATAGGCAGCACGATGTCCATCAGACCCTTTTGTAAAGTCAGTTTGGGTTCACAAGCGAGTCCTTTCACTGGACATACATTGCACGGTGACACCCTCTTTATCATAATCTACTTGCTCAGCCTCAATGTCTTCAGGTATCTGTGGCATTGCAGTATTAGCTAAGGACTCGACCACCAGTAAGATCCAATTTCACTCACCTTGAACGTATCCACAATGCGTTGCCTTGTGTCTGGATGGGTGCACTCTGAGCAACGACAATTTTCCCGGAGGAAAGTCTTTCCGCTATACTCAGTTAGCATACTTCCCATGTCTGGCGTCAAATTCCTAAATTCCTAATTGAATTTCACTTACAAATACCCAAAACGACCCGCATCGTTTATGCGCAGTGAAATGCCATTCTTGGGAGTCACTGACCCCCGGGATTTGCCCGGGGTTTTCGATCCTTCAATCAGCTCACGTAGGCGGTCTTCGGGTTCATGCTTGGCTTCCTCCGAAGTTGAGGCCGTCGAGTTTGTTCTTCTCCCTTCAAAAGGAGGGGTCTGTCGGCATGAGACCAATTGCCGCGGGATTGAAAGGGCAGGTCTACGACTTGTTGACAGACACCTGGTGCCTGCTCCCTAGTTAAAGCAGAAATAGCCAATGTTAATTTCATAGGTCGGTCAGATTGCACAGTGTCTGTTTGAAGGCACTTGCCCGTTACTCACCAACCGAGCAGCGAGTCTAGCCGAGGAAGAGAACATTTGCGCGATGTTGCTGCGGATTGATACATCAGTCAAGCGTGTCACGATTTTAAAAAAGCACTGAGCTATTACCTTGAAGATCCCAGAGACTGCAATCCTCTGAGATGCGCAAGATTGCCCTTGTTGCGCAACTTGGGGTAACCGTGGATTAACGGAGGGAAGTTGGAGAGAACATCGCATCTCTCCGCACTCACTAATAAAGCCCACCCCACATCTTACGGACTTGGCATCACGTGCATTGTCATACGACAGTTTATCGGGTTCCTGGACACTCCGATTGAAGATAACCGGGGAAAAGATTACATACTGTAACTTTGTCTGTGTACAGGGGTTTTATGAAAGACGCTACATGAATCGCATGTGATATGGCACAATTTCGTTATAAAGCTCGCTAGTATTATTGACTGCTTTCGATAGCATATTCCACACAGGCTACCCATCACAGTTTGCTCTTGGATCTCGTAACCTTCAAGAGACAGCGGCCATTACTCAAAACAACCTTGCCCTTGTCGTTCTTGGTCACGAAGCGAACCTCCTCAAAGTCACCCTCGCGAGTTCCCATTCTCCAGATCTCCGTGGTCAGCTTGTCGCCCGGTTTGACCGGCGAAGCAAAACGGGCCTGGAATTCCCGAAGATTCTTGGGATCGCTGCCTCCGAGCTCCCGCAAGATACCCTGCGCTGCGGAGTTCCAGCTAAAGAGACCGTGGATAATGACACCACCGAAGCCCATCTGTTGGCCGGGCTCGGGGGTGGCGTGGAGCGGATTGTAATCGCCGTTCAGACTAGTAGAGAAATAGCGTTAGAATCTGGGTGCGAGAATTGGGTCAAAACGCCGATAAGGTTGTAGAGCGTACCGGTAGAGGTGCGCGGTTTCATTGGTTGTCTGTACAACGTGTACAGCATCCGGGCTCCTGCCCTGCGGAGGGGCATAGCTAACGGCGCTAGGGCCTAAACGGAGTGTCAGCAACGGGACGGCTTGTGGTCGGATGTTATGATTGTCGCTAAAAGAAAAGCAGTTTGCATACCCTTGGGACCACCCCAGTTGCCCTGTCCAACAAAGAATCCGTTGCTCACAGTCTTTGAGTAGACCTCCCCAGACTGCTTGTCGACGATCGATTGCTCAGTCTCAACCACCGTACCCGACTTGCCCTTGTCATAGACACCAATAACCCGGTTGCGCAGCTCGAACGTTTTCCCGGCGCTGGTCGGGGGCAGAGGCTTCAAGACTGTCAGCTTGCGCTGGCCATCTACCGCACGACGGCTGTCGAACTGCGGAACACCAGGGATCGGAGAGCTCTTAGAACGCGCGTAGAAGTCCGTGACCTCCTGGTCGGTGAGCTTGAAAGCTATACGGTGTAACTAGAGTTAACCATTCTGCGCTCCGAGAGAAAACATAGGGAATTAGAACACATACGGAGAATCAAGGGATAAGTGGGGAAGACAGAGAAGTTGGGATGGAGCTCCTAGACGCAAGATTAGTTTTAGCATAGGGAGCGAGGGGGTGATGAACGGGGTTATCAGGGCATACATAGAGGAAATGGAGCTCGTCTGCCTTGCAACCAATGCTGTTCGCAAAGAGCAGGACATCACGCTTTTGCCAGGATACCTCCTGAGGAGGAAACTCATGACCAGCTCCAGGACCCGACATAATGAATCTCGATCTACGATATGTTGGATTTGAAGCGCGACGGTAGTAACACTTAAAAAGAAAACAGCTCAAAGTACCACGTGGCACCTAGGGAAAGCCTGTACGATCGAAGATTGAAAAGATATCAAGTAGTAAATGTGAATCTCATCCACGCAACACCTGGCGGAGCAGCTCTTCTTTAACTAGCCCGACGGTCTAGACAGATCAAATAATCCATTTGCGGGGTTGGCCCGGCCACGAACCGAGGCCCAGCCCACCGCTTTGACCGAAGCATTCCCGATACCATCCAATCTTCCCAAGCAAATGGAGCCGCCGAGTCAGACGCTCCTGCACAATGGGGTCCACTAGTTTTATTCGATGAGTGAAGAGGTGGTCAAAACACTACCAGCATTATCGGAATGATGATCGAGGACAGTGATAGCTAGCAAGTGAATTTTTCTAGAAACAAAGCACAAGGCGAGCATCGGTGCTGGGACTGAGCGTCGACTCGGGGTATCTACTTGGAAAATTCGAGGAGCTTCATAAACGTCTGTTCAGGAAATCATCTCTCCGTACCATCGCGCCGAATCATGATGCCGTTCCTGACTTCCACAAAAAACAACGCCGGAACAAAATCTCACAAAAGAACAAGAATAAAATCAACCAGAATAGTGCAAAAGTCGAGATCTTCCCACAACCGAAGGTCCATCCAGGTAAGTTTCCGCCGATGCTATGCTGCCACGTGAATCCATGCCATGTACCGACATAACGTTAATTCGGAGAGGGATCGTAGATCCCCAAAAGATTTAGGGATTTAGCACCTTCGCGAGTCAGTATCAGCATAAACATCAAGGCAAAGGAAGGCATATGCTTACATCCTGTAGAAACAGCTACCTTCCGCGGTACGGGTAGCGTCTGCGGTCTCGAGCTTGTAAGATATGCTAATGTCCAGGTCACGCTTATTCTTGTCGTTGGGCTTGTTCTCCAAAACACCAGTCACGCTCTCCTCTTCCTCAACAGTGAGGACATCACGCAGGTAGAATACAGTCTGCTTCCAGTGCGTGTACTTGGCATGAGGGCCGGTGGAGAACGTGATGGGCTTGTGGCAAGCACCGAATTCAATATCAAACCAAGCGATGACGGCATGAACGAAGTCGCTGCGCTTCACAGGCAACGAGAACTGCGACTTGAACGCGAGATCGGCAGGGGTAACGGTGTAGAGATCAAGCGTGATGATGGGGCAAGGGTCAGTGACCAGAGCCTTCATCTCGACGGTATCGACCAGAGGCTCGGTGAGGGCGATCTCCTTCATCGGGGTGTAGTCGAACCCATACACGTTGTCCCAGACTAGAGGCAATTAGCATTTCAGCGGGCCTGGATCTTGTAAAAGAAATGACTTACATCCGATCTTGTCGTCCTTGTACTCGCCGTCCTCAATACCAGCCAGATACATGGTGGCCTTGTCGGGGAAGATCTTGCCACCGGGGTTGAGGTAGCGGTCACGCGCGTACAGGACGGTGTCCAGCATGCTTTCGTACAGAAGGAAGTAGCCCATCCACTCAGAAATGATGATGTCAACCTTGGGGTAAGGCAAGACAACTTCCTCCATCTTCCCTTGGAGCAGGGTGATCTTGTCGGCCATTCCGTTGGCAGCAACAATCTCACGGGCCTTTTCGATGATCGAGGACATATCCACGCCGATTACGTGCTTCGCGCCAGCCTTGACCGCAAACCTTTTATCCGAACCTGTCAGAAAACCAAGCTTTGAAGCGACTTCCCGGGTTGGATGACCTACATGCTGAGAATGCCGGTTCCGCACCCAACGTCGAGTACGACCTTGTCCTTGAAGACGTGGCGGTTCTGGTAGATGGCATCGCGGTACGATCTCGTGCGCACATCGTCTTTCTACATAACGATTCAAATTAGCCAAAGTGGTTGGTAGTCACAGTTCGAGGAGTTTACTTACAAGCATTTCCTCGTGAATTCCTGAGCGGGGTAAAAATGTTAGTCTCTCTAATCCGCAAAAAGGATTCGTTGGTCGTTACCGTGATGGTCATAGCTATATTTTTGTGAGCAAGCCGTCTGAATAGTAGAAAAAGGCTTGAAGGATTTATTTACCTGGTAAAGTAACGCACTTCAGCGTGGTCCATGCCCACCATGCGATCAGCACTGCTGGTCATACCAGCAGGCTCAGCAGATTGCCTCTCAGACCCGTTCATTCTTGTAGCTCGTCTGGTATTATAAAATGGCAGAAATGGAGAGGAAACAGAAATAGATGAATAAAAACGGAGGAAAATATAAAAGAATATGAAAAAGAAAGAAGAGGTTTTATAATCCGCAATGCAATCAAGTTAAGAAGAAGAGAAGGATAAGCGCCTCCAAGATCGCCTCGAGCACTTTTTTTTTTAAACCCTTCATAGAAATTCTGCTGCGGCGAACCTTGCAAAGACTAATTTGCGCCTGAACTAGTCCCCTTTTGGCTTAGGCACTCTTCGATAACAGTTGCTCTGATTAGGAGAATCTGTCACGTGATGAGAGACACTCACAGCGGTATCCAGCTTCGTATAATCTCAGCATAATATAAAATAAGTGGCTATATGCCACTTTATTCAAATTCTTACGGATGTCTCCCTTATTCGAGGTTTCCATATGTGTCTTATTCGGGGTGACATATTGGCCCGGCGCAATGCCAAGACCCTCCCCAAAGTGACCTCCAGCTCCGCCCGGGTTGCGGCCTCCGCGCGTCTACCTCTCCCCTTAAGTCAAACATCTTTGAACGTGGTTCCCCGGCCCTACCCAGTACCATGATTTTGGCCTCCAGGAAAGGGATATTTGTGTCCCTTCTATCCTTCATTCTTTTCGCGAGTCTCATTGGCAAATCGACAGCCTCGCTGGGCGACCATCTTCCGGACTTCAGGGAATGCGTTGAGGTACATAGCACATGACAAGTATCGGCTGCAAGACCCCAAACAGTCACTCACAAGAGCACAGATATGCAAAACTGAGAATTGCAGAGATGGCGAGTCTATCATTCGTATGCTTGCCCTAGGGTCTGATTTACCTTTAATCCAAGTGGGCTAATGGATTCTCAATAAGCGTTCCATCTTCGCCTCATGCTGTGGACTTGTCCCGCCGAGTGCGATTATACTTGCCAACACATTGTGACGGACCGTCGAGTCGCTCGCGATCCACCTATGATCACCCCGGTTGTGCAATTCCACGGCAAATGGCCGTTCCGCAGAATCCTCGGCATGCAAGAACCGTTCTCGGTCTTGTTCTCTATGCTCAATTTCCTAGCCCATTGGTACGGCATGCGTCGTATACGTGAAATCATTCCTGCTTGGCACTCCCTCCGGAAATATTACATTGCGTTCGGATACTGCGGTCTGGCGTGCTGGACGTTTAGCACGATCTTCCACACTCGAGATTTCCCCTTGACAGAGAAGTTGGATTACTTCGGGGCTGGCGCGAACGTGATGTACGGTTTATATCTTGCTGTTGTTCGAATTCTCCGCCTGGACCAAGAAGAGCCCGCCCACAAGCCGACCCTGCGACGCCTGCTGACCGCCACCTGTATCCTTCTGTACACGATACATGTTTGCTACCTCAGTTTTTGGTCATGGGATTACACCTACAACATGATTGCGAATATCGTGGTTGGGATGATCTCGAACGTCCTATGGGTGGGTTTCAGCGTATCGCGTTATCAGAAACAGAACAATAAGCCCTGGACTATTTGGCCTGCGTTGATTGTGGCTTGGATCATGTTGGCCATGAGCCTCGAGTTGCTGGACTTTCCTCCTTGGCACGAACTCATCGATGCTCACAGCCTCTGGCATCTAGGGACGGTGATCCCAACTCTCTGGTGGTACTTGTATGTTTGCAGCTCATCCGACGTATGGTATTTCCTGGATTGCTAACGTGCCCCTCTTTTATTTTAGATATCTTGTCAAGGATGTTCAAGATGACGTGGCGGGAGACCGGCTGAAGGCTTGAGCGGTAGACTGCATGTCTGTGTCTAATCACCTCATACAATTGAAGTTGTGGTAATTTTGTTGTTTGGCCGCTTGCACTGGAAGTCGCCAACTGTTGTGTAGGTCCAGGTGACTGACTAGGCTATATTATGTACTCCGTAGAATAATGATGTTTTGAGGAACTCGGTATACCATTGTTGTAAACGAAACACGGATGACCAAGTGAATTCGTGAATATTAAAGCGTCAGCTGAATGACCCGTAAAGAGGAAAGTTAATTTATGAGAAACTGAATCACCTGTATATTTTAAGGTGGCATGATTTCGTTTTATTTCCACCTCGTTCTCTGGATGCGGCCTATTATTAGGTCGGGCGGGCTCACCGCTCAGGGGCAGCGGCACTAAAAGGTAAAGCGCTGTCGTACCTTAGCTTACTGCACTGTCTCACCCCAAAGCTGTTTCTTTCCCTTAGTTTTTTTTTTTTTACCTTTTCCTCTAGTCTTTTGAGCTATCTATCTCCATACCACCCTTGTCTGTTATCATTCAAGTGTATCTCTTTCAGTATACCAATTTGATTCCCCCCTCCAGCGATATCCTAACAAATACGCGCCACAATGGCGTCTCCGGCCGTTAAGAACGCGATCACCGAGGCAGCGTCGCATTATGTGAAGCCGGAGGGGAAGGTCTTCCAGTATGGCACTGCAGGGGTAAGTGCCTTTCCCTTGCGCTTTCAGCCTCACTACTGGGACCGCGCTAACTTCATCATTCTTTATGCAGTTCCGCATGAAAGCGTAAGTCGTGGTTCTTTTTTAACACCTTGACCCCCCGGAAGGATCGCTCAGCCCCGCCTCCACAATACCCCGCGATCGTCCTGTGATTTACAACTTGGCCAACGTCTTCTCGCAGCGACCTCCTCAATACAGTTGTTTTTTCTGTCGGTTTGCTCGCTGGACTTCGTTCCAGGAAGCTTAGTGGACAATGGATTGGTGTCATGATTACGGCGAGTCACAACCCAGCGGAGGATAACGGTGTGAAGCTGGTTGATCCTATGGTACGTACCTCTCCCGCAATGAAACATAAAACACAAACAAAACCCAAAAATGAGAAAAAGAGAACAAAAGGAAAACAATAAGAACAGGCTGGAGTGTACATGCTAACTGGGAAACTTTAGGGTGAAATGCTGGAAGTATGTCTTGCAAGTATACGTTTGTGGTAAAAAGGGATTGCTTACATTTTCGTCAAACAGGCAGAGTGGGAGCCTTATGCGACCAGACTCGCCAATGCTCCGTTGGACAAGATCGCCGACGTCTATGATGAACTCATTAAAGAGATCGATGTCAGCATGGAAAACCCCGCTCGTGTGGTCTTCGCTCGTGATACCCGTGCTTCTGGGTCTCGCCTGGTCAGCGTTATCAACGCTGCGCTTACGGCGACGGAAGTCGAGTTCGTTGACGAGAAATTCATGACCACCCCTCAGCTTCATTACGTTGTGCGATGCAAGAACACCCTGGGTACCCAGTACGAGTACGGCGAGCCGACAGAGCAAGGATACTATGAGAAGCTCTCTTCGGCTTTCAAGAGGGTGATGAGGAGCGTAAAGGCCAAGGGCACTCTCACTGTTGATTGCGCAAACGGTGTTGGTGGGCCTAAGCTGAGGGAGTTGATCAAGTACCTACCCAGTGCGGAAGAGGGTGGCATCGATATCAAGGTTGTCAACGACGATGTGATCAACCCCGACAGGCTGAACTTCGAGGTAATTTCCAAAGCCTTAACAGAGTGTCCTCATAACTAAGCGGATTATTAGTGCGGCGCCGATTATGTCAAGACGAAGCAGCGTGCCCCTCCTTCCTCCAAAGCCTCTGTGCTTGAGCGTTGTGCTTCGCTGGATGGCGACGCTGACCGAATCGTCTACTACTTCCTGGATGAGGGTAATGTTTTCAGACTGCTTGACGGTGACCGCATTGCCACTCTTGCTGCTTCTTTCATTGGAGATCTTGCTCGAAGCGCCGGCATCGCTCAGAAGCTGAAGATCGGTGTGGTGCAGACGGCATATGCCAACGGCGCCAGCACAGACTACATCGAGAAAGTACTGAAGCTTCCTTCTGTCTGCACCAACACCGGTGTGAAGCATCTTCACCACGCCGCCTTGCGCTTCGACGTTGGAGTCTACTTTGAAGCCAACGGCCACGGCACGATCACCTTTTCCGAGAATGCTCTGAAGGCGATCAAAAACTCCGAGCCCCAATCCCCGGGTCAGCAACGGGCTCTCGAGTCCCTTCAGGGTCTGACCGACCTCATTAACCAGGCAGTTGGCGATGCTATCTCTGACATGCTTTTGGTGGAAGCCATCCTGGCCCACAAGAGCTGGAGCCCCAAGGAGTGGTTGGGCACGTACACTGATCTTCCCTCGCGCCTCGTCCGCGTCGAGGTCGCCGACCGCTCGATCTTCAAGGCTTACGACGCCGAGCGCAAGCTCGAGTCCCCTGCGGGCCTCCAGTCGAAGATCGACTCTCTCCAGTCCCGCTACAACAAGGGAAGGAGTTTCGCCCGTGCCAGTGGCACAGAGGATGCAGTCCGTGTCTACGCCGAGGCGGCTAGCCGTTCTGAGGCGGACGACCTCGCTACTCGCGTCGCCAACGCTGTTCGCGAAGCCGGCTCTGCCAAGGAGGCTTGATAATTTCAAAAATATACAAGCGTTTTTTGTCAATGTTTGATGAATTGCAGCAAGCGTCTTTGTGGATCTCAGAATATTTAGCCATGTCTGTTTCAATTGGAAGGGAGACGGGCTGCGGGACTCATTGGTGAATGATGATGGCCTGTTTGACCAAAATATTCTGTTATAGAGTTTGATGGAAATACTCGGGAATGAATCATGATTGACTATTGCATTACACCCAAAATAGGCCTCATTTTGGCCCTCTGTAGTTAATTTACCTTGTACTCCGTAGTAAGGACTTTTGTAGCAGTTATGGACAGGGTGTGGACGGGAAAACAGATAGTCCGGGTTCCTCCGCGGCGACGTTCCGCCGATCTACTTTTTTTCGGGCTTAAAAAAAAAGTCCGTTCTAAATCCAGACCACGGGAGGTTCTCGCCGTGAACACAATTTTACACCTTTTTTGTCAACAGTATTATCGGCAATCATGGCCAAGGCACGCACGAAGAAGCGCACTCATGTCCGCCCTGGAAACACCCCAGCCAACAGTGGCGCCAGTTCGCAGAGCAAAGCGCCCAAGTCCATGGTGATCCGAGTCGGTGCTTCGCAGGTCGGCTCCAGTGTCAGCCAGCTGGTAAAAGATTTCCGATTGATGATGGAACCTGACACCGCTGTGCGATTGAAGGTAAGCATGGCTATTCGTGGTCCCAGTCCTTTTTGCAAGAGCACAATTACAACGATACTAACCATGGTCGCCGACTACCAGGAACGGAAAGGCAACCGACTGAGGGATTATACGTCGATGACCGGCCCTCTGGGCGTTACTCATTTGTTCCTATTTTCCCGCTCGGAGACGGGCAACACCAACATGCGCCTGGCGCTGACGCCGCGCGGGCCGACGCTGAACTTCAAAGTCGAGGAGTACTCGCTATGCCGGGACGTTGAGAAGTCGCTCAAGCGGCCGCGCGGTGGCGGTCAAGATCACAAGACGCCGCCGCTACTGGTGATGAATAACTTTAACACGCCGGACGCGGACGAGAATTCCAAGGTTCCGAAACGTCTCGAGGGTCTCACTACCACCATCTTCCAGTCGCTCTTCCCGCCTATCAACCCGCAAGCGACTCCGCTGACCTCCATTCGTCGGGTAATGCTCTTGAACCGGGAGCGCGACTCCGAGAGCAAAGAGGACGGGTCGTATGTACTGAATCTGCGGCACTACGCGATCAGCACGAAGAAGACGGGCGTGTCGAAGAGGATCCGGCGCTTGGACCCCAAGGAGGTCCGCAACAAGGAGCATAAGTCGGCAGTGCCGAATTTGGGTAAATTGGAGGATGCTGCCGACTATCTGCTTGATCCTTCGGCTGCCGGGTACACCTCTGCCAGTGAGACGGAGATGGACACGGATAACGAGGTCGAGATTACAGAGAATGCGACTAAGAAGGTGCTCTCGAAGCGGGAGCAGCAGCGCATGAAGGCGAGTGAACAGGAGAAGGCCCAGAAGAAACTGAACAGTGCACCGGGGGTGGAGAAGCGGGCTGTTAAGCTGGTGGAGTTGGGTCCGCGCTTGAAGCTGCGTCTGATCAAGGTCGAAGAAGGCGTGTGCGATGGCAGGGTCATGTGGCATGACTACATCCGGAAAACGGAAGACGAGGTCAAGAAGTTGGACAAGAGTTGGGAGCAGAAAAATAAGGAGAAGGAGGAGCGCAAGAGGATCCAGAGGGCGAACGTCGAGAAGAAGCGACAGGAGAAGGCCAAGGCCAAGGCCAATGGAAAGGGAGGCGCAGAGGACGGTGACGTCGATATGGACGAGGAGGATGAATGGCTCAGCGATGATTTTGACGAGGATGAGGGTGCCGAAAAGGAGGATGTCAACACCGACGACGACGAATCCATGGAGGAGTAAAGAGCCCAGCTGTTACCGCTACCGAGATATCCGAATGCTTGTACCGCATGGTGTCAGCTATTCTATGGCTACATGCATTTCCAATCCTGCCGACGCCGATTTCTGTTTATGTACAGGGGATGGCGCTATCAACGTTGGATGACTGCACGGCGGGGAGTCAGAACGACCGTGATCATCGCATCATGGCCGACTTCCGGCGCACGGAATATTGGCCGATGGCACAGGCCATAGCTGCAGCGTCCGTGGAAGAATGAACCTTACCAATAACGGAGGAAAATCGTGGAAGGTAGTCAAGTTAGGAGCAGATATAATATACCCAAAATTCACGCTATGCTAAATGATATAGTCCAAGATCCACATTATCAAGTGACAAGAGACGCTTTACCCATCAGCCATGAATCCAAGCTTAATCAAACGAAGGAAGACTGAAAACTGAATCATTTCTTCAGCTTCTCTTCCACGATCCGCTCCACCATCTTCTCCAGGATACTCATATTGCCTCCGGCCGTTCCAGCGAAGTACCCCTCCACACTTTTCTCCACGTATTTACCCACGATATCAATCTCCACGTTGACACCATCACCGGGCTTCTTGCTCGCGGTAACAATCTTCTCCTGGGTATACGCAATGAGCATAATCTCAAAGTACCCCTCCTCACCATCCACCACCTTCGTCACAGTCAGACTGGCCCCGTCCAGCGTGACGTAGCCCTTCTCGACGATATAGCGCAGGACGCTCGTCTCGCACGGACGCAGACGCAGCACCAGCGCATTCGCATCGGGCGTGGCCGACACAATAGTCGCAACAGTGTCCACGTGGCCTTGCACGAAGTGGCCGCCCATGCGGGTCTCGCCCTGCACGGCACGCTCAAGGTTCACTTTCGCATTGGTCGTCAGGGAGCCGAGGTTCGTGCGACGGAGGGTCTCGGGGGCAACGCCGACTTTGAACCAGGTTTTGGCGGCCGTGTCGAAGGCTGTGACCGTGAGGCAGGTTCCTGTATGATTTTGAAAAAAGGGGGAATTTTGGGTTAGGGCGGATAATTGATTGGCGGGAATTGGGAAAGAAGCATATGTATACCATTCACGCTAATGCTGTCACCCAGGTGGACATCGCCCAAGATCTCCTCGCAGTCGGAGATCGTCAACGAGGTGCCCCCGCCCCCGCTGGCGGAGGTGTCGAGGGGCTCGAGCGAGGAGACCGCTGCGTCATTGTCAACGGACTAGCCGGTTTAAGACAAGGCTGGAGAGTTCACAATTTACTCACTCCCGATAGTTTCGACCAGACCGGTAAACATGTTGATCTTGAATATAGTAGAACCCGAGTAGTAAACAAAGAGAGGGGCGGGGTGTGGATAATTTCGGCTACTGTGGAGGCGGAAGAGACAGAAAAGAGCGGAAGCGAAGAGGACCGACCTCGGCTGGCGGGGTGGAAATAGTGAAATAATAGGCCTGGCCAGCCGATAGTCGGCCATCTCCCCGAATCAGAATCTCATCTTGTCTTTCCCCACACGATCACCTATCTGCCTCGTTCCGGGAGCTTAATTGGTATAAAAACATGCCCGACTTCTCATAGAGTACTAGTAGATATAGATTGTTCCTTCTCCTCCTTCCGTCGCATATCCGCAGCAATGAGTGTCGCGTTCAAGTTGGTCGCTCGCCGGCCGGCGCTTCCACACCTCTTCTTTCGCCGTCGCTATGCGCCGCAATGGCGCTCCTACAGCACACCTGCGGAGGATACACTCCCTTTGAAAGGCGTTCGGGTCCTTGATATGACTCGAGTTCTGGCTGGTGTGAGTGCTTTGTCTTCCCCATTAACAGTAATATGGCAAACATTCTAATTGCGCGCTGTACCTGTAGCCGTACTGCACACAGATACTGGGGGACTTGGGGTACGTGTTAAAGCAGGTTTGACTGTATCTCAGCCTTGAGACTGACAAATCTCGCACAGGGCGGATATCATTAAAGTCGAACATCCTGTCCGTGGCGATGACACTCGGGCATGGGGTCCGCCTTACGCGCAGTACCAGGATGGGAAGCATGATGGGCCCGGCGAAAGTGCGTACTATCTTGCGGTATGAATCGACATCCCTCATTCAAAGTAGTGTGACCGGACTGATTGGAGACGACATAGGTCAACCGCAACAAAAAATCGATCGGCCTCTCCTTTGCTCACAAGTCTGGGGTGGAAATCCTCCACCGTCTGGCTAAGGAATGTGATGTCCTTGTGGAAAATTACCTCCCGGGGGCGCTAAAGAAATACAACATGGACTACGAGACATTACGCGAGATAAATCCCAAGCTGATATATGCCAGTATCACTGGGTACGGCCAGACAGGCCCCTACAGCAACCGCGCCGGCTACGATGTCATGGTGGAAGCCGAGATGGGCCTGATGCACATCACGGGAGCGCGGGACGGCGACCCCGTCAAGGTCGGCGTAGCCGTCACCGATTTAACGACCGGTTTATACACATCAAATGCGGTTATGGCCGCGTTGTTGGCGCGGGCGCGGACGGGCAAGGGACAGCATATCGACGCTTGCTTGAGTGACTGCCAGGTCGCAACACTCGCCAACATCGCCAGCTCGGCCCTGATTAGCGGGAAGAAGGACTCCGGGAGATGGGGAACCGCGCATCGTAAGTCATTGCGATAATTATCCCGATGATGACATAGCTTTCTGACTGTTGTCAGCGTCCATTGTTCCTTACCGCAGCTACAAGACCCTAGACGGAGATATCCTGTTCGGCGGTGGCAATGACCGGCTCTTTGGCGTGCTGTGCGACCGGCTGGGTTTCCCGGAGTGGAAGACGGACCCCCGATTTGTTACCAATAGCGATCGTGTCCAACATCGCGAGATTATCGATGGCCTAATTGAGGAAACGGTCCAAAAGAAGACCACGCAGGAATGGCTGGAGATTCTCGAAGGCAGCGGGATGCCATATGCCGCAGTCAACGACATCCAAGGGACACTGAATCACTCCCACGGTGAGCCTCAAAGGTCTTTTAGCCGTAAATGTTGACGATTTACTAACAGTGTCCTCCCGTATAGTGCAAGCACGAGGAATGGTCACCGAGGTCGACCATCCTTCTTGTGGGCCTATCAAACTCGTCAACACGCCCATCAAATATTCCCACGCGACGCCTGGCGTCCGAACGCCGCCTCCGACATTAGGCCAACACACAGATGAGATCCTGGGGGAAATCTTGGAGTATGGAAAGGATGACATTGCGCGTTTGAAAGAGGAAGGTGTCATTGCGTAGTTTAATGTGGGTTGTTGCCGCTCACGGATGTACATAGAGAGGGGTTCGTTGGCAACCAGCAGAAAAAGCTGGGTCGTATATAAGCCGTCACATTGCCCATAGCAAATGATTCATATAGAAAATATATGTCATGCTTGAATTATAATTCAGATCGAATCGGCGGGATGTCAGGTCAGTCATCTATCTGAAGCTGATTGTGTAAGTGCAATGGAACAGCAAGAAGGAATCCAGGGAGATGGGTGGGTCACGTGCTGCTATATCAATCTCTGGATCGGCTCACCATCTACTGATGATGCCATGTAGAATCTTACTCGCTGGCAATAGAGACTCACCCTTATTGACGCTATTTTTCGGCTGAATCGACTGTGCCAGGGGGTATGACACTTCCAACAGGGGTTTCTTCCTCAGTGCCTTGCACCACAGAAACAATCGAGACGGCACCTCCACCAACTCATGGTTCTCAGGCCTCCACGTCTGTTTCGCATCCAACGGCGCCTACACTCGATCGGTCAAGCCCTGAACCCTCCAAACCAGACCGGCCGTCGAGTACAAGCTCTACTCGAGTTCAAATCCCGAAGCTGTCTGCGGCGACTACCGCTCTTCTGGCACGGATTACGGGTAATATCAAAGGGGGGCAACAAAGCGATGATCATCCGAACAGTATCAGTTACAGCAACCCTTATCCACCCGTCAGTTCGTCTCGAACATCTACCAATCAAGGACTGGATTATCGAAGCTCTCAGACTCCAGCCAGAATGAAGACCTCGTCCGCATTTCTAGATCTCCCTACACCTCCATTCGTCTACTCCCATCATATGACAGCCCCAGCGGTCTCTCATCAGACAACTGCTGCTACAACTACATCTATACCAGCATTGCCCCATGGGAACAATGTGAAACCAGGACTTATTGCTATCGCCCCCAAGCCTACCGTCGTATCCTCATCAGTACCACCAGCGCCGTTACAATTTCACCAACCCCCACAACCCCAATCATCTCACCAAGGATCGTCAGCGCCACTGGCCCCATTACCAGCGCTGGCACCGGGACCGGCTCCCATACCACCACCAGCCTCACAACCTCAACCGGTAGCATCAGTAACCGAAGTGTCCTCTCCAAACCTCACTCTTTCCAAACCAAAGAAACCAGTTGCCAGTACTCGTTCACGCAAAAGCACCAATGGGGCTAAGCGGGCAAGGAAACGCAAACGAGGCAATGACAGTGACAGTGAGGTCATCCGGGCCGGAGACTCGAGCACGGATGAGTCGGATGTCGCGCCCATCACCACGCAGACCAAGTCTGGCCGACAGGTGAACCGACCTTCATTGTACGTGCCCCCGCCAGCATCATCGCCGAGCGTCACAAAGGAAAATAATCACAGTCATCCGACGGATGGGTCGGACAACACACACACCCCGCCTACGGCAGCGGCTCGAAAACGAAAGCGAGTGTTTCGCAGAGGAAAGGATGCCATCATTACTTGTATCCACTGTCAAAGAGCGCACAGTCCACGCAGCAACACGATTGTTTTTTGCGACGAGTGCAACAGCGCATGGCACCAGCTATGTCATGATCCTCCCGTCGCGGCGGAAGTCGTTGCCGTGAGGGAGAAGGAATGGTTCTGTAAGGACTGCAGGCCGATCCAGATCAGCATTACGCAACCGACGGTGGTTAGAAGCAACCCGGGTCTGGGCTTGCAATCTGCACAAACCCGTCCTCCCGTTCACCTTCCTCTAGTTCTTCCTAAGACAGAAGTCGGAGGGCAGGACTTCTCGGAGGACGAGCGCAGGGGGTTTCTGTCAACCTTTTCGCACGCTGCCCTTGTTGAGCTGCTTGTCACAATATCAAATAACCACCCCACCCTACAAATGTTCCCTGAGGATCTGAAGTCTTTACGATCCTCAAATTTCTCTTTCTTGCCGAAAACAACCGCGGCGCTCCCAGAAAGCCTACCCTTGGGAAGCTCTCCTACTGACCCTGCATCCGCCGTACAAAACGGCACATCAACAACTAATGTCCATTCCGTGCCTCCTTCTCAATGGGAAGCGGACGATTCTGACGATGAATTGGGATATGAAGTCGAAGAGCACCGTCTATATCCGAGGGCCGGGAACGGATTCCGTCTTCCGTTTGATACCAAAGACATGGACATAATGCGCGAAGACATTGCCTGTCCGACTTTCAGCTACTCGTTGCATGGTCCTGCGCGTCATCGAGCGCAAGGTGGCACTTCACCCCCCGTCTGGGGCACCGTATGACCCTTGGCAATCCTTTCTTCAGTTTCAGCTTGGAGTATGACCTAGCATGCAATCGCATCATTAAAGTCCGACCGGATTCGAGATATCTTCGTTTTGCTTTGCATGACCGGCGGTGTTTAGGATCCTGGTTCACGGTTTGGATTCATATCTGTACCAGAGCAGGCGCTGGGGGACTTCTGTATTGATATCAGCACCGACCATTGCAATTCCAATCAGCCTCAGCCGTATTTTTAATATCACAATACCTGCCACTATACAAATCTATATACCCCCTCCAGCTCCGAAACCCACGGAGATAGCTTCAATCTCCCGCCGCAGATAATATCCCGGTTAATCCTAGACGGCGGATCCCACACCACCTCAGCAACGCTATTTCGCGGCCGCGCAGCACCACACCCAGTATCGTCTCGAGCGTAGACGAGCAGTAAATCCGCATAATCGCCAACACCCACAGTCACCCCAGCACCACCCTCCTCCAATCCAATCGCCGCGCGCGCCCGCGTAGACACACACTCATACAAAAGCTCCGCGTCGGCCCGAGTGCCCGCCTGGTACACGCCAACCCCGAGACAAGCCAACCCCAGCGGATCAGCCGCCCCCCAAGGCGTAAATGCATTCCCCACATTATTCACCCCAATAACCGCATCAAGCCCATACTCGCGCACCAGCCGAGGAACCTGCAGCGTACCCCTAGGCGTCATCCCCTCTTTCTCACTACCTCCCGACGCAGGCGCAGCCATATAGAGATCACTCGACGGTAGCCCAACAAAGCTAACCGGCAATTCACCCTCGGCGATCTCCCTCGCCAGACGCGCCCACTCGTCCTCCCCAAACAGCGTCAAGCGCGTACAATGGCCCAGCATTACGCGCTTCCGCGTGTGTCCCCGCGTCCACCCACATCGCCTCAACACATCAAGCACCGTCCAAACGAGCGGCTCTCGACCAGGATCCAGCGTGTAGTCGAGATGAAAATCAAGATGCATGTTATGAGCCAGCGCAGTCCGCACAGCCCACTCGATATTCTGCTTCGCGGCCTCCGCGTCCGACTCGACGTATGGCGTGGAGCCCAGCACGTCGACCCCGTCGCGCAGCAGGGCTGACTCGATTAACTGTCTATTTTCGGAGCCGTGCGCACCGGAGAAGACTGGGTCTTGCGCGAAGCAGACGAGTTGCATCTTGCATGTTTGTGCCCAGTGGGCTTTGAGGGTTAGTGCTGCGTCGAGGCAGGTGTGTTGTACTGTTGCGTCGACTTCTACGAAGGCGCGGAGGGCGGTCACGCCGTTGGCGAGGGACTCGGAGAGGAGCCATGATCCGCGTTTGAGGAGGTCGGTGGTCTCGAAGGATTGCTTGGCTGTTGTTGTGGAGGTGAGCGCTTCGTTGAATGTGCCTGTTGTTGGGGCTAGATGGGTGTATTTGGGGTCGTTGTGGATGAAGGCTTTGTCGAGGTGGATGTGGGGGTGGGTGAGGGCGGGGAGAACTAGTGGGGGGTCTTTATCTTGGCTGGAATTGTTGCTGGTAATGGTGGTGGGAATGAGGGTTTTGATGCGTCCGTTTGGTTCGAAGGTGATGTCCCAGGTGGATGATGGGGCACTACTAGATGAGGGTAGACGGACGTTGTGGAGGGAGTGTAGAGGGGCGAATTGGAGTGGCATTATCTGTAGTTGAAGTAAATATTCAAGTCGAATACAAATATAGCGATAAAACTATACTCACAGTTAGGCGTAATATAAGACTTGGTTAAATCGATTAAAGAGTTGAGATGATGGGAAAGAGAAGACGCAAAGAATGCAAGAAGTATATATTGCTCCGCACGTGAGGGTCGTCCCCGCATAGTACCGAATATTATCTCACATTTTCTCTCAAATATCTCCCCGCATCTATTGAAACCCTTAAGATCTTATGTTATATATTTTAAGGTCGCTAATATTGAAGACTGTACTTACGATCATCCTAAGTGCTGACCGTACTGCTCTTACATAGAGTAACACGTCTAAGCGCTAACCGCCATGGCGTGACAAACACCATAATGCGATCTCAATAACTACCCCGACTCTCGAATCCTCGACACACAAGTACTCAGGAAAATAAAGGGGGGAAAGAATAATATACAATGCCACAACCATCGCGCACATTCACCTCATACCCTTCTTCCCCGTCTACCCAGCAAAGATGGTACAATGCCATCACTATTGATGTCCTGCTCGCCGTCCTCAACCGCACCCTCCTCCACCCCTGGGTAGCTTGGATCCTCGTCCTCAGCCTTCGTGCCCAAGTCACCCCTTACACCGACCTCTCTTTCATAGTCGCCACCAGCTATGCAGTCTTCCTGACCTTGATCGCCGTCGGCCGCACCATCAACCATCGCGTCGCGTACGGCCTTCCGCGGCCCGTCGACCTCACCGAGGAGGTGGTCGTCGTGACCGGCGGCGCCAGCGGCCTGGGTCAGGTGATCGCGCGCATGTACAGTATGCGGGGAGCTAGCGTCGCGGTATTGGATATCAAACCCCGTGAGGAGATAGGTGATGAAGAGACGAGCGAGGGTGCCGAGTATTATTGCTGCGATGTGGGGGATCGGGCGATGGTGGAGGCAACAGTCGACCAAATCGAGAAAGAGGTATTTCCTTTTCCAACTTCGATATATTCTATCCTTTGATACCATTTTCGATCTCGACCTATATAAAACAACTATACTGATAACCCAACAGCTAGGAACCCCCACCATCCTAATCAACTGCGCCGCCGCCAGCATAAACGGCCTTCCCCTCCTCTCCCTCCCACCCTCCTCATTCCAGAAAACCCTCTCCACCAACCTCCTCTCCGTCCTGAACACAACCCAAGTCTGTCTCCCGCGCATGCTCTCGCCCTCCCCAGACGACGACGATGATGACACAGAAAGACGAGGCGGAACGATCGTCAACGTCTCCTCCGTAACAGGAGCCCTCTGCCCCGCAGGCCTATCAGACTACTCGGCCAGCAAATCCGCCCTCACCGCACTTCACCGCACGCTGGAAGCCGAGATCCGCGCCGCTGGCAACGACGACCTTATCAAGCTGCTCCTCGTCGAGACGGGGCAGATTGCGACGCCGCTGTTCCGCGCGGTGCGCACCCCGAACGCGTTTTTCGCCCCCGTGCTGGAGCCGGTGCAGGTTGCGCGCGCGATCGTGGATGCTGTTGATGCGGGGGAGGGTGGTGTCGTGCGCTTGCCGTTTTTTGCGTCGCTTGTGAGCTGGTATGCGGTTTTGCCGGCTGGGGTGCAGAGGGTTGCGAGGTGGTTGAGTGGGATTGATGGGGCTGTTGCTGAGGCGGGGTTTGAGGGGGGGAGGGGGGAAGAGAAGGAGAGGTAGGTTGTGTTTTCTCTAGGTAGATTGTGGTGCTTGTCTTGTTGGGAGTGATGGTAATGATTGCGTGTCAAGATATTGATATACCCTGAGGTGATGCAGTATTTATAACTGATGGAATATGCTTGGAGGAGTTTGGGCTGATGGACTAGGCGTCTAATGTGACCTGCGGAGTGGCTTGTTCATTCATACATTCATTAAGGTTGATTTGGTGCTCCGTTTTGACCGGAGCCGTGAACTTCTGACACTAACTAGATACATGTGGTGCGATGTGAAGTACGTGCAGAGATTGCGGGATGTGAGACTGTGGGTGGGTACAAGGTTAGCTCTCAACAGAGGCGAACCTGGGTATAGACTCGAAGTTGAGACAGCTACTCCTGCGCCCCCGTGTTGCATGTGAATGCCATAACCCCGTTCTAGCGGGCTCGTGGGTCATTCAGTGACCT
Source organism: Aspergillus neotritici (assembly GCA_023619815.1). Lineage (NCBI taxonomy): Eukaryota > Fungi > Ascomycota > Eurotiomycetes > Eurotiales > Aspergillaceae > Aspergillus > Aspergillus neotritici. The sequence goes on from JALZYL010000011.1 coordinate 161,209, forward strand.
CCGTGTAAAGTACGCGCCGCGTAACGCAGCAGCCAACGGTTACACATGGGGAGGTCCAAGCCGCAGAAACGGACCAGGAGGCCGTTGAAACGCTTCAACGGCTGGGTTGAGGGATATGCATATGCTGCACCAGAGAAGGTGCTCCCAAGGGACAGGTGGACTACTGCTCTTTGCTCAAGATCATCTTCTCGCGCTCGCTGCGTCGCTTCGGCAGTGCATCCTTCTTCGTGTGCTTGCGAACGTTCTCCTGGCGTCTCTTGATAGACATGAGCTCCTCCCGCTTGATCTCCCGAGCCTTCATGATCGGCTTGGGCACGTGGCGCTGGCGCTTGATCCGGCGGATCTCGGGCATGTGCGAGTACCGCTTGACCAATGCCTGATCGTACTCTAGCTTTGCGCGCTGGCGACCGCTCTTGATACCGCTACGGTCGGAGGCGTTGGAGCGCCATAGTCGAACGTTGCCGTCGTCTGAACCGGACAGGATGTAATTGTTGTCGGGGGTAAACTTGGCCGAGAAAACACTGCTCGATGTTAGAAAAAAGAGAATTTCCGAGAAGGAACAACCATAGCTTACCGTTGCATTCTCTTTGTGTGGTAGATATCGCGCGAATGGCCCTGAGCTCGGTTCCACAGCCGAACCGTCCGATCGTAAGATGCCGTGACGAGCTCCTCGCCCGTGGGGCTGAACTCTACATCCATAACAGCAGCAACGTGGTCCTTGAGCACGTTCAAAGCACGGTCCATCTTTCGCATGTCAAATATATACGCGTTGTGGTCTTCGTTGGCCACGGCGAAGTTAAAGGCTTCCATCGGGTTCCACGCAATAGCGTTCGACGCCAAGCGGAGCGTCATCTTGGTGAGAGGCGACGACGTCCGCAGGTCATACATGATAATAGAGCGATCAATGCCGGTCGAAGCAAGAATCGACGTCTCCGTCTGGTTGAAAGCGACCGACGTGATGGTGTCGACATTAGTGGGCCAGTGCAGCGTCTGCGCAGGCGTTGAAGACGGCCGTGAGAGGTCATAGATGGAAATCTGGGACGATGACACCGCAAATAAAGGTTGATCCCGGTGGTGCGAAATGCTGCTAAATGCGCCTTGGCCCAAATAGGTTGCCAGAGGCGGGGAATCGGACGTGGAGTTGTATGGGTCGAACAGTTTCACCGTCCGATCGCTCGCACATGACAACAACTTTCGATCGGGAGTCCAGCACATTCCTTTCACGATATTTTCGTGTGCTTGAGTGTTCCACACCTCACCACGCGTCGGTAGATCCCACACCTTGATCACGCCGTCGCCGCTGCCGCTGGCGAACCGCTCTAGCGACCCAGGATCCTTAGCCATAGAATAGACACCATCTACATGGCCATCCCCCATCTGGCCGAGAAACGGCGCGGCAAACAACCGCTCCAGTTTGACAGCATTGAGTGCTCTGGTGTATTCGCGTGCTCGTTCGAATGGATGCTGAGCCGGGTCTAAATTTCGGGGCTGTCGAACGACGCCTGTCCCGGGGGCCTGCTGCGAGGCAGTAGGGCGAGAAAGCGCTTTGATTTTCTAAAGTCGCAAAGTAATCAGTAAAACAATTCCAAATATTTTTTCACAAGAAGGAAGCTCACCATGGCGCTTTTACTGGGGCTATGTGATAAAAAGACGGAATTAATTTCTGGTAGGAAATTTTTTAGTATATGAGAAAGAAAGAATGGTAGATGTTTGGTCTGTTTGACAGAGCGACCCGCGGGCGGTGAACAGCAGCAGCAGCAGCGCAACAGCTCCCAGTGACGACTTCGTCAGCCATCGCCAGCCTATCCTACCTCCATCAACTATACACATACATTGGCCATCCTCTCTCCTCTCTGTGAGGCTCGCTATCCTCCGTATCCGACACCTCTTTATTGAGCTTATACATCCCTTAATTGCTCTAGAATAATTCTCCCCCATTCCGGAAAGTCATGGCGACGTCGTCCTCGTCGACCGCTGAGCGGATACAACAAGCTCGGGAGATCCAGAAGAAGGATCCCTCTAAGGCCGGAACCATCTACCAGGAGATTCTTGCCCAAGGTCCAGGGTCGTCGGAGTCTTCGTCTCGCAACTATGAGAATGCCTTGATTGGGCTGGGACAAGTCTATCGAGATGAGAAGAAGGCGAATGAGATGGCAGAGCTCATCAAGACCAGCCGGGATTCCTTCTCGTCATTCGCCAAAGCAAAGACGGCCAAAATTGGTAAGTTGGGTTCAGCATAATTCTCTGCAATATCTGGTCTAACAGATTCTCTTTTCTCAAATAGTCCGCCAGCTGTTGGACCTTTTCAGCGAAATCCCGAACACCCTCGATAGCCAAACTGCCGTCATCCAGTCCTGTATCGACTGGGCAATCGCCGAACGTCGGTCATTCCTTCGTCAAAACCTCCAGGTCCGCTTGGTAGCTATCTACATGCAGAAACAGACCTACTACGATGCTCTTACGCTTATCAACCCCCTCCTGCGGGAGCTGAAGCGCCTGGACGACAAGCTCATGCTGGTTGAAGTGCAGTTGTTGGAGTCTCGTGTTTATCACGCTCTGGGGAACCAGGCCAAGGCCCGGGCGGCACTGACCGCTGCCCGAACTTCTGCTGCCTCTGTCTACACGCCGCCCTCCTTGCAAGCTAGTCTGGACATGCAGAGTGGTATGCTCCATGCGGAGGACAAAGACTTCAACACTTCATACTCGTATTTCATTGAAGCCTTGGAGGGGTACAGCTCACTCGATGAGAGCGAAAAGGCGACCGCAGCGCTCCAGTACATGCTGCTTTGCAAGATTATGTTGAATCTCGTGGATGATGTGACGAACTTGCTAGGCTCCAAGCAAGCCCAGAAATATGCCAGCCCGCGCTTGGAGGCTATGAAGGCTGTGGCCCGGGCCCACTCTAATCGGTCCTTGGAGCAGTACGAACAAGCCCTGTCGGATTATCGGTTCGAGCTGGGCAGTGATGTGTTTATCCGTAACCACCTCCGTCGACTGTACGACGCTATGCTGGAGCAGAACCTGATCAAGGTCATCGAACCGTTCAGCCGGGTCGAGCTGGACCACATCGCCAAGATGGTCGGGCTAGACACACAGCAGGTGGAACGGAAGCTGTCCCAAATGATCCTGGATAAGGTGATCATTGGCGTGTTGGACCAGGGTGCGGGGTGCTTGATCGTCTTCGACGAGACGGAGCGAGACCAAGCGTACGACGCGGCCTTGGATACCATTGAGAAGCTGAGCAATGTGGTGGAAGAGCTGTACACTAATCAGGCATCGCAACTGGAGTAAGCGGTGGTGGCGGGTTTGTGGTTATGTTAAGGAATGATATAGCATGATGAATCCAATATTACTGGTTCTATGTTATTCTCCCAAATCCCAAGTTAAAATATGTAAACATGTCAAGTCGTGCCCCGAATCCATTCCATTTGAACTCGTCGGCATGAGACAGGCAAGCATAGAGCAACCAACTGTATTGATGCCTCAGGTGTTGATATTGCCAAACTAGGGATAGCGTGATCGCGAAGAAAGAATCGCGACTCGCTCATCTCTTGATCCGCCTGGGGAAGCGCAAGAGAGTTAGCCTATCTCCTCTCGGCCCATCCAAATTTCTCGGTTTCATCCCACAGGTGTCTCCGAACCTTGTCACAACCCTTGCGGGCTTACTTTTACCCTATCGCCACGGACCATGAATGCCCCCATGCCACCCAACTACGGGCGTGGCTTCCCCCAGGCCGCCCAGCGCTCTCCTGCCACGCCTCGTCGCGGGCCCCCCGGACCACCAGGTTCGTTCCTGACACCCCTTGATTCTCGGGATCTTATTTATATTTGAATTTGCTCGCCCCTGGCTAACATTCTATCTATCCAGGACCTCCTATGCCGATGCCCATGCCACAGCACGCTGTTCCACCCCAGTACATGTCTGCCCAACGCCCCATGGGGACCTTCCCCAACGACGCGGCCCTCCGTCGCAGTCGCAAGCCCACGGATAAGAACATCCCCGATGACGTCGAGGAAGTGGTTATTGGAGAGGGTGTACAGCAGTACAAGAGCCTGCGCGAACTAGAGAAGCGACTGGACATCGCCATCGTGCGGAAGCGTCTGGACATCCAGGACTCGATCAGCAAGACTGTCAAAAAGTACCGCACGATGCGCATTTGGATCTCGAACACAGTGGAGGGCCAGCCGTGGCAGAGTAACGATGCCCAGAACAGCATGGCCCCAGGGAGCAACCCGGGCTCGGGGACTTACAAGGTGCGCGTCGAGGGCCGCCTGTTGGACGACGGCCCCGACCCCACGGCACCGGAGGACAGTGAAAACGAGGACGAGGGTGAGGAGCAGGACCAGGCGAATGGAGACGCGATGGATCATGATGGTCGCTCGGAGACCAACAAGTCGGCTCAGCCTAAGCGGCCCAAGCAGCGCTTCTCGCATTTCTTCAAGTCGATTACGGTCGATTTTGAGAAGTCCTCGACGGCGAACCCGGATGAGGTCAAGCCTGTCCACTGGGTTAAGCCCCAGCTGCCGGCGAATGCCGTGACGCTTCCGGCTACCGCGGATTTTGATTCCCTGCAGTTCTCGCGAGCCTCGCAGGATAACCTGAACGTCACCATCAGTCTGGTCAGGGATGAGACGCCCGAGCGATACAAGCTGAGCAAGGAGCTGGCGGAGGTTCTCGATGTTGAGGAAGAAACCCGGAGTGGTATCGTTCTGGGCATCTGGGACTACATTCGCGCGATGGGACTGCAGGAGGATGAAGAGAAGCGTTTAGTCCGCTGTGACGATCGGCTGCGAGCGGTACGTTTCAACCAGAACCCCCATCTACGGACCTTTCCTGAACTGACGTTGTGGGTTTGTGATAGATCTTCGGCCGGGATCAGATGTTCTTCCCTCAAATCCCCGAGAGCATCGGACCCCACACGAGCCCCATCGAGCCGATCAAGCTCCCGTTCACCATCCGCGTCGACGAAGAGTTCCAAAAGTCTCCGACGCCCACGGTCTACGACATCCAAGTAGCCGTGGAGGACCCGCTCCGCTCCAAGATGATCTCCCTGACGCAGAACCCGCAGTACTCCAGCGGCATGCGTCAAATCTCCACGCTCGACGACCAGGTGGCTCTCATCATCCAGGCGCTGACACACTCGCGCGCCCGCCACTCGTTCTACACCGCCCTGAGCAAGGATCCCGCTACCTTCGTCCGCCGCTGGGTCAACTCCCAGCGCAGAGATCTCGAAACCATCCTGGGCGAAGCCACCCGCGGCGGCGGCGAAGACGGAAGTGGGCCTGAATTCCGCCGCGGCGGTCCCAATAGCGCTTGGGATACGCCCGTTGCGCGTGAAGCCGTGCGGTACATGCTTGCCAAGCCGGAGGCTATCATGGGACGGTAATAGTTGTCTGGATGTGTTGTGTAGAATAGCTTTGTCGGGGGTGTGTCTTTACTTGCTCTCGTTGTTCTAGTATTATTGGTGGCGGGGCGGGGGCGCTCTTATGGTGTTTGGATGGGCATTTTTTTTCTTACTATATTTTGAATTGATTTTATATTTTTGATGGCATAGTCAAAGAACACTTTTTCTTGAATGAACTGAGAGGAGCATGGTTAAATGTTTATTCATGTTTCATTCAGACTTAGAATAACTATCTCTATCCTGGATCGAAGCTGCGTAGCACCCACCCCCACGCTCCGCTCTACCCAACCATTAAGAAGCAGACTGTCGCATCCATGAGACAGCTTTATACTGATAAGCTATAACTGCACACACCGACCTATCTCTACCACCAGAAATCGCGGATTATCCATAATAGATGGAAGCAGAAGAGGCCGCCCCTGTCGTTGCGAAGGCCATTGTATTAGGTCAAAAGATGAATATATCTCGTTTGTAGTTGTAGTGCTGCGAGGCACACAAGGCATCCCCTCTCACCCACTATCTACGAAACTAACGCCGCATGCCACATATAGGAGCACGGAGGTAGAAGTAGCTAGAGAGAGAGACGGAGATGGGGAGAGAGTAGGGGGAAAGAAGGAAGAAGACGGACGTGACTGATTAAGCCTTCCGAGTCCGCTTCTTCAGCTCATCGTTTCTCGGCGCATCCACCGCCGATGCAACCTTCTGCTGCGAGGCTGCATCGCCTAGATAGAGCGAGCCCTCCTCTTCCTCCAGCTTCGTGGCGGCGTCGAGTACGGCTTGCTGTGCAGTATCCTCTTTCGCGGACTTTGCGGGCTTGTCCTTCTGGTCTGCGGGGACGCGGAACCGCTTCAGGACGGTTTCGACCATCTTCGAGAACCAGTAGTAGTTGAGCGAGTTGAGGATTAGGTTGGAGACCACGTAGGTGAGGACCAGCCAGGTGGGCACGCCACCCGCGGTGTGGGAGGCGTACCGGGAGACTTCGGCGCCAGCGCGAGCGCACGCCTCGTCGACGCAGAGGGCGCCGTCGCGGATTTGGAAAACTTGCGTGGTGATGTCGACGGGGTTCAGGGCGGAGGCGGCCGTGGCGTCCCAGGTTTGTTTCAGGGCGTACCACATGTCCTTGTAGACCATGGCGGACTGCCAGGTGCCCCAGATGAGGCGGCAGGAGAAGAATGTGAAGAGGAGTGCCATGCCGTTGTACCACTGGAGGTTGCTGCCGGTCATGTTGACCTTGTCGAGGAACCAGTGGATGTTGAGGAAGGGAGAGGAGAGCTCGTAGAGGATGAAGACGGGGCAGTAGTAGTTCACGAAGGGTCTCTGTTTTTCCATCTGTGGTTAGTTGGATGTGGGGAGAGACGTGTGGGGGAAGGGAAGAACGTACGAAGCCGAAACTGAACACCCAGAGAGCACTGATGGCATGGAACAACATGCCGATACCGAACATGCGGAGGTGCATCGTGCTGACGATGAGATCATATACGAAATACCCCATGGCCATGGCTCCCACCAAAGCGCAGCCACCCGTGTACCCGTAGACGCGCTCGCCGGCATTCATGGACTGGCGCTCCTTGTCGGTAAACATGACCCACAGGGCCAGGGCGTTGATGGAGACGCTCTGAATGAGAGAGACAACATGAACGTCCCAGTTGAGCTTGGTGCGCTTGTTCAGCTTCGGGTAGTGACGGGGGAAGAGGATCGGGGAGAGGCATGGCGACAGCACCGAGTGGATGAACTGGTAGCCTAGAAAGAAGATGACCACCTCATGAAAGTGATCGGAGAGGCCGGGAAGGTTGAGACGCTGGGCCCAGGGGTCGACGATGTCTCGCAGCCACGCTGGCGGCGGCGGCAAAGGGTCCAACATGCCGGTGGTTCAAACCGACGGGTTGGTCGAGAGACGATGATGTCGATGGTGACACAGCAAACACCCTAGCAGGACACACAAGGGATGTAAGAACCGAGGGGAGGTTGTTCAGGAAGTGGGGAAGAGGAAAGGGTGGACTAGAGTCCAGCCATGCTGAATGGAGAGGGGAACGAGGAACAAGGAAGGATTGGATCGACGATATAAAGACGACCCAACGGTCTTATCGACCTCGCGTGAGAAGTGACCTTTTCAGGCTGCCAGGCTGCCAGGCTGCCAGGTTGTACCGAGGCCTGACTGCCTGGTTGCCTGAGTGCCTGACAGTTGGGATTCTGTTGGGACGGCTGACTCAGCCACGTGACGGCCCGGGCCTGGACTCGGCGGTCAGTTGACCAATCACTTGATCTGCTCATCCTCCCCAGAAGTATAGCGGACTTCTCTCCACTTCTCTTCTGTCCATCCTCCCTCCATCAGATGGGCCAGATGGTCCAGGGTGATGTTTTCTCGTGCTCGATCCGGGCGAATGTGATCGATTGACCTGTCTGCATCGTCCAGACCGCAATATGCAGGGCAGTCTATCCCTGGCGGTTGAAATGACCGCTTGTATTGATTGACCCAGACAGCACAGCGGACGCCACATACACCGGGATATCCCAGAAACATGTCCCGTAAAGGCTGGCTCCACAGAACTTGTCCTATTATGTGATGCCTTGCATGCTTGTTATCGACCTGATTAACGTGGACTTGCAGCGATTTTGATCGAGGTTGTGGTTCGGTGAGGTTTCACAAACAACCTACCTTGCCTACCATGATGGGATATAGCCTTTGGCCAGGGCGGCTTACCTTGCATCTTTCATGTCAGCTACTTCACTTAACCAAAGCTGACATTTCTCGCCTCTCGATCTCCCACTCTGACCCCTTGTGAACGGTCATCCTGTCTTTTGGAGAAATTCAACATGAAAGGCAACCAATCCCTACTCCAATGGGGCAAGATCCTCGCCCAGCACAAAACCATTGAGTTTGTCTGGCTCCAATTCATGAACAACAGCGGCAACACGCTCGTCCGTATCCTTCCCGTAGCCAAGTTCATGAGCATGCTCCAAACAGACAAGCTGCTTACCCTCGCACAAGCAATATGGTACCTCTTGCCAGGTGATTGTGTTGCCGAAGGCGGCACACCGGCAGGGGCATTTAGTCTGCTACCAGACTTGAACACAGCATACATACAGCCCGGATCCAAGGGCACGCGGTTACTCGTTCAATGCGATTGTGTTCGCAAGAACGATCCAACCCAGCAGGCGCCCGAGTGCGCGCGCACCCGTCTGCGCCTCTTGGACGACACACTCCGTCACCAACTGGGGGCTGCGATTTGCGTCGGCTTCGAGGTAGAAGTCATCTTCATGCGACCACAGAATCACACGCAAGCCGACGGATCCACGAAGACGACCTACGCCCCAACGGGTCTCTCGCACGCCTTCTCCAACGTCACATCCGAAGACTACGAATACCTCGACCTCGTCGAAGCCATATCGCGCGCGCTCGCCGACGTCGGCGTCCCGCTCGAGCTCTTCCACGCCGAAGCTGCCCCAGGCCAGTGGGAGTTCGTGCTCCCACCCGAGCGTCCCGTTCAAGCAGTCGACATGCTCGTCAAAGCCCGCGACGTCATCCGCACCGTGGCGCGCTCGTTCGGCCTACACGCCACGCTCCACCCACGGCCTTCGCCGGTACACGCTGGCTCCGGCTCCCACGTCCACATGTCCGTCAATGACCCAGACACGGGAGCCGCCTCGCCAGCAGCACAAGCCGAGCCCTTCTTCGCGGGCATCCTCGCGCACCTGCCCTCGGTCCTGGCATTCACATTGTCCCAGGAAGCAAGCTACTCGCGTGTCGCGACGGGCCTCTTCAGCGGCGGCGAATACGCCTGCTGGGGGTGGGAGAACAAGGAGATAGCGCTGCGGCGGATCGAGGACCACCGGTTTGAGCTGAAGCTGATGGACGGACTGGCGAATCCGTACCTGGCACTGTCGGCGCTGCTGTCGGCTGGGATCGACGGCCTGCGGAATAAGATGGACCTCACTGCTGGGCCAAGCGACGTGGCGCCTGCTCTTCTTTCGCAGGATGACAGAGAGAAGTTGGGAATCACCGTTTGGCTGCCCCATTTGCTTGCGGAGAGTCTGGCAGCGCTGGAGATGGATCATGTCATGTGTGAGCTGCTAGGTCGTAAGCTTATATATCCGTATGTGTGTGTGAAGCGAGGGGAAGACAAGATCCTTTCGGGTATGGATGCTGAGGATAGGCGGACGTGGATCATCTCTAGATATTAGGCACTATCTACCTATTTTCGGATTGTAGATTGGGTCTTAGAGCAAATACAATTGCTCAGCTATCGCACTTCATGGTCGAGTACTTATTCTCTTCTAAGTATTTTTGAGATAACACGAGATTAATATTAGGACTATCCTCCACTGTGGGACATACCATCCGAAGAAGAGACCTCTCTATCATATTCCAGCTCAATCTGCGCACTGTACCGCTGATGACCTCTTCATTCTCTGCCACCGACCTCCCACGTCCGGCCCTGTAGATCGACCAATGTCCTCCTTTTTCTGTCTGGGAAACGTGCCTATGTAACCCTATCTTCGATCTCTTTCCATTCGAGCCCAAATACCGTAAGGGCTAGGGCAAAGTATTTACAGACAGGGCTTGATGAAGGATAAAAATTTCACCGAGAGGTATCAAGCGACTGCCACCCTGGGCTTCGGCCGAATGAGGCCAGTCGCCCGTTGATGGGGAAGACAAACCAGTGCCGACGTCAGTATTTCTCGATAGAAATCCATATTCAGCTTAGCACCTCTTCTTGGGTCAAACTTGTCACACTTGTTTTGTGCCTCCGGTGGAACCGAATCTGTTAAATTGATTGTCGGGTTTATCCGCTGCACAGGGGACTGGTGAGACTCTCATCGAGATAAGTACTACTTATCGATGTTAGATAAATTTCTGATAAAGACATGTGCCATTGCCTGCCATATTCTGGGATAACTCACTATTGCTAAGATCGTAACTTGATTTTGTTCACCAGTTCTTTGGGCTGTATGGCTTCACTTAGGCTGTGGAGTTTCACTGAGACTTTGTAGATACGCGTTTGGCCCTAGACTGATCCCATGGAAAGGACATGGCCAAGGTGAGGTCTCAACCACTGCACTGAAATACTAGATCAGCATTTTGGTCAGGCTTGATGTGACTGATATTCCAACATTAGGTGGTTTAGGAGGGAGGGTTAAGAAAGAGGGCAGGGTGTTCTTTCTTTCGTTCTTGTATAAAGCGCTGGGCGGGTCAGTCAGTTCAGTGGCTCTTGGTACATCTGAAACAATGAATGAGAATTATACTATCACTGCCCAGTTTCAGGTCACTCCAAATACCTACCTCTCTCGCGTATATGGATATGTAATCAATCATCTTGAAAAGAATCTCAAAACAAGTGTGGTTTACAGTTAGAAACAGTTATCCTCTGTGATATACTGTGGCGGATGGCTAGCCCTAGTGATATAATAGAAAAGATCATAACTCTCGAGACAAGCTAACTAAAATATACTAAATGGTGTGTTTCCTACCTAGGACAGTAGACAACGAACTGACAGGAAAAGATCTTTAGCGAGGTGATTCATCTCTCGCCATCAAGTGTGCGATAGGAATCTGTTCAGAACTTCTTCCCACAAACTCCCTGTCAAATTGAATATTCCGAAGATAGACAACATATGAATTAGTGAAGACGTGAGAAGAGAGGACTTTCCTGTCCTCCTCCACTGATTTGATCACGTAGGCCGACTTCTGACCTCCCCAGATCATGTATACAGTTTCGTCAGGATTGAAGAGCAGCCATAACATTCGAGATGGAAATATAGCTTGGAGTCAAAAGCACTACTAGTATTTAACATGTTTGTTATCTAAATAGTGGTATGACATGTTTATAAACACATGCTTCAGTACAGCAGCGCAGACAAGAAGCCCTACTTGACAACCCTAAGATCGGAAGAAATTGATAGGACTTAAACTACGCAACGCAAGTAGATCAAATTGCAGACTCATACGGCAGCGGCTACAGATATCTTATTCAAGACTTCAACATCATCTACAAAAAGAACCAAAGCACAAAAAGAAAAAAAGACCAAGTCAATCAAATAACTACATGATAGTACGTATCCTCGTCAACGCTGCACAATATCTAAAGCTAACTATGCTAAGCACAAAAGAAAACACAAAGGAAAAATAAACATAATCAATCCAAGGCTTATCAACATCAGCGGATCATAAGCAAAGCAGTTGACCGCCGCTCAATCGTCAGTGGTATATCACAGAGGAGGCAAGACTCGAAGCCGGTTCAGACAAAATACGCTCAATCCACAGTACTAGATATCTCTGCCCCCAATCCACTGTCGCTGTACTGTCCGTAGAGAACCATTTTCGAGGATTCCTCGTCCAAGGTGTGCTCCTGTTGCTCTTGGGCGTCGGGAACATCCCCTTTTCTGGCCACCTGGGTGTCTTCCAAATCCGATGCGTCATTCTCGTCTGGCTCGTGCTCGTCCTCGTGGCGACTTGCGATCTCGCTGTAGTCATCGGCGACAGATCGTGGACCATCTAAGCGGGTGCTGGCGGTGATGTTGCTCGCAGCACTAACTTGTCGTCGTCCGGTTGAAACAACACTACCGGTTCCGTATATCATGCTGTCGGTGCATGTCCCCGTGTAGCTAGTCCTCCGTTCCGTGCCCGCATCGCTCTCATTGCCACTCTGGTTCTCATCTTCCTCCGGGAATGCCTCGTTCTCCTTGTTGGCTACGGAGCTCCGCCCGCCCCAAGAAGCCTTGCGATGGGAGAGGTTGGACTTGACCGAGTGGCTCCGCTTCAGATTCGTCAGCCCACTGGCGGCGCTCGTCCGTCTCTCCCCAACGCCGCGGTTAGCTGTGACATGGCCAAGACTAAGGATTCTCCTTTCCTTGCTGGCGGTGGGTAGAGCAGCAGGGGCCGGTGACGACGCCCCCGAAGCTCGCTTCTTCAGCGCCAGTCCGACACTGCTTCCTAGGAAGTTGTGGACATCTTTGGGAGTTGCGGTGGCGGTACTGGAATTGCTTGGCCCACGAGCTCGGAGTCCGCGTGCTTTCTTCATACCGATGCCTTGTCCACCGTTGGGACGGCTGAGGAGAACGCTGCGGGCGTGGTCCAGCACTCCTTCCAGGATCCGCTTCTCCAAGCTATCTGCACGCTCCTCCATAACCTGCATCTCCTCATGCCGGAGGTCAAGTGCCATCTCCAAGCCAGACAGCTCCTTGTTCAGCTTCGCGTTCTGCTTGACAAGGTTCTCCTTTTCAGACTTCAGATTGCCGATCATGCTCAGCAAGGAATCTTTCTCTTCCTTGAGAGTGACTAGCTCGGCCTCCACCTGCTCGCGCTGCGCGTTTCTCCTCTCCAGCGCCACCGCTGCTTCCTCCGCCTCCCGACGCTTGCGATCGTTGTCTTCAGCAACGATGGCTGACTGGGCTGTGAACATCTCGTTCATCTTGCGGTGGGTTTCCATGATGTCCTTGTGCATTTCGTCCAGCTTCATCATCTGTGTCACTTGCTGCTCGGTGTTTGTTGCATGACCAATAAGTGTGTCCAGTTTGTCATGCACAGGACCATTATTGCCGGTAGCATGATCAAGAAGCTCACTCAACTTCTCGTAGATCTGGCCATTCGTACTTGTAGTGTGGCTCAAGAGCTGATCGAGCTTCTCGTGTACCTGATCACTCGTCACGCGCTCCACCAGGACATTGAGTGCTTCATGCACCTTCTCATTCTTTGCATGATCCAAAATGCTGTCGAGCTTCTCCTGAACTTTCGTGTCATCGTACTTCTCCGGCTCAGGCGGTGGCAGGGCAGGAAGCATTTGTGGAATGGACGCGGGAATGGTCGAAAGATCCATTTTGATGTCCTGGGCAGATTTCTGGGAGTGGTCGTAGTGCTGGTTGACGATTGAAAGAATCTCCTGGATGGACTCCAGAACCTGGGGATGGAACTCATGCAGCTTGCTCTCCAAGCGATCCGTAGCATCAGCAGCCCGTTGGAAGTCGGACCGAGATTGCTCCTGGTGGGATTTGACCTCGTTGTGCATTTCCTCCATCTTGTTGTAGGATGTGTCGACCTTTTCGAAGAACGTCTTTGCATCCACGCTCATGCGCTCGCAGGTCTCATTGACACTATTACCCATAGAGCCAATGACAAGCTTGATATCTTCTGCGAGGGACTTGGTGCTGGTAACTGCCTCGAGGCTGGCATTGTCGCGTTCCGCAGTTTCGTTGAACCTGGATTCCAAGGAAGTCTGGACTCCGTCGTACTTCTCCATCAGCTCACCAACTTTTTCGTCGATCTTTTCTCCAAGTTCGACAATGATCGCTGCTCTAGTCTCATTATGCTTGACCATGGAAGCCGCGTCGCGCTCCTCATTCTGCAATTTGGTGGCATCCTGCTCGCCCCGAGCACGCTCAAACTCACGGTTGATAAGTTCTGTGAGCTCATTGATCGAGTCGACTGTCGAAAACCCTTCCGCCGATACCGCGAGGCCTTCCAGAAGTTGCTTGAGTTCGCAAAGGCCTTCGCTGCTCCCATCCAGCTTACCCTTCAGCTCGTCTCCGAGCCCCTCAACGACAGCCCGGGCCTCTTCAATTTTCTCCGCAAGCCCAGCATGCTCAACCTTTCGAGCATCGAACGCTTGGCCGGTCAATTCATTCTCAGATTCTGTCTTACTTCGGAACTCAGCCACGAGGTCAGTTAGATTTTGGAGCTCGGTCTTCGTCGGCAGAGTTTCGGGGTCAGGGATCTTCAGCTCATCCATTTGGGTCTTAACCTCAAATATCATGGCCTCGACCGTTTGCAGGTCCGTCTTGACTAGTTTCTCGGTATCGTCTTCTTCCTGTGACCCCTTGCTCTTTAGCTCGTCCAAAGCCACCCACATGTCTTTCATGAGGGTCTCGAGGGTGCCGATCTCCGATTTCGTTGGGCCCTCTGCTTCCAAGCGGGTGTTCAGCTCAGAAATGGCTTCCTTGGTTTCTTTGACAACTGCCTCGAGGCTCCCCAGTTGCTCCGCTCGCGCAATCTCATCCGGAGCCGGGAAGATCATTTCATCGAGTTGGCACTTGGTGTTCCGGAGAAGGGTCTCAATGGCGTCGGTATCCTCCTTCTTGGCGGTGGTCTCGTCCACTGGACTGTCGCGAGCTACAATACCAGCGACCGAACCTTGAAGCTCATGTAGGCCGACCAGAACCTCATCTAGGTGTTCTCTTTTCAGAGCATCTTCTGAAGGCTCTGGCACACGTGGAGTCGACTCGATGGCTTCCACCTTGACTTGAAGTTGGGAAATTAGGGTCTTGAGTCCCTCGATGTCGCCACCAATATCGCTGGTGGAACTGGGTTCGTTTGCGAGCATCAATTCTCCTCCGCGTGCGGTGCCAGTATCCCCCTGGGTGACTGATTCTCGCAACGTTTCCACATCCGCCTTTAGTCCGATAAGACCCTCTTTCAAGGAGTTTAGAAGATCTGAATAATCAACTGCTTCTGGTCGTTCTAAGACCTTAGCCAGATCTACTCGGAGGGAGCCCATGCCGTCATTCAACATCTCAAGGATCTCACCAGAGGAGAACGTGGAGTCACCGCCGTCCCTTGGTTGGTTGTTCTCTTCTCTAAACTTCTCCAATCCTTCGTGAAGGGCGGCAATTATCTCGTCTCTATCCTTGTTGTCCTTCTCGGCAGGCGGCTCTGAGCGGACGAGGCTCATGCTTATCGAGTCTCGAAGATTATCAAATTCGTGCTTGATCAGCTGGGGGAGATCGCTGTCCGGCGCGGCCTTGTGGTGTTCGGATATGTCTCGGATGGCGTCAAGGATCTCATCCTTATCGTTGGGTGTAGTATTGCGGATAAGTAGAGAACTCAGGGTTTGTCGAAGGTGCTCGAATTCCTTCTCCATGGCATCCAGAAGCTCTGGAGTATCCGGATTGCCGCGAGATCCGGTGGATAAAGCAGTGTCGGTGATGGTCTTTTCCATATCAGCCTGCAGTAGACGGAAACCTTCCTTCACTGTGTCCATGATCTCGTGCTTCCCCGCCGCTTCCGTTGCTGTAGTAGCGTAGCCTTCGATCTCATGTCGTACAACATCGATTCCATCCCTGATAGCATGGAGAACCGTCTCAGTATCCATTTGGTTGGTTCCTGAGCGCTGGTGCATTTCCTCCCTCAAGCCGTCGAGGTGCTCGTGAAGGCGTTCAAGCATTTGCTCACCAATGCCTTGGTTAGCATTAGTGCTTGCCTCGTGGAGACCCTCTGAAATTGCCTCCATGAGATCGTCTTTGTTAAGTTCAATCTCTCTGCTGACGGAGTTCTGGTTTTCCAATCCCTCCGCGATTGCACTGATAATATCATCGCGGGAGATGTTGGGTTGCACATTCGTGCTGAGGGCCAAATTCTGGGCGGCAAATGCTTCGTTAATTGCATCAGTAATGTCCTCCTTGGTGACAGTAGGTTTGTCCATCTCTTTGGCTGCGGTAAAGTGTGCCTCGAGCCCGTCCGAGACAGCGCTCAAGATCTCATCACGGCCCAACCCCGAGTCGAGAGTTGACCGCGTAAGAGCACTCTGTGACGTGACGGACTCGGTAACTGCATGCAGTATCTCGTCCCGCATAGCATCAAAGTGTTCATGGTCCGGCCCCCGCGGGGCAGATTCCTGGGACTCCTCGAAGCATTGGCGGATTGTCTGGATGATCTCCTCTCTAGTGATACTCGGGGGCTGTTCAAAGCTCTGCACGCCGGCTTGGACAGCAGCGAGCACCTGATCGTACGTCACTGCCTGCTCGTGCTGCGGCTGGTATGCTTTCAGACCCTCCTTCAGACATTCCAGAATCTCATCTCTTTCCAGTCCAAAGTTCTGGAGCTCGATTTCGGGCTTGTAATTCTCCCAAGCTTCCCGTACCGTCTCGAGGATCTCCTCCTTTTGCATAGTGGTACCACGCGGCTCATCACGCAGTTGATCAAGCTCCAAGTCTTCCAAAGCTTTTCTGACAATGGAGTAAATCTCGTGACCATCCACGGCTTGGTGCAATTCGGATAGAATGGACGAGTGACGGCGATTATCACTCATGATAGACGCCAATGAATCTCTGAGCTCGCGCAAGCTATGATTGACAATTGCAGTTATCTCGTCCGGTCCGGGGGCGCGGGGTGTGTCCTCGATGGCCCGAGAGGCTTCGATCTGTTCGAAATGCCGTGCGATGTTGCGTCCCATTCCGAGGACCTCGCCCCGCAGTTCGCGTACCAAAGCTTTCACTTCGTTTGTCATCCCACCTCCTTCGATCACGCTCGTTTTGACTCTCTTCATGATTGACAGCATTTCCTCGCTGACTTTACTATCTTGGAGAGACATGGATCGCTCGCCGACCTGACCGTTACTGTCTTCGAAAGCTCGAGTATCCGTGGCGACAACAGAATCCGGGTCGAGGGATCTCGACCGAGGAGCATTCGCCGCTCTCTGTGGGTGGCGGCCATTGAGATCAGCTTGGGATCGCACCAAAGCCTTGTTCTCCGACTCTTTTTTGACGAGGTTCAGAATCTCTTCCAGCATTTTCATAATCGACGGATCGGCGCTACGCTTGGGTGGGTCGGATGATGCCGATCTTGCTTTGATCTCATCCACCAATTCCACGAGCTTCTCCTGCCCTTCCTTGGTGGCCATCTCCCGTAGCATCTTCTCTAGCAAGGCAATGCTGGCGGAGCCGTCGGAAATGGGTGTAGGTGAAGAGCACAGATCGCGCTCCAAGGAAGCAAAATGGCTAGGGCTGGTCATTCGTGCTGCTGAATAACTCTTTTTGGAGTTTGGAGAACTATCCAATCCCGTGCTGTTAACACCAGTGTCTGAACCGAGGAGATTACTGAGATCCCACCTTGTGGAAAAATCAGGATCTAAAAACTTTGCGGCTAGATTGGAAGACAAATCACGGAGGCTCTTTCTTATGTCCTCATCGCGCGTACTCGTAGCCGCCTTAAGGCTGACCAGATCGGTGGCGTTATCCTTGCTCCGTCGACTCAACTGGGCCATCTCCCGCTGGAGATTGCTGGCAATATCCGTAAGACTGAGGATTTGCGTGGACAAGGCTTCGAGGCTGTGGGGGTTGGAACGCTTGGGCTCAAAGAAGGGATCGGCATCGTAACTCTTCGCCTGTGGTTCGCCGCTACCAGAGGGAACCTGCATGTTCTGAAGAGCAAGCATTGTGGCAGAGGGAGGTGTGCTCTCGCCCAGGATCGGCTTCGACAAGTATCGGCTGGATATGAGCAAATTGGGAGGATCGCCCTCCGGGTCTCGATTCTCTTTGCTCTCCGACTTGACCTGGTTCTTTTCGTTAAGTTTGGGCCCTAATTCAAAAGTAGATGCGCGAAGCGGCCGTTCGGGAGATTTGTTTTCTAGATAACTCAAAAACTCTGAACGTGGGTCTGTATTCTGCAGCGACTGCATGCGCTTGTGGAATTGGCCTTTGATCAGAGACTTCTCCGGAGACGGCTTTGACGGCATCGGGTTCGTCGTGTATGGACTCGGCGCATTGTCTCGCGGCTTTTCTGCGAAGTTTGCGGCCACCGCCTGAATGCCTGGGGAGACATTGGGCTTGGTAGCAGGACTAGTAGATCCAGGGTTCATGGGGAGCGGAGGAGGTGCACGTTCGGGGTCCGAACTGTCCCACCTTCGTTTCCACGATCTCATTGTCAGTCTGATGTAATCATTTTCACCTGGAAGAGGGGGGACGAATCCAGGGACTTCTGGTCACTCACATGGGCACTGATTGATTTCTCACAACCAGCTCCCGATCGCGGGAGTTATCACGAGTGTGCGAAGGCATCGTGAGGCCTGGAATAGTTATTCCGTTGGATTGGCGCACTGAGGGTTTGGTCGGCGTTTGTAGTAGAGGAATCGTGGGGGGGTATCTGAGGTGCGCGGTTGAATAAACGTCGATCTTAAGGTCGTAAAGGCATATCAAGTCGTCGAAACAAAACAGAAACAAGAAAACAATTGATACAAGAGCCCCGACCAAGCAACTTGGGGGAATCATGCACAGGTAAACAGGAAAGAAGAAAACAGACAGATGCGCTTGCTATGAAGGAACCGAGGGCAGCAACAATAAACAAATGAGACAATGCGACAGTGACAGGCAAGGGAGCAAAATCGAGGCAAGTACGTCGAGCGATAAAATTAAACAAAGGTCAGATCGAGATGCGCACGAGATGGAGTCCCATCAACGATCAAAGTAATCAAATCAATACATATAGTATCACCAAAGGGACCAAGTGGAGCAAGGACAGTGGAAAGATCGGTACGGGAGGAGCTCACGGTCCAATCTACGATGTACACATCAAAGCTCCTCTCATAGCAACCGGCGCTTTCTGGTTGTCAAGTAAACAAATGCCCAACGAGCCCGAAGGCGGTGTACGAAATAGATGACTAAGGAGGGAGTATCTCCGAGCTGCCGGCCGCTAAACCCGTTGGGGAAACTTCCCTAGATCGGACTAGTGTCGGGCCTTCGGTAACTCGGCCAATAGACGCTCGGCACACAAATTCAGGTGTGCCCTGAACTCGCTTCCCTTCCCAAGCGAAAAAAAGAAGTCGAGCGCGGAGTCTATCATTATCGTCACTCGACCGAAGCACATCGACAACCACCCCATCGACCTTGCTGCCGCTCACCGGGACTTTCACAATGAAGTGTTAGTTGTTCGCCTCGACCCCTCGAAATGATTGATAGGATTTATTTTGCATTGGAACGCCCAGCTGACTGAAATGATACAGTCATGAAAGTGGGCCGTGTGGCCATCATCACCCGTGGCCGTTACGCCGGTAAGAAGGTACGACAAGAATCTATCCAACCCGTGACGGAGGACGATGCACAGTGAATGGAGAACGGAATGAGAGGGGGACCCCGGATCGATCCAGCGATTTCGACATGGCAAGAAGAAATGGGCTGGAACGGAATGAGAGCGGGGATCTACGAATGGAACGGAAATGGCACACTTTTTCCAGGACGTGATGCTGACGAGGGTCTTTTTTTCGCGATTTACAGGTCGTCATTGTCCAGCCTAACGAGACTGGCTCCAAGGCGCACCCCTTCCCCTACGCCATCGTTGCCGGTATCGAGCGCTACCCCGGCAAGGTCACCCGCCGCATGGGTAAGAAGACGGTCGAGAAGCGCAGCCGCATCAAGCCCTTCATCAAGGTCGTCAACTTCAACCACCTGATGCCCACCCGTTACACTCTCGAGCTTGAGGGTCTCAAGGGTGCCGTCTCCACCGACACCTTCAAGGAGGTCTCCCAGCGCGAGGAGTCCAAGAAGACCATCAAGAAGGCTCTGGAGGACCGCTACACCAGCGGCAAGAACCGCTGGTTCTTCACTCCTCTGCGTATGTTCTTTCTTTCATATTTTGGGCTTTGGGTTTTGGTCGCGCAAGTGCTGACGGGACACAGGTTTCTAAACGGGTTATTTTGGGGCGTTTTGTCATTTGAGCGCGCAAGGTCTTAGATGAGGCAAAGGGAAAAAAACGCATCGAGCACACTCGGTTCACGAGCACGGGATTAGGGTGATGAATACCATTGCTGGAGGAAAGAATTGGGGATGTATCGATGTACAAGTCCAGGACTGGGCCAGTTCTTAGATGAAGGAGGCCACTCAGATCTGGCGTCCTTTTGAAACGAATGGAAAATATGAACAAATTCAAATTCCCTTTTTTTGTCTGAGCCACAGCTTGAATGTTTGGATTTGTCGTGTTAACCTAGTTTGCTACCTATTAACCTAGTTCTGGGTTGCCGATCATATCGGTGTTGCGCACACGACCTCCGATATGGTACGGCAGTCTGCCTTAATTACCTGCGACCGATCCTTCCGAGCCTCTTCCGTGGGATGCCATCGTACCTACAGATGCACTATCATCCCACGCTTCGATTAGATATCAATCGCTGATGGTCTCCTCTCTTGGCAGCCCCGCACAAAGTCCACGCCTCCGCATCACTCCAGATTCAGCTCGACTCGATTCGCAATCAAGGGGAAGCAGGGGGGCTGGGGAGCAGAAGAACCACAAGGAATCCATCCACATGCGCCAACCATCCGGGATAGATTCTCGTCCCTTCGCATAGCCAGTCACAACCACAGCCACGCCGTAAGAACGAAGACCAAGTCACCCATGCACGCAAAGCAGCCACCAAATGAGATGCAGACGATCCCTAATCGGCTTGCATGTGCTTCATCGCCCCAGTAAATCTCCACAGAGCCTACAGCAAGGGTAGAGAACGAGAAAGAGAGGGGAAGGTCCAGGAGTGGGACACCGCGCGTATTGTAGATCAGTGACCCTAGACCGCAAAGCTGTTTCTGCCTATGGATGCTAGTTGTCGCAGCTCCAGCTACTAGAAGACCTAGTCCATTTGGTTAGGGATTAGTCGCCGGTATCCTGGGGGGCTAATGTGCCGTGGGCGCCAGAGCAACGCAGCGCACTGTTCTCTCTCTATTTCTCGGGGGGTTGCGATTGACTGTGTCGGATAATTCCTCGGCGTCGGCGCATGCATGCGACATTCTATTCCTGGCTGAGGTCGCCCAGGTTGGCCGGTTGGTCATTAGCGCCCACATGATGGGATGAAGGGATCAAATTTTTCCGTTTCTATTTTCATATTTCTTTCACTTCGTCTCCGTTTGTACATATTTTTAGAGCTTTTATGCTCCTTTCTCGATATGTACCAATATCATTTTGGCTGCATAATTCGGAATTTTCTTTCACGTCCCGATGTATATTGATTTTGCGCGGGACCCGATAAGCAATAATGCAAGAAACGCACGATGAAACGGTCTGTCCCAAACCACGCCACATCATCTGATAGAACGGAAGAGGCGTGGGTTTGGGCTACTGCGGATAGAGCACACTGGAACCGGATATTCAACCTTGCCCACATCCCGATCCAGTCGACTACGACGCGGAGAGGATAGGAGGGGGGGTACATCCCACAAAAGTACGTTTGTTGTGGGTATGGTCAAACTAATGGAGTCCCCATACGGGGATAGGGAAGAACTACGGAGAACAGTTCAACCCCATTCCTATCTCCACAGACCCCGGTCTCCGGAGAGCGTGGAAATGAGCGTATCTGTGTGTCCTCTGGAGTCTGGAGGGCGTGATGTACAGTGTACGGCTGGGGGCTGTGACCGATCGTTAGGGACGCTCAGGCCAACTGGTGGATCAAGTTAGAATAGCATCACGGCAAGTGGAGCAAGCAACGAGGGTATAGCCAAGAAAGGGATCTATTGCGAGGTTGTTGTCCTCCGTAGGCTCTCACAGGCCCATCCCGGCAGGGCGAGGCCCAGGCGCAACGGTGCTGATCGTACTCTGGACGACCCAAGAAAGAAACTACAGAAGACCTGCGCGGATGAAAGAGTACGCTTCCCATTGAAAACCGTCAACGATAGCTGTCCACCGATAAGACCACATTCCTCGAGTCGGTCTATCAATTTCATCGGCAAACGTGGAACCGGAATCAAACCTGTTGCGGGACGATTGGGGAAAATTCTCGGGAGAGATAGGCGGCTACGAGCAGGATAGGATTAGTCTGCTCCTACCCAGTAGTTAGGTAGCACATGCCTTGGTATGATTGTTTCGTGATAGTAGGTCGATATGTAAAATGAGTCGTTTCCGATGATCCGTCGAGGTTCAGGGTATCGATCTATCTGTCTATCTATCCAGACAGGAAACTCAAGGGCTAGGTTGACCCGCAATCACATGCTGTCAGCTGTTAAGACTGCCTCAGGCAGGGCCAATCCGTCTGTCAACCGTTCCAAAGGGATGCATTAGTTTGCCCATCCCTCCTCTTCCAATCTTCCAATCCTTCCGTCATCTTCCCACCTCTGCCTCCTTGGTTCTTGTCGACTTTTGCCACAGACACATGATAGCAACAATATTGTTGCCACATGAGAAAAGGAAATAATAAAATGCTTCAATATAATGCAGTCTCGGTGCAATCTCACGGTCAAAGATACCGAAATTTCCTCGATCCTTCTGGATGAAGCCATGGCTAGGTCATCCGAAAAGCCACCCCGAAGGCAAAGGCACTAACCAATACTAATAAAGGACATCCAGGACTATCGCTAGTGAGTTTCCTGTCCAACGGGTCTAGATGGATAGTGGCTGCAGGGAGGACTGAACATCGCATCATCACTTCCCTGGCCACACCACGACGGATTTGCTTCCCCTGTCGAATTAGACGCAGATTGTCGGGCGGAGGAGGAGCGGATTACCGGGATCTGTTCTCCTCTTCATGTTCAACACTCGTGTTCCAAGCCCAGGAGGGCAGAAGCATCGGAGACGATGAGGGCGAGGGTAGAGGGTCCCTTGGAAGAGTTTCCGCGAGCAAACAACTATATTCTTCGGACTTGGCTACTGATTTGTTACGGGCTGTATCTATTATCTAATGATTCACCTGCTGACGGAAATATCTAACAACCTCCATTAGCTAGTCCTACCTTAGTATGTCGCATTCTTTGTCCAACAGGGCCCATGGATTTGCTGCTGCATCGGGTAGTGGGTCCGCTTTCACATGTTATAACCAGACCCAGTACTATCAGAGACAGCTGCGAGCTCAGGTAGCTTCAATTGGGCCAAAGGAGACGTTACTCCTCGTACCTTACGAGAAAAATAAATCAGGAGAAAAGAAAAATTCAAATTATTAAAATTAAAAGGAAGAAGAAAAAGTTTTTAAGGAAGAAAAACGCCATTCCCTGAATCTATGATCAACCTCAAATCGTGGCGTGTATTTATTTAGCAACTCGAACCAACACTGCTTGTGTTTGACTTTCCGGATTTTCCTGGATTCCTCGACTAGTTGACGGATTGACTGACTGCCAGAGAAACCGATTTGATAGTCTTATCAGCCACCGCAGAGATTCGGTGCGTCCCTCTCGTTCTTTTACTCGTGCATTTCTTGTCTACCCCTCTCGATTTTTCCTTGCAGACCACTTTTCTTCACACCTTTATATCCCTTCTATGCCACTGACTTTTTTAAAAGGCGTCCTATTTCACTCCAGGGCTCCCTCCTCGCAGAAATATCTTACCTCCGGCACACACGTACTTAACACCAAGGGTTCTGGAATATCCAACTAGTGAGTATCTTCCTTCTATCACTCCCCCCAAATTTTTATAAATGCCGAGATTTAGAAATACTAACCCCAGGCTCAGCTCGAACTGATAGAAACCAATGCCTCACGCAGAGCAGGACACCATGACGACAAACAACATCAACGGTGGGAAGGCGCAGTCCCATTTCATCAGCGTGAGTCTTACCCCTCCATACCATCTGTTCCTACCACCTACTAACAGAGCTATCGTGTAGCACTTGACCTCGTACCCCATTGTCTCCGATACGATCGCCGTCGTCAGGACCAACAAGTACGGGGCAAAGTCGTTGACCTACGTCGATGAAGGCTACAGCCGCTTTGCCAAGCCGGTTCTCCCTTACCTCTCGGTCCCGTACAGCTACGTTGCTCCGTACCTCTCGCGCGCGGACGCTCTCGGGGAGCAGGGTCTGGTCAAGATCGACGGCCGCTTCCCGATCCTGAAGGAGGATACCGAGAAGATCCGGGGAACGGTCTTCTATCCGGTGCACTACGTATCCGATGTGAGATCTCACATCACCGACACCTACAAGGCCGAGTACAACAAGTGTGGTGGAGATGGACTCACTGCGCACGGCAAGGCCGTTATCACGACGGGCCTTCTTCTCACCTCGGGGACACTAGACTATGTGAGCCATTGGCTGCGTGAGAGGACCGTGCAGGCCAAAGATGCCGCCGAGGAGAACTCCACCAACTAGGTAATCTTCACGGGTGGCTGAATCTTTCTCTTTCCCTTATTTCCTTCCTCTTTTTTAATTCCCTCCTTGCTCCTCTTTTCCTTATTTAGTCCTTATATTATCTCTCTTCTCCCTTTCTTCTTTCTAAGTGCGATTATGACCAGCTGGTTCTTAGTGTCTAGTGATTCTGTCTCAAGTAAGGGGTGTTTATCAGTGTTGTACTGCTATAGCTTGCATCGGATACACAAAGGTGTTGTCATTTCCCGTCCTCTCTTCAGGGAGTAGCCAGTCAATTCCGTAACGAATCAAGCAAACCCTTGTCAGAAAAAGTTTCAAAAGCCATCCACCTCCCACACAACGACGACCACACGATCCAATCAGAATTCCCCGATGCGACCACATCCATTCCAGCGCCGCATCAGCCCACCTGCCGCGTCTATGACGGAGGTGAAACTGCATCGGAAATAGCCCGACAGCCAAGAAGAATCAGATCACCTTAAGGCGAGCATAATATAGACTCCACTCAGACCCATGATATGATGTCTATAGTACCAGCAATCGAATGATCTTCACCCGCTCTTGCATGTGATTGTAGTCCCTGGCCCATTAGTCCCAATGCGGTAATTATTGATGGGCGAGGGGATTACCCAATCATCGCGGACCCACAATGCACCCGCGTGTTCTGGCGCGTCCGTCGATATCAGATACTACTAACTATCATCTGCTTTGTGTCGGCAAGACAAAGAAATCCGATCCATGAACTCCCCGCCAACCTTCTCTACTTGAACAACGACGACCACACCTGAGACCAGACCACGTATATCCATCCGTTATCCTATACATACATAAATAAATCACCATCAAATCAACCCGTCCAGTCTATAATCCACCGACAACATGCCTCTCGTCCGCAAACGCCGCGCGGTACGACCAACACCCTCTCTCTCCTCTCGATCCCGCGCCCCCAATCAATCCCACCTCGTCGCTAACTATGAAACTAACAGGAACCCGAATCCGACTCCAGCGAAGAAGGTAGCTCCTACGCCGCCTCAGAAGCAGCGGCGCCCGCACCCCGCCAACGGAGACGCAACGCCAGCCCCTCCTCCTCCGAAGGCTCCTACGACGGCCCAAGCGCCCCCACCAGCGTAGACGTCATGGTCAAAAAGCTCGTCCGGCTCGCTCTGTCCAGCGAGTACGCGCGTCTGCCCATCCGCCGCACAGACATCAGCGCCAAAGTGCTGGGCGAACAGGGAGCGCGCCAGTTCAAGTCGGTGTTTGAGGCCGCGCAGCAGGAGTTGAAGACGCGGTTTGGGATGGAGATGACGGAGTTGCCGGGGAGAGAGAAGGTTACTCTTACTCAAAGACGGGGTGAGTTTTTCTTTCTTTCTTTCGTTCTTTCTTTGTGTCTATGGGATATGGAGGGAAGAGAAGAGGTGCTGATGAAATACCGCTACAGCCGCGCAGAAAGTCGAACGCCCGTCTGGCAATTCCAACAAATCCTGGATTTTGACGAGCACGCTGCCCTCGGAGTTTCGGAAGGCGGAGATTTTGACACCGGCGCGGGCGCCACTGGAGAGCACGTATACGGGGATATACACGTTTCTGGTGGCCGTGATCTTGCTGAATGGGGGGTCGCTGCCGGAGCAGAAGCTGGATCGCTACCTCAGCCGGATGAACGCCGATACATACACGCCTGTCGACCGGACGGACCGTCTTATGCAGCGGCTGTGCAAGGAAGGGTATCTTGTGCGGAACCGGGAGATGGACGGCGGGGAAGAGATCATCGAGTATATGCTTGGGCCGCGGGGGAAGATCGAGGTTGGCACGGGGGGTGTTGCGGGACTGGTGAGGGAGGTTTATGGGCAACAGGGGGCGATGGATGGGGGGGATGAGGAGATGACGGTGGCTGAGAGGAATTCTAATGAGGATTTTGAGGCCCGGCTGGCGAGTAGCTTGGGGATCAAGCGGGCTGCGAGGAGGCAGGAGACGCCGGCGGAGAATGGAACCGGCCCGGGAGGAAGGGGAGGGAGGAGGTCGGTGGCGCGTGGAGGGGATTCTGAAGAGGAGTCTGAGCAGGAGGAGGAAGATGGAGAGGAAGAGGAAGACGAAAGTGATTGAGGTTGATGGTGGGATTGTCTGGTGAGTCTTGGTTCAATGATACCCGTGTCAAATGTTATGTTATGTCTATCGACAGAATGATACTACGAGTTCCATTATTGAATTCCTTGACAGATTTAGTGAAGAGGGCAGCTGAATACAGGAGGGAACTGAATGGCTGCTGAAGAAATATAGTGATGAAGAAATAATCAGTGGTCTTGTCTTGTTTACTGACCCTGTTTTGATTCTTCCTCTGACACCAGGCTGTATGTTTGCTTTATTCAAAGCATGAAATTGTTAGCTAATCACAGAATAGGACTTACTTCTATTTGCTTTCTCATGAAGGACTCTATAATGACAAGTTCTTAAGATTAATACAGTGCTCCTTCTTTGTCAACATCTGTCTATATGACATGAATGATGATATAATGGTACCAAGCCCACATTCCTTCTAGTATATAAGGTGCCTCAACTACCCTATCAGCACAGAAACTAATAATTCCATATAATAACATCCTAAAGTACCAGTGAAGATATAAATCACAGATCTTCTTGTCTCTTCTTATGATCCTATATAAAGAACAAGATCGCACAGCTTCTCTTTCTTCTTATCACTCATGGTGTGGCCCTTCACTGATCATATGAGCACATGATACCTGTTAAGAGTCATACTAACCCTCTTTACTAGGTATCAACACCATGAATAATTAAATATGTCATCAGTTCTATTGAAAAGTAACATATCTATTCACTGCTGTTCCTAAAGTGATCAGCTTTATTCGCTCCAGAACACAGTGGCGAATCTCTGCCTGCCATCCTATATAAGGGCTCGATGTCCTCTTTGAGAGTTCTCTTTCTCACACATTCGAACATATCCTCGAACATATTATCCACTACATATCTTCTACAAAACACACACATATCATTCAATATCTAAAATACTTTATCGATCTAATAATCAACCATGTCGGTAGGTTCTCCCAGCACCTCTCCTTTCCACCTACCCAACTGGACAGCAGACGGAGGAACGAAGAGATGAAACCCTGGAATCTACATCATACCTTCAAACTAATACACACATACAGGACACTAGCTCCGTCTCAGATGTCTCAGACATCCATCCCGGCGAAGCGCCCTGGGACATTGAGAGCACCATTTCCTCCGAGTCCTCCTTCGAGATCCTCTCCCAATCCGATGACGACAGCGTCATCGAATACTACGGCGACGATGAGGACACCAACCCCATCGTCAGCATCGACGTCGTGGAGGACATCGACCCCGTAACTGGACACCCCACCCTCCAGACCCAGATCGTCTACTCCCACGAAGTCACTCGTGAGGAGGCCCTCGATCTAGCCGAGGAGATCGCCCTCCGCGCGGGAGCCCAGTACGGAGGGTGGCTGGGCATGCCCAGCGATCTTGTGATGACTCTCGCTGGAGAGAAGCCAGTGTGTGCTGGTCCGGCGCGTTTGGTCCATGGTGCCATTCGCGGCTGGTGATGGCCTTGGCCTTTTTTCCTTTTTCTTTTCGGCAGTACAATACATTCACTGCGAAACTCGCAGGAGAGATCAGTCGCAGGAGGCAGGATGGACTCCAGTGGATGCAAGGTTTGGAAGACGTTGGTAAATATGTGGAATTTGCCGACGTCTTCCAAACGTTGTGGTCGCGTGCGGACAAGATCCGGCCTATTTTCTTTCCTTTTTTGCTTTCTTTTTTTGCTCTCTTTTTCTCCTCAGCTTTCTTTCTGGGCTTGGTCTTGGCTAGGCCTGCTGTTTTATGCCTAGATTCTGTATGCTGTGCTATGGCCTTGTTTACTTTACTTTTTTTTTTTTTTTTTAAGCACTGTGCCAAGTTGCACTTGTCCTGCTATGGAAGACCGGACGGACGCTGGGACGGATGGGTGGACAGCCTGTACATGTCACTGTTATTATCATTATCGTGTTCGACTTGAACGACACACGATCCATTTCTTTTGTATTTATTTGCGGAGTCGAGGCTATTATCATGTGGGATTGGGGATATGCAATCAGTCAACATTTCAGCTAGCTAACTTGTGATGTTTTTCATGATATGGATTGGTATTTAACTCTTTGTGTTTTTTGCAACTATTTGCAACTTATTCATACGTACCTAGCTTTGAGAATCTTCATGCTTTGAGAATCTTCATAGCTGTCAGAATCATCAATTAAATTCATCAATATTTTAGCCATTGGGTCCTCCCACAGATCACGCTTTTGCTACTCTATAAAGACAAAGAAGAAAAAAAAAAAAAAAAAAAATCATAAAAAAAGGAAGAAAGAAAATAGGAAGAAAAATCACCCCCTCACAACAACCTCATGCCCTCCCCCACCACTAACAGTAACAGTAGCCGTAAGCCCGCACTCATCCCAATTAACACCCCTCAAGATATCATTCCCATCGATGCGAATAGACGGTCTCTGCCCGTCCTTCACAAACGGCAGCGTCAGATTCCCCCTCGTCCCGCTCGGCACTGCAAATACTAAATCGTACCCGTCGTCGTGCGTCTCCCACGAAACCTGATACTTTCCCAGCGGTGTGGTAAACCCGCCTTCCACGCGCCGGAGATCCCCGAACTGCGGTGCGATTTTCCACGTGAGTCCTATCGGGGATGTGATGGATAGGCCGAGGATGTATGTCGTGAGTGCGTGTGTAGGGCCTGTGCTGGGTATATAGGTTGAATGTGGTGGATTGAAGTTGCGGTTGGAAGAGGAGTCTCGGCTAGGGTGGTGTAATGTGCTGTAGTTTTGTAGGTAGCTCTTGAAGGAGATGCTCTGCGTACGGTTGGGGTTCTGGAGGTACCAACCCCCGCTGCGACGGATGAGGTCTAGGGCTCGTGCGGGCTGGCCGGCGGCGAAGTGGGCTTGGATTTCGAAGGTGGAGGTGAAGGGGCAGAAGTTCTCTCCTGTTTCTGGCGTGACGGCGCCGACGGGGGTCCAGTTTTTGGTTAGTTGCTCTGAGATTCGGGAGGAGCGGGCTGGGTTGGTGATCCCGTAGAGGATGGCTAGGCTATTTGCGCCTTGGGGGTATAGGGGTAGGGTCGAGTTCGTGGCGTTGGCTTTGAAGGCGCCGGAGATGTCGTCCCAGCTGTGGGTGTTGATCGCTTGTTTTAGTTTCTTCGCTTGCTTGTTCCACTCGTTTGAGAGGGTTAGACTGTTCTGTGCCCATGCAGCGAGTTGCGCGCCTGTTTCCAGAGCGTGATATAGCCTGTGATAAGCTGGTAAGATGTGTGGTTTTCAGTGCACTGGAAATACTTACATCATCTGTGCCTCTAAGTTATTCGATGCATGCTGCGGATAGTCCTGATTGTGGGTGTCTGTGATGTTTAGCAGACCACTTGTGCTGTCTACTTTCTGGTAGATGTAGCTCATGGCACTCTTATATCCTTGCCAGTTTGGCTCGAGGAAGTCGGTGTCATTGCTATAGAGGATGTAGTAGAATGTCCCGATCATTGACCATAAATGGTAAGTGTCAAGGCTCTTCAGGTTGAACGGCCGCCGTGGTTCATCGAATGATCCTGTCAAATTACTCTAGATGTTGTTAGATATACACAAAATCAGAGATAGACGGGACATACTTGTGTGTTGTATACTTTCTGCAGTGCACTTTTGGCACCCTCCAAGTCGCCGGTACTAACAAACAACGACGGCACACTTGTTCCCCTGGCCCCTGGCCATACCTCATGCTCTCGCTTTTCATCCACAACTAGCATATCATCGGACCCCATCGTTGCATTCGTTACTCGCCCAGCCATCATCATGGGAATTTGGCGTGCAGTACGGCCTGGCATGGCATTGACTTGCAGCGTATAAGCACCGCTGTACCAGAGGCGATTGAGCAGTTCATCATCAGAGAAGAAATACCCTTGGTAAGCCCGGAGATTAGGCCAGGTCGGTTGAAACGCAATCTCCAGGCTCACGCCTTCTATTCTGACATCCGTCGAGTCATCAGCTAGCAGAAATACGACCATGTACCGGAATCCCGCACGCAGGTCCTTATCTGGTACGGAGTAGCTTCCCTCTCCGGCTTCTGTGAAGTTTGCGTACAGCGCCCCATCAAGACACTTTGGGACATCATCAGATGCACCTGAGTCATCCCGGGTCCAGATATTCGCCTCGGGGAAAACCAATCCCAATGCCCCACTGCCTGTTGTTGTGTAGTTCAAAGTGACGACACCGCCGACTTCGACCCCAAAATCAAACACTAACATCGATCCATTGCCTTGAAGCGAATATGGCATGGATCTCCTATAGTCCTTTGAGGAGTTAGTGTCCGATGTGGCAAGGATCTCCTTGGGCTCCACAGTTCGAGAAGACGGCGCGTAGATGTACTTCTCCCATGGTCCGGGAAAAGCGCTGTCTTCTGGACCCGAGCATGGCGTCTCCCTCCAACACTTCTGCGCCAGAGATGCTGGGGCCAGAATGACGAGGCACCATATAAAACGAAGCCACGCCTTAGACGCCATAGTATTAAAAAGACCTAGCCCACCACGAGGCAAACGCCATTTCCGAGGCGTCTATGGCTAATATAACATCGAAGTGACTAGCGCGAGCCTACCGTACAGCGGGTCTATCTACCAATGTCACCCAACCAAAGAGGAGTGGCTTCCTCGCTACCGGATGGTTCGGGTTGTTATGCAAGAATACTTGCCTGCTGGGCGAACTGCCCCGTCGCCAGCGCCGTTTGAGGTGTTGGTGCGGCGCCGGGGCCCACTTGACCTGGGAATTTCTGGCACTAGCATGGTCGAAAGTCTTCACTTCGGTAATGCCAAGTAATTTTCTTTCCTTTTTCTCCGCACCATTGCCGGGATTCGGCAGGGAGGTAGCAGTTGTTGAGGCTGCAGTTGATGTGCAAGGCAACTCGTGACGGCATCTATACCTAGGAGTTCGAGAATGCGGGACGTTCCGATGCGGATCTGAAACCACTTTTGCAAGGAATGATCGGCGGATCACACACAAGAAATACCGTAGTTAGAGCTTCCATACTGGGCAGTGATAGACGTGGGTTATGTTGGGGCAGCTCTCCTCTGTGTGATCAGTTGTGTTTGTTTCCTCCGCGTTTAGGCCGAGTTTCTTGCTCCTTGTGGGTGAAGTCCAGTCTGACGCCTCGACGCGTGACAAAGGTTGACGGGATAAAATAAGGAGGAATATGTATGCAGTAGAACCTTTAATTATGTATGCTCAAAGTCGAAAGCAAGAAATATCTGTTCGCATTGAGAAGGGGACTCGAACCCGCAAGCGATGAAGATCTCGTAGCTATCTTTCCTCGGCTTTATGGCCTTCTAGCGCAGACAACGTCCAGTGTATTGGTTTCTTCAGTCTTAAGATATGACCCAGAGCCATGGACCAGGCGGCGATCTCCAACGTCGGAGTGCCAACGGACGGCCAAAGTGACTCTGGAGTCTAGGCACGTGGAATGTGGGGTTATGATATTCAACAGAGTCCGCGTTGTAATCAATTTGATAGATGTAATTGGATATTTTAGTATCCCCGTATCAAGAAAAGTCTAAACCCCAGAAGCACTGGGATTGGAGATGGTGAGATGGAGAAGAGTGGGAGAAGCTTCCGTGTCATCGACAGGGCGCGATCTAAGGATAACTTTCCCGCGTTCATTTTCCACATCCACCGCACAACTACAAGTCAAACTTCTACATCCATCGCATTCATACATATATTCACCTACACAACTAATAGATATAGACTCTTCTATTTAGTATTTCTTTTACACCTACTCTCCACCTCAGCATGGCGCAATCCAGCCATTCCCTCAAAAACCCATGGATCGAGACCCCACTGATCGAATCAGCGGCGCTCTCCAAAGTCGCAGGATGGTATGTACCTATACAACCCAACCCATCCTAACCCAAACACTAACGATCCACACAGTAGAGTCTTTCTCAAACTAGAGCTCTTGCAGCCCTCAGGATCATTCAAATCGAGGTACGTCCAAGAACGCCCACCCACCCCAAGAAGAGAAGAAGAGAAGGAACATGTATATCTCACACACCAAAGAGGAATCGGCAACCTCATCCGCACCGCCCTTCTAGACCCCTCAAACCAAGCCAAAAAGCTCCACTTCTACAGCTCCTCCGGCGGAAACGCAGGACTAGCCGCCGTCGTCGCAGCCCGCGACCTCGGCTGCCCATGTACGGTGGTCGTCCCGCACAGCACAAAGCCATTCATGATCAGCAAGCTGCGCGCCGCAGGCGCCACAGACGTGATCCAGCACGGAGCCAGCTGGTCCGAAGCAGACACGTTCCTGCGGCAAAACTACATCGAAAACGGGGGTGGCGACTCGACGCAGACGCAGAAAAATATCTATCTGCCCCCCTTCGACCACCCTGATGTCTGGGCGGGCGCGGCGACAATGGTAACTGAAATGGCGGCTCAGCTGCCGCCGAGAGATGATGATGATGGCGACGCCTTCCCGACTGATGCAATCATCTGCAGTGTAGGAGGCGGCGGCCTGTTCAACGGCATTGTTGAGGGTCTGGGCGCGTACCTGCAGCCGAGGGCAGACTCGCGTGGACCTGGGAAATCTGTGCGTGTGGTGGCTGCGGAGACGGAGGGGGCGGACGCCCTTGCGTACTCGCTGCGAAGGGGCAGTCTG
The DNA here is from genome assembly GCA_023619815.1 of Aspergillus neotritici. Classification (NCBI taxonomy): domain Eukaryota; kingdom Fungi; phylum Ascomycota; class Eurotiomycetes; order Eurotiales; family Aspergillaceae; genus Aspergillus; species Aspergillus neotritici. The sequence goes on from JALZYL010000011.1 coordinate 194,072, forward strand.
CAGTCGCTGGGGGCGATCACATCGCTGGCGACGTCGTTGGGGGCGCTCTGCGTTGCGCCGAAGGCGTTGGAGAATGCGCGGGCTCCGCCGGAGGGGGTTGACGTCGTCAGTTTTGTGGGCTCGGATGCAGATGCTGCGCGGGGGGTCGTTCGACTGGCTGATGAGGTGCGGTTGCAGGTTGAGTTGGCTTGTGGGATTAGTGTTGAGGCTGCGACGGCGGAGAATCTGAAGACGACTGTGCCGGGCTTGACGGGGGATAGTCGCGTGGTGGTCGTGGTGTGTGGTGGGAGCAATGTCACTGCGGAGATGATTGCGGAGTATCGTCAGAGACTTCAGGATGGATGGAATTAGATTATTGGTGTTCTTATTGGATATAGTGAAGATACTGAAGCAGTCTGGAATGGAAGACGGTCCAGGTACAAGTGCAGGAGAAAGGCTCATCGTAGCATCAAGACATACACGACGAACTCTAAACCTACTCAATCCAACAAGATCTCTAGTACAGATAGTAGCGGTATCCTATATTCAACAATCCATGTAGCTCATCCATTCCATATATCACTCTGCGGCGAATCAAACCCGGCCACAAATCAGATGACGGAATGATCGAGGGGGATCGATGAATGTTCATCTGTTTGATCTGCCATTAGTTGCCTCATGATTGTGCCTCTGTCGCACAGAAGCCTGCCAGTGTCCGAGGTTGCACCATCACTAGCGAATCATGGAGACTGTGTCTACTCGCGACGTGGTGGGAAATGACTCGTTTCAGCTGTGTTTTACTGTCCACGGCTCTTGAGTAACTACCTGTGTGGCTGTGCCTAGCTGTGACCAACATTAGCCAACGGTCATATACTAACTACGAGTAGCGAGATACCAGGGGACTATTTCACAACAGCAGGCATTAACAACTCCAATAAGACAAATCTATTGAACAAGATATGCAGTAGTAGTTGAGCCTATTTATCATAAAGTCGTACATCTATAGGATGGAGAAAAAAACAACACCTCCTTATGCGATGCCCTTACTCGCTATCGCTGGCGCTGTCATGCATGGAACCATTGTCCGCCGTATCCCTCAGCCCCTCAGCGAGGATGTACTCAGCCTGCTGCAGCGTGGACTTGATCTCCTGGTTATTGAAGACGAGGTCCGCGGGCTTCTGGCCGTGCTTGTTGCGGACGCGCGGGTCGCAGCCCGCCTCGCACATCATCTTGATCATCTCCAGCCCGAGCTCGGGGTCCTTGTCGTTGGCGAAGCGGACAGCAACGTGGAGGGGGGTGTCCTGGTCCAGCCGGGTGACCGGGTCGCACTCGAAGAACTGGATGTCGAAGAGGGCGTCCATCGTGTCAACTGGAGAGAGAAAGCAAGGGAGTCAGCGCATTGCATGAGACGAGAGATGATTGACTGGACAATTCCGGGGTTATGTTGGCGAACGTACAGCTACCGTACGTCGCGCAGATGTGTAAAGCGTGGTTTCCTAAGGGGTCCGTCACGCCGTTGAAGAATTCCGCGACCTCTTCGTTCGATTTCCCTTCCAGTTCCTGCATCACCTGCTCGAGGAGGTGTGGCTGGTCCCGTCGGCATGCTTCGACCACCAGCTCCCGCGGAGTTGCGCCCTACGTCGTCAGTACATCATACCCCGTTTCGTCCGGGTATAGATGGCGCGTCACTCACATCGTCGGCCATGGTTTGGCGAGATCTGTATTTCTTGCACGCAAAGAAGGTACTCGAAAGTAGTGAGTCGCTTGTGACTACCGGTCAGGCGTCAAACTTTGGTAGCAGTATTGCGGGAGGTCCGGGTCAGAGGAGCATGCAGCACGATCAGGGGGACGCTCTGTATACGAGGGGAAACGGGGACGGACTCCTGAAGTAGATATAGGATGAGCAAAAGTCGACAGAGAAGAAATCATTGGCAAAGGATACAGTCTCCTCCCCGGGCAGAACACTTCCAACCACTCTCCAGGGACCCGATTGACTTACAGGGGATATCGCTGTGGTCTATCGATAGTAGGGTAGTCGGTCTGTCGGATCTAAACGCTGAATGGCCTTCCCCACCTGACAGGCCAGGCATGCAATCTTCGGATTATCAATCGACCGGCCCGTTGAGTGCCCCGCTCGAGCCGCCTGAGGCCTCCCATCCATGGAACTGCCGGGCGGTGAGGAAGGCGGTATACCAGATTTCCCCTCCAGTGCGGACAGTTGCTCTTTTACGATTGCATGCAGGTTGATAAGAGCTAATCCTGCGGGTGACCTGGCGGATAAAGAACGCAAAAAGCCCTTGCTGCGGAAGTGACAGCAGCATTGCTGAAGTTTGATAGCATATTTTGCAGGGCCTACTCGACTAACGGACCGATTTACTGACTGGATTGACAATACTTTGATTGTCGACACAGCTAGCTGAAAACAAGATTCAAAATGCCGTTGACCTGTTGGTTCACCCACATCCAAATCTCTCCATTTCTTATAACTAACGCCGTCTCGTTGCTATAGTCTGTCCCAATTGCAGCAATGCCCTCACGATCTCGCGAGCAGACCCGACGACGAGACATCCCCTCGGCGTCAACCGGTTCGAGTGTCGCACCTGTCCCTACCAGTATATCCTGGACCAGAGCTTCTTCGAGAAGACGCCCATGAAGCAGAAGGAAGTGGAGGATGTCTTTGGCGGCAAGGAGGAGTTTGCCAACGCGGACAGCATGGCCAGTCAGTACCTCCTCCCCCTCGTGTTCTGCGATAGAATCACGGTTGATTGGATTGATTGGATGGCGCGTGCTCACCCCTGTTTACAGCTCAATGTCCGTCGGAAAGCTGCAATGGCGACCGTGCATACTTCTTCCAACTGCAGATTCGCAGTGCTGACGAACCGATGACTACATTTTTGAAGGTGGGTGCTTGTTCTGGCATACAGGGTTGATGCGATCATTACATCGGCATGACTGACGAGGTTGATAGTGTTGCACGTGCGGTGCCAGATGGAGAGAAAACTAAACCGTCTTCTCTTCTTTTCTTCCACGTTCTTTTGCTCTTTTTTCTGGCTTTTTTTTTGGCTTTGGTCATTCTTACGTCGTTTTGCTGCTTGGGTGCCTTACACCCAGAGGTCGGCAGATGATATCCCGAGTACTGCACAGGCGAATGGTAGGGTCCCAGGAACGGACGGAGTTATCTATATCTAATATGTGCTTGAGGTTTGAGATTTGAGATTTGAGATTTGAGATTTGAGATTTACCGGTAGCTTGCTATCAGAGATACCCTTGGTGATACAGATTCATCGTGAACATTGGGCAAGCATGGGAGGATAGGATGAAGCCGATCCTTCCCAAAATTAAAAATCAAAATAAAAAATCATTAAAAAAACAAAATAAAAAATAAAAGTAAAAATTTTATATGGTTTCAAACTCCCAAAAGGGTGGATAAAAATTTTCGAATTTTAAAAACTCCCATTTGTTTGGCTCCGGCCAGTGTGGTTTTGTGAGCGGCGGGCGACAATCATCAGATTTGGATTGGATGAAACCATGGTACAACCGCTTCTGACCGCCCGCTAGACACGAGACTACGAGGCCTGATAGATTTTTCCTCTCTCTTTCTAGTTTATCTTGCTCTTTATATTATATATTATTTTTTTTTTTTTTTTCTCTTTTCTTTTTCATTTTTTCTCATGCTTTTTCCTTCCGCACGAGAAGAAAAAAAATGTATATATACCAAAGCATAACAAAAAAGGAAGAACAAACGAGTCCTGCTCGAATGAATGTAGAAAGAGGGGCACATGCATGCTCCATCAGAGTCAACAAAGAAACTAAAAATGAAAAATCAGATTTTTATGCCGGCTGACATCAAGGGGCTGAGTCGGATTGACGCTGTGCATTTGCCATACATTGGTGGAGCGTCCATCGTCCACCGTGCCACCGTGCAGGCAAAACCGATAAAAGATTGGGTACCGCCCGCTAACGGACCAATCAGAGGGGAGAATCTCCCGCGGGGTACGGATGCAAACAAGGCCAACAGCGCTGATAATGAGGGAGATACTGCGTCGTCTCCTAGGTAGGGAATAATAATGCCACCGGTTGACTCACAGCCCACGCTGCGTTGATGCCCAGTTCTGCCTATTCCAAACCACTAGAGCTTTAGTTTTTCTCTCATCCTAGGAAAGTTGCCCATAGTGGGGGGAAAAGAGAAAAAAAAAAAAAATAGTCAAGAAAAAAACCAAAAAGTAAACCAAGGAACGTAGGATCATCCAACCTCGTCACCCAAAACCAGCCCAAGAGCGGGCAAGTCAGTTCTGGATTTGACTCCGCCGTGAAGATTTTGCGCTGGTCCCGCACTTGGGTAGTGGGGCAACGACCCCTCCATGTCCAATGATACCGACCCCTCGCCAAGGGTTTGAGCCCGCCGGCTTAACCTCGCCTGCTCGCTTGCCCCTCCATATAAGGATTTCCCCTCCTCCCCCCTCCCACAAATTTTTTTTTCTTTCCTCCCTTGTCCGCATCAGTACGTATATCTTCCCCTCCCTCCTACTCTTCCCTTTCTTCCTTCTTCATCCTCTCTCTAACTTACCTTTTTCTTGTTCAGCACCTCTACGCGTTAAGCCGTAGTATCTGAGCATCTTCCTGAGACCTTTTTTTCTTTTAATAAAAAGTTTCATCACACATCTACCGTCACAATGGGGTGAGTCCGATTCCACGATGAAGATTTTTCATCATCACCGTCATCATCTCATCTCGATCGAGATGAGATGGCATCGACTCTCATCAAGAGTACGGGCTAACAGATCTCTCTCAACAGTAAGGAGGACAAGACTCACCTTAACATCGTCGTTATCGGCCACGTCGATTCCGGCAAGTCGACCACCACTGGTAAGCGACCTCATCGTTCATATATACCTGCTTGGATACTTACAAGGATTAGGTCACTTGATCTACAAGTGCGGTGGTATCGACCAGCGTACCATCGAGAAGTTCGAGAAGGTAAGGATCACTCAGATCATCATGGTTAAAGGGATTCATACTAATAAGTCTACAGGAAGCCGCTGAGCTGGGCAAGGGCTCCTTCAAGTACGCCTGGGTTCTGGACAAGCTGAAGTCCGAGCGTGAGCGTGGTATCACCATCGATATCGCCCTCTGGAAGTTCCAGACCTCCAAGTATGAGGTCACCGTCATCGATGCCCCCGGTCACCGTGACTTCATCAAGAACATGATCACTGGTACCTCCCAGGCCGACTGCGCCATCCTCATCATTGGCTCCGGTACTGGTGAGTTCGAGGCTGGTATCTCCAAGGATGGCCAGACCCGTGAGCACGCTCTGCTTGCCTTCACCCTCGGTGTGAAGCAGCTCATCGTTGCCCTCAACAAGATGGACACCTGCAAGTGGTCCGAGGACCGTTACAACGAAATCGTCAAGGAGACCACCAACTTCATCAAGAAGGTCGGCTACAACCCCAAGGCCGTTCCCTTCGTCCCCATCTCCGGCTTCAACGGTGACAACATGCTGGAGCCCTCTCCCAACTGCCCCTGGTACAAGGGCTGGGAGAAGGAGGGCAAGACCGGCAAGGTCACCGGTAAGACCCTGCTGGAGGCCATCGACGCCATCGAGCCCCCCGTCCGTCCCGCCAACAAGCCCCTGCGTCTGCCCCTGCAGGATGTGTACAAGATCTCCGGTATCGGCACAGTTCCCGTCGGCCGTGTCGAGACTGGTATCATCAGCCCCGGCATGGTCGTCACCTTCGCCCCCTCCAACGTGACCACTGAAGTCAAGTCCGTTGAGATGCACCACCAGCAGCTCAAGGAGGGCCAGCCCGGTGACAACGTCGGCTTCAACGTCAAGAACGTCTCCGTCAAGGAGGTCCGCCGTGGCAACGTTGCCGGTGACTCCAAGAACGACCCCCCCAGCGGCTGTGACAACTTCACCGCCCAGGTCATCGTCCTCAACCACCCCGGTCAGGTCGGCGCTGGCTACGCCCCCGTGCTGGACTGCCACACTGCCCACATTGCTTGCAAGTTCGCTGAGCTGCAGCAGAAGATCGACCGCCGTACCGGTAAGGCCACCGAGGAGAACCCCAAGTTCATCAAGTCCGGTGATGCCGCCATCGTCAAGATGATTCCCTCCAAGCCCATGTGCGTTGAGTCCTTCACCGCCTACCCCCCTCTGGGTCGTTTCGCCGTCCGTGACATGCGCCAGACCGTTGCCGTCGGTGTCGTCAAGGCCGTCGAGAAGGCCGCCGCCGGTTCCGGCAAGGTCACCAAGGCCGCCCAGAAGGCCGGCAAGAAATAAATGGGTTCATCTAGTGGGAAAACCGAGATGCCGTGATGAATTTCTGAAAAGGCTTATGAATGGAACTAGACTTACTATGTAGTTAACTACATGGATGATTTAATTTTTCTTTGTAGATGTTGTAGAAGTAATTGTAGCTACTGTTTCCTTAGTTTCTGTCTTGGCAGTAGGACTTGGTGGCATGTTCACATATGTGCACCCCTCTATGCTACGTATGTACACAGGCAAAGGGAACATCCATCCCGTAACCAAGCTATATACATCCATGCACATACAAATACGCTTCCATTCTTTACTGATTGTATCCTTACATCTTTGTTGACTCTACAGTATTAGTAGATAGTAGTAGTCAGTCATTTTTCAGTGTCACTGCTATTGCTGAGATGCGATAATCGTCAGATGTAACACCGTAACTGGATGTTCATGGGATATACTGCTGTATATTCATGCTGTGAGTGCAGTGTCTTTAGATACTAAATGAAATAATAGTCATGGCATATCTTATTCTGTTGTGGAGGATTGTAATAGGATTGGCGGGGTAATGAGATTGACTGGGTATACTGATACTGAGTCTGGATATATATAGTCTTGACATGTATATATATAGTCCACTATCTACCAAGTAGAGATCAACGCGGGTTACAACAGCACAGCTGCTAGATACTACACAGCAATATAATCATCAAACAGCACCCTAATAATACTCACAACCCATTCTACTCATCCATACATTCCCCCGTACCATGACTCCATGATTCAATCCATATGGTGCCATCGGCCAGTCACGTGCACCCGCATCCGGAACTCTCCACACTAACCGTCCTACCCGCAATGACCTCTACTCACCATCCATACCTACCTACCAATCCATCCACCAACCAGTCCAACCAACAATGGCATCACCCTCCTCACTCCAGGGCGCCATCCCCTGGCGCCGGTGTCTCCGGCCGCATCTCCGCCTCCCTACCACTCCCGCCCGCCGCTCCCTCACAACCAGCACGCCCCTCCGCCAAAGCAGCAGCGGCCCCAACCCGCTCCGCTCCTCCGCCGACTCCCGCGTCCGCGACCACGCCCTCGCGCAGTCCCGCCGCTCCATCACCCTCTCCGTCGCGGGCATGGCCGCCTGCGCGGTCGCCATGTACGGCGTTATAAAGCTGGATTTGTTCGGGCTGGAGAAGCTGGAGCAGTCCGCCCCACCCTCCACCAGCACCGAGTCCAACAACAAGAAGAATGATACCAGCGGTAAAACCCTCCTAGACGGCCCCCAAGGCTTCACAGACCCCAACGCCAGCGCCAGCAGCCCCGCCATGATCCTACAAGGCCCCGACAACAGCACCCAAGTGGAGACAGGCACGAGCTCGGTGCCCTTCTTCCCCGCGACGATGCATCTCCCCGCTCGCTCCTCGTCGAGTCTCCAACCAGGCGACATCCTCCCTCCTCCCAGCGACGAAAACGAAGAAGAAGAGTACCAGCTTCTCGGGCTCGGCATCCGCACCGTCTCCTTCCTGCGCATCCAAGTCTACGTCGTAGGCCTCTACATCGCTACGAAGGACCTCCCCGAGCTACAGCAGCGGCTCGTGCGGACGGCCATTAGCCCCCCGGCTGAGGCGGACGTCTCTGCCGTCGTGCAGCCTACGTCTGCTGCTGCCGCTGAGGCGGGGGCAGTGGCTGTCGCGACGAGTCTCGTGCCTGGGGAGCGGGACGCGCTGAAGAAGCTGTTGCTGGATGAGACGCGCGGAGACGCAGCTTGGAATGCGGTGCTGAGGGAGGGCGGGCTGCGCATGGCGTGGAGGGTGGTGCCGACGAGGAATACGGACTTTTTGCATTTGAGAGATGGGTGGGTGAGGGGTGTGGCTGCGCGTGCGCAGAAGTATAACATTTCGCCGCTGGGGGGGAGTGCTGCTGCTTCTGGTGGGGGGGAATTCGCGGACGAGTCGTTCGGGAAAGCGGTGGGGGAGTTCAAGGCGCTGTTTGGCGGTGGGGGTGGAGGGGGGAAGAAGAGCGTGTCGAAGGGGCAGGTTCTGGTGCTGGTTCGTGGTGCGGACGGTGCGCTGGAGGCGTTGGTGCAGGCTGAGACGGGCAAGCCTGGTATGCGGTATTTGGGCCGCGTGCGCGACGAGCGCATCAGTCGGCTGGTGTGGTTGAATTATCTGGCTGGGAAGAATGTGTCGAGTGAGGGGGCGCGACAGAGTGTTGTTGATGGGGTTATGGGGGTTGTGGAGCGGCCTGTTGGGACTATCTAGCCTTTTCCTCTTTTTCCTTTTCTTTTCCCCTCTGTCTTTACTCAAGTCATATAGCTCGATCATCATGTAATAACATTTATGTATTTATGTATGTCTTCATTTATCACTTTATCTGACAGCCACACATCATCTAAACTCTGTATCAACCAAGCAAGCAAGGATAGTAAGAGTAGTATAGATCAAGCAGCCCCAGCAGCCTTCAACAAAGCAGGCAAATCCGCCTTCTTCGCCTGCAGATCGGAGTTCCCGCCGATATGCTTCTGCTGGATGAAGATGTTGGGGACGGTGCGCTGGGAGCTGATCTCCTGGAGGGCGTCTTGGAGGGCGGGGCCGTCATCTAGTATTAGAATATAACATTAGCTTATTTCTTTTCTTGTCTTTGATTCACTCATTGCCAGTGTGTATTAAATAGATAAACGATGAAATGAAAGAAGGAGAGGAGAGAAAGGAAAGGAGGAAGGAAAGACAAACCAATCTGATCCAGCTCAACAGTCGTGTACTTCGCGTTCAGCTCATTCAGGAGAGACTTGCTCGCCTTGCAGTAGGGGCAGTAGGATTTGGAGAAGACCACTATGCGCTTCTGTTAGCATTTGTTCATTTCCTCCTTCTTGATATAATATCTCCCCCTCCCCGTAAATCCATATCATATCAAACAAGTACTGTAACCTCATATTTAAACAAGTACTGTAAACGCATATTTAAACAAGAAAAGTAAGGAAGGACAACCACTAACCAACAGCATTCTCCCTAATCAGCCCCTCAGCCTTGACCTTCGCAGCGGACATGATGGCAGGTGATGATGGCGCGGTGCCAAACAGACGGGTGAAGATGGAGGTGAGGATTTTGGCGGTGTCGGTTGTGTCCGACTTCTTTCTTCTTTCTTTATGAAAAGATATGTAGGTAGGTAGGTAGGTAGGTAGGTAGGTAGGTAAATAAAGTTGGTTTGAGGGGGCGGTTGATTTATATGATGAGGCGGGGTATTATTAACGGTGGTTGCAGAAGGGGAGAGAACCCGGAGGTAAGGTAGGGAGGCTGACTGACTGACTAATCCATGAGGTGAGGTGAGGTGAGATGAGATGATGTGATTGTAGGGTGTTGGTCACGTGGTTGGTTGGTTTGGTCCGAGGTTCAATCTATACTACCTTGTTCTTGTCCTTGTCCTTGTCCTTGTCCTTGTACCTAGTAGGTACCTAGGTATAGTACTCTCTAGGACCTTTACTATATACTATACTATACTTAGTCGGAATACATGTATAGGTAGATAGTGATAGATAATGTATTCAATCTATCAATCAAACATTCCTATGGCAAACACCATCCGCTAAACCACCGCAGAAACCATGCATACTGACAGTAATAAATAAAGAAAGAAAGAAAGAAAAGGAAGATGATAAAATGTAAAAGAAGTAAAAGAAAAGAAAAGCTAAGGAAAGCTAAACGGCAGAGACAAAATGTAAGGCAAATAAAAAGGAGGAAAAAATCACATCACAATACAACACCCACATCCCCGCTTCTTCTCCGGCTCCGGCGCACTCACCACCGGTGGACTCCACCGCGCCGTCACCCCCGAGTGTGGCACCTCCTGCACCTTCGGCATGTGGCTGTACCCCGTGGCCGTGCTGACGCGGCCCAGGTCGGGGCTGCGCTGGGGGTCCGGCGAGGTGATGGACGGGGAGGGCGGGGGGAGCTTGGATTCGGGACGGGCCTGTTCTTGGGATTGGGATTCAGGTTTTTCGACCTCCTGGGCATCCTCCGGCTTAGCCTCTTCGGCTTTCTCTTTCTCCGAGTCGTGCGTCTTGTCCGGCGGCCCGTCCGGTCCGATGGCGAGCGGGGCAAACTCGCGGTCGTAGGTCGTCGGCGTCTTGCCCTCTTTGGCCCACTGCTCCTGCTGCAGGCGGCGCGCGTGCGTCGGCAGCATTTGCTGATCGGGCGGCAGCCGGGGGTCCGGCTTGTACATGGTGGCCAGCCAGGGCGGATCCCCTTCGGGACGGTTGACCGCCGTGGTGGGACGCGACTCGCCCGAACGGGTGGTCGGCCGCGCGCCCGAGACCGCCCGGCTGCGCGGGGTCGTCTTGCGGGTGCCGGCCGGCGCGGAGGTCTTGCGGGCCGTCGTCCCCGGGGTGTTTTTGCCGGAGGTCTTGCGCGAGGTGGCGCTCGACCCGCTGGGCACCCCCCGGCTGCCCGGCCGACTGTGCCCGCCGGACAGCGGACTCGCATCGTCCGGGGGACTCGCCGGTTCACTCGAGGCCGGGACGGGGATGCGGGACGCGCTCTTGTGCATGCCGGGGTGGCGGTACATCTGGGCGGCCGGCTCCTCGGCGGTGGTCTCCTCCGGTCGACGCCGGTCCCAATCGCCGTCGCGGTCGTGGTCGGCGTGCATGCCCAGGGCCGACGCGCGCTCCTCCTGCAGATCGGGCCACGCCTCGGCGGGGTCGGGCGGGACGCCGGCCACCGAGTACTCGCTGATGCCGCTGTTGCGATTGCGGCCGCGGGTGGAGCGGCCGGACTCGTGGGCGCGTCGCTGGAACATGATGGCGGCCTGGTGCAATTCCATGCTCTCGATGCGGGCGAGCTTGTCGCGGTGGATCCAATTCTCGCTCTCGGGGTCGGGGCTGTCCTTCAGGTCGCTGCGTCGCCAGGAGCCGCTGACCTGGCTGGTGTCGGAGTCGCGGACGTTGCTGCGGCTGCGACTGGCCGAGTCTTGCGCGTAGAGGCCGGCCTCGCTACCGCGTCGATTGCGGCTGGCATCGCGGCGGCCACGATACTGTTCCTGGTAGGCGACGCGGGAGAGGGAGGAGCTGCGGGAGCCTTTGGAGGTGCGGTCACGGGGGGGATGGGAGGAATCACGGGAGGAACGGGACTTGGAGCGGCGACTCTGGGGGGGGGGGGTCAATCAACTGAGGGGAAGAGAAGTATAGATAAAGGTAGAGAGACTCACACTCCGTCGAACGGGGACGGCGTAGTCCCATTGACTCCCATCGGAGGGGGTCCAAGTATCGGTGTAGGTGGTGGTAGTGGTAGTGCCGGCCATACCGGCGAGCCAGACCAGCTGACGGGAGGAGGGATATGAACCGAGAGCGACAGAAGGAAGCGATCAGGCCATGCCCGTGGATCGAAGGTAGTTGACTGAGACGATTGGAGAAGCCGAGTGTGGTCAATGGCCGGTCAGGTAGTATGAGAATAAATAGGAGGAATAAAGTAATAAATAGTCAATGGTACGAAGAAGAGAATCGTCAAGAAAAGATCCGAGTCACGGAGTCAGAATAAGAGTAATAGGTATAAAGAAAGAAAGGTGAACGAGAGACTGGGGAGAAAGAAGAGAGATGAGAAGTGAAGTGAGATGAAAGTGAGACGAGGAGTGAGGAGAGGAGAGGAGAGGAGAGGAGGGGAAGAAGAAAGAAAGGTGGAAAGGAAAGGAGTCAGTTTAGTTTCAAACGAGCGTCAGAAGTGTGTGGCTGGAGAGGAGGAAGTGTGGCTGTTGGGAATCCAAATTAAGATGATATTTATCGCCAGCGAGTGAGACAGGACGGGAGAGAAGAAGACAAAAGAGAAAGAGAGACAGAGAAAAGAAGAAGAAGAGAAGGGAAAAGATGAACGAACTAGTGACGAGGCTTGGCTCGATCATCCTATCCCAAAATACCTACTTAGTCCTATACTAGTCAGGAGTATCCCTCCTTTTACTTCCCTCGAGTCCCAGATAAATCCCATGTGTCCTCCATGTGGACAGTCATATCTGATCTTCTTTCGATTTGCATGACATCTCACATCCATCCATAATTAACCATAACCACAAACAATCAAAACAAGGTACCGTACCCAGACTAAGTATCATCTACCTCCGAACGTCCGAAGTCGAAGTACCTCTGCGGTACCAGGTACCTCCCACCCGCTCCCACCCACGGCTCACCAAAAGTACTAGGTACCGACTAGGTACCAATCCAGTCTAGCGGGCTGTTCCAGATAACCCTGCTGGATGGGTCTGCCCCCTCTGAGAGGTGAATGATAGGTCTTTTGATCGACCGTTGGAGTTACCGGGTCGGGACTTGACCTGTTCGACCTGACTAAGGTGCGATACGGGGTTGATTGGGATTAGCGTTTTGTTTCTATCTTAGTATAGTATAGTACTATACTATACTAAGGTAGACCCAGTGTTCGTAAGAGTAGTGTGGTGTAGTGTATGTAGTATGTAGAGTATGTCAACCTCCTATCCTAAACAATATGTATAAAATATGAAAAAAAAAGAAGAAGAAGAAGAAGAAGAAGAAGAGGAAGAAGAAAAGTATAATACATCACCCCACCCGATCCAACAACCCCAACGCCGCCTGCGCCTCCCGAATCAACTCCTTCCGCGCCGTCCGCGTCTCCGCATCCCCCGACGGCTCAATCCCATCCGCCTTGAGAATCACCTGCGCCAGGATCGTCTCGCTCAGCTTGCGGTGCTCAAACACCCGCGCTTTCTCCTCCACGGGAGGAGCCCGCGCGTACGCCTCACACGGACCCACCAGCTCCCGCCGCAGATACTCCCGCAGCGCCTCGACCTGTTCGCGCGCCGTCGCGAAGTTCTTCAGATTCGGTGCCGGCGGTGGCAGCGAGCTGCTTCCACTACTGGCGGTAGGGGTAGGGGTAGGGGCCGGCCGGGGGGATTCCGTGGGAGGAGGGGCAGTCGTCTCCTTCTTACTGCCCTTCTTCCCCGGCTTCTTCTTGTTGCGATTGCGGTTGCGGGTGCGGGTGCGCGTCGGCTGCTGCTGCTGTTGCTCGGCATTCTCATGCGCAGCACCACCACCACCTCGAACGGGAATGTCAACGTCAGACCCCTCGCTGGGAGTCCCCTCGCCCGGCTCCACCTCCGACACCACGCACAGCACCTCCGAGTCCTGCTTGAGGCCCTCGGAGCGACAGGGGACGGCGTCCTTCTGCAGGATGACGCCCTTGTAGAGGAGGACGATGCGCTGGGGGTCGGCCGTGCGGGTGACCTCGGCGGCGCGCTTGCGCAGCTGTCCGACCGTGAGGGTGCCGTCGTTGATGGCGTAGGCCGGGAAGTGCAGCTCGTAGGTGTGTTTGCGATGCTTGAGGAGGAGGGTGTCGGGTTCGTTCTCGTCGTCCTCGTCGTTGCCGTTGTGGCCGTCGTCCGGCGAGATGTAGCTGTAGTCTTGGTCGCTGACGTAGGGCGGGTTGGAGACGGTGGTGTAGGGGGAGGAGCGGCGGAGGAGGTTGGTGAGGGGCGAGTGCCAGACCATGATGATGGCGATGAGAATGCCTGCGAGGATAACGGTGACAGCGATAGGGGTGGTCTGGGCGGAGGATACCGAGAAGGATGTAGTAGATGAAAAAGAGGAAGATAACGACGACGCAGATGACGCGAGAGTCAGCAATTTAAGGTGAACAGATTGCCAGCGGGGACGAATCTGCCCCAGGAACAGAGCGTACTTGTCGCCGAGGGAGGAGAGGGGTGGGGGGGTCATGGACTCTTCTTTTCTTTCTTCTTCTTATTTTTTTTTTTCTTTCTTTTTATTATTTTTTCCCCCTTTTTCTTTAATTTTGTTCTCCCCTGTCAAGTGTTGAAGTCATGGATTGGTGACGGTTGGTGGTTCTTTTCCGCTCGTGTCGACAAGTTCGCACTAATCGGTCAGTCAGCCGGAGCCGCAAGGCGGACTCGACACGCCCGGGCTCGACACCGCCTGCCTGCGGTCTGTTTTGCCGTGGAAAAGAGTTCCGCACTTGCTTGCTATCGGTCATACCGGATGATTGATGATTGATGGATTAATGGCCAATACATAGACTAGATGAAAAGATTGTGCTGTGGCTGGGCTGGGCTGTGGCTGGGCTGGGCTGTGGCTGGGCTGGGCTGTGGCTGGGCTGTGGCGCAGTTGTTGGTTTCTGATCCTCTGCTACGCTACACGGGAGAATGTAGATAGGAAATATAGGTAGACAGGCGGAAATATAGGTAGGCATCCATCTAGATAGGCATCCATCCAGAGTCAGGCAGAATATGAATGAATGGCAGAACCAATAGATAGGCAATAGACAATATACAGGCAGAAAACAACAGTGAATATAGTAAAAATTTAGTATGTACGTGAAATAACGGTCATATAATACAGGGAACCGCCCATCCCGGGTCCCCCTACAGTCGCACCCCCGTCGGTCGTCCGTCCGTCCCCATCCACCGGGGCAGCGGGAACCCACCCCCCAGCCACTGTGGCGGCGTGGCCGTCTCGAACGTGTTGCGCACCCGGTGCGCAAACGACTGGAGGAAGGTCTCCTCCTCCGGCTCGGCGGCGGCGGCGGCCGACACCGCCCCGCGCGGGGACCGCGACGGTCGCACGGCGTCACTGCCTGACGTCCGGGACGAGGAGAACCCCCGGGGGCTCCCGCCGACGGGGCTCGACACGCGCGGGGACCGTCCGGCGCGCGACGTCAGGGACAGCGACCCCAGCCCGTTCAGCTCGCGCTCGATCAGCTCCCGGCCCTCGCGCCAGCCGCCCAGCCCGTAGCCGCTCGGGTTCGTCTCCAGGTCGTCCTCCTCCTCGGGCTCCAGGACGCCGAAGCCGCAGAACTTCTTGATGCGCCCGTAGAGGTTAAACATCGTGGCGGCGATGGGCAGCAGGATGAAGACGGGGAAGAACCAGTCGAAGCCCTTGCCCAGCGGCGTGAGGTCGATCGACTTGCCGAGGAAGTCGTAGAAGGTGGTGTTCTCGCGGAAGGCGACGGGCAGGAAGGTCAGGAAGTTGTAGGCGATCGGGACGGCCAGCCGCGCCACCAGGCCGGCGTACCAGCAGGCGCTCTCGCCGTAGGTGTTGCGGCGCACCAGGGCGCGGTTCCCCCACACCTTGGCGTCGTTGACGCCCGCGAGGGCGGCCCAGCACATGTAGAGCAGCCAGCCGGTGGCGGTCAGCTGGCGCCAGAAGCCCACGGGCTTGGGGTCCTTGTGGTAGGAGATGACCGAGAGCGTGACGACCGAGAGCCGCGGGGCGAAGGACTTGAACACCTCGGACCAGACGACGGAGATCGAGGCGGCGGCGCAGAGGGCGCCGAGGACGCGGCGGACGGCGGGGATGACGCGGGCGTACAGCTGGTAGCGCAGGTAGGGGTTCAGGACGCGGACGCCCGGGAGGATGAGGGCGCGACGCTGGGACTGGGGCAGCTCGAGGCGCTGGGAGGCGGCGGCGTTGATGATGGCCTGCATGTCGGCGGCGGTCAGGACCAGGCGATCCCACTCGTCGACGAAGCGGGCCTTGAGGTGGCGCTTGCGCTGGATGCGGCGGGTCAGGTCGGCGAGGTAGCGTTCGGTGATGACGGCGGGCACGGTGGCCGTGGCGTGGGAGGCGGACGGGCCGAGGAGGGCGGACTCCTCGGGGACGTTGGAGGTCTCGGCCAGCTCCTCGATCCAGTCCTGGAAGTCGCGGGCGGTGCCGGTCTTGCGGCGCTGCAGCTGGCCGACCTGGGCCTCGAGGCTCTCGAGGTCGGTGACGGCGTCCATGAGGTTGTCGTGGAGTTTGGGGGCGTAGGCCTGGATGCGGCGCAGGCGGCCGCTGACGCTGGCGTTGCGGAAGAGGGCGCGGGGGATGGAGACGAGGCCGTGGCCCATGAGGTAGATGGCCATGACGAGACCCCAGACGTAGGACAGGGCCATGACGACGCCCTTGATGGCGGTGAAGTTGAAGCCTTCCTGGATGGAGATGTAGATGAGGGCGACGACGGAACAGACGAGGACGATGAGCTGGTATTGGCCGTTGGAGCGGATGGAATACTGCATGCGCCCTTTGGGATCGCGATAGCCGGAATCGATGTATTCGCCGAGCAGGGGCAGGATGACCCTAACCGGTCAGCCGTTGTCGTTCCCTATGTTGTTGCAGGAGGCCGGGAGGGCCGGGAGGAAAGGGGGGGGGAAATACCAGGTGAGGACAAAGATCAACCAGTAGGCGATGCGCCAGGAGACGAGAATCAGGCGCTCGGGCAGCCAGATGGCGCGGGGGCCATCTCCATCGTCGCGGGAGCTCGAGGCGAGGTCAATGGGGACGAGGAGGATGACACCGGCGGGGAGGGCGAGGGCGAGGAAGACGGAGACGGAGAGATAGGCGGGGGTGGCCCGGAGGGTCAAGTAGCGGCGCAAGAGCAAGAGGACCAAGACGGAGATGATGAGGAGGGCGAAGGAGTAAAAGATATTGGAACCCACGGAGATGGTGGGGGCGGAAACGGAAAACATGATGAGACGAGCCGTGGCCGGAATGGCCTTCCTCGAGGAACGGTGTCGCGTGACCAGCCGGAGGAAGACGGCGGGGAAGAGGGATGGAGAGGGGGAGGGGAGGAAAGGAGAGGGAGGGGAGGGAGGGGAGGAGAGGAGAGGAGAGGAAGACGGAAGAGAGAGGAAGAGAGAGAGAGAGGTCCCAGGGAGGAGAGGAGGAGAGGATTAGGGGTGGAATTCAGCGGTTATGGACTGGATCGATGAGGGAGGATGACGAGTGTCGTGAGCATACTTTGCTGGAGGGGACGAGGGGAGGACTGGAGTCAGGGAGGAGAGATCAGAGAGGAGATAGACAGAGAGAGGAGAAAGAGAAAGAGGGAGGGAGAGAGGAGAGGAGAGGAGAGAGATAGAGACAGAAGAGAGAGAGAGATAGAAGAGGAAGAGAGAGAAGTCCGGTGGTGTCCGATCCTACTAGGTAGTTAGTGTGAGTTCCGTATCCGTTCGTTGTTCACATTAATTACATTAATTATTTCGCTTCTTCCTTTCATTTGACGGCCGATCGAGGAGACGCAACCTGAATATCCAGGCACGGCCCACGGGTGACGCAGCGGGGTCACGTGAGTACAGCCTTGCGCCGGATCGAGTTAGCCTATATATGTAGGTATGTAGTATATATAGATAGATAGATAGATATATTCTGATTGTTTATCAATTTGATGTTCTCTAGTGTTGAAAGTTATCCAGTGTTAAAAAGGTTATCCGGTAAATGGTGAATAACAGTGTCGAGAGAATAACAGTGTCGAGATACCTGGATCAGATGACGAGATCCATCTGTATCTGAGTATCGATGTAGTTCCCTATATATAGTACTCGGATCGACCATCCTTCTACCTTTGTACTCTTAATACTCATATATTTAATTTTATAATGCAGGTCATTATACAGTCTCGTTTTTATTCTCTCTCTCTCTCTCTCTCTCTCTCTCTACTGATGAGTCGGTTAGACTTCGACTAGACATGACGAGACTGACGACGTGATCCTGCGAAACCACCAAGTCTTGGCAGGTTCTTGCGTTCTCTCAGCCAGTCCCCTCCATCTGTAGATTTATATAAAAAATATAAAATAAAATATATATATATATATATATATATATTACAAGATACATATATTATATAAATATATACATTATATACATTATATAAATACTTATAAGGTACAAGATGTCCATCCACGATACATCATCAGTCTGGGATTGATGACGCGGGAGGTGATCCTCAGCCACCCGACCTGGGCGCCTGGAGTCTCAGGACCCACTTTGGTCCTGGACTCCTCGATGACTTGGTTTTGGTTTTATATTTTAGATTATATTTATATTTATATCTTCTTGACTATATTATAGGATCTTATTATTTCTTCTGAGATGATTCTTTTGGATGTCCATCCTGGAATCACTAGATGGAACCACGGAGATCCATTTAGCCCTGTCGATGCCCTGTCAACAGGGACCGGTCCCTGTCATGGATTTGATGGACTTGACAGATATCGAGGGTTTGGTTCTTTTTGGTCTATTTATTATTTCCTCTCTATATTTATATATTTATATATTTATCTATTATCTGTATTTGATCACTTTTATCTATTTTATCACTTTTGATTTATTCACATTGATTTATTCTTCTGTTGTATTTTTGTAGGTTGATACAACTAGTGAATGTATGGTGATGCCTGGTAGCAGGTGAATATGGTCACTGTCAGATGTCTTTCAGGATGAAATGACAAATACTCTGTCAGAGCAAGAAGAAAAAAAAAAATTAAAAGGAAAAAGATCAAATCAGAGAAGAAGAACTGAGAAATGATCAGGGTCTATTCTGTCTGACTGGAGCAGAGTCTCGAGTCCAGAGTCTCCTTGACCGGAGGAGGAAATTAATTCCTTTCCTACTGATCCGCCTTTTCTCTTCAACTCTCTTCTCAACTCTCTTCCTACTGATTATTCTTCTACACCAGCTGACGGTCATCATCCACGCCACCTCAACTCTCAACTCTCTTCCTGGTAAGCTCTCTCTCTTTTCTTCTTCTCTTCTCCATCTTCATCTGTCTTTCTCTCTTGTTAATCTCCACTCTTCGGTTCTCCCCTCTCATCCCATCCACCCTCTTTTGCTTCTCTTTTTTCTCCCCTCACGAGCCCGTGGATGCCTACACCATCCTGCAATCACTAATCTCCTTCACCCTCGTTGCTTTCTCTCTTTTCCTCTTTTCCCTCCTTCTCTGTCACTCTCTTCCATTCACAGTTCATTACACATTCCTGATCATCTCCAAGATCTTCACCCTCTCACCCTCTTCATCTCTCTTCCTCTCCTCTCTCCGGTCCCAATTCCCCTGTCCAATCCCTTTCCACCACCATTCCCTTAGTGCGACAAGCGTCGCTGCATCATCCCTGTCACTGATCCCATCCTTTCACCAGTCCCATCCGCCTTAGTCTCTTCTTCTCTTTTCCTTTCCCCCCCCTCTCCCTCTCCCTCTCTCCCTCACCCTCCCACCACCACCACCCAAAAATAATAATAATAATAATAAGAAAAAAAAAAGCCACTCGCCGCCAACGAACGCTGGTGCCCGAACGCCTTGTCTCCCCTGCTGCGTTGGTCCTTCGACCGTGACCTCCTCCTCCTCCTTCACCTCTACCACCACCACACACCTCTTCGTGATACCTTTTCCTCCCTCCCTCTCTCTCCCCGACCGCTCTTTTTCTTCTCCCTCCGTCAACCGTCCTCATCCCGCGACCACCCGTCCCCTCGACTTGTTCATCCCCGGAATTTCTTCTCTCTTTCGAATCCAAGACCGCGCTGAATCCTGTCGATCCCTTCGATCCCTTCGATCCCATCACCACCCCCGACAGACCGGGTGATCTGTGTTCGCGACCCCTCCCCACGCCCCACACAACACCACCAGCGAATGCTGGGATTCACTCCAGGCCTGCGCGGACTGCTCCTCGATCCCCATTGAGGGGAGGTTGCTGACATGAATCCCGCAAACTTCTCCAACGGTGGCGGGGGCATGCCCGCCGGAGCCAGACCCCAGGGTCAGATCCCAGTCCCGCCCAAGGTCGAAAATGGCCAGACCGTCATGAATTTTGTCGGCCAGGTCTTGCAGTCCCAGGGCAATTTCACCGGCTGGCGCGCCGAAGTGCCCCTCCGCGACCGCGCCGTCAAGGTCTATCAGATGTGAGTCCCCCGTCCGGTCGGCTTCTCGGCCTCTCCATCGTGCTGACCCGTCTCTCCCCCTCGCAGGATCACCTCCCTGCGCTTAATTCGTCCCCAGATCGATATCACCGGTGCCGCTCAGGCCGCCTTGACGTTTGAGCAAGGAGCCTTCACGCGCGCGAGGGAAAAGGTGGGATTGCTGCCGTCCATGTTCGTCCCCCGACTCCAGTGCTGACGACGATAGGCCGACTACGACAAAGAGTGTAATGATAAACTCGTCCATATCCGTGATACCCGCGCTCGGCAGGCGGCCGTCTTCCAGAACGGCATGATGAACCAAGCCGCGCCCGCCCCCGGCGCGCCCGGGCAATTCCCCCAGCAGGCGAATCGCCAGATGCAAGCCTCTCCCGTCTCCGGACCCCAGCAGCCCATGATGGCCATGAACGATCCCCTCCCACCCACCGCCCGGCCCAATCGTCCCCCGTCGCAGCAACCGCAACAGCCCCAGCAACCGCAACAGCCCCAACAACCGCAACAGGCCGCCCCGACCGCGCAACCCCCGCAGGGCATGCTGCTCCAGCAGCAGCAGCAGCAGCAGCAGCAGCAACCACAGACCCAGCCGACCCCCCAACCACAGCAGACTCCGCAACCCTCCCAGCGGCCCGCGCAGCGACCCGGTGGCGCCGTCGCGTTAGCCGACGATTTCAACGCCTTGCCCGCCAACGAGCTCGACGCCGTGAACCGCCTCGCCAAGGAGATATTCCACCGCACGGCTAAGGAGGATCTGGACAAGATCAAGATGAATCTGGCCAACATGAACCCCACCCAGAAACAGTACCTCCACCAGCGCGGCATGGACCCCCTCAGCTACTTCTTCCGCTGCCAGGCCCTTGCCCAATTTCGCAAGATGCGCCGCGGTCGCATGGACATGAACCGCAACCCCAACGCTCCCGTCGACCCCAACGGTGCCCTCATGGGCGGGGACCCCATGATGAACCGCCAGATGTTCCAGACCATGATGAACAACCAGCGCAACCCGGCCTTCGCCGTCAACAACCCGCAGGGCCTGGACACCTCCTTCATGGGCAACGTCGAGAACATCCAGGGCCAGCAGGCCGACGGCTTGCGTTCCCAGGAGGCCGGCCAACTCGTCGTCCCCGCCAGCTCGAACCAGACCCCGTTCAACGCCGCCCAGAACATGTTCCCGCCCGGTCAGTTTGCCCCGGGCGCCCCGGGGGGCCCGGCCGCCATGAACGGCGCCGGCTTGAGCCCGCAGTTCCTCGCGCAGCAGCAGCAGCAGCAGCAGCAGCAGCAGCAGCAACAGCAACAACAACAGCAGCAGCAGCACCTCCAGAACGCCGCGGCCGCCCCGCCCGACCGCACGCCCCAGTCGACGGGTGCCTTTCCGGCCCCCGCCGCCGCCCCGGCCCCCGCCCCGGCCCAGGCGTCCGCGCAGGCCCAGGCCCGCGCCCAAGCGGCGCAGAAGGCCCAGATGGCCATCTCGCAGGGCCAGGCGAATGCACACGGTCTGCCGCAGATGCCCCCGCAGGGTTCTCCGATGTCCATGCTCAACCGGCCCATGCCGCCGGGCCAGATGTCTCCGGCCCAGATGGCGGCCCAGATCCGCCCGCCGTCCCGTCCCGCGGGCATGGGCTCGCAACCCCCCACCGCACAGTCCCTGGGCGGTGCCCCCGTGATGCCGGGCCGGCCGCAAGTCGCGGGCCTGTCCGCGGCGGCGCAGGAGCAGCTGGCCCAGATGACTCCCGAGCAATTCAACGCCTTCGTCATCAGCCAGCAGCAACGGCGGGCGTTGGCGAACAATCAGGCCCTGGCCCGCGCGAATGCCGCCCAGCACATGGCCGTGCCGCAGAACCTGTCGCAGCCCGGCGGGCCGGGGCAGCCGATGATGAACAACGGGCAGGTGGGGACCCCCCAGCATATGCGCGCCTCCCTGGGTCTCCCCCCGCAGTTTCCCGGCATGAACGCCGCCCAACCCCCCGGTCAGATGATGCCCGGCGGACCCCAGGTCCCCCTGCCGCAACGCCACCCGCAGCAACAACAACCCCACCCGCACCCGCAACAGCAGCAGCAGCAGCAGCAGCAGCAACAACAACAGCAGCAGCAACGGCAACAGGAGCTGTACAAGTTCCATCTCCTTCGCTCCCAAAGCGGGGCCATCGAAATGTCGCCCGAGCAGGTCAAGGAGATGGACCGCCTCCCCTTCCCGCCGTCGCTTCTGAACAGCAGCCAGAACCTGGCCGCCGTCGTCCCCAAGACCGTCAAGACCTGGGGCCAGCTCAAGCAGTGGGCCACGCAGAACCCCCAGGTCCTCGGGGCGGTGGAGATGCAGAAGTTGATCGGCTTTCAGAAGATGCACCTCGCCCAGATGCTGTCGCAAGGCAAGGACCGGAATCCCGAGCAGGGGGCCGCGGGGCCCTGGATGGCCATGGGCCCCCAGGGCCAGCCGGCCCCGCCGTTCGCCAACCAACCGCCGCAGCCGTTCCCCGCGGGCCCGCAACCGCAAGGGCCCATGAACATGGCCGCCATGCAACCGATCACGCCCGCCAATATCCAGCACCTTCGCCACCGCTTGGGCCCGCGGGCGCAGGCGTTCAGCGACGAGCAGCTCCGGGACATGTTGCATCAGAATCGACAGAAACAGCTCCAGCAGATGGCGCAAGCTCGCGCCACCGCCCTCGCCAAGCAGCAACAGACCCCGCATGCCCAACCCGTCCTTCCACCGCAACAGCAACAACCACCACCCCCGCAGCCGCCACAGCCGTCTCCGGTCACCGCGGCCACCAATGCGGTCCCCGTCAAGGCGGAGCCGTCGACGCCGGCCTC
The DNA here is from genome assembly GCA_023619815.1 of Aspergillus neotritici. NCBI lineage: Eukaryota > Fungi > Ascomycota > Eurotiomycetes > Eurotiales > Aspergillaceae > Aspergillus > Aspergillus neotritici. Next base: position 216,800 of record JALZYL010000011.1, read on the forward strand.
CGTCCCGCAACCCCCCCAACCACACCCCCCGGCCAAGCCGCAACCCGCCGCCGCCGCCGCCAAGGGCGCCAAGGGCGCTGCCGCCAGCGCGAAACCCGGATCCAAACGCAAGTCGCCGCCCGAGGAGCCCACGGAGGGACCGAAACCCAGCCAACCCGCCGCCGTCGCCCCGGCCGCGGCCGCCCCCGTGCCGAGCAAGCTCGGCTTACCCCTCACCCGCGAGCAGCTGGCCGCGATGAACCCCGCGCAACGCGCCCAGCTGGAGGCCCAACTCCGGCGGCAGGCGGGCCGGCCGCCCATCCCCCGGTCCGTCGCCGAGGAGTCGTGGAACAACATTCCCGACAAGGCCAAACAACTGTACCAGGAGGTGCTGAGCCAGGCGCCTCCGTTCGAGCCCGTCTCCCTGACGCCGGCCGAAAAGAACAAGATGGCCCAGATCCTCCGCGAGTCGACGGATCTGTTGGCCCGCATGGACACGTTGGTGGTCTGGTTTTCGAAGCTCCCGCCGTCGCAGGGAAAGAACTTGCGGACTCTCCTCCAAATGGTACGTTCTCGACTGATTTTCCTGTCTTTTCTTTTCCCGGAAAGCACCCACTAACTGGCAGCCAGCGGATGCAACTCATGCGGCAGTTCAAACCCGGCGATGACTGGACGCTGAACGATCAATTCACGATCCCGCCCCAGTACCTGGAGCAGGCCATCGCGTACACCCGGAAGTTCTTTTCGGCCATGCTCTCCCGCATGAACCAGCACCAGAATCCAGTCGCCGGTCAACGTCCCGGGGCGCCATCCGGCGCACCCACCACGCAGCCGACCCCGCAGAACCACATGCCCGCCCTGAACGCCAGCAACCTGCAGCAACTACAGCAGCAGGAAGAGGCGCTCCAACGGGCCCGCCGCGCCTCGAGCCAGACTGCCGTGGCGGTCAACACCGCCGTGCCGCCCGCTCCGTTCGGCGCGCCGTCGCCCCAGGGGGTCCCGCATGCCTATGGCCCGGCGAGCAATCCGCCGCAGGAACTCAAATTACCCCTGCAGAAGAAACGCAAGCAAACCCACGCGGCCGCGACGGGGCCCCCGGCCGCCGCCGCCGCCGCCGCCAAGGCCCACGCGTCGAAGCCCGGGGCCGGCGATGCCACCCTGATCGGTGCCTTCCGATGCGAGGTGGCGGAGTGTCCGCATCATTCCCAAGGTTTTCCCACCCAGCACGCCCTGGACCACCACGTCGCGGAGAGCCACCGAGCGGAAGAGCCGATTGGTGATCCGTTGGAATTTGCCGTGGAGAGCTTCCGCATCGGGCTGGTGAAGGAGGAGGACAAGGGGGAGGGCGCGGAGACCAAGGTGGGCCCGGCGCCCCCGATGGATACTCCGCAGTTGTCGTCCAAACAGGAGGCGGTCACCCCGGCGACTCTGGGTGCGACCCCGATGGGCCGCCCGCCCAGTCAGTTTGGCGCCAAAGGCACCTCCCCGGCGTCCAGCCAGCAGCTGACGCCTCGGGGTCCCGCCGCCAAGGGCCTTGCGGCGTCCACCCCGAAGGTGGCGGCCGGCAAGGACGGCAAGAAAGAGCCCGGCCCGTCGACGGAGTCGGCGCCGCTCTCGGCTGACCCGACGCCGGCGACGGATCCCTGGGCGACCAGCGCCATTTCCTTGGAGGCCATCCAGGACACCTTTGCCGACCTTGGGGACGACGGGGCCCTGGGTCTCGGACCCATGGAGGAGTTCCTCAACGCCGACATGTTTGCCCCGCCGCACTCCAAGGACACGCCCGACTCGGTGGAGACGGGGGTGGCCACGCAGACGCCGAAGGACACGGAGCTCCCCAAGACGGACGATCTAATGGGCAAGATGGCGGACGCCGCGGACGACCAGTGGATGGACTGGCCGTTTGGGCCGAGCTCGCTCGAAGACGACGGGCTGTTCGTGAGCCAGGCCTGGGACGAGATTGACTGGGAGATGATGGATCGCCAGGATGGCGGTCTGGGCATGGACGAGACCCGGGTTGCCATCCGATCGTTATAGTCCCGACCGGAGGATGCGCGGCGATTCCCCTGTCTGGTGGAGTAATCGACCACCTCGTTCTGTGACCGATGTACCATAGATGCTGGCGGACCATTCCCTGGCCCTGGCTCTGTCTTGTCCGATCCTAATTCTGTTGATGCTGCCGGGGGGACGGGTTTCTCCGTTCCTTGGTCTGTTTCTTTACTCGTTCGCTTCCCGTTGCGTTTGATGATATATCCCGTGTTGTTTCTCGAACGAGGCTTTGATTGATTGATTGATTGGGAAGCCATTTGCTGTTGAATTAGCCAAGGCGTTGCTTGGAGCGAAGAAAAGGGTCACGAGTCGGATGGAGGACTGTGTACCAGACAGTTCATAATCCGCTGGATATGTCTATCATAATTTCTACTATTCTACCCATCTTACTTGAATCAGTAATAAAATACGAGTCATCATAAATCACTCATTATAATATTCTTCATCATAAATCCGTACAGAGACACATCGATATAGATACTCTGAATATGACGTAAGATCCACTAACCCCAACCGGCCTAGCGTGGAGAGGGTGATCAGCTGGCGATAATCAACTGGGGCGATAAGGTCATCGCGCTCTCTCTCTCTCTCTCTCTCTCTCTCTCTTCCTCCATCCTCTCTCCATCTCCCTCCCTTGATCCCTTCAAATCTCCCCTCACTCACCATGGGATTCCAATAAAAGATCATCCCTCCTCCATCCACCAGTCAGTCAATCAATCAATCAATCTCCTTGAACGGAGATAACAACACCCTTCCCCCGTCCACTCACTCAATCAATCGATCTCACCCACCGCTTGATAACACTTCACCAACCAATCCCTTCCGCCATCATGGCCAATAAAGCCGTCATTCCGTTCCTGGTCACGATGATGCTCGTGACTGGGGTGTGTAATACGATTCTGAATAAGTATCAGGTGGGTTGTTTCGCGTCGCTTGGATTATTATGAGTTGTTTGGGGGGAAATGGGTGGGTGGTGGTTGATTGACTGACTGACTGGCGGTTGGTAGGATATGCAATGTGTGAGGAATTGTGATGATCCTGATCCCGCGAGGAGGAGGCTTTTTGAACAGCCTGTTATTCAGACGTATGTTAGCTAATACCCCTCGTGAACCCTTCCGTTCTGACGGAACAGAATCCAAATGTTCGTTGGGGAATCCGGGAGCTGGCTCGTCGTCTTCCTGGCTTGGGCCTACCGACAGTATATCGCCCCCCGCTTTTCGAACCATGCAACCCCGTTACTCGCCGGTGGCTACAACCCCGTGCATAACGAGGATCGACTTGACGACGACGGGGAGGAGGACCAGACGATCAGCGGACCCGACTACGCAGACGACCCGTCAAAACCGCTGGACGAAGGACGGGTCCAACTCCAGGGCAGCAAGATCTTCCTCCTCGCGGCCCCCGCCTGCTGCGACATTGCCGGAACGACCCTCATGAACGTGGGTCTCCTGTTCGTGGCCGCCAGTATCTACCAGATGACCCGCGGAGCCCTGGTGCTCTTCGTCGGGCTCTTCAGCGTCATCTTCCTGCACCGCAAGCTACACGCGTACCAGTGGAGCGCTCTCTTCGTCGTGGTCCTCGGCGTGGCCCTGGTCGGTCTCGCGGGGGCACTCTTCGGCGACAACCCGACCCACGAGGCCAGCCAGGACAGCACCCCCATGGCGGTGGTCAGGACCGTCGCCATGGAGGCCCGTACCGTGGCGCAGACGCCCGAGGCGGTCAAGACCATCATTGGCGTGCTGCTGATCGCTGCTGCGCAGATCTTCACGGCGTCGCAGTTCGTGCTTGAGGAGTGGATCCTCGAGAACTACGCGATGGACCCGCTCCGCGTCGTCGGCTGGGAGGGTGTTTTTGGCTTCTCCGTTACGGTCGTGGCCTCGATTATCCTGCATTTGGCCGTGGGTCGGACGCCCGCGGGACGATATGGATACTTCGATGCGAGGGAGGGCTGGTCCGAGGTCTTTCACCACCGGACGGTCGCGATGAGTAGTATTCTCATTATGATCAGTATTGGGTATGCTTTCCCTCCTTTCCTTCCTTTCCATTTTATTTTACTTTCCCTTGCTTATCTATCTATAGTGGATTCAACTTCTTCGGCCTCTCCGTCACCCACCGCATCTCTGCCACCTCGCGCAGCACGATCGACACGTGCCGCACGCTGTTCATCTGGCTCGTGTCGCTGGGTCTCGGCTGGGAGTCCTTCAAGTGGCTCCAGGTCGTCGGGTTCGGGCTCCTTGTCTACGGAACCTTCCTCTTCAATGACATCATCCGGCCGCCTCTGAAGGCGTGTCTCCCTCGTTCTCGGGACGGGGAGATTTTACTTCCTGAGGAGCCGATTGAGCATATATAACGCAGTTGGCAGTGATATCTTTCCCTCTCTCTCTTTTTCTTCATTTTCCGTTTTCTTTTCCTTCCCTTTTTGGACTACAATAACGATATTTCCCTTGAGAAGTAAGGGTTCTTTGATCGGCGTTTTTGGGTTTCACGTTGACGTACGGTTGGTTTCATCCGTTCCATGGTTTCACCGGATCTTTCCGTGGTTTGTTTTGGGTTTATTATTGAGTTTATTATTGGATTGGTTTCATTATTTCATGCGGGTTTTAGAAAGGTTTTTATCTTTCATTACCTTCATTCATTCATTCATTCTTTTTTTTTTTTTTTTTTTCTTTATCTTGTTTTGGCGTGAATCTGCCTCATGTTAGTTAGCTGTATCAAATTGGTCTAGGTAAGAGAGCTATGCATGTACCTACCTAGGTACCGACCTGTAACGGTACTGAAAGAAAGACAGAGAAATAACAATGAGAGTTGGTTAATTTAGTATACTGTCTATATTCTGTACATACCTATTAGAGAAAGAAGCAGAAGAGGCAGAAGCACAGAACAGAGACGCAGAAGATGAAGGAGGAGGAGGAGGAGGAGGATTGCTCTGCTCTGCCCTGCCCTATTTATCTATCTATCTATCTATCGACCTTACCTCTAACTGATCTCTCTAGTTTGTAGTTATTGCTGTGCACTAATACTACTACTACTACTACTACTACTACTACTACTACTACTACTACTACTACTACTACTACTACTACTAATAATAATAAGCTACTATATATACTATATTATACTACTACGTACCTAGCAATGACTTTGTGGTTCTCTAGGTATGTACCTAGGTAGTAAGGAAGTGAGTTAGTTAATGAGCAAGGAAGTGAGTGAGTGAATGGCTGTGAAGTCTATGTCCTTGGTATGTAGTCTGTATGTAGTCTGTATGTATGCATTTATCCAAGTTCTAAGTGAATAAATAAATAAATAAATCATGGTGTACATTGGAGGGGATTGTACAGGGTGGATGGGTAGATAGATAGATGGGGTGTAGATTCTTGTAGATGGTAGTAGATTGTAGGCAGGTAGGTAGGTAGATTGTAGGTAGGTAGGTAGGTAGCGGGTAGGAGTAAACGAGTATAGATCAACGAAGGAATGAGTAGGTGAGTGAGTGGTGAAAGAGTGGGCGTATCAACTAGACAAGGACGTAGAGAGCGCACATCTATTTCAACCACCATCAATCAGTATACTGATCAAGTATAATAAATAATCTCATAAAGGTAAAGGTAGATAAGGAGAAAAAACCCACCAAAGAAAGCCCAAAAATCATCGACAGCCAAAAGAACAGATTCTACCACCATCAGTTCTAAGCTCCATCACGGGGGCAAAAAAAGTAGGAATACAACACACATTCAGCGTAGTCTTCCCCCGAAAGTATTTCGACTTCTGCACCGCAACAATCGGCAACTGCAGCATCATCGCGCCGAAACCATACCCGCGGAGCTTCTTCGTGATGCAGCCCATGACGAGCTCGTGGGCAACGGCGCTGACGAGGAACGTGATGACCATGGCGACGGGTTTGGAGAACTGCGAGAGGGACGAGAAGTAGACGTGTCGGCGGAGGAAGTGGTGCACGGGGATGTTCCATTCGCGGGAGAATTCGAGCCTATTATCATCATTATTAGTATTAGTATTTGATGACGATGGGAAGTTGGCAAGGTACATACCAATCGCAGGAATTCCACCAGTCGGAGTAAAAGTGTCGGTCCGCGAAACAGGTCAGCTCGGCGAATGCGCCCAGCACGTATTCGAAGATGACAAGGAACACCAGCAGGAAGGTCACCATGAAGGGGAAGAGGAGCATGCTGATCGTTTCGGCGAGGATGAGCGCCCGGTCGGTGGGGCTGTTTGTCTGGTGCAGCTGGACGTTGGCCTCGCTGAGGACCGGGAGGATGAACTCCTCGCTTGTGAGCGTCAGGAGGAAGATGCACCCGAACACGGCCAGCGTCTTCAGCGCGACCTCTGTCCAGCTGCGGGTGGGGCTGCGCGGGTACTCGAGCTCGTAGCAGAGGGTCGGGCAGAAGCTGAAGTCGACGTAGTTGGCGAGCGTCAGGTTCTGCGGGTAGGTGACGTTGCCGAGCGGGGAGGTCAGCTCTTTGGCGAGGTCTTCGCGCAGCTCGACGATCGAGTTAGAGCGTCGCTTGGATGCCGGTTGTTGGGGCTGTTCGTGCTGCGACCCGCGTCGGGGGGATGTTTCGGGGTAGTGCACGGCGGCGGCCATCGAGGCGCCTTTGGTGTTGCTGCTGTCGAGGGAGGAGAGCCGGTGCTGCGTTTCGCTGAGGTGGCCGTTGTAGAAGCCGTATGAGTGGATTTTCATCAGGAACGTCAGCGTGTGCAGCGTGAAGAAGACCTGTGCCGTCCAGGTCCATTGCAGCATGAAGGGCCAGCTACGCTCGTTAGTTCGTGGTGCGTGTATGTACTTTGGAAGAACTTACTTCACCCACAGCACCAGCCAGGCGGCTTCGAACAAACTCTGCAGGACCATCCCTCCCTTGGACCACCGCACCGTTCCACGCTTGAATATATGCTGCAGCGGCAGGCTGATGCCACTGCTAACGACCATCGCCAGGTCGCTGAAGCCCATGGACCACACGTTGGCCGACAGCAGCGTCCACACGCGCACGCGCAGCGGGGACCCGGTGTCCTTGATGTTTCGCAGCATGGTGGTGACGACCATGATGAACAGGCTGATCCAGAACAAAGTGAAGAATCCGCGGAAGTTATGGTAGTCGCTGCGCGGATCAAAGTGCGAGACACGGGGGACATAGTCGATGCTGTAGAAGATGCGGTTGCGGGCGCGCGCCTGCTTGCGGGCGGTTGAGAGCGAATGCGCCGATGGGGGCGCATCATCGGCCAGGGGAGTCGAGCAGCCACTGCGTCGTTCACTGTTAGCCAGAAATTCCACCCCGGATGTCCCATTTTATTCGTCCCGATCGTACCTGGAATCCGACGTCGTGCGCTCTAACGGTTGATCGCTGGGACTGTCTGGCTTCTTCATGCCCGGGACGGCGCGAGGCCGTACCAGACCATTGCCCTGAGAAACCGCGGTAGACATGTTCAATGGAGTGGAGGAACGACAGTCGTCGTTGAATTCACATTGGTTCCAAAAAGACAAATATATATGGTGGAGCCTTTCACTGAGGCCAGACTGTCTTATCAGGGGATAGAGTAAGCAAAGCCGCAACCATCCACGGTCTCAGTACAGTCCAGTACAAGGCAGTGCTGAGCAGGCAAACACATTCATCGAATCATAGAATCATCCAAGAAGTACAAGCGATGCAGGGGGGGCGGGGGAATTAAGAAGGCAGTCCAATTGATGGCAGGATTGGAGTATGGATCTGCAGCTGCAGAAGAACAAGGGATGATACACTCACGTCATTCCACTCAATTTAATACCCGCCCCGGATGCATAAAGTGGATAACTCGGAGGATGCATCCAGGCGGTCTGGTCGGAATCTGCGGGCAGAAATTCCCAGGCGGTGTTGTTTCTCCTGCCCCGTCTCTCAGGCACACAATATCACGTGGCCACCGGGGACGAATCCGCGCTAAACCCGAAAGAGAGGACACATCGCAAGCCTGAGGCCAGACGGGCGGCGGCTCAAACGTTGCTCTATTATTATCGAGAGATTCATCTCCCTGACTTCATTCCGTCTTCCTCCCACCTCTCTTCTCCCCACGCTCCGTGCCTCTCTTTCGACTTTCCCTTCCATATTCTTTCCTTCTGGAATTGTGCGGACTGGTTCCTCGCATTCCTCCTTCGTTTCCCCCCTCCCCCTTTTGATATTGTTCGATCCCCTCCGCCCCTCCCTCCTTAACCCCCCTACGGGGTCTGCGCGACCGCCGCCATGACATCCCGTGAGTTGTCCTCCACGCGATCAGACAGGACTGCTCGTGCTTCGTCTTCGTTATTGCGGTTGGGGTCTAACGAATTGCTCATCAGTCAAACAATTCATCCGGAACGTTCGTTCGGCCAAGACCATCGCCGATGAGCGGGCCGTCATTCAGAAAGAGAGTGCCGCTATTCGGGCCTCCTTTAGGGAGGAAAGCCATGACTCCGGCATCCGGTCAGCATTGATTCCGCCCCCTTCCCTCTGACGTCCGTCGAATCCGTCTCATATCACGAACAGGAGAAACAACGTGGCCAAACTACTCTACCTCTTCACCCTGGGGGAACGCACGCATTTCGGCCAGATCGAGTGTCTGAAACTGCTCGCCTCCCACCGCTTCGCCGACAAGCGACTGGGCTATCTGGGCACCATGCTACTGCTGGATGAGAACCAGGAAGTCCTGACCTTGGTCACGAATTCCCTCAAGAAGTAGGCGACCCCGTCGGACAACAACCCCAGGGGCCCCGCTAACCGATGCAGCGATCTCAACCATTCCAACCAATACATCGTCGGCCTCGCCCTGTGCGCCCTCGGAAACATCGCCTCGATCGAAATGTCCCGAGATTTGTTCCCCGAAATCGAGAACCTCCTGTCGACCGCCAACCCATATATTCGGAGGAAGGCCGCCCTGTGCGCCATGCGTATATGTCGCAAGGTCCCCGACTTGCAGGAGCATTTCTTGGAGAAAGCCAAGACCCTCCTGTCGGATCGGAACCACGGCGTCCTGCTGTGTGGGCTGACCTTGGCGATTGACATGTGTGAGGCGGAGGAGATGGAGGAGGGCCAGGAGGGCGTGATTGAGATGCTCCGGCCTCTGGCCGGCGGACTGGTGCGTGCGCTGAAGGGGTTGACCACGTCTGGCTATGCCCCCGAACATGACGTCTCCGGCATCACGGATCCCTTCCTGCAGGTCAAGATTCTGCGCCTGCTCCGGGTTCTGGGACGAGGCGACCCCGCGACCAGCGAATTGATCAACGACATCCTGGCCCAGGTCGCGACCAACACCGACTCGTCCAAGAACGTCGGCAATGCCATCCTCTACGAGGCCGTCCTCACCATCCTGGACATCGAGGCCGATTCGGGTCTGCGGGTCTTGGGAGTCAACATCCTGGGCAAGTTCCTCACCAACAAGGACAACAACATCCGCTACGTCGCCCTGAACACGCTGAACAAGGTCGTGGCCATCGAACCCAACGCCGTGCAGCGACACCGCAACACCATCCTGGAATGTCTCCGCGACCCCGACATCAGTATCCGCCGGCGTGCGCTGGACCTGAGCTTCATGCTGATCAACGAAAGCAACGTGCGGGTGCTGGTGCGGGAGCTCCTCGCCTTCCTGGAGGTCGCCGACAGCGAGTTCAAGCCGGCCATGACCACCCAGATCGGCATCGCCGCCGACCGGTTCGCGCCGAACAAGCGCTGGCACGTCGATACGATCCTTCGCGTGCTCAAGCTGGCCGGGGCCTACGTCAAGGAGCAGATCCTGTCCTCCTTTGTGCGCCTGATCGCGACCACCCCGGAGCTGCAGACCTACTCCGCACAGAAGCTGTATGTGTCGTTGAAGGAGGACATCTCGCAGGAGGGCCTGACGTTGGCGGGGACGTGGGTTATCGGCGAGTTCGGCGACAACCTCCTCCAGGGCGGACAGTACGAGGAAGAGGAGCTGGTCAAGGACGTCCGCGAGAGCGACATTGTCGATCTGTTCAACAACATCCTCAACAGCACCTACGCCTCGCAGACGGTGGTCGAGTACATCATCACCGCGTCGATGAAGCTGACGGTGCGGATGAGCGACCCGACCCAGGTCGAGCGTCTCCGCCGCTTCCTCAACAGCCGCACGGCCGACCTCAGCGTCGAGATCCAGCAGCGAGCCGTCGAATACACCAACCTGTTCGGCTACGACCAGATCCGCCGCGGCGTCCTGGAACGGATGCCGGCGCCCGAGATCCGCGAAGAGCAGCGGGTGCTGGGCGCGCCGACGAAGAAGCGCCCGTCCAAGGGCCTCAAGACCAAGAAGCCGGCGAAGCCGTCCGAGCAGGACATCCTCCTCGACCTCATGGGTGGGTCCGACGAGCCGACGACCAGCCCCAGCGGCGCCGGGTCGCAGAACACCGCCGACCTGCTGGCCGACATCCTCGGCGGCGACTCGGGCACGTCCTCGCCCGCGCCGCAGCCCACAGCACAGCCGTCCGGCAAGAGCGCCATCATGGACCTCTTTGGAACGAACGGAGGCTCGCCGTCGCCGCAGCCGCAGCCGCCGTCCGCCGACCTCCTATCGGGTCTCGGGGGCGCGACGTCGCCGGCCCCGGCGGTGGCGCACGTGGCCTTCAACAAGAACGGACTGTCCCTCTCGCTGCAGGTCCAGCGGAGCAACGGCGGCAACGCACAGATCACAGCGCGGTTCCGCAACGGGTCGGATTTCAGCCAGTTTTCCAGCGTGGGGTTGCAGGCGGCGGTGCCGAAGAGCCAGCGTCTACAGCTCAGCGCGATCAACAAGGCCGATCTGGATGCTGGGGAAGAGGGAGTGCAGATGTTGAAAGTGTCCGCTTTGTCAGGGGTAAGTTCCTTTCCATATATGCCTTTCACAATACTCTTCCATATTTTTTACCCGTTCAAACCGGTGATGTCACATATTAACAACCATGATACAGTCCCTCCCGCCTAAACTCCGCCTCCGTCTACGCGTCACATACGCGCAGGACGGATCTGGCCCCGCGACGGACCAAGTCGACTGGTCTGAGCCGTGAGGCTAGACAGAGATATATAGGCGGGGTGATAGAGGTGATAGCGTGTAGATGGGACAATACAATGGGAAGGACTCATCAAGGATCGGATAGGATATGGTGGTAGATAAACAACACGTACATTTAATCGCATCGATATATTTATTACCATGGTTATCACTTTGGTTTATATATGTAGGACTGTCCGGTTGGTTGGTTGGATTGGATTGGATTAGGGTGTTGCTTTGAGGGAGGTTAATGTAGACGTGGTAGTCTTTGGGACGAGCAACTAACAGGAGACAGTCACCCTGCCCAGAATTCAGTAATGGGGCTTTTCCCCATTGCCTGAGAAAGTGGACCACGGTCTACTGGACTACCTGCGGCACGTCCCGATTTGATGGGGCCGGCTTGGATTGCTGTGCTGCCCTACCTAGTAGATTCCAATAAGGCTCTTCCAAGCGCCAGTCACGCACCGAGGTCACAACATCAGTTGGAACACTGTTTTGGCACTTCTTGGTGGCATTTACACAATGAGGAGGTTTCCTTTCTCACGTCTCTACTATTTAACTCCACATTTGCGATGTCCAACCTACCTAGAGCGAAGCTCCTTGCCTCTTCCCCAGCACCGGACAATGGCCTCTGTTCCAATGTCCCAACCACGCGTTTTTCCTACCTCAGGGTTCTCTATCCTGGATCCCGGTACAAAATTCGAGGAAGAAACACTTCCTGATTACTTAAAAGAGCGCTACTATCCAGTCCACATCGGCGAGGTTTTCAATTCTCGATATCAAGTTATTACTAAACTTGGCTTCGGAGCATCTTCGACTGTATGGCTGTGTCGAGACCTGCGGTAAGCGCGTATAGATACTCTCTTGGAATACCAGCTGATGTTGAAAAAGTGAGGAACGCTATTTAACCCTGAAAGTGCATGTTCGAACTAGGCGACAGCTTCCAGAAGTGGAAATTTCGAACTACTTGAAAGCGAAGCAGGGCGTTCATGTTGGCGAAAAGTATATTCGGCTTGTCCTTGATTCATTTGAAGTTAATGGACCACATGGAACACACCCGTGTCTTCTATATGAGCCTGCTGGTATCGATATTCGTGATTATATTTCTTGTCTTGAGGATGATGCTCTACCGGAATGTCTTCTTCGGCCTGCTCTCCGATTCATTCTTGTTGCCCTGGATCACCTTCATCAAGCTGGAGTTATCCATACAGGTAAGAAATGTCATAATTCCTAACTACAATGGATACTTATTGATTATAGACATTCAGCCAAACAATGTTCTTTTGGGTATTGATAACGAATCAGCCCTTATAGAAATGGAAGAGGATGAGATTTCTAACCCCGCCCCTCGAAAACAGCTGAGTGATCGCATAATTTATGCCACGCGTGCGATGCCTCTAACCAGCGGTGAACCGGTCCTCGCGGACCTTGGTGAGGCGCGGTTTGCGAAAGAAAAGCAAACCGGTCTTATAATGCCAAGCGTATACAGAGCGCCGGAAGTGATGCTGGGTATGCCTTGGGACAATAAGGTCGACATATGGGCCTTGGGCCAGATGGTAAGCGAACAGATCAGAGTCTTTGATACGTACTAACAAATGAAGGCATGGACATTGTTTGAACAGGGTCATCTCTTCAGCAGTCAAAACCTTGACACTGAGCAAGACTACGCTCAGCGGTTTGCAGAAATGATTGCTCTTCTAGGACCACCCCCGGTCGAATTTCTTGAACGAAGCGAAGAGAGCATGAAGTACTGGGACAGAAATGGTAAGGATATACACGTTTCCTCGCAAACTTTCTAACCTGTTGTATATAGGTGTTTGGAAGGCGAACTCCATCAGAATTCCAGAGCAGTCGCTGGAACTTCGTGAGACTCGACTCCACGGCAAGGAAAAGACGCTTTTCCTCCAGTTTTTGCGAAAGGCCCTGCGGTGGCTTCCTGAGGAACGGCCAACAGCCATGGAGCTCCTTTCTGATGAGTGGCTTAGAGGGAACGATTATTGAACTCTGCTGTAAACGCGCCTTTGAAACAGTTTCTCTGTTGACAGACTGCGAGAGACTCCTTTCGTGAGTCTTGCAAATATCTGTTGAAGTTATAGGATTTCTTTATGTGGCGTCACTACTTTATGAACGATATTCTGGCCGCGCATCTTCTAAGCTGAAAGATAATATGTTCCATTTTGATATTCAAACCAAGCTCTCTATGTTCGCTTTCAAGGCAACCTCAAAGCTTACAAAGGAGTCTTGATAAGAAACGGCAGGTTTCAATAGACAGACGATAGATAGACATATACAAATAAATAATACTTGATAATGAAGATAAATGAATAGCCAAATAGATAAATAATAAATAGTAAACAGCAACAACAATAATATCCCAAGTATCTTACCTAAATAGCTGGTTATAACTTATACAAATGATAATGATAATAACAACACAAAGACCTCACCTCTATTATCTATCTCTTTACCAGTTGAAGATTGAAGAATAATATCCATTCTTATTCTTCATTCTTCCTGTCAATCAAGGATGAAAGATAGATAGATAGATAGATTTTAATCAATCAAGATAAAACCAAGCTGATAATGCCGTGATAAATAAGAATAAATGTGAAAAAAACTCCAAGGGGTGACCCTTTCTTCATCTTGTCTTGTCTTGTCTTCTCTTCTCTGATAGTAGGTAGTAGGTAGGAAGTACCTAGGTACATAGATACCTAGATAGTAAACATGACAATGAAATAAAACAAGTCCCATAGATAAAATAATGCTGTCATTGTTATAGTCAGTTATATCCATTCATGCTCATTCATAATCATAATCATAATAGTAATAATAGTAAAAAAGAAATCAAAATCAATCAATCAATCAAATCTCCATGTGCCCCCATCCACAAAATGACCAAATAGATAAATCAAAAAACACACGAGGAAATGAAGATGAATAATATAGTAGAATCAAATCAAGCATACGTCGACTGCCGTCTCGGCCCCATCGACGAATGATGATGATGTTGAGAATATCGGTAGTCCTCATAATACTGACGATGATGCCCGTCACGCTTGCTGTACACCACGTGCGGCTGCGTCTCCGGGCTGATCTCCCGCACCGTGTATTTGGGAATCTCATTATACAGAGGTTTGGAGGAGGAGGAGGCGTTCGGCGGGGGCGGCACGGGCGCCGTAGGCTCCGCGGGGTAGATGTAGCTGTTACTGCGGATGGGTTTGGCGGCGCGGGCGCTGCGGGAGGAGGATGACGGCGGCAGAGGTGGTTGGGGCTCGACGAGCAGCGGGTCGGGCTCGTCGACGATCTTGTACCGGGTGGCTTTTGGCGGGCTGCCGCCGCTGCTCTCGCCGGGCCCCATGTCCGGCGTACCGGGACTGGAGTAGCCCGAGTCGTAGCGCTCCATGCGGTATCTGGCGGCCGGGCGGGTCGTCGGGGGGTGCTCATAGACCATGTGGGTCAGGTCCGGGGCGCGGGCGCTGCTCTCGCGTTTGACCCGCGGGTGGCTGGCACCGCTGCTGGAGGTGGTGGCGTTCATGGTGGCGGCGCGGGTGGGCGCCGGTCGCGGCGGAGGGGGGGCGGAAGCGGTGGTGGTGGGCATGGGCGGAACGGTCTCGTAGGAGCGGCCGGGGCGGGACTCCAGGTGCTCGTAGGATCCGTGGCGGGAGCGGGACGAGCCCGGGTGCCGGACGGACTCGCGGCTGGAGCGCTTGGGGGTGCGTTCCCGGGTGCGGTGGGTGGACGGGTCGGGGTCGGCCGTGGACTCGTCGCGACGGCCGTGGGGCGGGGAGCGCGACGAGCGGTGGTGTCGGTGGCGGCGGGTGGGGGGCTCGACCTCGATGGGCGGGCTGGACTTGGTGCGGCGGATGTAGTTCTGGGCGGTGTGGTGCAGCTTGTCGTGCTTGGACTCGGCACGGGTCTCTTCCTCCTCGTCGTCGTCATCGTCGACGTCGTCGACGTCGTCCCGGGAGTAGCGGGGGTCGGGGCGGCGGGCGGTCCGGGGCTTGGACTTGGACTTGCGGCGGTCGGAGGAGGGGCGGCTGAGACGGACGTAGACAGAGACGTTGCTCCCGTCCGAGTCGCCGGCGTCGTCGGAGTCGACGTAGGGGGCGGTGCGCTCGTGGGACTTGGCAAAGGCCTCGCGGCGGCGCTCCTTGGTGCGGAGTTTGTCGCGGTCGAGGTGGTGGGCGCGGGTGCTGTCGCGGGCGGCGGTCTCCCGGGCGACGCGGGCGGCGGGGGCGGGCTTGGAGCGGCGCCGCTCCTCGGGGCGCGGACGGGTGGTGCGGTGGCGGGGGCCAAACTCGTCGTGTTTGCGGCCCGTGGAAACAGGCTCCTCGGTGAAGCGCATCTCGTCCTCGAAGAAGGAGTCGGGCGGGGCCCGCTCCTCGTAGAAGCGACCGTCGCGGAATTCGCGGGAGTGGGCGCTGCCGCCGCGCGAGGCCGCGGCGGCGGCACTGCCACCGCGGGCCCGCATTTCGCGACGCAGCTCCCTCAGACGCACCTCCTGGTCATACTTGAGGCGACGGGCGTCGTCCGAGAGCAGCTCGTAGGCCTGTTGGACCTTCTGGAACTCATCTTGGGCCTTGACGCGGAGGGACTGGTCCTGGATCTTATCGGGATGACATTTGAGGACGAGCTTGCGATGGGCGGCTTTGATGTCGGGCAAGGTGGCCTCTTTCGAGACCCCCAAGATGGCATAGGGATCGATATCCGGATCGGACATGGTGGATCGTGGATCGTGGATCGTGGGATAGGGAGTGGAGTGGGGCGATCGGAAGGACGGGAGAGAGATGAATTTATAGGAGAATCAGGGGCAAAAATCGTCCCAGAATCAAAAATCCGACAGGGGAAAAGGAGAAAGAAGAATAGAAAGGGGGAGGCAAAAGAGGCAAATGGAGCGAATGGGTTGAAGGTGACGTGGAGACCGCGCCGTGCAGTCGTGGACGGTGGCTTTCAATACATGAAGAAAGAGCGAGAAGACAAAGATGGATGATTTCTCAGCATGGGATGGGATCCAGGTGGACGGTAAAGGGGTCGGCAAGAACGGGATGGAAATGGTGCTGGTTTGGGGCGAGAGAGGGAGCGAATGGCTGAAGAAGAGAGAGAGAAGCAGGAGAAGAGAATGCGACGCGGAGGCGAAAACGGACTGCGCCACGGACTAAAAGTAGCAACACCCAAGAACAAGCAGAACGACCACGGGGTGTGGAGTTATGGTGGACAGACGATGGATATGGACCGAATGGACTATAGACAGAGAGATGGACTATAGATCAGATAGGTTATTATGTCTGTATGGGCAGATAGGGCGATGGGGAGACCACAGATAGAATAAATGACACTGAAGCAGCGGTGAGAAACAAACCCCAGATGTGCTCTGGAATTATCTAATCGAGGATAATACACTTATCCATATACTCGGATATATACTAGAATATCAAATATATAATATAGAATATCCCATCTCATATCACCAGAAGAACCGCCTGGCCCGCCCATATCACCTCATTCCTTCCGACCGATCCTAGCCTGTCGATGGCAAGAATGGTGCAAGTGACAAGTGAGGATGTTCACCTGGGAGGGGGGGATGACGGTTTCCCCACTGGATACTGGATACTGAGGGACGAATCAAGCGCCTGAAGCGGTGGATTTGTTGATTTGGAGAGAGGAACTGAGAAGAAACCCCGCAGGGACACGATCATGAAGCTGATAGGTCTCTGTCTGGATACTCTCCTGGATTTCCTTTTCTATCCTTGTACTATGTCATATCCGTCTGTCTTACCACTATTATTTCTCTATAATCATGATATTCTCTTAGTCTATACCTATTACTATTATTTCTATGGCTATTAAATACTTCTCTTATATCCCTCTATAGACATACGATTATTTACATATTCAATAGACTCCAATGACCCATGGATCCCTCCCGGTTCGTCCCGCATTGTCCATCCCATACCCCTCCATGGATAGGATTCGGCCACCTCAGCGCTTCATCATCACACTCTCCCCCCTGATCATGCCTATAAAATAGATCATCGATAATCTATTATAATACATGAATACTCCAGCCTCACAAGAAATCATCAATCATCAGTCAGTCGATCATCCCAGACCAAGCAAGTCATCTGCGCCAGACCCAACCACGTCCACCCCCTCCTCTTTGCACCTGCAACCATGGATGAGCCTTGTCAGGGAGTTAGTGAGTCGAGCTGACTGGCTGACAGTCGGTCCACTAGTCCTGCAGCCGTGCTTCACTTTTCTTTTCCCATGTGGCCAATCTCATGATGGGGTTTGGCGCGGAGAATAGAAAGGAGGGGGACGGTGGGGGGGTGATTGAGTAACCTGGATAGGAAAGAAACGTGTTTGGTGGTGTCAGACTGGTTGTTTTATCCTTTCGGTTTGTTTTATTTTATTTTCCTATAGTTTATTCTATTTGTCTATTATGTAGCTGTCTATCTATCTATCGTGGATTATCTGATCGTGAGGAATATTGGGTGGGAAAGAATGGTGATTTGTCTCTACCAGCCCGACGGTGGGTCTTTTGCCCCTCGTGGAGGCCACCGAGGCCACCAGGTCATTGCCCTGTGAACAGTATGATATGATAATATAATATATTATATTATATTATATAAATACCGAGGTTCCTGCTTGACTCGTATCAGACGAGGATCCCACCAACCATTGGTGCAGACTCTTCTAGAATGGTGCTTTCGGTCAAAGGTCCCTACGTCGGTACCTCGAGTACGTGCCAGAGCCTGCCAGGTGGTGAACTCTACCAACACACCGAGACTCCTAGGCCGTCGAACCTTACTCCAAACACTATCTCTCCAGCAGTCTGATAGGAGCTCGTAGTGAAGCGAGGCAAGATGATCTTCCATCCCTGACCTCCAAACTTGTCTTCATCAAACTCAAGTCCAGTCCCCAGATCAACCCCAGACAGGCAACTCCACATCCACCACGATAGGTGCATGAAACCGCTTGCCTCCCCGATGCGGATAGCTAGTGGCCACGATCGCAGCGTTGACGATGCACGTCTCCTGTCGTTTCAACGCTTCCTTCTCCGCCTCCCCCTGCGTGGACGACGCAACCAAATGACGAAAGACAACACTCTGGTCCGAACGGCCTAGCCACCCACCGGGAGCAGCCCCGTCATTCTCTATACGACGACCCCCCTTCCTCCCTGTCAAATCCACCAAACTCATCTTCTTACTCCCTGGCGGCGGGAGTGATTGCTTCTCCCCCGGATCGACCTCGATCGTGTTTTGCGGGGATAACCCCCACCGCACCCGCTCGCACCCCCGCGCCTCATGGACATGTCCACAGACCGCTAACAACGGCCTCACCCGCTGCAGCGCCTGCCGTAGACCCTTACATCCGACTGATGTAGATGCAGACGTAGATGTAGACTCACCTCCAACAAGAGGCCGACCATCGCAGTGCGAGTGAGGCGGCGTGTGCGTGACCATCACGTCGGTGTCCAATGGGATGCGGTCCCATAGAGACTCTGCTGCAGGAGTAGACTCGTAGCCAAAGGCCCAGGGGCCGGATCGCTGGGACTGGTAGGAAGGTGAGTAAGGGGAGCCGAAGACGGTGAAGACGGTGTTGGGGCCGTTGGGCCGGGTTAGGCGGATGAGGACAGATTCGTGCTGCAGGAAGAGGATTGGGGAAGCGGACAGAATGGCGTGGCTTTGTTGGTGGTTTTCATTTCTTTGTTGTCGTTGTGGTTGTGCCGGCTGTGGCTGTGGCTGGTTGGAGCTGTTGATGGTCGGGTCCAGGCTGATGTCGTGGTTTCCTGGTCGAGGCTTAGTGTTTCTCATATGATCAATCCGTTCTTCTCATACATAGATATCATATATAACGATATGTATGATTCGATACCATATCAATATACCATAAAAAGAAAAAAGAAAAAGATAGACCAACCACAAATCACAATCTTAACCTCATAATCCGCTCTTGCTATCCAATCCACCGTCTTCTGCAGCTCTTTCACACTCCCCCCGTTGGTCAAATCGCCCGCATGGATGAGCACATCCCCGGGGGGCAGTTTGAACCCCGCCTCGGACGGGGCGTAGGCGTGTGTATCCGAGACGCAGACGAAGCGGGTTTTGCGATGCATGGATTTATTTTAATTCGGTTCTTTCTTTCGTCTTTCTGTTTTTTTTTTTTTTTACGTCCTCCCGTCTAAGAGTAATGGTGTCGGCCTCGTACGGCGTGGCGGGGTCTTACCCTCGGTGTCACTGCCACTCATGTAAGGGTACTAAGGTAATGTCCAGCCGGTCAGATACCAACGGTCAGACTCTGCATGGCTGCGCCCAGGGATATAAATAGAGATATTGCTCTGATTCGAACTGCAGCAACTTCCTTGTTGGGTAAATACAGGTCACAATCCTACTCATGCGGAGTGTGTTGATCTGGAGCCATGAGTAAGAATGGGTCATTATGGGTCTGGTCTGTGAGATCTCACTACTAGTGTCCGTGGACGGTAACACTTCGTATTTCCAGAGTCCTCCTGGGTCACTGTGTACTACATCATGTGCACTCTGTAGTGATGCGATTGAACTTCTAGAATCGATCGAAGGTATGATATTCTTTCGAGGAAACTTCGATACCAACAATAAGCATCGTAAGCATCGTATCCCGATCCACGTGACCGATGAGATAAGCAGCCCCTCATCTCCTCCAGGACAGAAAAACCTTTGGATCTTCTATTCCCTCATGGCTTCATCTCATCGCACAGACGGCAGGTTTCTGACTATCGCTGTCAGACAGACCAGGCTGGATCTTCGGTAGATACTTTCCCCAAGCATCCAAACCTCGAAGAGGAATGATTCCGTCATCACTACTCTAGCCAGGGAAAGACAGGCCTTCAACCTGACTCTCCTCAGTAATGATGTCGATCGGCGGGTCCTCCTCTGCCAATCATCGCCCCGTCCAGCCAGCTATCGGC
Source organism: Aspergillus neotritici (assembly GCA_023619815.1). Lineage (NCBI taxonomy): Eukaryota > Fungi > Ascomycota > Eurotiomycetes > Eurotiales > Aspergillaceae > Aspergillus > Aspergillus neotritici. The sequence goes on from JALZYL010000011.1 coordinate 236,769, forward strand.
CTGGGATCTTCGGGTCGGCCGGATCAAGGCAGGTCCATCAATGCGTTACGAAGTGTACGACTACCACGACGACCACGAGCGGCAAGGTCTCAAATAATAATTCCCCGACTGGCGCTCGAGGAACCATCCCTCGCAGTCATGGTTTGACACTGTGTGACCCGACTCTTGTCACTCCTCACGTCCATCACGATTCCAACCTTCTGGCCTCGTGCGATTTGCTTTCGCGGATCACGCTCGTCCCCACCTCGTGGTCGTCTCGTCGTGTGGCCCGTCTCACCATGTCTCGGTGGAAACGCAGGACGAAGAGTCGCGCCGACAAGGATCGCAAAACCACAGATGTCGTGGCCGGTAGCTCCCCGTCCGACGCTCGGTCGACGGCTCTGGCCTCTCTCCGCGCCGTCTCGACCTCCCCGGAGAGGCCCCGCGTGGAAGTGCCGTCGGATCCCGTGGAGGCGCGCAGGCTCGCCAGGCGTCACGCTGAGTTCGGTCCCCTGGGCGATCCGGCGCATCTCTACACCAGCGAGCACCCCGGCGGAGAGATCCCCGACCCCGTCATCGACGACCCGCCGTACTTCTTCGTGCTAACCACCTACCTGAACTTCTTGGTCCTCATCTTCTTCGGCCACTTCCATGATTTCTTCGCCAAGTGGTTCTGCGCCGAGACCTACCGGCACCTGCGGTCCCAGAATGGTTACGCCTCGCTCTACAGCGACTTCGAGAGCTTCTACACCCGCCGGCTCAAGCAGCGCATCGACGACTGCTTCGAGCGGCCCACCACGGGCGTCCCCGGACGGCACATCACGCTGCTCGACCGCGTCTCGGACGATAACGTGTCGTTCCAGCTCACCGGGACTACCACCGACACCCTCAACCTGAGCTCCTACAATTACCTGGGGTTCGCCCAGTCCGAGGGACCGTGCGCCGACCTTGCAGAGGCCACCATCCGGCGCGATGGCATCAGCATGGCGGGCAGCTGCAGCGATACGGGGACCTCCAAGCTCCATGGTGACGTGGAGGATCAGATCGCCCGGTTCGTGGGCAAGGAGGCGGCCGTGGTCTTTTCCATGGGCTTCGTCACCAACGCCACCATCTTCCCCGCCCTCGTGGACAAGGGCTGTCTGATCTTGTCAGACGAGCTCAACCACGCCTCCATCCGCTTCGGCTCCCGGCTCTCGGGCGCCGCCATCCAGGTCTTCGCCCACAACAACATGGAGGATCTGGAGCAGCGGCTGCGCGAGGCCATCGCCCAGGGCCAACCCCGGACCCATCGCCCGTGGCGGAAGATCCTCCTCACAGTCGAGGGCCTGTTCTCCATGGAGGGCACCATGTGCAATCTCCCGCGCATCCTCGCCCTCAAGAAGCGGTACAAGTTCCACCTATTCGTTGACGAGGCCCACTCCATCGGGGCTATCGGGCCCCGCGGCCGCGGCGTCTGCGACTACTTCCAGGTGGACCCGGGCGCCGTCGACATCCTCATGGGCACCTTCACCAAGTCCTTCGGCGCCAACGGCGGCTATATCGCCGCCGACAGGGCCGTCATCAACCAGCTGCGCTGCACCAACGCCGGATACGTCTTCGGCGAAGCCCCGTCGCCCCCAATCCTGGCCCAGATCTCGTCGGCGCTGCGGCTCATCGCCGACGCGGACCCGCGGCATCCGGGCCACGGCCGCGAACGGGTGCAGCGGCTGGCATTCAACTCGCGGTACCTGCGGCTCGGCCTGAAGCGCCTGGGGTTCATCGTCTACGGCCATGATGACTCGCCCATCGTGCCGCTGATGCTGTACAACCCGGGCAAGATGCCTGCCTTCTCGCACGAGATGCTCCGGCGCAAGATCTCCGTCGTGGTCGTCACCTACCCGGCCACCCCGCTGGAGCTCTCCCGCGCGCGCCTCTGCGTGTCCGCCGCGCACACCAAGGACGACCTCGACCGCGTCCTGCGCGCGTGCGACGAGATCGGCACCGCCTTGAATCTGAAGTTCTCGTCGGGCGTCGCGGGCGGGCTGCGGGTGCCTCCGCCGAGTGACTCGTGGGTGCCCGGAGTGCCCAAGGGGGGAAAAGCTACGGCCGCGCCTTTGCCGATCGAACCGCCGCGGTGGACGGTGGACGAGGTGATCCTGCACAACACGCGGGATGCCAAACTCGCGTTGTATTAGGCATTTACATGGTTACGTTGGATGTTTTTGTTTCTACGTCCTGATGACGTATACATATAGCGATAGCGACTTTATTAATCATAATTTTAATGTTAATCTTATCCATATTGTTCGATATCGTCAAGTAATGCCGAGTAGCTAATACTACCTACTCCCTCTTCCAAGCACGTGGAAGTGAAAGAGGCCATGGATAGATAAGCGATAAGATAAGAAAGATTTACACGTGACATAGGGCTGAGACCCTCCCCCGTGACCGGCGCAGACCCAACAACCCGCTGAGTCATCCACCGGGGCGCGGCGCACACAAAGGGCTAAGCGACCCGTCGACCACTCAGCCCACAGGGCCACTCACCGATTTCTTGTAGGGTTTTGTGTTGCGAGAGATTCGAATTGAAACCTTGCCCACAACGACAACCACCCGCCGACAACCACCACCGCCCTCCCCCCCAACCTCCAACCTCAAGGGAGTATCCTAGAGCCGCGCTCCTTCTTTCGCTGGATATCCTTTTTGAAAAACGGTGATTGAAGAGCAGGATGTCCTCTACCGAGCCTGTGGTGCGTGCCAACACCTTTCCCATCTTGAATTGAATATTGCATATCCGAGATGTGTGCCTTATATCCATGCCGGTTATTATCTGTCGATTTGGGGGATTATGGGAATATTCGCCTACATGTGTACAGATGCACACGACACGGACATACGCACAAACCGGATTTATATATGAAGAAAATGCACGAATATGTGGACGGATTGGCTGACGGTTTTTGTATAGGTCGTCATTGACGGCAAGGGACACCTTCTTGGTCGCCTGGCCAGCACTGTCGCTAAGCAGCTGCTGAACGGCCAGAAGATCGTCGTCGTGAGATGTGAGGCCCTCAACATCTCCGGCGAGTTCTTCCGCGCGAAGCGTACGTTTATACCCTTTTTTCTTCATCACCCGAATCTGGTTCTTGGAGGTTCTTGTTTGTCGCGTGGATGGGGACGGGATCGCTGGATTGGATTGCATATGGATTGAAGAGGGGGGATTGCGACTTGAATATTGGATATGCTGTGAAGATGAGAAGAGCAGGCACACTAACTATCATACAGTGAAGTACCACGCCTACCTCCGCAAGATGACTCGTTTCAACCCCACTCGCGGTGGTGAGTCCTACCGACAATCCACAACCATGTGAAACACCACTGATCAGCCTAGGTCCCTTCCACTTCCGCGCCCCCTCCCGCATCTTCTACAAGGCTGTCCGCGGCATGATCCCCCACAAGACCGCCCGTGGCACCGCCGCCATGGAGCGCCTGAAGGTCTTCGAGGGTGTCCCTCCCCCGTATGACAAGAAGAAGCGCGTCGTCGTCCCCCAGGCCCTCCGCGTCCTCCGTCTCCGCCCCGGCCGCAAGTACTGCACCGTCGGTCGTCTGAGCCACGAGGTCGGCTGGAAGTACCAGGATGTTGTTGCCAGGTGTGTATATCCGTTGTTGATGAGGGAGACGAGAAAACTAATCCGGGATACAGACTCGAGGAGCGGAGAAAGGTTAAGAGCAGTGCATACTACGAGCGCAAGAAGGCCGCTCGTCGCCAACTCGTCCACGCCCAGAAGTCGGCGGGTGTTAACGAGCAGACTAAGAGCCAGCTTGCTCAGTACGGATACTAGATACCTGGTTGCGCGGCTGGTTGCTTGTGTCTGCTGTGACGTGGGTTTTTTCAAGGGTTTGGGAATCGCGAACGGTACTTTGCTTTTTCTTTTTTCTCTCTCTTCCTGAGGGGGAAATGGGAAAGGGAAAGGAAGAAGGAAAGAAGAAAGAAAAAAATTATAAAAAAGTTTGAACGGGAAACACAAACCGGAATAATGAATCGACCTTTCATCTTATATTTTTATCGTCCTCGACCTTTTTATTTTGCTTTTCATACATTACCACGGTATTTCGTCGAATGTTGTGATGCGATGGATGGGTGGAGGGATTGATTTCATAACCTTTTTTCTGCCCAGGAAGAAAGAAGGGAATGGAATCACACGGTATGAGAATGGCAGGTTATGATTGTTGTTCAAGGTAGTTCTGGTCCCTGTTTTCACTTTTTTTTGCCTTTTTATCTTTTCGTCTCTTTCCTTTCTTACGCTTCTCATGTGCTGTTCTGTTCTCGCTCACCCTTTGAGAATCTCCGCGGCTGTGGCGGGTTTTAAATCCAAGAAATATTTTCTTTTTTTCTTCTTCATCGTCCACGGAAAGAAAAGGAGTCAAGTCAAGTCAAGGACATGATATGATATGATATCAACAGGAAGGGGAAAAAGAATACATACAACAACAATGACAACTGATGAGCAAACGCGAATTCGATCAATGCCTGATGGCCATGTCCATGTCCGTCCCTTATCCCTTATGCGCGCGCACACATACTTTCTCTGTTAGGGGGAGTTATATATCCACCTACTATACTACCTACTGAGAGACCGGTCCGAACGAACGAACAAACGAATGTATATGAATCCTTGAGCCTATGCGACTATACCTATTGTCTCTCGTCTGTAGTGGATTTCCCTGGTTATCTAGCCACGTATTACCTACTACCTGCTGTCTACCTATCATGGCGTAGATGGTAGACCCCGAAGTTATACAAGTCGGAGGTATGTACAGAGTAGATAGGCCGAGGTATACCTAAGGAGTACCTATATATATCCTAGCTATTCCTAGCTATAGCCCAGGCTATATGTATTGAGTAGGTAGTCGGACGACCGGGCGCTAGGATAGAATGGCCTAGTCAATGATGAGCGACTAGTCTGGTTAGCTGTACCTTGGCTGGAACTTCCCCGCAACCACTTCCTTCGCTTAGTATATAGTAGCGGAGATAGCTGAGTGTTGGATGATTGTGGTATATCTAGGTACTGAGTCGGGGTACGTAAGTGTATACCTGAGGTATCTAGGTGTCAGTAAGTGTGGACCTGGTTAGTAAGGTGGCCAGTCATCTGGTGGGGATGTGGTTGTAGGTCAGCTGTACCCCGTCAGTTGTTGGGGTTTCCATGTCGATTAATGCTATTATGCGTACGCAGGCAGGTAAAAGTACGTAACTATTGGGATGGTGCATTAGTATTGGTTTGGATTGAACACGTATGACCTGTTGTGATCATGGATATACCTCGTAGAAAGTACCTGGGTACCTGGGATCCTAGGTACCAGGTACCCAGGCACCCAGTAGGTCAAGGAAGATAGAAGTTGGAGAATCAAAGAAGATTCTAGTTTTAGTTCAAATAACAATTACTCAACTCATCAGTATGTCTAACATAACTAGAAACTGTGTCGTGAACAATTAATCGGCTACTTATCCGACCCGCCTCCGCTCCCCGCGGTCCGACAGCGTTTCCCCCCATTCCCGCCTCTCTTCCACTTCCTTTCCCCCGCATATTTTCTCCAACCCTGGCGCTTCATTCCCTGAACCCTTTCTCCAGTCCCCTCCCCTGCCTCTCATTTCTCCCCTCCCCTCTCCCCCCTCTCTCCTCTCCTCTCCTCTCCTCCCCTCCCTCATCCTTCTCCCCTTCCTTACCCCTTCCTTCCTAGTTCTTCCTCCTCAGCTACGACCTGCAACTACTCTATACGCTGAGCGATCCCATTGGCATACGGGTACTAAACCTTGCCTAACCACCACCACCACTACTACTACCACCTGTCATCTCAAACTTAAATCCTCTGGTTGGGTGTCCACCTCAGTATACATTATGTCATCTGCCAAATCGCGTCTTTCTGGTTTATTGGGCCATTTCGCCTCGTCGGAACCTCCCCGCTACGAGCACAATGTTAACTTTCACACGCTCTCGCCCACGTTTTTCTTGCCTCGTGCGGCGGCCGTAGAACCGGAGGTATCTCTTTCTCTCACGTTACAAAAACCTAGAAGAGGAGAGGATTGATGGCTGACTATACCAGGCTGAGGCTATCTATCACGTTACCGCCAACAAGCAGGTCTTGCGCAGGTCGTATATAGAGACGGCGGACAGGGCACGCGGTCTGGCATTTTATCTGAAGAAGCACGGGTACAAGCGAGTCGGCATCTTGTGCCCGAATACGCCGGCTTTCTTGGAATCCATCTATGGAATTGCTGCCGCCGGGGCGGTCAATGTTTGTATGTTGCTCTTTCTCCCTCCCTTGCTTCCCCTGCCTCAATCCTAATGAAAACAGCCGTCAACTACCGTCTGAAAGAAGACGACATCGACTACATCTTCAACCACTCCGACGTGGATGCCATCATTGCCGATCAGGAGTATCTGCCGCTTCTCCAGACCTTCCGGAACGCAAGGCCCTCGTTCCCCGTCATTGTTGACACCGACACCGACGCCACCGAGGGCCAGCTGTCCGGCCCCTTCGACGAGGCCGTCTTGGAAGGCCTGCAGCATGATATCGATACCGGATCCCACGGTTGGGCCGGCCTCGAGGCCCAGGCGGCTTCCGAAGACGATGTCATTGCCTTGGCCTACACCAGTGGCACGACTGCCCGCCCCAAGGGTGTCGAGTTTACCCACCGTGGCTGCTACCTCGGCACCATGGGCAATGTGATCGAGTCGGGCCTCAATGCGCAAAAGGGCCGCTGTCGCTATCTGTGGACTCTGCCCATGTTCCATGCCATGGGTATGTTGCTTCCCTAGAGAAAATAAAGAGGAAAATCTAACTATTAATAGGCTGGACCTTCCCCTGGGCTGTCACGGCTGTCCGCGGCACCCACTACTGTCTGCGCAAGATCGACTATCCCGAGATCTGGAGACTGCTCAAGCAGGAGCAGGTCACCCACTTCAATGCCGCCCCCACGGTCAACACCCTGCTCTGCAACGCCCAGGAGGCCGAGCGCCTCTCGCACCCCGTCTACGTCACCGTGGCCGCCAGCCCGCCGTCCCCCCATCTGTTTGAACAGATGACCGGGCTCAACCTGCACCCGGTCCACGTGTACGGCATGACGGAGACCTACGGTCCCATCACCAAGGGGTACCACATGGCCTCGTGGGAGAATCTGCCGCGCGATGAGCGGTACAAGCGCATGGCGCGACAGGGCCACGGGTTCGTGACGAGTCTGCCGGCCCGCGTGATCAAGACCGAGGTGCCCGAGGGGACCATCATTGACGTGAGCCGTGACGGCAAGGAGATCGGGGAGATCGTTTTCAGCGGGAACATCTGCGCGCGCGGCTACTACAAGGATCCCGAGGCGACGCGGAAGCTCTTTGCGGGGGGTGTGCTCCACTCGGGCGATCTGGCTGTGTGGCACCCGGACGGGGCGATCCAGATTATGGACCGCGCCAAGGATATTATCATCAGCGGTTAGTTCCTTGTCTTTTCTTTGGTTTTGCCTATTCATTCTCCCTCTTTATATATTTATTATACCGTCAGTTATTAATTAACGGTTCCAGGTGGCGAAAACATATCCTCGGTCGCCCTCGAGTCGATGCTGGTGACCCACCCCGACATCCTGGAGGCGGCGGCGATCGCCGTCCCCGACTCGCACTGGGGCGAGCGTCCCAAGGCCTACGTGACGGTGAAGCCCGGCAAGCAGCTGGAAGGGTCGGCGGTGATCGCGTGGGCACGGACGTTCAGCGATATCAGCAAGTTTATGATCCCGCGGGAGGTGGCGGTGGTGCCGGAATTGCCCAAGACGAGCACGGGCAAGGTGCAGAAGAATGTGCTGCGGGAGTGGAACAAGAGTGGTCGTTAAGGGGAGAGTAGGTATAAAGGGGTTGACCATCTGTATATAGTAGCGTGTTGCGCATCCTGTCCATAGATCGTCGGTTTAGATCGAGCGGGTGATGAGAAATGGATATATATGATTTCTTATTATGATTGATCTATAATGTTAGAGTGCTAGACTGAGCTCAGACCAACCGGTCCAATCATGGCACGGGACCATCATCGTCAGCTGCTCCTCTTCTCTTCCTCCCTCTCTTCTTCTTCTGTTCTTCTCTTCTCTTCTTCTCTTCTCTTCTTCTCTTCTCTAAGCTCGTTCTTTCGATACAACTATCTACTGACATCCACCGACCAAAGCCGAGGAATGGCTGTGTCCGACTGTAAATCCTGACAAATCCGACCCATTTGCCCCCCATCCCCACACCTCTTCCCTTGACGGGAGACCGGACTTAGTGAGTTAACCGCCGCCTTTCCCTTCCATCATCCAATCAGTCACCCTCAAGATTATCCTCCCTGGTCGACTTACGGTTATTGTCACGATTACTATTATTATACTCTTCTCTTTTCATCTCTAGCCTCCTCTCCGCTGACTCCTTCTGGATAGTCTCGTTGGATAGATAGAGACATATCTTGTCCGTTATCTGTCTCTCTGTCTTCGTTCCTCTTTCTCCTCCTTCCTCCCCCACAAAGAACTCCGACGTCCACCGACCGACCGACTTTTTCTCTTGCCTGACCTGCCACCATCGACGGTCTTCTCCCTCGCTTCTCCATTCGTCGCTTCGTTCTTTCCCTCCCTTACCTGGGCTACAACCTCACTTCGCCTTGCCGTTACCGCTGCACGCTCCTCCCCTCCGAACGCGCGTTCCTCATAAGCGCCCAGCCCACCCCTTCATCACCGCCCCCTCCCCTCCCTCGCCTCCCATCTCCCCCGCTCTAGATCGCCGATTATTATTTTTTTTTCCTGCCGCATCTGAAGGGCTGATTGATTAGCCCTGGAAGCTGCATTCGTCCCCATCAGGTACTCGGTTGGGTTGAACCTGCAGTCCCGACCTCCGCCCGACCACGCCTGGACCTCGACCAGTCTCATGGGATACCTTTCCATGCCGGTCACTTTACCCCGTGGATGACTTCTGCTTAGACCAGAGGGGATTCCAGAATCTCTGGCAATTTACGTTTCGACAGAGATCAAGGTATAACAAGAAGAAGAAGAAGAAGACAGTCGCGTGGCGACATCCCTCAAATGGCCCGCTCACGACAGCCGGCTCGGTTTTCGAGCGAAGCCCCCTCCGAATCCTCCTCCGCCACCTCCCCCGACCGCAACGTCGACGACGATACCGACTTCTTCACAGCCCAGGCCAACGACTCCCAATCGTCCATCGGCGTCGCAAATTCCCGCGACCTCCACCTTCACGATGACGTCGACATGATGGTCCCGCCGATCGCCCGCCTCCCCCCCGAGATCCTGATCGCCATCTTCGCCAAGCTCAGCGCGACGTCCGACATGCTGAGCTGTATGCTGGTCTGCCGCGGCTGGGCCGCCAACTGCGTCGGCATCCTCTGGCACCGACCGTCCTGCAACAGCTGGAAGAACATGGCGAGCATCACGGCCTCGGTGGGCAAGATAAACGGCTCCTTCTGCTACGCGGAGCTGATCCGACGGTTGAACCTCTCAGCCCTGACCGACGACGTCAGCGACGGCACCGTCGTCCCCTTCGCCCAGTGTAACCGCATCGAGCGCCTGACCTTGACCAATTGCTCCAAGCTCACGGACAAGGGCGTCTCAGAGCTGGTCGAGGGCAACCGCCACCTGCAGGCCCTCGACGTCTCCGATCTCCGGTTCCTCACGGATCACACCCTCTTCACGGTGGCAAAGAACTGCCCGCGGCTCCAAGGATTGAACATCACCGGGTGTGTCAACACCACGGACGACTCGCTGGTGACGGTGTCAGAGAACTGTCGACAGATCAAACGGGTAAGTTGTAGCCCCTCCCCGAGCGGGTGATTAGTCGTGCAGATGGGAGAGTGCCCGGTCTAACGGGGAACCCAGTTGAAATTGAACGGCCTGACGCAAGTAACGAACCGGGCGATCATGTCCTTCGCGCAACATTGCCCGGCCATCCTCGAGATTGACCTCCACGATTGTAAACTTGTCAAGAACCCGTCGGTCACTGCCCTCATGGCGACGCTGCAGAATCTCCGCGAGCTGCGGTTAGCCCACTGCACCGAGATCGACGACACGGCCTTCCTCGATCTCCCCAAGCACCTCTCGATGGACAGCCTTCGGATACTCGACCTGACGGCGTGTGAGAACATTCGCGACGACGCCGTCGAGCGGATTATCCAGGCGGCGCCCCGCTTACGGAACCTGGTCCTTGCCAAGTGTCGCCTCATCACCGACCGCGCAGTCTGGGCGATCTGCAAGCTGGGCAAGAACCTGCACTACGTCCATCTGGGCCACTGCTCCAACATCACCGACACGGCGGTCATGCAGCTCGTCAAGTCCTGTAACCGGATTCGCTACATCGACCTGGCCTGCTGCAACAGTCTGACGGACCGGAGTGTCCAACAGCTGGCGACGCTACCCAAGTTACGGCGGATCGGGCTGGTCAAGTGCCAGCTCATCACCGATCAGAGCATCTTGGCGTTGGCGCAGCCCAAGATCTCCCCGACGGGCGTCAGCAGCCTGGAGCGGGTGCATCTCAGTTACTGTGTGCATCTGACGATGCCGGTAGGTCCCCATCTCCCCACCCAACAAATCGTACCCGCTGACCCATCTAGGGCATCCATGCCTTGCTCAACCATTGCCCCCGTTTGACCCATTTGAGTCTCACGGGCGTCGGGGCCTTCCTCCGGCCCGAGCTCACGGTCTTCTGCCGTGAAGCACCCCCCGAGTTTACGCACCAGCAGCGGGAGGTATTTTGCGTCTTCAGCGGCGACGGGGTCAATCGGCTGCGTGATTTCCTCAACGGGGTGATGGAACCCCCCCGCGACGTGACCGAGGCGACCATGTACGACGATGACGAAGAGTTGGATGAGGAGGAGGGCCAGGTGACGGGCCTGATGCATGCGACGGCGATTAACGATGACGACTATATTGACGTCGGACATACTCATGGTTGATAGTTGATACCCCCTCCTGTTTGAGCATGATTTGCTCGCTTGCCATCTATTCCTATTTTTGCCCCCATATTATTTCCCAGTGCCGCGATCGATTCTGTTGTTCGACTGTTCTTCTCTTCCCGGGTCATCTCCCCCTCTCCGCATTTTTGAATGGGGGATATAATCGCAATGGGCGTCTCGTCGGGGCTGTCTGTGTTTATCATGCATTGGAAGCGTTTTCTGTTTTACTCGGCTCGGAGCTGGAGCTTTTGCTGGTGGAAGTGGTGGCTGGACTGGACCCCTGTCGGTGTGCTTGGGGACTCAGCATATATGCGGTTTGATATGGGAATAGGACCAGTCTTCCCGACCGGTAGCCAGTAGAGATCTCCTGGTATTACGTGGCGGATGGATTCGGGAGGATGGGATGTCGGGATGGAGTGATACTGGCTGTATAGAATTATATACGCATGGCGTGTCTTGTCTTTTATTTCCCTTCTTGTTCTTATTTTCTTTTTCCCTCCCACGTGCATCGAATGGAGTTCGGATTCTATTGCAATTAAAATGAATTATGATTGAGTGCAGCTTTTCTCTTCATAATCGGGGTGAAATCCTGGTAAGGGTTACAAGAGTTATGAATGCCTGGATGCATGCATACGCCGTGTCACGTTTCTTCTCCGCCCTCCCCCGCTTCCGCCTGCCGGACGGATTCCTCATCTCCAATTACTTCATCGTCAGTCAATCCCATTCATCATCCATCATGTACCTCCGTTGATTTCTTTCAACGTCATCTCTCTTGTTTATTGAGGCGGCGATCTCTCTTTATTTCTGGATTTGTCCGCCTGTTTTGCCTTCAGAGGCCGCCAACATGGCGTCTCACAGGTCCTCCCGGGCCAATCCACTGGCCTTTACGCCGTGGCCGGTCACCGTGATCACGACGATCGTCTACCTCGCGCTGGTGATCCCCCTGCTGGTCATCCACAACGTTGTTCCGTCCGCCCCACGCTCGAACCCGAAAGGCTTAGATATCGCCGAAGCATGGGCCGACCTGCAGTACCTGACCAACGGGTTCCACCCGTACAATTCGCACCGCAACGATGAAGTGCGCGACTTCCTGCTCCGGCGCATCCACGAAATCGTCGACGACGCCCCCTCAGCCGAGACCTACCGATCGGCCGGCGACGAAAAACCCGCCGTCTTCGTCTTCGACGACCTGCGCTCCAACCTGACCTTTGCGGACAGCGCCGCCGGCACGGGCGTCTACTTCGAAGGGACCAACATCATCGTCTACGTGCGCGGCTCCCACGACGACCCCGAACACTGGTGGGAGGATGATAGGAAGGACGCCCCGAGCCGGGGCGGCGTGCTGGTCAACGCGCACTACGACAGCGTCTCGACGGGGTTCGGCGCTACGGACGACGGCGTCGGCGTCGTGACCTGCCTGCAGCTGCTCCGGTACTTCACGACGCCGGGCCACGCGCCGCGCCGCGGTCTGGTCGTGTTGCTCAACAATGGCGAGGAGGACTATCTGAACGGCGCGCGCGTCTTCAGCCAGCATCCGATCTCGCGCCTCCCGCGCACGTTTCTCAACCTTGAGGGCGCCGGCGCGGGCACGCGCGCGATGCTGTTCCGGACGACGGATGAGGAGGTCACGCGCCACTATAAGAGGGCCCCGCACCCGTTTGGATCGGTGCTGAGCGCCAACGGGTTTGATATGCGGTTGATCCGCAGCCAGACGGACTATGTGGTGTTTAATGGGGATATGGGCATGCGCGGGCTCGATGTCGCGTTCCTCGAACCGCGCTCGCGGTACCATACGGATCAGGACGACGCGCGGCATACCAGCAAGGACTCGCTGTGGCATATGCTGTCGGCGGCGGTGGGGACCACGCGGGGCCTGGTGTCCGATCCGAGCGAGCAGTTTGATCGGCCGGTTCAGGGTGGGGAAGGCTCGGGCTCATCCGGTTCCAAGGGTGTGTGGTTCGATCTGTTTGGGAGTGCGTTCGTCGTCTTCCGGCTGCACACGCTGTTTGCGCTCTCGGTGACGCTGCTCGTCGTCGCCCCGCTGGTGCTGCTCGCGACCAGTGTGGCGCTGACCAGGGCCGACAAGATGTACCTGTTTCGGTCGGAGGCGCGGTCGCAAGACCGCCTCGAGGGCGTCCCGCTGCAGGGTGTGCGGGGGTTCTTCCGGTTCCCGTTCCTGCTGGTGATCCCGACGGCCATCGCGGTCGGCCTGGCGTACCTGGTGACCAAGATCAACCCGTACGTCATCAACAGCAGCGAGTATGCGGTCTGGAGCATGATGGTGGCGGCGTGGATCTTCCTGGCCTGGTTTGTGTCCCGCGTGGCGGACTTTGCACGCCCGTCGGCCTTCCACCGCGTCTACACGCTGACCTGGATGTTTGCGGTGTACTGGGTGTTGCTGGTCGTGATGACCGTCTACGCGAACCGCGACGGGATCGCTGGGGGGTACTTTGTCTTCTTCTTGTTTGCGGGGGTGTTCGTGGCGACTTGGATCGGCTATCTGGAGATGTTTGCGCTTCCGCGACGGTCGGAATACGCCAGTCTCTTGCTTCCACCATCGCGACACACCAGCAGCTACGGCAGCCGGCTCGGGACGGCCATCTCGGGTAACGAGCCGGAAGCCGAGCACGACGGCAGCGATGAGGAGCACATCGTCGAGGAGGAACCGACCGAGTCGACGTCCCTGCTGGGCAGCGGCCCGCGGACGACATTCGCCAACTACGTGCGGGTAGGACACCCAGACAGCCACGGCGAAGAGGCGGAGACGGGCGATCCGCACGTCTACGGACACGAGCAGCCCTGGAGCGCGAACCTCCTCCAATGGAGCTGGGCGCTGCAGTTCCTGCTCGTGGCGCCCATCACCCTCATCATGGTCGGGCCGCTCTCACTGCTGTTGACCAGCGCGCTGCACCAGACGGGCCCGGACGGCAGCTCGTCGCTCTTCATCTACGTCGCGATCGCCAGCTTGACGACCTTCCTCCTCACCCCGCTCCTCCCCTTCATCCACCGCTTCACCCACCACATCCCAGTCTTCCTCCTCGCCATCTTCACCGGCACCCTGATCTACAACCTCGTGGCCTTCCCCTTCTCCGACACCAACCGCCTCAAGCTCTTCTTCATCCAAGAGGTCGACCTCGACACGGGCTCCAACCGCGCCTCCCTCACAGGCGTGTCCCCCTTCGTCAAGCTCGCCGCCAACGGCCTTCCCAGCGTACACGCCTCTCAAAACCTCACCTGCAGCCCAGTCGCCAACCGCCTCCAATGCAGCTGGCCAGGCCCAGCCCCTAACGTCGTCGACACCAACACGACCCCACTGCAAGACTGGGTCCATTTCAACATTACGCAAGACAAAACATCAGCGCACATCGCCCTCAGGGGCCAAAACACCCGCTCCTGCCGCCTCCTCTTCGACCGTCCGATCCGCTCATTCAGCGTGCGCGACTCCGCCACCGATCCAGCCCGCTTCCCGGACGGAAGTGGCAGCAGTGACACGAAGGAGATCCGTCTGTGGAGCCGCGCGTGGAACGCAACGTGGGAGGTGGACGTCGCGTGGGAGAGGAACGACGATGCGCCGCTTGCAGGCCGCGCGGTGTGTATCTGGAGTGATGGGAATCGGGAGGGTGTTATTCCTGCGTTGGATGAGGTGAGACGGTATGTGCCGTCTTGGGTGGCGGTTAGTAAGTTGAGGGATGGGTTGGTGGAGGGGGGAAGGGGGTTTAACTTAGTATGAGTTGGTTGCTGTTGTGTTGTGTTGGTTGATATGGATGGATGGTATGGTTGATTGTGTATGTAGGTATGTATCATGCCTTTAATCTAGCTAGGTATGGACAGGGTAGAGAGAGCATAATTCATAGTTATCGTCATTATCATCTTTTGAGATTGATTTGCTTATTATTATACGCTCAATATAACTAACTCTATTATAAGAATTCATACCCTATCACCGGTGAATAAGTGACTTGCATAGGGACCTAGGTAGGTACCTACATAGAATAAAGAGTGAATACAACACGCCGACGTCACCTGACGTACAGTCTTTTCAAACCAGGCAAGTTGGATGTGGTTCTTCTTGTTTTTTACATCTATCTGTGCCTTGTTCATAGTTGTCAGTTGTCAATATTTGACTGCTTTATCGGCTCTCACCATTTATTTCCGGGTATACAAACAATATATACTCTACGAGGACTTAACCACTGACTTCCTTCCTCTTCTATACTATAAGTAAGTTTCTGAAAGGCCATCTATCTATCTACACAGATCACCTACCTACCTCCCCTATGAACTGAGAGCGAGTGAACTGACAGTGTCAAGTCAAGCACCTGGTTTATATAAACCTATCTGCCTAAGGACACACGTACATTATGGGTAGAGGACTCGAGCGTTCCTGCCGTTTTGGATGGATAATGGATATCATCACATCCATGGATAGGTACTTCTCGCTCTTTCCGTTTATGGGATTCATTCCCACCCATATCGTCCTGCGCGGATGGTGACCTTGGGAATGGGCTCAGTGGAAGATAGGATAGTCTACCTGTCTACCTGTCTATCTACAGCCTGGACTCCGAGTCCGCTACTAGACAGGTGGAAGGAAAGTCTATGGGGAGGGGGGATGCCTCCCCTTCAATAGGAATGACAACACCATCACCACCACCAACAACAACAACAGCAGCAAAATGTGAGTTATCTACTTCTTTTATATTGTTGTTTACTATTCGGAGACCGGCATGTGTCAGCTTGGTTCGGAATACAGTGTCTTTCTAGCAAGATAGCCACTTACAAGATGATACAACTTGCTGATCCATTCATATCAGTAGGAGAGGGGATTATCGCGTCGTCTGGTTCTCCACAATGTCACAGCGGTCGTGACCCACCCTTAAGACCACGCTATGATGCCGCTCAGGCGGTTTTCAATAACGCTGGATCCTATATAAATGATATATACGTATACTGGCATCACCGAGGAGTGATTCCAGGCCTACGGGGCTCGGGCAGCCGAAGAAGCCATCTGCCATGGATTAGGCCGCTTTCGTGGTTAAACACTTCTGGTATGTATCTTTTCTGTTTTCTATTTTACGGTGTGGATAAGTAAATCAGTTCAAACAAATTGGCTGACACCAAGAGCAGACGTCACATTTATAGCTTGCTTGGTTCATGGAATGATCGATTGTTTCATATCTAGGACGTTGGTCAGTCAGTAGTTATACAGGACATGAGGAGAAGGGAGTCCTTTATAGGCTGGAAGGATGCCTCTTTTTCAGTGAGTGCAATCAGCCAAAGACCTTCTTGCCATTCGAACCTCTGGACACAATCAATTGGGAACTACAGATGTCGGTTCCTGGAAACACGGTCATTTGCAAAACATTAATCCATTACACAGAAGGTTGATGCAGTCTAGCTGATGATTCACATCTATCGGCATAAGCACCCATCCCGGCGCATTGCGCGCCTTCAAGCGGAAGCGGCAGCGGGCCGCGCCAAATCCCGCACCATCGAGGCCGCCCAGGCGGCGTTAAACGGCACCGGGGCCGCCGAAGACTGGTGCCGGGCCTTCTTCCTTCTGGGCCGAACTGGGGGCCCAGGCAGCCGGCGAGGCCATCCGCCGTGGCTTCGGCCAATATAAGGGCTGGTCACACCTGATAGGTTCCCCCTCCATTTTTTCTTCTTTTTTTTTCAATTTGCCATTGTTCTCCTATTGCCCCGGCACTTGCACTTAGATAGGCCAGTAAGGCAGTCTCGAATGAGTTTTGTGGAAACAATTCAGGACGATCAGCCGGTGCCTTTTCGCCGTGCTCTAGATAAGTACCTCTATGCTTGTTCGAACGGATTGGCTAACCCCAAAATCGTGTACACAGGACCGCTAATTATAAGGAAATTATTTGAATGTATTATATTGTTGCAATATAAAAGGGTACCCACGGAGTCAAATGTGTCTGGATATCTTTTGTGGCCGAATGGTGTTCTTTTCCACATATATCATAAATATTAATTATTATTCTTTTTTTTATATAAACAAAAGAGTGGGCTTCGATTTTTGAAACTTTCCAGGGACCCTATTAAGGGAGAAGAGAGGCCAGCGATTTTGTTACTTGGTAACCGAAACCAAGCTATCAGCTATGTACTCCCTCACGAACTCTATGCTCCATCCGAATCTGTTCTAACGAAACAGGCCGGATCACAGGGTTTAAAAACTTCAAATGGTGGATCGCATCACCATGAAACCTGACCACATCGGCATCCAGCAACTCCCCAACGACAATACATCCGTGACCACAATGCTTCAGCGCTACGGCCTCCCAAGCCTCGATCACAGAAGGCGGCAGGGTGAGCTCCCACGTCCCTCTCCAGGTCATTACAGCAGGCTGCTCTTCCCCCGTTACCTGGTATCTGAAGAGCATTGCCAATCTCTCTCGCGCATTCCATATCTCCATTGATTTCAGATTCGGCATCCGCAGAGCCACTTTTGCCGCTGTCTGGAGCATGCTGTCAATTTCCAGCGGGCTCTCATCAGGGGTGAGCAGTTGTGAAGTCAGTGCGAGCGAAGTCAGGCGGGGCCACTCCCAATAAGATTCGCAAGCATCGAAGAAATGGCTCGCGTCCACAATGAATGATGCCGAGAGGTGTTCCAGCTGGAGACTGAGTCTGGCAACTGGCCAGTTGCCTTTTGGGGTTGAAATGTAAATAGGGTCCGAATCATCGTCGGAGTCGGACTCTGCATCTGAAGAAAGGAGGAGTTCGTCACGTGTAATGGTGTTTTGGAAGAGAGTGAGTCGTCGTAGTTTGTTGTTTGAGATCAGTACTTCGAAAAGGTTTGGGAAAGCTAGATAGATCGTAGATGAGGGGTAGTAGATTTATTGTCAGTGGGAAGCAATATAGCAACGAACGTATATATGGTAGATAGGTAGGTAGGTAGGTAGGGAATTGATGATCCGATATAGCAGCACTCACCCTCATCCATCCACTCCCACCCCTGATAATAACGCCACCCTATCCAAGGCTCGTAGTGAATCTCCTGGAGGCGTGGAAGATGGTCGAAAATCCGTGCTAGTGCAGTGGGGTGCCACCGTCGGCGAGTCTGTTGACGTAGCAGCACAGCCGTTACAACTCTAACCAAGGGCAGTTGCTGCCACGGCTTGTTTCCCTGTTCGTCCTCATAAGACCAGGCTTGACCCATGATTTCATCAAAAACTTTGTAGATAGCCTCCATGGACAGAGTAGAATTCCGACCCCCAGCAATCCAACCATGCTGGGGATCATCCGGTTTGGCCTGTATCGACTGCTGCTCGGTGTACAGATCCAGTTCGCACTGATCAGCGGGGGGATCAGGCCTAAAGGTCAGGTATTTGAAGCAGTGTTTCACATCACTGGGGGAGTAGACACTAATATCAAGCACCAAGGTGCCATTCGGCTCCCATGTGCTGAGAGCTGAGAACAGATCCCGGAAGACTGTGGCAATTAGGATGTCGTCTGTGTTGCTGGGCCACGTATCGTCTATGTAGCCAGGCACACACTGCGTGCAGTCGTATTCTTCGAGTTCCACGCAGAGCCAGATGTAGCGGACGAGAGCCCGATTTCGGTAAATCATGGAGCCAAACTCGGCGACGCGCGGCGCTGTGAGCTTGATGCGGGCGAAGTTGCGCGGCTCGATCATCGTCTGCCATTCGCGTGATACGGCGGCGAGGTGCCCCACGCGACAACCTGTCTGTAGGATGGCTTCCAGGATCATATTCCGGATTTCCCATGGCAGGGAGTACCAGGTTGAGTGGTCAGGCTTGGTTAATATCATTGGTGCTGGTTTTGTCTATGGTGATAAGGGGAGGGTTGTAGGTATGGACTGGGTGTACAGCTGGATGGGAGTGCTGGCTGGTTTTATATGGGGTTGTCTGTAAGGTTTTAGAAAACTATAATATGTAGCATGGTAAAGATGTCGTCACTTTTTGCTATTGATTGTCTATTCCATGATATTCCATGACGTGAAGGTTTGTTAATGTCGGATATGCCGCTGCGGGCTTACAGCGGGCAGGAATTGTATAGACTTACTAATTTACTTTCATACCGGGTGGGCTTAGTTTTTTGACTTTATATTATATAGACTAGCTGACTAGTGTAAAGGTCCTATAGAGTGACTGTAGATCTATACAGCAACGTGTAGAGTCTACTCCGTATAGAGTGAGTATATAGTGGTCGTGGAGGGTATAAACCTAGTAGTGATTCATACTAGCCCTACTTTCTCACCAGATATCAGAAGACAACACCATTACTAGTACCTTAACGCAAAGCGCCAGCCTCTCGTGCCGTATCAATAATAATTTGCAGAGTGTTTTTCTCCCCCTCCGTCAAATCCACCGTAGAGTTCGCTCGCAAACAGCACACGTTGCTTGAACCCAGCTCCCACGAATTGGGATCGTCCACATCTGAAGGCTCCTTAATGTATCCCGTAAAGTTCACAGGTACTGCATCCTTGCCTTTTGCAAACTTGTTATGTTGCAACCATCCATTGAACCACAGAGGACGGTCATCTCGACCAAGATGTAGAAGCTGCGGTCCGCAGATAGACACGTTACCTTGATGCAGATGAGCGGTGCGCTCTGCACTTTCCGGACTTTCCGCCTCAAGGTCTCCAGCGGGTGTTGCTGAGCCGAGTAAAGCTGCGCTGCCACTGTGAAAGGCATAGCCTACGTCGCCAGCAAGTTCCCACCCAAGCCAGAAAGTCTCCTTGTCGCCTGTGTACATTGCGTCAGCTCGTAACACACGTAGATTTGAAAAAAATAGACGCAGATGAAATCTCACCGTAGACCATGTCATAAACTCCAACCTCCCCGTTGTCTTTGTCGCCGTCACGATCAGGTCCATTGAGCCTCGACACCAGCAACAAAGCAACGAAGTGTCTCCACTTGTCCACCACGACAACTCCCGATTCCTGCATGTGGCCACTCTCCCCCTTCCACAGACGCGTTTGCTTCGCCTTCTCCGAGATAGGTCCGGGAAGGACATTCTGCATCCAGCTCTTCTTCGACTCCGGCATCATCAACCGGTCCTTGAAGAATAATGCCCCATCAGCCAGGTACGCTTCATCTTCGAAGAGAATCTCAGGGCTGCGCATAAACAGCGCATCTGCATCCACGAAAATAGCTTCCCGAAAACTGGAGAGTAAGATTGCGAATGGCTTCGCAGCCCAGCCTGCGAGTGCCCAGCCGTCCTCCAGCACCATCCGGTTCAAATCCCGCGTCAAAACCCCCGGGATGGCCTCTAGCCTCTCCCGGAAGACTTCGCTCAGGTCGCTGTCTCCCAGGTACATGACCTCGACGGGGAGAGCACATCCCAGCTTTCTGATCGCCTTGATAGACGTGATCATGTAAGGAGCTTGGTCGTCACTCCCTGTGAAGACCAGTCCCCTTTGCCCGGTGTAGAACGACGCGTGCAGCGATACGTGGTCTGAAAAGTACGGGGAGGCCCAGGGAAAGAGCAGCGAGGATAGACGGGTCACCAGCGACCGGTACGCCTCGTAAGTGTGGATGAGCTTCGCAGTCTCCGTGTGGAGGTCGCTCGCGATCTCCGCGTGGGTCTGCAGGTACGGGATTACGTTGTCGTGTCGGTATATTCCGTCTTGAGTCGGGACGAGGTGGATGGCCTCCCATGCGCCGAAGAGAGCCTTGAATGCTCGCGTTCGTAAGCCGATTTCGTGGATCTTTGCCTCGCCTGTGCCTTCGATCGGGCTCAGTAAGCCCCACGTGCGCGTCTCATTCGGCAGCGAGGAGACGAGGCGTCGCAGGTGGTCGCGGAACGATTCTGGTGTGAGGGTCTTGGGAAGGCTATTATCTGGCTTGGTGTCCGGACCTTGGGGGTGTTCTGTCTTCTGTTGACGCTGCGGTTGGGTATCTACTTGTACCTTGTCGAGGGGTCTGTCTGCCGCTGTTGACTGAAAAGCATATTCTTGCGGGCCAGGCTTCTTCTGGTCTTCTCGAATTGGTCCATTGTGAATGAAGGCTGCAGATGCTGGCGAGGGCTGTGCGTTCTCAACAGGCTGTATGAGACGGTGGATCCCCGACGAGGGCTCAACGTGTCTGTAGCAAAAGAGCACGACGAGGACAAGGAAGAGAGCTTGGAGCAAAGTCCTTCGCGGCCGGCGAGGGTGATTCATCCAGGCTAGATGGGCCATGGTGCAAAAGAACAAGGATCATTTTTACCTCCTGACGTGGCACTTCACAACATTGGGATATTGCTTACTATGTCTGGTGGTTCTTTCAGATGGGCTTGGGTCAGTTGCTCCCAGCGAGGCATGTGCTGGCTGGCGCCATTCAGCTTCTCAGCTCCTGATATAGTTACCATCCAAGGTTACCATCAAAAGTTACCATCAAGAGTTACAACCGTGATGTGGGCCAGGTTTGATCTCCAAGTCGGCCGTCATGTGAGATGCCAGCGGATAAAATTCCCGGCGGATTGCAATTGGTCGTCATTATACTTATTGTGTTCTGCCGGAGTCACTTTAATTTTTGTCTATGGAACTCGATTATTTGTTCTATATCGCTGCATTCAGCGTGAAAGTGGAGGTTGGTATCCAGGACTGTGGATGCAGCCCTATATCCATCCCCATGGGAACCTCCGTTTCCGGCCATAAGCCCTATGCCAACCGCTGCTTAACCTGACTACATCCCCAACATAAACTGGTGACCCACATTCCGAACTCTTCATACAACATGGACAGCCATCGGGCTTGATTTCGAGGACATGGAATTTCTATTCTATAATTGAGAGTTCGATTCGGGAGGTTATCGTTTCTCTCAGTAACATTTAGACTAATTAGGAGTTTGGGTAGATGAAGGAAATCCACAAAAAAATTCCATAGCGATAATGGGGAACTTTAGTAAACTGAAAGAATCAACGATTATTTTTGGTTTGCTTGTTAACCGTCTCTCGGACGCATTAGACATTAATACATGGACACAAATGCCACATGTTTGAAAGACGCAGAATATTAGGTAGAAAGAAAAGAATAACGAGAGCCTATATCACCCCACCCTGGAGCAAATTCCAAAACATCTGAATATTTCACGCGCAAAACATAGAACTGGAACATGATTCGATCTCCCGGCCACCTCGCCTCTTCTCTTCCCATCTAGCATACAGATGCCGTCTCATAGGCCGTCACCCAGGTGTGCTCCGTGACGTACTCAATCACGAACCCGTCGCTTTCGTTGACCGTCACAGTACCGGTAGGACAAACGATTTCAATTTCGGTGCACTCACTAGGCACTTCGGACGTAGTGGTGCAGGGCTCGGTGGTAGTAGATGTCGTGGGAATGGGCGACGTCGTAGTCGTGAGAGTCGGGCAGGACGAAGAGGTTGTTGTCGTGGTGCTTTCTGTAGTGGTGGTACAGGGCTCGGTGGTAGTAGTAGTGTCGCTTGTGACGATAGTTGTCGTGGTAAGCCTATCCGGCGTCGTAGTGGTGCTATTGCTGCTGGTTGAAGTAGTAGTGGTACTAGAAGTGCTGCCGCTGGTGGTGGTTGTCGTCGTAGATGTGACCGGAGTAGTGGTGGTCGTTGTGCTAGTAGGAGTAGTGGTCGGAGTAGTGGTAGTAGTTGTGGTAGGAGTAGGGGTAGGAGTAGGGATAGGAGAAGGGGTAGTAGTGGTTGTTGTTGTTGTTGTTGGTGTAGGAGTGGTAGTGGTGGTAGTGGTGGTGGTGGTGGTGGTAGTTGTCGTCGGGCTCGGGGTAGTGGTAGTGGTAGTGCTACTTGGCTTAGCGGAACATGAAATATTGAAGGTGCCATCACCAATTCCAAGACTTTCAGGATCAAAGTAAGCTATGACTCTGATATTCCACGTCTGATTTCTTTTGCATGGCGTGCTTGGGAAATCTTCAAAAGGGATTACACAAGATGCCGTAGTACCGTTCTCATTAGTACAATAGTTCTGGCGCAATGAGAATCTGACCTTGTCGAGGTTTGTCTCATCCGAGGGTTCAGTCCCGATGATTACACCGATGTCAGTGTATCTATAGTCGCGTTCAGAGATGTCGGAATAAGTTATGATAGCGTCTTCACCATTGGATGTCAAGCAGGCCCTTAGGTCAGATTTAGCACCGTCAATGTTAATCTTATAGCAGTCATCATCCGCTGCATCTCCCAGCGCTTGGATAGAAGTGACTTGGCCTCCGGTCTGGCGTTTCACGTGATCTTATCGAAGGGAATTTTCGAAGGGTTGATACGCGTTGGTCGAAATGACCCAAAGAAAGAAGAAACAGGTAATCAGAAAGGCTTGACGAAGCGAGGCCATCTTGGGCGATCGGTTGCAACGGCTGGGACTCTATGCCGCTATCGATTGAATGTAGTAGTAGGATTTCTGACGCTTCGTTGCCGTCTGTTAGGGAAAGTCAGGTAGTATGAATGGGACTTGGTTCAGTCTAAATAGATCCTTTCCTATGTGAAAAGGACCTGCCCATCCCCCAGTATGGTCTGCATGGAGTGGAATTGTACGTCATGTTCTGGGATACAACGCTTACGGTTGTGTAGCATGTGGTTTCCTCCGCACTACCTGATATGATGATCGGATGGGAACCTCCATGGCACGGATCATACCACTCTGCCATCGCTCAGGTTGGAAGCACCCACAGGGGACCAGTTGTCTTTGGCGGCTTAGACCATTAATTGATCAAGGGAGAGACGAAGAGCTCGCCCAGGGATGGAGACTAGTCTATGGAGAGATGTTGCTGTTGTGGTAGACGAACCGCTAAACCCTTCAGTCTGTATCCACCATCAGATCAACAGTAGACTGAAGGTAGCATTAATCTTTACTGTAACAAGACGGACATTCGCTTTCGGTCAGGCTGTGTCCACTCCAAGCCCGTGAGGATCCCACAGAACCGAGAGGTTGGTTGTCACGTCAGACCGGCGTAGCTACTCGATATTGTGGATTATGTTGGAACTGACGGAAATTATTTCCACACGGCATGAGCTCTAGCTCTCCCCAGGCTTGGAAACCAATAATATTCCAAGATGAAATATACATGGGATATCCCGGTGAATGTGACACTCCGCAGTGATAGAAGCAATTGACCAGGGAGTGGAACAGGAATAGCGAGGAAATTACAGATCCAACGCCAGAATTCATTTCCACTATCAATCAGAAGCCAAATAAATCAGTGTCTAAGGCATCTTCCCATCGATAAACAGGGAAACCACGAGGACATTTCCGGTAGAAGCCAATATCAACCTAATGGCCGTCAGCTCAGCAGCGATCCTCAGGTTGACGCGTGTACTAAAGCAGAACCCGGTTGAGATCAAACTAAACTTCATCAACTTGTACACAGTGATAAAATCTCATCAACAGGGTTTTATACAATTCACTTGGTCACTAATTTTGGTTGTCAGGTACCATCCCTAGAGCGGGTGAATGGTTTAGCTGTTCTTGGCGAGCGCCGGAATGGTTAGGGTTAAATTAGGTACCGACAGGGGTGGGGCCAATCCCAACTGGGTGGTCCGGCCGGGCGGCAAGCCACTTCCGGACGGGGGCCTGATAAACTACTACAATATGTACCTCCACTATAACGCCAGTGAAAGACTCCCTGGAAACCCTGTTTGTGGTTAGTTCAGTGACCAACTTCGTGACAAAGTGGGATGGGGCAGCAGAACCGTAGTTAAACATGGCCTCATGTGACTTTGGTCAGGTGAGAGATACTATGGACGTCGAAATTTGCAGTGACTGGTTGAATTCCTCTTCCTTTCTTCCTCCTCCCACCTCTCTCTTCATATCATTGTATAGTGTCGTTTTCTCCTTCCTTGGTAGTGACCTCACCCCAAGCCACGGCTCCTCTATGGCGCCTACTTCAACTTCTTGTTGCACTGAATATAAGGTTATTTACGAAGCTCAAGGTGTCATGATATCTGATCTATTTCCACACCTTTTCTATGCCACTTTATTTCTAGATCCGTGAGGATAGGCATCCAGAAATGCTCCCTAAAATGGTCCTCCGCCGAGTCGCCGACCACCTCCAGGATCACTACAGCGACCTCACAGTGGCGCTTTCTACCAACGATGTCACATACGAAGAAGCTCTCGACGAGACTATAGACTGTGTGCGTGGGCTTCCTGGCCGCATCCTTCTACCTACCACCAACCCAACTCGACGAGAAGCCTTGCGCATCCAAGCTCTCGAAAATAAACATTTATCAGAGAATACCACACCTTTCTCATCAAGCCGCCCAATTCGTGTCACGGGCAAAATAAATCCAGAAGGCCCAAAACCGATCTCCACGACTTCGTGCCATACTTAAGAAGAAGCTCCTGGACGATATTGATCTAGTGCCGCACTGAATATATGGGTACTTGCGAAGCACAAAAGGACCATGGTATCTTTTGTAGCCAAGTGGTGACACTTTCCACACCTTATATTCTCGACCTACATGCTTTGCGCGTAGAGCATACGTTGGTCGCTCTTGTCAGCAACGCCATGATCACTACTGTTGATTGGATGCCGGAATGCCAACGCAAAGGAGCCGGAATGCTCTGGATCCGGGGCTACCACCACGATCATCACGAAAGACCCTGTGGGAGGACCGATGAAGACGGTTAAAATATCAATGATATTGATCAGACTTGAAGCTATGGAAGTAGCGATAGTTGCAATATTGCGAGAAACACGAAGAGTCAAAACCACAATTTGGATGGGAAAACACTACAAGCCAGGTGATGCTGGACAATACCATTTGCTAGCCATAAGAACAGGTAGATCCATGCAGTGGAATACATAATTTCTGCATATCATACTGATTCCTTCATAGAAGATAACTTATAGTAAAGTATAAAGACTGACTAATATTATATATAGAAGCCAAGCTTCTTTATAGAAACAATCTATATAAATACACTACTGTATTAATATTAGTATCAAGTCAAAAAAGCAGGGCCAGACACCCCTGCATGATCCCTGGAGTGATTGGCTGGATGGGTGGGCCAGCAGCATACCAGGTTAAGACCTGTAAATTCGCGTCACTCCAGGTCCGATATCCCGACATCCCAGCCTCCAGGAGTACTGGCAACAGCACTCAACTCATGACCTCCCAACAGGGATGTATAGAAATCCTCCCACTCCCTGGACAAGCGGTCTAGCACCCGGTTTCCAAAGATGGCTCCCTAGTCGGCGGTCGCAGGGCATAAGGCTTTATTCTTTGTTCCATTCAAGCGGGGAACAATCGAAACTTCACTCTCCAAACTTATACATTGAACGACCCAATGGAATTTGTACGCGTCCCGGTATCCTCCAGATCGTCAGCAGTTAACTTATGTATTAGATGAGAATATCCCCGAGGATGAATTATACAGATACACCAGACACCGATGGCTGTATGTGTGCTGCCGAGTTTGGTAAGATTTTTAACTAACAACTAGTGTATGCTTAGATCCAACGAGCAGAGGGAGCTCTCCAAACGCTATCTGAGATTCAATCTACGGCATCTTCTAGACATTGCTGTTAATATCTGCAAGGGAGCCCAATACTGTACGTCCAAGCGCTCCGCAGTCCCTACAGAACATGATGTTCACCAACATCATCACGACCAGGTACCAAAGTCCTCAAATGCTCCGAGGGCTTACGCAACAAGGCATTCATCCTGACAATGGATAACGGAGCGGAAGTCTTTGCCAAGCTCCCAAATCCAAATGCAGGGCCTTCTCAGTTCACCACTGCTTCTGAGGTTGCCACGCACGAGCTGGTAAGATGGCTTTTTGTCTCTTCCTTTTTTGAGACAGTGTTGCTAAAGTTAGGCAAGCTACGCGATGTATTCAACATCCCTGTCCCTCGCATCCTTGCATGGTCCTCCGATGCAGCGAGCAACCCCGTTGGAGCAGAGTATATCATTTCAGAGAAGGCTCCCGGGACTAGACTTGGCTCTGTGTGGGGCGAGTGGCCGCGAGAAGCGAAGCTAAAGCTGGTGGCACAGATTGTCGATATGGAGAATAAGTTGACGACTATATCGTTTCCGAGGCACGGATGCATCTATTTCAAGGATGACTTGCGCGCATTGACTGGGAAGTCCGAAGAAGGTATTAATGTTGACTCGCCCGATGATGCATCCCTCAGTCGCTTTTCGATAGGGCCTCTTACCTCTGCGGAGCTTTGGGAGGGTAGCAGAGGAGGAATGAAACTCGATCGTGGTCCCTGTAAGTCAGCTAGCTAGCTACCTGGTAGCTTATTTTTGATTCCTTCATGTCACTTGTTGTTGTTGACTTTCCTGCGCAGGGCTACACGCAAGTGACTACACGCAAGCACTAGGGCGGAACGAAATCGACTGGATGCAGTCGCACGCTCGCCCGCGAATGAACTATTACCGCTCTAGTGAGAACTACGAGCTTCCCAGCGAGGGTATCGCACTTCTCACTCAATACATGAATGTGGCGCCTTACTTGGTCCCTCGTGACACCGACGAAGCAGCAGCGTCCAAAGTCCTCTGGCACCCTGATCTCCACCTCGACAATGTGTTCGTTGATCCTGACACTCGCAAAATCACCTGCATCGTAGACTGGCAGTCTGCGTGCGTGGCTCCTCTATTCTACCAGTCCGACATTCCCAGAATGTTCCAACACCCTCGACCCGTCCGCGAAGGCTGGGTTGTGCCCGAGC
Source organism: Aspergillus neotritici (assembly GCA_023619815.1). Lineage (NCBI taxonomy): Eukaryota > Fungi > Ascomycota > Eurotiomycetes > Eurotiales > Aspergillaceae > Aspergillus > Aspergillus neotritici. Next base: position 264,302 of record JALZYL010000011.1, read on the forward strand.
GGCCCGCGGACTTCGACTCTCTGAGCGACACCGAGAAAAAGAAGATCGACGATGACTTGGAGAGCGAGACTATACACAAGTACTACGAAGCTCAGGTTTATAAACGCGCCCCTCGTCACTGGGCTGTTCTTGGCCAGTCAGCTTCGGTCCGAACTCTGCGGAAGCCGGTCTGGCTGGTGAGTAGGGTGTGGGAGAACAAGGATGTCTTTTTTCTGCGCCAGTCGCTTATAGCCCTCGCTGATCAATGGGATGAGATTTTTCCACGCGATCAGCTGGTCCTGCCCTGTCCGATTGAGTTCACGGATCAAGACCGTGAGCTCCACTCCCGGGAGGAAAAGAATATGGATGGGGTTGGGCATATGCTTGCGTTGTTTCGGGACCAAGGTGTGCTTCCGGTTGATGGCATGGTCGATCCCGAAGAGTATGGCGTTGCCTGCGAAAATAACCGTAAATTCAGAGAGGTTTTCATTGGGCTGGCTAAAGATGAAGCGGAGAGGGATTTATTTGCGAAAATATGGCCATATCAAGAGTGAATTTTTTGGTTTGGCATGTTAAGACGAAAATTGATGAAGCTTGGTCGATGTCACGTTGAAGCAGAGAACATATGCACACTTACTGCCTCTTCCGCACAAAAACATCATCGTTAGATATGTGGGAAAAAGTCCGACCATTCCACAGTGGAGTACGCCCCCTTCGGTAAGCTCCTAACACTAACAAAAGATTCAATTGTGAGGTACAAGACACTTAAGAAATACCCAAACGCAAAAACCGCGGCAACCCCATAATGTAGAAAGCTCGCCCAGGGAGGGAGCCGTTTGGAAGACCCAAACTTCTTGTTTTCCGGAGCTCCTTCTGGTCTGTCGCCATCAACTCCCCGCTTCCAGGCTTGAAGCAGCGCGCGGTGAATGGGTTTGCCTCGGTAATGTAGGTCGTAAAACGTCCATTGGCAATATACTTCGCCCCCGAGCCCGTATACAGTGAGACATAGGAGCAGGGGCATTGAGCCGATTCCGATAGATGCGATGCGCCAGAGAAGCCGTTCTATCTCGGTTGGAAAGTGGAAATTCCAGGCAGCGGCGTGGATTCCACAGCTAAGGAGTCCTAATATTGTTGCTGAAATTTCAAATTTGTCTGCCTTGTCGATCACGACGAAACTCGCGAGAAGATCGTATGCCGTGCGATAGAACATTCGAATTATTCCGCCCTGACGCGTGTGTTCAATGTTTAACATGGGATTGAGCGAATAGCGCTCTTGTCGAGCGACAATACCGGCTTCCAATAGCCGGGCTGCATCCAGGGAAAGAACAATGGGTTCGGCGACATCCAAGGGCTTGTTCCACCAACTAAAATAGGTAATCGTGGAGAAGAGAATCTGAGTTAGGACATGAATCTCAAGCAACGTCACTGGCAGTCCATTGGCCTTTCTGCCAATGCACTGCACAGCCATCCATAGAATCTGGATCACAACCAGGAATTTAGTAATCCCGTCAGCCTTGCCTTTGTCTTCGATATTGCAAGAGGCAAAATGTGCTTCAGTAAAGGTTCCCTCCTTAATACCCTCACTCAGGATCCCACTTTCAAGTAGTGCTTTAAATCCTTCCAGACAAATAGTAGTCGTAACGTCTTTCTCTTCTTCTTTGCTGGAGGAAGAAGAAGAAACATCTCTCCTAGCGCTCTCCTTTGAAGTAGCTGTCTTGGGCTTTTTCTCATCTTGTACAACAAACCCTCCCATAACAACGAAGAACGCACCAGACATTCCCAACCAGCTCTTCACAGACTCATTATCAAAGTCCTTGAACTTATCTTCCCAGCACCGGCGTATGCGCCGTGCCTGCACAAGCTGGCTTACAGCACAGCATACTATAAACTCAGGGAAAAGTATAGCCATAAACATCCATGATAGTTTATAGAACGCTTTATGCCAGAACCCCCGCCAAGGAACCACATTCGGATGGATAGCCGTCCAGATACATAATCCGAATGTAATTGTACAGCTCCATAGCAGGGAGATGGTTCCTCGTCCATCCGGGCTGGACTTGTAGGATGGCTCGGTGTGAATGATAGGAGCAGGCTGGACAGGATCACACAGCAGTGACAGTGAGACGATGATTGACTGAAGATTCTCCATAGTCAGAAAACATTCTTTCAAGATTTGTTAATCTGGGCAAGATTCGAGTCCGAGAGTTTGGGATATGAGCTCCTCTTAAAGAGGTCATTTTCAGCTGGGAAAAAGCAATAGCAGAGAGAGTGCTCCTTGGTGCTACATATCTGTACGCGGACCATTCCCACTGGATAAACAGGCTCGAACAAACGGAAGAAGAAGAGTAAGAAGAAGAAGCAAAGTGTGGCATGTTTGTGGCCAAGTGGTATTTTCATCTGTCAGCAAAAATCAGCCCGTGGTGCTCCAATGCTAAGGAGGGCGATTGTCAGGTAGTGTGGCATCTTTTAGGGCACTGTATCGAGAGAAAAGAGAAGAGAAAGTATAGAATCATATCTAATCATTCAAGGGAGAGGGGGAGGAAAATGATGTGTAATAAGCGATGGAAAACATGTCAGAAAGATGATAAACCTGAAGATATTAAAGCTTATGAGAAGGTTGGGAGAAGAGTCAAATACAAACCGGTGGGAGAAGTCTTGACAGACACTGCAGGTCAGCTGACCGATTGCAGTCACTCCACCAATCGCATACAAATTCTACCTATATCAAGTCAACAAGCTGGCTACCTACCTAGTCAGTATCTTGCTTTTTACTACTTCTGCATTGTTGCTATCATTTCTGCTCTTTATGTATGCATGCACGTATAAACAAACAATCAGACGAAACGAGTAGTACTACATAGTAGCCATCTATCTACCTATATTTCTTATCCATCGTTCATTGATTCAAGTATTGATTATTTTCTGATTATATGTATGTAGTATGTAGTTGATGTTATGTCCTGCAGCACACTCCACCACAACAGTTGATCACTATATAATATATCTACACAAGCATATATAGTCCTCCTGTAATCCTCTTGCAGCCGTCAGGTAGGCTTCGGTCTCGCTCGACCTGTATGTGACAAGGCTTCCGGGAATCAACAGATGGAGTGATGCTGCAGGTTGATCGCTGGTAGTACATGACATGTTCGTAGCTCGTTGCTCGTAGGAGTATGAATAAACTGAAAGGATGAAACAAACAAACAGATGGGTATGGGTATTGCAAAAATCAAAACGATGAAGAAAAAAGGAAGAAAGTCATGCAGGACTTCCGGTGGATGGCTCCTTTGATGGAAGGCATTTCTGCTCGCCGAGTGGATAGGCGTAGTCAATCGGGTTCAGACCGCATGGGTAAGTGGAGTGGTCCGTCCGGGCCTGGCTACTGCTGCTCTCGGAGTGGGAGTGGTTGGAAGGACCACTCTCGTGGTCGTTGGTGGTGGTGCTGTGCTCGAAGATGGCGATGGACATGTCGTCCGAGTCCATCCAGGGGTGGGAGCGACGGCGGGTGGTGGGGGCGGCGTGGGTCATGTCCGAGGTGACGCGCGTGGCGTCGACGAAGTCCGGGAAGTCGCAGGGGCGCTGGGTGATGGATTCGGTTTTCCAGATGCGGCTGCGGACGAGGATGACGAGCTTGCCGAGGACGGCGAACTCGAGCTTGAGCTTGACGCTGTAGACGACGCCCTTGATCATGGTCTCCATGATGTATTCGTTCTTGAACTCGACGGCCAGCAGGGCGACGTCCATGCAGATGATGATGAGGTTGATGATGACGAGCTGGTACATGATCTTGCGCTTGCCCTTGTCCGGGTCGAGGCGCAGCATGCGCGTGGTCTCCCAGATGTAGAGACCCGAGAGGATGAACTCCTGGATGCAGAAGCCGGTCATTTGGATTTTCTCCATGATGTTGTAGCCCGTGGTGTAGTGGGAGCGTTGGGGGGTCGGGGCGATGTTGGTGCCGTAGGTGAGGACGGTGGTGGGGAAGTGGAGGATGATGGCGTCGATGACGATCATGGCGAGGACGGGGCGGAGGATGCGCCGGTTGGGCATGACCAGGTGCAGGCGCGAGAACAGGACGATGGACTGGCCGGTGACCATGCACCACCAGCCGATGGTGAGGAGGGTGACGGGGAGCCAGGGTTGGGAGTCGATGAGGTGGAAAAACTTGAGGAGGAAGCCGAGCGAGTAGGGCACGAGGCCGAGGGAGGACGAGGCGAGGAGACTCCAGAAGTAGAGGCCGCGATATTGGCTGAAGGTGACGAAGACGAGGATGATCAGTTCCATGGCATTGTACCAAGTGATGCCGGCCAGCGTCGCGATGGCGATTTTCATGCCGAGTTTATTGCCATCGTAGCCCCCGGTGATGCCGTCGCCGGGGGCATTATTGGGCGGGTTGGCCATGACGGATTAAGCGACGCGATCTTGAGCGGAGGGGGGGAAGCGATTCATGGTTATTATGTAGTGTAATGTTGCGTTTTGGTGGAGTTGTCGCGGTGGTCGGAGTGTTGCGATATGTCGGTATATAGCTATTGTAGCTCTTGTAGTAGCGTATTTTTAGTATGGTAGGTATAGTCGTGGTGGTTGAATCTGGTATAGTGGTAATTATAGGGGGTGGAGTATTATTAGGGTATTGGAGAATTGGAGAAATGGAGTGAAGAGGGTGGAGATGAAGATGGATCGATAGAGTCGGTGGAGGATAGGAGTATCCAGAGGGAGAGAAGGGAAGATAAAAGTGGATGATGGAGAGAGAAGTGGAGAGAAAAGAAGTAAGAAAGAGAAAGAAGGAGAGAAAGAAGGAGAGAAAGAAGAAGAGAGAGAGAGAGAGAGAGAAAAGAGGCTGTGAAGTGAGTTGGGGCGGAAATCCTGGAGAAGCAAAAGTCACGAAAAGGATGAACGAGTCAGAAATCGGGCCAGAATAATCATCCTAATACTAATTATAATTACAATGATAATAATCATTCTTATAATTTATTACTATGAGATTTATTAATATCATCCGCGAGATTAATCATGTCTCTGACGGCATTCGTTTATTCCAGCGATCTCTATAATTATATTTATATTTAGCATTCATTAATATTCGAATCATCCTCGCTTCTCTCTGAGATCCAACAAAGAATCCCGAATCTGACACAGACCAAGGAGAATACGATCCACCGACGGTTAGATTCAAGGGGAGGACAAGTATCATTCTTTGTCCCAATCGATAGTGACCTCGATATATTTTATTTGATCAATAGAATTATAACCCCCCCTAGACTGTATAAGGAACGGTTCCTGTTTCCCCATCATCCATGAACCATGGAACGCTGAATTCTCTTCCCAACTGCCGTATCCAAAGAGGGATTCAAAATATAAAGATCCTCCCTCCCCTCCCTTGAACTGGCCAGTTCCCTGCTGGGCTAGACGCTGACCCACCCAGAACACAAACACGGTTCAATTACGGAGCCAGTCGCAGGTCGCGCCTCCACTTTTCAGTCCTGCTCGCCCGTCCCCACGAGAAAAGAAAAAACTTTCCGGGGTTTTCCTGGGGATTTGCCCAACTGCAGGTCACTCCAGCACGGCAGCTTCTGGTTGGTTGGGTTCCCACTGTTGGCCAACTGAGGAGAAAGCTGGTCCGTGGAGGTGGGAGATACGGTGAACTCGTCCATTTTCTGACCTGCCTGACTCGTATGACAATCGGGCTGCTCCGCCGAGGTGAAAAATGTCGCACACCAGGATAGTCGGTTACGATGGGAGAACCCTGAGAAAACGTCCAATAAATCCAATAAATCCAATCAAATAAAATGGCCCAATAAAGAAGAAGAAAGAAGCGAGAAAGTCCCGCGGGGCACACGGGGCAACCCCCCGAGGGGAAAGGGCAAAGAAAAGACAGATGACTTCATCGTCACCTCCCTCTGTTATTAGGCCGAGCCGCTGGCTGGGCTGTGCGGCTGTGAGGCTGCCGAGATGCTGGCAGACCAGGGTGAGTCGACCAGGGTGAGACCCAAGCCGACAACCTGACAGACAGACAACCAGACAGATAGACAGGCGTCGCTGCCTGCCTCGAAGGATTCATGTTAGTCCCGATCCATCTCAATCGGGACTAAATCGACCAGCGGAAAAACCGGCTGACAGACTGGCCCTGCTGGCAGTGACTGGTCGAGTGTCGAATCCTTCGCCCGCCCGACCGCACCAAGGAATTAGGCTGCATGGGGAGTTGGCCCGTTCAGTCTGTGACGGTGGTGTGGTGACGGGAACGAAGTGGATGGTCTGGGGAAATGATTGGAGATATAGATCGAGGAAGTTGTCGAGACCGGGATGGAGCAAGGAGGCTGTCGATGGATATGATGTACTGGATATATTTTTGGATCGAGATGATTGCGAACCCTTGCGTGGACAGAGCCTCACCTGTCCACCACTGATACAGCTTCCCCTCGGTCCAGGGGGAAGTCCTTGATTGATTGTTCATTTCAAAAACAACTTGTCCTAATATTGATCGAGATAAAAATAAAATTCCAAACAAGAGGTTATACCCGCTGGATCTAAACAGATCGAAAAAAAATACAAAAAGAATTGACCGACGCAGGGGTCGAACCTGCAATCTCTTGATTCGTAGTCAAGCGCCTTGCCATTGGGCCAGCCGGCCTTGTTGATGGGGATGCTCTCCACTATGTTAACCAGATTCCCATCCAGCAAAAAGAACCGTATTCAGCACGGATGCTGCACGCAATCCACCAAATAAGGGTATTATAATCCTCCTGAAGGCTTGATCACTTTCCATTACACAATTATTGATTTATTTCTTGTTTTTAAATCTCCTCTAGATCTCCTTAAACGATGTAATACTCGTACTATTTTACTCTCGCCACCGCGAACTGCTTTAAAGGTCATAATCATGGTCCGAAGATCGACATCCCTTACATGACATCAACCCTACACGTGCACACCTCCTGGCCTCCTCTACTATATTCTACTATAGCCATCTAATATCCAAGTATCCACACGTGTTCCTCACCCCCACCCGAAGGATGGACCGGATTTGACTCTTGGTTTAGGTTGAAATCACCACCAGTCTGGATTAGGGAATGGTCGGAGTCCAAGACCAGTCCGATGGTTTTTCTTAATTAATTAACTCCCCCCTATTTATCCTAATAGTTCATGCTTCCTCCTAATCCTGGACTGGTAGAGGAGTATATGGTATGATTGTCTCACAAGAAGCCCCTAATCCTGACAATGACATGGTGGTATTTGCACTGCCCACGGGATGAACTGAACTGAACTGGGCAGAGCCTGGTGTGACAGACAAGGCTGTGTGATTGCTGGACGGGTGACAGATGCAGCAGCGGTGAATCCGTCGGTTCTTTATTGGGTGAGAGATGCCCCTCAGCCTTCCTCTTTAGCCTTACCTCTCTCTACCTCGAGTGCGGGTCGGGAGGTAAAAAGGTCTGGAGACTGATTGTGATGGATGTGCACGGGCTTTTGGGCGGTAACGGTTTCCGAGGTCTTGTTCATTATCACATTCTTGTGATTTTATGCCTTGTGATTGTTGCTCTTCATTTTGTTCTTCTTGTCGGGTGGTGAGGATAGACCGCTTGTGGTGGAACAAGGACTTTGTCAAGCTGACAAGGGGAAATAAACATTTGAATCAATAAAATAATAGAAAGAAATTCCTATTCCTATTTGACCCAGACGCCCATGTCAATGCTAATACCATCCATCCAATATCCCCTCAGTTCCCCCACTAAAATTCTGTCATTTGCTTATCCCATGCCATAATATATATAACCAATCCCCACATAGCACATAGTCGTCATCCCTCGTAAACTCCTGGCCCCCAATAATAACCGTCTATCGAGAGGGGTTACAAAAAGAAAAACAAGAAAAAGGAAAAAAGAAACGAATCGAACAGCACAGAAAAAAAAAAAAGGAAAAAAAACCTACACCGTATCTCCAGCTAAACCAGACAAAATCAAAAGCGCAGACCGTCCATTACGATCCATTACGGTGTCTCCCCCCCCGTCGCCGTAATCACCCGGTCGACCTCCCCACGACACTCCGGCATCGCACTGCGCATCTCCCGCGCCAGCACATCCCGAAATCCCCGGAACGCCTCCTGCTTCCCCTTGAGGTCCTGATTGCCGCGTTGGACGAGCTCGACGAATTCGCGCGTGTAGATGTCTGGGTTGCGCGCTGCATCCACGTAGTCGATGATCTCGGGCGGTAATTGGATGGTGCTGACTGGGGGGTCGGTCGAGGATGCTTCTTGATCTGGTTGTTGCTGGTTGTTCTCGCGCGTGTCGTTGGAGAGGGTGGAGAGGGCGACGGTGAGGTTTTTACTAATTAGTGGTTAGGTAAGTATGGAGAGAGGATGAGTTGGGTGGGAGAGGAAGGAAGGGAGGTACATTTTCCGGACCAGTTCTTGTTGCGTTTCTGGGCCTAGGTAGCCATGGACCGCGGATTGGATCTCGAAGAGGTGTTGGATGATGTCTTTCAGTTCGGCTGCACGGGATGTTAGTGTGACCTGAAATATTCAATAGAGTGGTGATGACGGACTGTCTACTGTATTTAATGTGACGGGCGCCATTTTGCTGTACGGTGGAATGACACTGCTAACAATGATGGTGGTGATGATGAGGATGTGGAGTGGTGATGGCGGTGACGAAGGCGGAGTGGAGGGGCACTTTACTTTTACTTCACTATTTCCTTCTATCAAACAACATTGTACTTGCTATATAGATCCATTCAAATAAGACTTATTTCTATTCTCAACCCATGTACATCATACACGAAAGATATTCAAGTGTTGCTCTTGACTAACCTATCCAAGCAAGGCATCGTCCGCTAGGATCATCCCAACTGCAGCCTTCCCAACCCCTCTTCCAAATCCGTGGCACGCGTCACCCCGGCGGCAGTTTGATGCCCCTGGCCACCCACGGTCGAACCACATTCAGGGCATCTTGACAATTGCACGGCGCCTCCGCATTCTCCGATAGTGAACGGATGCCCATTCGCGCAGTAATACCAATGCCCCGTGCCTAAAAATTCCCGAGCCATGGCCTTCACGATTGCAACGCGCTCCTCGCTGGAGACCGGGGCGTAGAAGGTCCCTGCGCGGAGCATCTTTTGTGTGCCTTCGATTTCGCCATCGAGTCCGCGCGCCTGATGGGGATATTGTTCGCACAGCAGCTTGGCCGCATCCAGAGCCGCTGTCCCTTCGTGGAGGAGGTTCTCAGCCTGAGCGGGCTCGGTGCCGGCCTGTCGTTCCAGAGCGCACAGCTGGGCTTGGAACAGATTCCCCTCGATTTGCTGCAGCATTCGGCGCGAACTGGTGGCCATGTTGATCAAGGTTTGGCATTGCTGGCGGTTTATGCGCAGGTTGACTTCCAGTGTGCTCTGTGCAGGCTGAACTCGCGTATGCAGCGAGATGAAGTCTCCCAGGAGGGCAATGTCCAGGCGGATTAGGAGAGACAGTGCTTGGATACTGCCTTTGGTCTGGAGCACGCTCTCGTCCAGGGAGAATTGCCCGGTTGTGCGTTTTCGCCGACGTGCATCCTCTACGCGGCTCCACACCTGGGTGAACGGCTGCTCTTCCACATCAACCTTCTCGTAGTATGCCACAATCTCGGCCCTCAGTCGGTTCATGTCCTGCCACCTTGTGCTGCCGCACTTTTTGAGATGGCTGCTCATGAGTCGAACTTGATGGTCAGGAGGACCCTGGATCTTAATCACCATCTCTTTCCGGAAACTCCGGGCGATGGGCCCCAATTCCCGATTCTGGAGGTCCGCAATCAGCCGCGGCAGCTCTTCGGCCATCGGCACGTACGCTTGATTTAAATACAAGATGAATTTCTTTGTGGATTCATCTAGCAGTGCACGTCTTACCAGTCTTCCGTAGCGGGCGATGCTTCTCAATGAGCCTCGGCAGCTGGCGCACGTCCGGAGGCTATCATCACCGGAGAATGGCTCCGAGGACGATGCAATGGCAACGGGCTTTTCCATCGCATCCATAACATAGTGCTTCTTGAGGTCCATTTGACCATCCATGCTCTCCACAGTGAGAAAATGGCCACACGGCGGAAAGATGCAAGGGTTCTCGTCAAGTTCAATCTCCCTATAGGTCTGGCCCAGAATGAAGTCAACCGGGGTGTCGGCAATCTCGTCTGTTGCGCAGGTCTGGCAAAACCTCTCACTGGGACAGACCTCCCCACACAGTGACGGGCATCGGTGGCCACAAGATAGGACCTTGTCACAGCGAAGAGAGCATGGTGTATGGTCGCATGGAGCGGCGCAGGGCATGGTGCACGCGCTATGCGGACAGGCCGACAGACAGGTGGGCACCGCACACGGAGCGCACGGCTCAGAGCATTTTCTGGGACACCTGGAGTGACCGCACTGGACAGCGCAGTCTGCCATACATGGTTGGCATGGCTCTGTGCCGTGGCAGGGAGCATCGCAGGCGTGGGTGCATGTGGTGTACGGCCGGCCACACTTTTCGGTACACGCTCCATGGTCAATCTGGACATCCTCAGCCCCGTGGACTGTGCACTGCCAGCACTCGCGCTTGCAGTTATGACCACAAGGCAAGATGCTGCGACATTGCTGGGTGCACTTGTATTCAGACTTGGTCACGTCAATGTGGCATGCGACGGTCACCTCGTGGTTGCAATGGCGGACTTGCTTCTTAACTGGCATTGGGCACCGGACCGTGTTGAGATCTTGTGCCTGCCAGCACGGGAGAGTGGCCATCAAATGCCCACAGGGGAGCACTCGTTCGGCGTCAAATACTTCGATGAGACATCTCTTGGGGCATCGGTCCCCGCACGGCTTGGGACATGCGTGTGTGCATCCTTTCAAAGGCCGCGGGCACGTCTCGAGGCAGTAGACCGCCTGATGGAGTAATTCGGAGTGGCATTTCTGCTTACATGGGTGGCCACACTGTAAGCGCTTTCCGCACAGCAGATTACAGCCTCCCTCCGGCGAAAATTGCGTAAAGTGCTCTGGCTCGGATACCGCAATGGGCGAGTCCGGATGGCGCGGGCACTGCAAGTCGAGTGTCGGCCCGAAATTGCCCCCTTTGTCGAGGATGTCCAGGACCTGGGCCCACATCCCGACGCCTCTCGAGGTCTCCGAGTTGCCGATGATGTACATGCCATGTTTTGCACGGGAGAGCAGGACATTGATTCTGTTCGGTGTACGGAGGAATCCGCACCGGTTCTGGTTGTTACTTCGGACTAGCGAGATGACCACCACTTTGGCCTCTTCACCTTGGAAATTGTCAATGGTGGCGACCCTCAAAGCCTGGAGGACAGTCGACCTGGCAACGACTGCGCTCGTTGCTGCCTCTTCCCTGTCGACTGTGCCCTCGTCTGCAAATCCCGCTTTGTCGAGGTCTTCCTGGTCTCGTTCCCCAAGCGCAATGGCGAAACACCGGGACAGTCTCCGCCGCATCCGATGTAACTGGCCGAGATACGGCGTCAAGACCGCAATATCGCCGCTGCGGTAGACCCCCTGGCGGAGAAGGTGACTGACCAGGGCCAACGTAAGGTCTATCTCGTAGTCGTTCCAGTGGGACGTGTTGGCCGCCTCGTCGCTGGAGGCTCTGCCCTCAAGCCGCCGATGGTCAAGCCAGAACAACCTCTTCCGCATCCCCACGACCTCGGGATACTCAGCAACAGAGGGTGCGTCTTGCAGACGCGGGTACAGCGTATCCCGGACCAACTGCGCGATTGACGGATGCATGCGACGCTGCATCTCCAGCGTGCAAAACGGGATTCTCCCGCCACTATCGTCGTCCGGCTGGACTAGTCTTTCGAACAACGATTGGTCCAGAGAGTACTGCTGGCCGACGTTGCTTTCGCGGGACAGCGCGTAGTTTTGGATCTGCGGCCGCAGCTGCTGGTGGTCTCCGATTAGGATGACGTGCTCCACGGACGGTAGCAGCGATGTGAGCATGTGAGCCTCCAGGACCTCGCCGGCCTCCTCGCACAAGATCACCTTGGACTGTAGTCGGCGGAGCATGTTCAGGTTGCGGGCCAGGCCGGTTGTCGTGACCCCGATGACATGGGCCCCGCGAAGACACCGGAGGTTAACCTCGTCTCTGATGTCGTCGTACGAACGTTTGGTCTCTAGTTGCTTGGATAAGATTGCGTTGGCCTTAGCGTGAAGGAGTTCCCTATTCCCCTTGATCCAATGGTCGTGGAGAACCTTGCGCTCTTTTGCTGTCATCTCGTCGACGTGCACATTCTCCAACTCGTACAAGCTGCGAGGCTTGCCCTTGCTTGCTTTGCCTGAATGTAACCAGGAGTCTATGATCTTATGTTTTCCGTGTTTCGAATATCGTTGGAAGCCATCTTCATCTTCCATGAACAGTTGGCGGAAACGTCGACGGTCGTGAGTGGAAAGGTATTTTTTCAGACCGGAAGATTCCAACCGGAGGGTGTCAAACTCTTGTTCAAGCCTATCGAACACCGTTTGCTGCTTGTACTGCTCCTGTTTCTCAATTCTCGTGCGGTCGACTTCTCGCGAGACCTCTCGGAGATTCTTTGACTGCAAAACTTCGGATTTCGACTGCGATCCTATCCGGATAATCTGGCGCGTGATCTTACTTTCCAACACATCCTCTAGCAGCTGGTCGAGCGCGTGGTTGGTATAGCAGACACATATGATCGGCCCGAAGCGCTTTATCTTGGCTCTGTTCGCCAGGAGGACTTTGATCAGCGCAACACCGGTGTAGCTCTTCCCCGTGCCTGGTGGGCCTTGGATCAGTCCAACTCGCCGCTGCAGAGTGTGGACAAGCGCTTTGGCCTGTCCCTCATCGAGAGAGGAGTGCTTATGTAGCCTTTCCAGGTCGACCGGCTGTGATGGCCGCACCTCGAGGGTAGATTCATCGTTCATGAGACATCGCAGGTTGAAGCTGAACCCGGGACTGCTAGCATATGCCGGAGGAGGTACATCAACGGGGTCAGCGGTATCTCCCGCATCAGCGACCAGGACTTCCGGCATCGGGAGATTCGCAGCGGTCTTCATCTTCTGGAGCGCTAGTAAAGTCGGCTGGAAAGACGGCAGAAGCACGCCCGGGAATTCCACAAGCGAGATATACAGCCTGCGATCGTATGCACCGTGGCAGCCCATCACGCTGAGTCTGTTCTCCTCCGTCGGCTCAGCCAGTTCGACGACAATAGAGGCTACGTCCGCATCCTCCCAGAGCGACGGTTTCAGCTGCGCGTGCTGCTGCTGCTGCTGCTGCTGTTCCATATCCGGTCTCGACGGCCTCGGCCGGTCTGGCCCTGCTACCGTGCAGAAAATAGTGAACCCAGGCGACCGGACCAGACACACAAGCGCGCTCGTCTGAAGCCGCTTAGATGCCTCCCACCACTCCCGTCGCTGGGCCTTGGTCTTCCCGCGGAGATTCGGCGGCTGAGGGAAGACGACCAGCACGCGCAGACCGGCAAAGCGGTCAAAACCCAGACGTTTGATCGTTGCTTGGCTGTACACGTGGGTCCTCGCCTGGTTGTTATTCTTGTTATCACGAGAACCAACCACGTTCGGCTGCAACTCAGCGTGAATGGCGTCCCGCAACTGGCCCACCGTATCCTCTCTCAGCAGACGAAAATGCCTGTCCAACAGCCCTGCAATCCCGCCTTCGTGCCACTGCCGCGGATCCTTAACGGGGAGGTACTCCGTGCGCGAACTCAGTATCTCCTGGAAGGTAGGCAGGATCTGCACCTTGCAGATATCGGCGTGGTCGTTGTTGTGTCGACCACCGGGGGGATCTTTCTTCACGACGAACGCCGCAGACGCGGCAGCGCTGCTGCTCTTGCTACTTTTCTGAGCGGGTCGCACAGACACGTCCGATACGAGCTCAAACCGCCGTAGCAGTCTTTCCAGGAGTGTCTGTGTCTGCGGCGATGGCGACACGGCTGTCTCGCATAGCGATTGGAATAGCACGGCAACCTGCTTCAGAGACTCCTGCACAAACGCCGTGGAGTTCTTCTCTACAATGTGCCAGAAGACCAACAACGCGGCGTCGAGACACGCCCCTGCGGGGCTAGAGCCCGTATCAGAATCAGAATCAGTATCAGCGGCCCCGCCACCCTCACGAGCCAACACGCGAACCACATCCACCAGGAACTCCAAAAAGGGCACTGCGCGGCGGCCCGTCACCCCGTACAGGAAGTTGTAGATAGTGACGACAGCCTGCTCGAGGACCAGCGAGGCGAGCACGTCTGCGTGCGTGATGACTGCGAGGAACGGGCGTATCTCGTTGGTGAAGATGACTACTTTTGTGGTGTCGTTACCGTCATAGTCTTGCTCGACGAGCGATCGAATCTGGCGGAGACCGGCTTCGGTAGACAGGCTGCGGATGACTTCTTGTTGGGTGCTGGGGTCAATGGAGATGAGCTTGTGGGCTGTTTGGAAGAAGTATTTGTTGTTGTTGGGTTTGTGGAGGCGTGCGTTTTGTTGGAGGTGACGCTTCCAGGTGAGGAGGTCGTCTGTGTTGTTCTTGTTGGTGTTGTTGTGTCCTGAAGTGCGCTGTGTGGATCGCAGGTCGTGGCTGAACTTGCAGTTTTTGAATTTGCAGTGGCCGTTGCGGGCGTATGCGTAGCATACCCTGTTTATATTGTTGTTAGTATTGTGTACATGTGGGTTTGGAATGTTTCTTTGGTGAGAACGTACCCTTTGGGTATGGGTTTGAGGTCCATGTTGTTGTGTGTTGGATAGGTTGGAGATGATGGAGATGGTGGTGGGATGTGTGTTTATTGGGAGGGACTGCTGGTTGTAGAGAATTTTCTTGTCTTTTTTTCTGTTTTTCTGTTTCTCTCTTTCTTTCTTTCTTTACCTTCAAGAAGAAACAGTAGTGAATATAAGACTAGTGAATGATGTAAAAGTCGACGGAGTGAATACCAACTGACAGAGTATCTCACAGTAAATTTGAATAGTAGTACTAGTATACCCTAAGTAAACGACAAAACCAGCCAACACATCAATTCATTTGCTCGTTTATATAATTTCATCCCAATACTGGTATTGATATCCCCGTCTAAATCCAGAAACAGCCTCACTCTCATACCCATGGACTTAAGCGCCGCCGTTGGTAGGCGGTGCATACCCACACCAGACTGCTAAACAAGGATGGTTTTCCCTTCCTGTGCATTCTGGCACAGGGTGTCTGCCTTTTTTTCTGATTTATTGGACAGGGATGCTTGGTTTATACTATATGGTGGGCTGGTTGGGCTAGGTTGACTTTGCCGCAGGCTGCCAGAGATGCTGCAGGTTGGGTTGCTACTTGGCGTGAGGTGCGGGGTTGAGGTTGACTGATTGGTTTTCTTCTTCTGGTATCATCTAAGAGAGAGGAAAATAAGAGATAAACTGAGCAGAAGTGGGAGGGAATTCTTATCTTTTTTCATCTTGAGGCTTGGTTCTGGGTTTAGCACAGGTGGGTGTTTGGTATTCGGTTGTGCGTGCCTACAACTACTACTGCTAGTTCTAGTAGCATTGTTTAATGGTTCTTATATGATGTAGCACATTGAGCTAGTCTATACTTGTCCTTAGATAGAGTAAATATACTACTAGGTACTGGTATGAGAGGGAGCAGATGTCGATAGTTAGGGTTACCATGACACGTGCTCGGGCTACTACTGCCCTTGTGGATGCAACACCTCTTTAGACATGCGAGCACGAAGAATGTTAGTCCCAGACGAGCCTGTATAGTCCAACTGCTGGTTCCATTGCTCCTATATTTGAATGAGGAACGTCGGATGATCAACCCCGTTCCGTCATCATATTGGTCTCGGCTATTGAAGAGTGCCTTCATCGGTTGAGTAGGTTGACCACGAGTCCTTCTGTGCGTCCTTAATTCGAGCTGTTTTAAAACCCACCTAGTCCGGTCCGTGACTGACCTGAAACTCCAGCATGCCTCTCCGAGTCATGCTGATAGCGGTGCCATAACTGATAGATCGGATGATAGATCATAGGCGGTCCCGTGACAGGTCCCTGATGATCCCTCGTGCGATCAGCAGGTGAGCCATTTACAGAGCCCATTGGGTGTCAGGGCCCATAGTATGAGGCTCTCCACATTCTTTGTATCGGGCCTCGTGAGGAGGAGGATCTCTCAAGCAGGGGAAGATGCAGGAATGGCATGAACGATCAAGAATGGATCCAGGTCACGGGACCCGATGCGGCTGACTATCTGATTACATAATACTCCACGATCCCATGTAATCCCCACCAATCAGACCCCGCAAATCCTGCTGAGTCACAAAGGCGGTCAGACAATGGTCTCCCCTGATTCGATCTCTCGCCGCTCTCTTCGCTCTCCACTTCCACCTTCATCTTCCTCTCTCTCTCTCCCTTTGCCTGACCGGAGAGTTTCTGCTTTCTTCCCCCCGTACAGAGTCTCTGAAGACTGTCTTCCCGGTCCATCTACTGACTGTCTTTACTCTCCCTCGCTGCTGGTCAGTCGCTAGTCTGCTCATTGCTCCGGATCTCTTCATTTCCATCCTTTCCTCCCGCCCCTGTTCTGCTGGTCCACCCAGGCTGACACGGCCCCATCTCCTCCCCGCCGCCAACTGTCCTCCCCCCCCCCCCCAATTCAGCTCTCAACCTCTCCCCTTTCTTTCCCCCTCTCTATGCCGTTACGGTAGTTGTTTCACTCTTGACTTTCTCTGGCCCCCCGCGAGGGTCGCCATTCGCCATGTCTGCCTACTCCAATCCTCAATCCTACCAGAGCTTCGCGGCTTCCCATCGACCCGTGCCCACCTACAACCCCGTTGCTGCCGTCGCAGCTCCTGCGGGCACCCTGCTGCCCGGCACCAAGGTCCAGGTCGGCAGCCATCGAGTGGTGGTGGAAAAATACCTGTCCGAAGGTGGTTTCGCCCATGTTTACGTCGTGCGCCTCCCCAACCCCGTCGATGGCTCCGACAGGACCGTCCTCAAGCGCGTGGCCGTCCCTGACAAGGCCGCCCTGGCCAACATGCGTACCGAGGTCGAGACCATGAAACGCCTCAAGGGGCACCGCCACATCGTCAAATACATTGACTCCCACGCCTCCCAGCTGCGCGGCGGTGGCTACGAGGTCTTCTTGCTGATGGAATACTGCTCCGGTGGAGGTCTGATCGATTTCATGAACACCCGACTGCAGAATCGCCTGACCGAGCCGGAGATCATCAAGATCTTCGCGGATGTCGCCGAGGGCGTCGCCTGCATGCACTACCTCAAACCCCCGCTGCTGCATCGGGACCTGAAGGTCGAGAACGTCCTGATCTCCCGCCACGGGGGGACCACCTACTATAAGCTCTGCGATTTCGGATCCGCCGCGCCGCCGCGCCCGGCGGCCACGTCGGCCGCCGAAGGTCGTCTGATCGAGGATGACGTTCAGCGCCACACGACGTTACAGTATCGCAGTCCCGAGATGATCGATGTCTATCGCAGACAACCCATTGACGAGAAGAGTGACATCTGGGCGCTGGGGGTTCTTCTCTACAAGCTGTGCTACTACACCACCCCGTTCGAGGAGGTCGGCCAGATGGCGATCCTGAACGCCAGCTACAAATTCCCCAACTATCCGCCGTTCTCCGATCGTCTGCGGATGTTGATCTGTTAGCTTCCCTTCCCCCCTTCCCCCGTACGCGCCTGCGTGACTTATAAAGCTAATGCTTGGCAGCGTGGATGTTGAAGGAAAACCCGCAAAAACGGCCGAATATCTACGAAGTCTTGCGTGAAGTCTGCCACATGCAAGGAAAGGAGGTCCCCATCAAAGACGTAAGTACTCCGAGCTCATATCTCCATCTCCCGACCGTATCTCACCCCCCTGACAGATCTATGCCCACCGATCCAAATCCGAGGCCCGTCGGTACCAAGAACTCCCCTCCCCAACGGACAAACCGCAGGTGGGAGCGGTCTTCTCCCCGCCGGTCCAAGAAACCCATATCATCCCCGAAATCGCCCCGATGCGGCGGGGTCGTCCCACCCGTCCCAACGACTCGAAGCACCCCTCGGCTCATCCCAGCCCGTCCCCCTACCGTGGCTCCGCCGACCCCTTTGCGGTTTTGGATGGAGGCGGCCACAAGTCACGCAACTCCACCGACGAGTTCACCAACCGGTTTCCGTCGTTGGACCAGTTTGACATCCTACACGAGAAAGGGGACAAGTTTGACTTTGACGCTGGCGTGTCGGAATCCAAGGATGATGAAGGACTGTCGCAGCGCCTCACCAACGCCCTGGCCGATGACGCCTTTGCCAAGCACCCGGTCTCGGCACCGGAGCCTGAGCCCCCCGCCTACCGACGCCGTCAGCCATCCCCGGCGAAGAGGCGCACCGAGGAGCCTCGCGAGGAACCGTCGCGGTCTGCGGTGCCACTCTACCAACCCGTGCCGCAAAAGCCCACGATGGTGTCGACAGGTACCATGACCTCCCCACCGGAGACGCCGCCGGCTCTGCCGGAGCCTCATTCCAGTCGGCCCATCTTCCGGTTCGCCTCATCGGACAGTCAGCGACGACCGGACAGCCAACGGCGACCAGTCAGCCAGCAGTGGGCCGCCGAGGAGGAGGAGGAAGTGCGGCCACCCCTCCCAGCGCGAGTGCCGTCGTCGCGCCTTGAGCCCCTTCCGCGGAAATCGGCGGAGAAATTGTCCCATCTCCCGGCCTCCTCGCGACCGTCATTCGAAGCGCTACGGCCCTCGGCACGAGACCTCGACGACCATGTCGGCCGGTCCAAGTCGGCGAACAGCGGCGCGTCGCGGCCGGTCTCAATGCAGGCGGCCACCCGGCTGGAGATGCCGCGGGCGTCGGAGAGCGCACGCTCGTCCCTGGACCGCCCGCGATCGCCGTATGAGATCGAGGAGCCGCTGCAGCCCGCGCGGACGGAGACCGAGCGGGCCAACATGTCGGACATTGAGTACCTGCGGGCGCGGGAGGAGGAGTCCAACCGTAAGCGCGAGAAGCGGCTCAGCGCCAACTCCAAACACTCTAAGCGGTCGAGCCTCTCAACCCTGTCCCTCTCCAACACCAAAACGCTCTTCGCCGGACGGTTCGGCGACGCCTTCCGCCGTTTCGAACAGACCGACGGCAAGACGCAGTCGCCAGCCGGCGAGGAACCACCCTCGAAACACCCGGTGACGGTGAATGCCGAGGAAGTGACGACGGTGGCCGCTCCCGGCGGGCCCCTCGGTGACGACTACGATGACGACGACAACGACACCGACATCTCGCCCGAGATGCGCCGCGAGCTGGAACGCCGGCGTCTCTCCCAGGAGGAAAAGCGCGTGGCACAGGCGGCAACCGAATACCGCCGGCAGGTAGCCGAAGGCGGCGCGGTCACGCGGGATCCCGGATCACGCTCGACCACCATCCAGAACCGCGTGCAGTCGCTCCTCAGCGAAGGCCAAAAGGCCCCGCCGCCTCCCAAGACCGCCACAGGATACGGACGATACACAGAGGAGTCGACGGCCGTCCCGCACCCGGCTTTGCAGGCAAAGCCGACGTCGAACCCCGCCACCGCCGACCCTCGCATCCACACCCGCAGCGCGCTCCCATTCTACTCCTCCACCACAACCACCGCCACCACCACCTCCTCGACCCACCGCGTCGCAG
Organism: Aspergillus neotritici; assembly: GCA_023619815.1. NCBI lineage: Eukaryota > Fungi > Ascomycota > Eurotiomycetes > Eurotiales > Aspergillaceae > Aspergillus > Aspergillus neotritici. The sequence continues at coordinate 283,850 of JALZYL010000011.1, forward strand.
CAGACACCGTCTCCCCACTCCCCGACCGCTGGGAAGGAACCAGTACCGCTGGGCCACCCCTCGTTCTTCCCCGGCAGGAAACGGCCACAACGCAACGCACGGGCTCCTCCGCCGCGCGTCCGCCCGCCCCGCCCAAGCCCAAGAACCTGCGCTCCGACCGGCCCGCCAGCCGCGACAAGGACGACGCCGTCGACAACACTAACGACGATGATAACAACCCGGGTCCCAGCCCCTGGGAAGTGAACTTTAGTCGCCGGTTCCCCAGTCTGGCGGGGCTGGAGATGGTCGAGACGGAGATTGAGATCCCGAGGATGGCGAGTCTACGCACGAAGGAGGTTTAATTTATTACTACTATATTATACTATACTATACTATACATACAGACATATACATAACAATAACAGATACAGACACAGATACGGATCCGTACATGTACTTGTAGTGTTTGTTTGTTGTATGGGAGTCGACCTCGGATATGTCTACGACATTTAGAGTTTGATAATGGGATCAGTACATAATTGTAATTGGTTGTGCTGTACACTCCAGAGAAGGTAAGTACACATACAGTGAAAGGAAGAAAGAAAAAAAAAAGGGCATATTGGCAGGTGATTTACAGGTACTCACTCCCACACTCCCATATCATATCACTGGGTTTATCCATTCGTGGCTACTACCTTGTAACTAACTGACCCCGTCCTATTATCCTGCAGACACTGTAGTATTTATTGTACTCACTGCGTGCGTCATATCCAATAGCCAGAGACCAGATGAAAGAAAGAGAAGTAAATCAAGTAAATGAAATCAATGAAACCAACTATTTGGAATAGATAAAATAAAATAAAATAGAGAAAAGATAATGATGATATAACGCCAGCCAGCCAGCCAGACAGACCCATTAGGTTGCGACCAGAAAACGAATAAAATAAAATAAGATAACCCCGATCATAAAAACCAATAAAACAACGTTCATCGATATCAATCAGCAGGTACCAGGTTGTTGTTGCTTCTTCTTCTTCGGATCTTTGATCTTGAATCTTTCAGGTAGAAATAGAATAGAGAATGAGAATGAGAAAGTCAAGTAGACAGAAGATGACAGACAGACAGACAGATGATAGATAGATGATAGATGATAGATAGATACTGACAGTAGCATGACAAAAAGAAAAAGAAAATTAAAGAAATGAAATGAAATAAGAAAAGTCTATCGGGTGCATAACAACAGCTAGTATCGATCAATCAATCAATCAATCAGTCAGTCAGTCAGTCAGTCATTCGTAAGGTACCGGTACCGCAGCAGCATTCATAGGCAAGTCTTTGCTCTTTTTGTCTTTTCGTTCGCTTTTTTTCTTTTTCTTCATCGGACTGGGGTCGTGGTCCAGGTACCGTCCACAGGACGGTATCACGAAGGAGATGCAATATATGCAGGGATATCAAAGAGGGAGGAGGAATCGGAGAGGGAGGAAGGAGCAAGAGTTTAGAAGGGGAATCCGCCAAAGCCGCCGCGCTGGCCGCCTGCTTGAGCGAACCCGCCACCGCCGTTCATCATGTTGAACAGGACGCTGGGGTCGATGTTGACGCTCGTCCCTCCCATTCCTCCCATGCCACCCATACCGCCCATGCCACCGAAACCACCGAAGCCGCCCATGCCGCCACCGCCGAACATGTCGGCCGGATCCATCAGGTCGTCGCCATTGTCGTAGGCCGCACGTTTCCTAATATCGTCAGTATTGTATGATAAGTAAGAAGTGAAGGGAAACATACTGTGGATCGATCAATGTCTCGTAGGCTTCTCCCACCTCCTTGAACTTCTCGTCGCACTTCGTGTCGTTCTGGTTCTTGTCCGGGTGGTACTTGATGGCCAGCTTGCGGTAGGCCTTCTTGATCTCGTGGTCGGACGCATCCTTCTCCACGCCCATGATCTTGTAGTAGTCCTTGCGCTGGGCCTTCTTGAGCTCGAACTCGGCCCGGCGGATGTCCTCCTGGATGCCCTTCTCGGTGGGGTTGGCTTCGGCCACGGCCTTGTAGTCGCGCGCGGCCTCCTCCCAGTTGCCGGCGCCGCCGTGGGCCTTGGCGCGCACCTTCTGGGCCTTGACGTAGCCGGGTTCGAGGCGGAGGGCCTCGGTGCAGTCGGCGACGGCCTCGTCGTAGGCCTTCAGGTAGATGTGAGCCTGGGCCCGGTTCTGCAGGATCTTGGCGTTCATGTCCTTGTTGGAGGGGTCGACGGCCAGCGCCTCCGACCAGCGGTCGATGGCGCCGCGGTAGTCGCGCGCCTTAAAGGCGGCGTTGCCGGCCTCCTTGGTGCGGGTCAGCTTCTGGACGGAACGCAGCAGGCGGATGGCGGGTTTCATGTCGGGATCCAGGCCCAGCACCATCTTCAGCACCTTGAGCGCCTGGTCCATGTCGCCCATGGCGTAGAAGGCGCGGGCGCGGATCATCATGGCGTCGGGGTCCTGGCTGTTGTCCCGCAGCAGGTTGATGGCAATGTCCTGGGCCTTGCCCAGCGAGTTGTCGTTGGCGAGCTTCAGCTGGCCCTCGGCGGCCAGCAGGGACCACGCGCGCGGCTCCTTGACACCCGAGCCCAGCAGCTGGCGGGCCTGGTCCAAACAGAAGAGCACCATGGAGACCCCACGGTCCTCGCGCAGGGTCTCCTGGGCCTGGGTGAGGAAGCGGAGCATCTTCTCCGCGGTGGCTTTGTCCGTGGCGGAGGCCGGGGGGTCCATGCGGTTCAGCACATCCAACGCCTCGGCGGGGCGGCCCAGACTGGTCAGGATGCGGGCAAGACGGTAGAGAATCTTCGAGTTGGTGGGGTCGAGTTCCCGAGCACGTTCACAGTCGGCCAGGGCGTTGGGGTATTGGTGAGCGCTCATGTAGGCGGCGGCGCGGTTGGAGAGGTAGACGGAGGAGGAGGGGTTGATCTCGAGGGCTGATCGTTGGTTAGTATCATCTTGAGAAAAGGAACATATCCGGGACATCGGACGAGGCATGGATGAAGCATCATACCCTTGGAAAACTCCTCGATGGCGCGGGAGTAGTTGCCATCCTTGAAAAATTTGTTACCGGCGAGTTTGAAGGAGTCGGCCTCGGGGGTGTCTCCGCTGGAACGGTGAGGCGGGGGCGTGGGCGATCGGTTTTGGTTGACTCCGTTGGTCTCGGTGGAAGAGATCTGGGGGTCCACGTCCATGGAGCTGCGGGCACCCGATGAGGCCATGGCGGATAATCGACGCAGCTCGTCAGGCGGAAGGTTGAGCGGATGCAGATCGGGATCCCGACGTTTCCTCCGGGTCAGTGATTTCTTCGGTTTCTGATAGGGCGGGGGATTGGTCCAATGCTGAAACCGGTCGACGGGCGGCGCTGTCGGTGTCGACGCCGATCGCAGGTGTGCGTAGGAGGGAGAGGAAGGGGGCGTCGATCGAGGAGGATGGCGGGGAGGAGGAGAATTCTTCTTCTTCTTGGTCGGAGAGGAAGCGGGTTTGGGAGGGGGGATCGGAGGGGAGGAAGACGAGTACGGAGGAGGGTGCGGGGGAAACGATGGAGGACGTGAGGGAGAGGGATGGGGATGAGCACGGGGCGGAGGTGGAGCAGAGTGCCGAGAGGAGGGAGAAGGCGAAGAAGAATGAAGAGGAGGAGGAGGAGGAGGAGGAGGAGGTGAGGAATTCGATGGCGATGATTTCTTGGATCGAAAGAAAAGCGTCGGCAAAAGTTGGACCATGGTCGCTGATTGGTCGGGGCCGGATCGAAGGACAGCGAAGGCGGTGGAAGATTACCTAAGCATATATTGCTCCTTTCAAACGGGCAACGGGCAACTGGCGACTTTTCTCTCTCCAACGCAACATGAATTCGACAGCAACGCAACATGTAAAAATGGAGGAGACGTGGAATCTTTCCAGGGAAAGAGGTCCGTTGAAGAGGCTCCGGGCCGGTTGATGGGTATGAAATTAATTCAAGAGGCTGGAGGAATCGTGACCGGACGATGTTTTAGCTGCATATTCGGCCACTCCACCGCTTCTCTTCCTTTCCCTCCACTTCGATCGAGAGCACGCTCGCTTTTCTTTTTCTTTCGTCTTTTTTCCCCCTTTCCTGCTGATCGTCTCTCTGAATCACCAGTCGAAGCGGATCATGGTGACCGGGAAAGAAGATGGGAGCGATGGATAACGGTTGAGGAAGACATTTCTCATCCGTCACATTTCCCAGAACCCATCCGGGCGATCATCCACCTCGTCACGTCAACCCAACGGAAAAAGAAAATAATAGCCAAATAGAAAGTCACAGAAGCCGAAACAGAAAAAGGAAAACCAAGAACAGACCAGGTTGTTACCCGCCATTGGCCCCGTTAATCCACTTCCACTCGACCAATCGTTCGGGGTGTTATGCACAGCCAGATCAAACCCTCCCCAATCAGTGACCATCCTCCATCGCCTCCACATCGTCCTTCTTCACAGACGGAGGGGACGGCGTCAAGATCGCCTCCAGTTGTAACGTCGTCTCCATCTTCTCCACCAAGGTCTGAACCGCGGTCGTGATTTGCATTTGCATCTGGGACGCCGTCGCTTGCTGGAGCGGTGGTGCCACCAGGGCCGCGTGGTAGTCGCGCACCACCCCGGTGAACGTGGCTTCGATGGTTTGCAGCTGCGTCTCGCTCTTGCGTTGGAGCGTCGTTAGATCCGGAATCAGACGTAGCGTGCTGTCTTGGAACACCGCTTGGCTGCGAGTTTGCGCCGTGCCGGACATGATCTGCCTGATCCGCCGCAGGGTCCCCGGGCCTGCGTGGGTCAATCCACATACTTTTTGGTCGTAATAATAATAAATAAAGCAATCATCAAAGTATAACAAAAATACTAAACATACCATGCTGGTCCGCACACGCCTGGTACGTCCCTCTCAGTTTCTCCGCAATGCGCTCCGCAAGCTGTCGAGGCAGGTCCTTGGACCCGTTGCGAATCCCCTCCTCCGTCATCCGGAGGTACTGTGCACAGCTCTTGGCCGTAGCTCCCTGGACCCTATCCAATCGGTGGCTGACCGATGCCGGGATGTTGTCGACAGACGCCGGAACTTTTTTGACAGATGCCAATGCGACTTTGTGGAATCGGCCGAGGGACTGGTCCAGCCCACGCTGCAGGTCCAGCGTAAGCCGTGGCACCGTATTGTCGAACACAACCTGCCACGCAGCAACCAGCCTTCCCAGCACCAGATTCGCCAGTTCCTGGTTGAGGTTGAACTGGGCGAACACCCCTTCTCCACGGCAGACCGCTTGGTACGTGTTCCATCGCATGGTGTCGTTCCACCGATCGACAGCCCCAGGGAATCCCTTCTGGCCTTGGTAAAGGGCTTCCGCTGCATCGTAGTCAGTGAGGTCGACCATATGGCGAGGGAGGGATCATCCACGTACGAATCCTATCTACAATCTTCATATCCACGGCTTCTCTGAGTTTCCGCTTGAACTGGGCTCGGAGCCCCTGCCATTCCTGCGCCGGTCAGTCTCGATTGCGAATATCATCTTGGTTGGAAGGGGGAACGCACGTCCTTCAGATTGTCAGCAGCCCGTGTAAATGCCACCTCGATAGCACGAAGCTGCTCCTCCGACAGCTCGGCTGTCCACGGATTAGGCGTCGTCCACACCAATAGCGACTGCAGCAGACAATTGAGTTCCACCAGGAACCGTCGCGCCGACTTCTCGCGCTCCCGTTCCGTCAGCGCGATACAATGCTGCCGCAGCTGGGGAATTCCCGTCTGCTCGAGCGTCGTGAATCCCTCGACGGCTGAGTCTTCGGACATGCGGCCCTGCAACCACTGGTACGCGCGGGTCGACACGCAGAACACCTGCAGCTGCTCCTCCGCCGCACGGTAATCCTGCGCCGGCAGAGACGATGACTCGTCCAGCTCCTGGTTCGTCTCCCGCAGGATCTGGATCAACCTACGCTTGATTTTCTGTCTGGAGGATTCGTTGTGCGTTCCTATGCATTGTCGTTTTGTATCCTTGCATGCTTTGCCCTGCTTGCCCTGCTTGCCCTGCTTGCCCGGCTCTCCCAGGGCGTGCAGCTCCTCCTCGGCCGTCGTGACCTCCTGCAGGAGCCTCTTCCGCTGGGCGTTCAGATCCTTCTGCTTGCTTTTGACAGATGTATAACGCGCAGTTAGCTGTTGTCTACTCGGTTGCTCCGGCGCTCGCCTAGACGTGGGGGGATATTCCACAGCTGGGAACGCATCCCTCTCAAGGGTCGCAGAACCGGACAGGCCAATGTCGCTGTGCTTTCTCTTGTTGGGAGACTTCCCCGACGGTTCATCCGGGGTCTTCACTAGCTGCGCCTCGAGCTTCTCCACATCGTCGTTCACCACCAGCTGTTTATCCCGTAAAATGTCCCGTTCCATACGCAGCTCCGTCAGTCGCGCCTGGCGCCCGGCCGCCTGGTCCGGACTTGACTCGGTAGCCGACTCCTCCAGTCGCAGAGACGTTTTCACCTCCTCAACAGAAACTAGGTCAGTCTTGGTGCAGATGAAAGTAATATCGTTGAACACAGTCTGCATCCGCGAGCTATCGTCCATCAACTCACGCGCCACCTTACCGTCGAGCGCCCGACTAATCGGCGCCACCACCCAGTGCGCAGCGCAGCGCCTCTTATACTCTTGCACCACAGACGTACGCCCCGCATTCGAATCATACACGTCGGGCAAATCAACCAGCACGGCACCAGTCGCCAGCACGGCGGACTTGAGAAAGACGCGGACGACGCGAACCAGCGGCCAAATGCCGTCCTCATCCGTCGCCGCCTTCTCGTCCCCCACCTTCTTCTTCTCCTCCTTCACCCGACTATCAACATACCCCCTCAACTTCTTCGAAAACACCCCCACATCATCCTCCTCAAGCACAACCCTCCCACCCAACCTCTCCCGCACGGCCGACAAACCCATCAACTCCCCCATCTCCGCACGGAGCACATCCTCCACCGTCCGTAGATGGGGATACACAGCGCGGATCTTATCCAACGCCACCGCAGCATAAGAGTCATGCGCAATCTGTTCGGCAACAACAGCATCCTTCTCCGCGCGCAAAGCCTGCATCAGCGCCCCAAGCTCCCTCTCCCACTCGTCAGGAGTGACGAACTCGATCTCCGCGCGATACCGCACGGCGCTGTCCGCGTTGTACGCGATCTCGATCGCTACGGCCGTGCGGGCGTGCATGCAGTTCGTCGTCGGGATGCACTCTTCATCTATGAGGGCGTTGATCAGGGACGATTTGCCGGCGCCGGTGTTGCCTGTTACTGCGATGTAGACTTTGGGGGGTGTTGCTAGGGCGGTTATCTTTGCGGCTTTGTCGGCCCACGTGGAGTCTATGTTGGGGCTCTGGAGGAGGGTTTGAAGCTCGCGCAGCATAGGGAGGCTTCGGGTGGCTGTTTCTTCGAGGGTGGTGAGAGTAGTTTGGTGCGTCTGTGCTTTTGTGTTTCTGTTGTTTGTATCTGCATTTGTATTGGCATCGTCGGGACTGTCCCCAGTGTTCAACTGTCTCTTGCATCTTTGAGAGAGTCTCTCAGACGTAGCAGCTGTAGTCGGCGAATTCAACTTCTCCTTGAAAGCAGTAACTGCATACATCAGTACATTAAACACGCCCTTTTTTCTATATTTTTGTTCCATTTATTTCCCTTGAGTATAGTATAGTACATGCACGAGAACCAAAAAGTGAGCAGATAGTAGGTACATAGATTACTACTCACCAACAGACCCCACACTCGAGGTATCAAGACCAGTTGCAGATGCAGAAGTAGTAGTAGATGGAGAGAAGTGACCGGGAAGGAGGCCACTGTGCTCGATGCTGTGGAGGGGGAGGGCGGTTTGCTGTGTGAGGCGGTCTTCTTCTGTCTGGGGTGCGTCCATTTTTCTTTCGTTCTCTCGCTTTCTTTTTTGGTTTGTCCTTTGAAGGTGGGGTATGTTTGCAGGTTGATGAGTTGATGGGTAAATAGATGGATTTAGGAGTGGTTGGTAGTATCTGAGTACTGTGGAATGACTTTGGATGGAAGTAGGGCTATGTAGATAGATGGGTATGTGGTTAGATGAGAATAGATAGATGAAAAGTGATGGATAGGTAGATGGATAGATGGATAGATAGATCGTAGAGCAGAAGAGAAGAAGAAGAAGAAGAAGAAGAAAGCCATCATATATATAGCTATCGCCGAGAGAAATATCTCGGCGAGCTCTATAGATTCACATTTCGTGATGATGTCGTGGTGTACCGTGGACTGTCGTGGTTAATGTACTCTTGACGGGTATAAGGACAGGAACAGGGAGTGTGGCATGTCTAATTATTACTATAATTCCAAATGCTACCCTGAGAAAGAGTGTGATGCTTGTTTTATAATATTATACTACTTTGTTTCTTCCAGACGTGATATTCTAACTAGGTAGTATAAGAGTGCATGACTTAGGGCTAGACTGGAAAATAGGTAGTGAGCCAAATGTTGATTCGGGAGATCACACAGTTGGCTAAACATATTACTTGTTTAAAACACAGCTAGGAACAAAGGTTTATCTTGTTAATAATGCCACTATCAAAATATTATAGACAATGCTCTTATATTCATGATATGCATGGGTGGTAGAAACAGGAGATAGTTCCATAGCAGAGATTTGATTCTAAATCATGCAGTCTGTAGACTTTGACTCAACTATTCTGCCAGGATACAGGATTGATATATGAAAACAGACTTGACTTATATTTGATACCTATAAGTGCATGATTTATTCAAGAAAAGAGAACGAAGAAGAGAAAGAACAAGTATATACTATAGTATATCCCCTCCCATGGATATAAACAATCAAACCGTCGTAAAAAAACATCTCTAAGCTCCCAATATACTAATTAAGCCAGCTTCACTAACTCTCCTGGAGACAGCATCCTCCAACTTCATCTCCTTCTTACCTCTGTGTCTATTAGTCCATTCAATTACCTTAACTTGTCCTCTCCATTCAGACTAATATATTATTATATATTATCAGGCTACTTCCTCGCAGCAGACAGAAGCAGCAAGATCCCACTAGCCCTTCCAACAGCATGTATACATCAAACACCTCCGCAAGAGACTAACCACAAAGCATGTGTCCTAAGAGAGTCCATTATAGCCATCCTATAAACAACTCCAGTCAGCATCATAGCCAACAGTCCCCTCCAAGCCAGTATAGTCAGAAACCGCACCAGAAGCAGCAACAACAACAACAACATCCCACAGCAGCAGGACAGACAGACAGACAGACAGACAGACAGACTCTAGATCCCCACATCGGAGATTAAATCCGGTGCCGACACACTGCCTAACCGGCTCGTTCGTAATGTAGTGCACTCCAGCGCGCAGGTCACACTTTTCGTCGTAGACTTTGCAGATAGAGATATATCGTGCGCTGCGCAAACTACCCCGTCTGCGCAGCAGAGATACTACCTAGACGTCGATACGTCCGGAGGATGGGCAGGGCCTGCGCGGACTCCCTGGAGGGGACGAACCAGACAGGGATCGTCAATGGTACACTGATCCTATCCTAGGTACGTACGTTCGTATCTACAGAAATACAGCAGCGAGTGAGGCACAAGAAAAGAACATTAGGATTGGGGGCGGGTTGGATTGGGGCCGCTGGGGTTTGGGAACGAAGGCCGCTATGGGGATTACGATTACGAACGGTGGACTGGATGGGGGCCGTTGGTGGTTTAGGTAGGTGATCTTAGATCTTATTTATTTGTTTGTTTTCGGTCAGATTCACACTGGGGATAAATAATTCGTATGTTGCGTGCGTGTTCGTTTACTCCGTACATACCTAGTGGGGCCATACATACATACCTGGCTGTGGTATCCACTGATACCACCTAGAATAGGAAGAGAACTAACTGTGATCTAATAAATAGGTATAGGTACGCTCTAAGCTCTATAATTGACTTTTGACTCCACAGCAGGACATACTTAGACCATTAGCTATGTGCTAATAACAATCATAAGCAGTAAAAAAGTTAAAGTAAGCAAGCTACCCACAACAACCAGCTTCTAAATTAACTAGGTAGGTAATGAACCAAGAAATGCCCACCGACAACACCCCCACTAATCAATTGAGCTAGGAAATACGTGCTAGGTTGGTAGGTAGGTACTAATAATAGTTAAAGATGATCGATCGCCAACCGATAGATCTCCATCGGCAACACGACTTCTCGGGGAATTTCCAGTTTCTAGTTTCCACTGCGCTATGTGGTGTTTACACTATGTTATTTTATTTCAATCGAGCTAGCGTAATGGGTAACTGGGCACATGGTTTTTCACGACGGGTAAGGAAGAATGAACGAACGGGTGGATACGAGGAAAACCTACGTAACTAAGGGAGGTGTTGGTATCTTACTCAGACTATGGGTACTTACTCCCTGCTCAGCCTTTGCGCAGGACTGGTTGGTGAGCCCTAACAACATAACACGTGAGGTTTTAATATAGTTACGGTTGGTGTTCGAGTTCAGATCGTATCTATGGATAGTATATTGTATTGTTGGTTAGGGGGAAGGTAATGTATGTACATTCGAAGGAGAAGAAAATAACAAAAACCCGCCCAGTGATAGATAGATGCAGTCAGAAATGAAAGAATGAATGAAAGAAGAAACAGAAAAGAATGAACCGCTTTTCATCGCTCGTAGACATCGTCAGAATAGTATCGCCTGCACATAGACACAGATAGTAATAGTAGTAGTATATTGTACAAAATACGTCCGCCTTTTCTCGAAGAAAAGCCAGCGGAAATAAAGTAAGAAGAGAAAGGAGGAGGAAGAGAATCAATCTACCCGATTAATCCTCCTCGCCACAGCAGCCCATCGCGAACCCCTTCTCCCCTCGCGTCCTCCGCCGCCGCCACCGCCGCCACCACCAGCTCTCCCGGCCTCTGGCGGCAGCGGCGGGAGCGGACGGTCGTAGATGTGTCTCTCGTATGGCGGAGGCGGTGGCGGCAATAGCAGCGCCGCAGGGAGGCTCATATCCGCCACATCGAGCACGGCGCTGTCGCGCAGTCTGGGCGTGCGGTCGACGGCGTTCATGTGGGCTGCGGTAGCGGACGAAGAGGAGGCAGTCGAGGTGCTCTCCATGGAGCGCGAGTGCGCCAGTGTGGGGTGGCCGGTCCAGCACGGTCGTTGTACGGGCGACGCGGGTGCGGAGCTCACGAAGACCCAGATGTTCTCGCTGTCGAGCCAGACGAGTTGCTGGTTGGTGCTGCTTTCGCTGCGGCTGTGGCTGTGGCTGGCCCGGGAGCGTGCTGCTTCTGCTCCGGTGGCGGGGGAGAGCGTCCGTTGGGGCGGACGGTGCGAGGAGAGGTCGTCTTGGTCGTTGTGGACGGTGTTACGGCTGCTGGGTCGCGAGTAGGTGGTTTCCCAGAGGGCTTCGACGCCGCTCCAGCTGGGGGTTGGTTGCTGGGTGGGCGGGGAACGGTAGTTGGGCTTGTTGGGGGTTGCGGTGGGGGTGAGATCCCAGGTGAGGTCGGGGGAGAGGTTGAAGTCGAGTTGGATGCGTGGGATGTCTAGGGCTGTGAGGTCGTCGTCGTTGAAGGGCGAGATGGGTGGTGAGGGGGATTCGCCGAGACGGGTGGTTGGGATTGGGGGGCCTTCGAGGGAGGAGAGATCCATTTTGAATAGACTCTCTTCGTTCCTTTCCTCCTTTTGACGCCTTGATATCTCTTCTTCCCCTGTTCGTTTGTGCTGTTGGTCCGGCTGGAGGGAGATGGAATGGTTGTTGTGGACGGGTGTGTCGTCTGTCAGTCGGTTATAAGGTGATCATTGCCGGCAGAAGATCGTCCCAGTGATCATCAATCCGATGGATTGCGAAAGGATGCAGTGGTGGATGCAGTGGATACAGACCGGCAGGTCCCAAATTCCGGTCAGTTGATGAGGGAAATCCAGCAAGCTGTATGTGCGGAGTATACGCTTCGTATATATGCCCTATAGGTATACCTTAGGTTTGCAGGCTAGGGACGTATAGTCTAATATAATATAAGGCAGGTCGCCTCTATCAAAGGATCAGGCAGTGCAAACAACAACAATGGCCACAGCCCAAACACGGCATCGCCATCGACTATAATCGCCATCCAACAAACCCTCAGCATGCGCCCCTTTTCTTATTTTATTTTATTTTATTTTATTTATTTATTTCCCACATTTCAATTTTCAATATTCGTTTTACACGTTTCACATTTTTATTCCTTTTTATTCCTTCTTATTCCTTCGTTTTCTCGGTAAACTGAGAATCAAAACGAACCATCCTTTTTCCGTTTCGGTACAAAACTGGGGTCCTTCCCACCGGACAGTCCGACGAAGGATTACATGGAAAACACCAGTAACTACTCTTTCGAGTCTAGTTCTTTGTTCGGTGGGAAAATGATGCCTGGGACTACGGACCACTGACTACGCACCCACCGAGGTGGATGTCAGCGGGGTTGGTTCCCCGCGATCGTTGTCGCGTCGTGTTGGAGGCGAAGTTGGAAGAACGACGGTAATAGCATGATACGAGATGGGGTTAGAGGATCGGAGTGACCGACGGAGGTGGTTCTCGCATCATGTCATGGTGAAAGGATTGAAGCCTTTGTCCGGCAGGAATTCCTATCTAGTATGCCATTACAATGGGTCCTCGTATAAACCCATTTATATCTTTGTGTCTTTGTTTATATTTATATCTCTATACGGATATTTATGTATCTTCATGTATGTTCATCATTGTACCTATATATTTATAGATAAATTAGATATAATGTGTCTAACAAAGAACACGAGTCGCCTCATCGCCATATACCCGAAAGAGCACACAGTTGTCAACGAGGAAAGAAAGCCAAGACCCTAACGCGACACAGCCACGACATCGCCCCTTTCGGCGCAGCCCTACCGACAGCATTCCCCGATGGGTCCGATCCTTTGATGGACGGTGGATGAGCAGAACTAATGATGATAATGATTATTTCTTATTATAGTCTGTCATAGTTGTCGGTACGGCGGGTCTAGGGAGAGTTAGATAGTCGGTCAATATGATAACCTACTATATATATCGTGCTTGGCCGGTGTCTAACCTATCTGCTGGGTGTCCGAAAAATGACTCTAGAAGATAGATGGAAGATTCTTCGGTTAGATCGAGCATTCCAGATCTGGGTTTGTCGGAGTCTGTGTCCTGTCATTAGTGCGGTGACAGGAGGAGGGGTCGAGTAGGGTTCGGTGATATATTTCGCTATGGCCTAGTAGTTTTAGCGATGTCGATGAAACGCATCCATGATGAACTACTACATATCTTCCATGCTTAATCTCCGTACTTGCGTACAACACTCCACACAACACCACGACTCCCCCTCCTACTACTATTACTATTACTATTCCTCTCATACCAGGTAAATCACTACTCCGGAGGAATTCTACAACAAAGGCATCGGCATCACCTGAACAACCGAAAAGGATGCCAACAAAGCCCCGCTACTACAGTCAACCCCTCCCGCAAAGGATCAGGATCCATCCATTCAGCCTGCTCTTCTCCATCTGTCACGACTTTCGTAGGAAAGTAGACGTAGAAAATACCAAGACAGATAAGCAGAAAAACAAACAAACAGACCATAACATGAAACAAGCCTCGAAACATCATCATCGCCATCATCACGACTCGACTAATCTCATCACGCGACAGAGTAAGGTGGATAGCTCAGGTCAGCGAAGGAACGCGGACAGTGGAGATCACGGGAATCACCTAGAAGGGTAAAAGTCCGACCACCGGCGGACACTCAGTACCTCGACTCAGACTCAGACTCGCCAGTGAGCCTCAGGTAAGACTGTCACGGAGGTTGACTCGAGTCGACTCAGGTCTGATCCCTTTGCCTATTTGGGTAATGATTTAGGTTGGGAGGATGGACGCAGGGCGAACAATCATCCATCCATCATAACTTGGCTATCTTCCATCACCTAGTAGGTACTAGTAATACCTTACTATTACCCTAATAGGTAAATATGCACGACCACTGACTGACTCCTGCACTACTACTAATCTCCAGTTGGCAAGGCATCCTAAGGCTGCCTGCGGTAGATGTAGAGACAGGCAGGGCAATGTCACATCACTTGAGTTACTTTTTTCCCTTCCTTTATTTCTTCCTGCGCATCCCACCATCAAAAGGCGCTGACTCGCTGACCGACCCCACCAACAGGCTACCTTTGCATAGCACAGCACCCTTCCCCCCCAGAAAAAGTCCAATATCTCATGTAAGCAGGAATATATTAATTAACCAAGCCAGCCAGCACCGCAGGATCACTCTGGCGGTCAAAATGTGGAAATCACCTCTGTCACTTTCTACTCTATTCCATACACGCCTCCTTATCTTAGCATAGGTTGATACCTAACATTGAACATTCTACCAACTATCATACTCCCAACCTACCTACCTACCTGTCTTATTTCCCTCAGAGAACCACCACCAACCAAGCACGAAATCACACACATTAAATGATGTCTTGTTTTTTGTTTTGTTTTACGTGCAACATTACATAACCACTATTACTCACACCTAACTACCTGCATAACCAATTAATTAATTAACAGTTCATGAGAGGGTACCAGTACTGTTAATGTTAATAAGGTAGCCGGCCCGGGTATTCACTGTCCGAGTGTCCGAGAATCTTACCCTAACTGGTTAGGGAGGGGGATATTCAGGGGGAAGACAATTAGGGAGGGAGGGAGAGTGAGACGAGAGATGAGACGAGACAAGGCTGCACTGCTGTGCTCCTTGCAGCCTTGTCTTCTCCTCCCGCCCCTTGCTTTTGCAGTTGACGAGTCCATGCATCTTACCTACTTGTACTTGGTATGATACTACGCACGATGGTGGAAATATTCTGAAACTGCATACGTTCGATTCATTTAGAGTAAATATACAAACCAAATAAATAAAATAAACTATACAGAAAAAAGAAAAAAGGTATACAAAGGAAAAAGAAAGAGTTATATCAAATAAATGGAAAATTGCCCCTACAGGAAGATTGTGAAAGCGTTTCATGGTTTACATTAAATCGTATCCAACCAGCCAGGCTTGCTTGCTTCACACAAACTCCTCCGAAGCCGTCCCAATCCATGATATCATAGTCAGGACATTTTCCAAAGAGGTCAAGAATGGCAGAAAAGTAAAAAGAGATAATAAAAAAAAGATATCAGGCAAAGAATCGGATTATACTTTCCTCCAAACCACAAAAAAGGGTTCACAACAACACAAAAAAATGAAAGCTAAATAACATACCCCCCTCGTCCGCTCTCCACTTCCACGTCTCTCCGATATGTTCACATACTCCTCTTCCAACGGTTGATCCTGGACAAGTTTCCCCCCGCTGGGGTATATAGCGAGGTTTCAAGGCCCAGTCTCGACAGAGAGGGAACCCGGGGTTACACTATAGACAAGAAGGGAATCTAAGCCAGGAAGAAGGCGGCGGCGGCGGCGGCGCCAGCAAGGCCGAAGGAGCCGCTGACGGTGTTGGCAGCGCCGGTGAAGAGGGAGCCAGGGGCGGAGGTGGAGGGACTATATGATTGTTAGTGGGGGGGTCCATTGAAAGATGGAGATTATAGACTTACGTCGCAGTGCCGGTGGGGAGAACGCCAGAGGAAGAAGCACCGCCAGTGGGGATGACGGGGTTGGAGGGCTTGCCACCAGCGGGCTGGGTGGGAGCGGGAGCAGAGACGGTCACGACCACCGGCTTGGAGCTGACCTGGGGCACGCAGGTGGTGAACTTCTGCCACGAGGTGGAGAGCGAAGGAGCCGGGGCAACGGGGGGAGCAGGAGCGCTGGTGGGCGCAACGGGGGGCACGGCCTCGCTGCTGCTGGGGACGGCGGTGCTGCTGGCAACCTCGGAGGCCTCGGTGGAGGTGGTGGCAACCGGGGGAGGGTTGCTGGGGGTGATGGCGCCGGCACCCTCAGGGGTGGAGGTGGGAGCCTGGTTACCGGGGCAGTCGGTCACGGTAGGACCGCACGAGGTGATGGTGACATCCTCGGTCTGGTAGACGGTCTCGACGTCACCGTTGGGGAGGGCAGCGGCCAGGCCGGCGAAGAGGGCAACAGTAGCGGCAGTGAAACGCATTGTGAATATTTTGTGTTGTAAATTTGCGGGTTTGCAAAAAAATAAAACCGTCAAGGTAGGTTTAAGGTGGGGGTTGGAAGATTAAAAAAGAGAGTGGTGGTAGTTGGGGGGTATAAAAAGAGTGGCAGACCGAAGTCAAACGCGTAAATGCTTCAAGCAAGTAAAAAGTTTGGGGCTTGAGAAGAAAGAACGGATAGAAAGAAAAGATGGAGGCAGACGGGGGAACCGGACACCTTTGTATGGCCTGGGAGATTACCCTGGAGAGATCGTCTCAGGGTGTTTTTTTAAAAGATTATAATTATGATTTATTTTTATTTATTTATTTTATTATTTTACTATAATTAAAAATATAATAAAATAATCTAAAGAACAGAAAAGGAGAGAGCCATACAAATCCAACTAGTCCACTAGACTCAAAGTCAATCATCCATTCCCCGATCAAATGATGGAGTCGGATGCGGTGAGTCGTCGGACTCGGTTGACCTCGTGGGATTCGTCCGTGGGATCGATGGGATTATCATTGGTGGAGAGAGACGTGGACAGGATCAAACTACGCGATGGCTAACTGACTCTAACCCACTAGTGTCGGGGTTAGTCTGGCGCATGCGAAGTGAGCTGGTGTTGATCTGTCGGTCCTTTGCTCTTTTCAGTGATGCTCAACTTCTTGGGACTTGATGTGCTGTCATGGAGACTTGTTCGGATGGAGACAATAGTCTCATGGGATTGTCCGGATCCATCTGAGGGTTATCTCTCTCTTTCTTTCTTTCCGTGTGCCCCCATACTACGTATACTACGTATAATGTGTAACCCTCATATCGTTCAGGAGATCCATTAGCGACTGCACGTCTTCCCCCTGCAGGCCATTCCCCCACTCATTGGACGGATAATATCCTGGTAAGAACAAGTTCATAGTATTCAGGGGAACGACACAAGCCACCAGACGTTGAACCACCCCCCTTCCCCAGTTAGACTTCGTTTCAGGTGCATTCCACAGCCAATGACAACCAGGTCAATGGGACCAGCAGGATCCGTTCCTGACGCCATGAGCCACTCATGCACCTGGACTCATCCCGCCGTGGGTCGTGGTCTGTCGCTCCTACGCCAATGGTTGGGGGTCAAGTGGGTATCGATCCACTTCCCCCTGTTTCCTGCTGCCATTTTTATCATCCTTTCCCTCTTTTTTGGCCCTCTTGACCTGCCTTTCTTGTCAGTGTCTTTCTTTTCTTTTTGTTTTTTTAAATTGATGTTTTATAATCTTGGCCTTGGTGAGGTTAGGAAGGTAGGATTTGTTCCTGGCATTGTGGCGAATGGAATGAACCTAATCCTTACTCGACCACTCCTCCGGATTACTATCCAATCTGACTGGACTTGTCGCTGGAGTATTTTTCTGGGTATGATCCTGACCATCCAATCGACTGATCGAACCAGGATGGTTTCCACTTTGCAATTAGATCCCTCACTGCGGATGACTCCGACCGTACAGTACAACCCTCGGCTAACCCTCATACCCCCGTCGTCCATCCATCCATCCATAGTAATAGAGTACGGAGGGAGATTCGTCCTACATCTTAAATCCTTCACCTCATGCACCGTAAAATCTACCGACATACACATATCCCACGATTTTACCCAATCTAGACTCCTTCCTCCGAAGTCCAACGAGGCGAGGCGAGAGAGAGCGGTGCGCCATGCAGCGCCCGCGCAACGCACGGACGCAGCGACAGCTTCTCATCTCCGAGCCTTACGCCAACGTATCCATCCATAAATTCCATATCCCTGATGGACGTGGACGTAGACAACCGGGGGGGGGGAGTCTAGAGCCTGGTGGTCGACTCCTCTTGCGCCACACTGCTGTGGAAAGCTTATCCCTGTTTGGTTCTTATCACCGGGGTTGTGGGATTAAGAGTCAGGGGGTGAGGCGTCGGTTGGCTTGCATAGTGTGTATTCTCTTTTTTTTTTTTTTCCTTTTTTACTTTTTATTTTATTATTGATTTTAATTATTTTTGCTTTTACTCCGTGGCGCCGGCGCCGGCTACGGGGCGGGTACCCTTTTGACCGTTGTGTGACTTGTCTGGCGTGTTGAGAGTTTGATAGTGGGTTTTTTGGGGGCCAGGGGGGTAGAAGACGGGAGGGATATGGGTTCTCAACGCACGGGTGTTGGATGAAGCCTAGGGTTGGGTTCAGCAGACATATATGGTGATCGTTCAATTGTGAGTGTTCGGGGTTAGATAGAATTCAGGAGGTAGGATGTATGGATATGCACCGTCCTGTCAGTGACAGGCTTCCACTGTCTAGTCGCGACAATCGGCAGACTATTGACCAGCCATGTGCCGCGTACAGAATACGCCTCAAGATCTGGTGTCCATAGTCATCCATACACCGTCGTATCTACGGGGTAACTACCAACAGCGCAGCTGACATCCAAAGACGACAATAGATAGCGGTGAACCGCAGTGGACACTCGACATATCCACCAACTACACGTCTAGACCGGCTCGTTTTCTCCAGATTCTGGTGAATCCGGCTAGTTCGAGCCCTTCTTCCATTCTTTTTCGGTCTTCCGTGCGTAGGGGAAGCCGAAAGAGTCAAGGTATACGAAAAGGGGGCTGCGGCGGGCTGCGGCACCCCGGGGAGGGTGGGCGGGAACCAAGCACGTTCAGGGGTTGACCCCAAGACTTCTTTTTTTTTTCTTAATTCTCTTAAGTTTTATCCCGGTTTCTTTAACCCTGATTTTAGAAGCATATAGTTTGGGGTAGCTGGTAGTTTATCTGGGGACAAAAATAGCATCGACGGTACTGTATCTTGTCCTTGTTTCTTTACTTTAACTTTGGCTATAGATAGTGGGAAGTTAGGTTAAGAGCAGCGGTCGATAGGAGATACTATCGATTTAGGATATTGATGAGTTGTGGAACGACGTTCAATAATATTACGCATTGCTCGTACAGCACACTCGATACGACAAGAGAGATGGACAGAAAGAGAGGGGGGAAACTGGAAACTGGATTGCCATTGCCCACATGTGCGAGTGTCTCCACCGATCAACAGGGGAAGAAGAGAAGTTCGCTCGTCTTTCCCCTCCTCCCTCCTCCCTTCTCCAGTAGCCCTGCAATTGTGATGTGCGCTGCTCGGCCGTTTTTAGGTTTATTAACCATGGCTACGTTGTTTTTACAACCATCCTTCTGGGGATGGTTCTACCTGTTTGCCTGGGTAGGTACTCCATACTTGGGTGGCCCATCGTGGGGTGGTACCTCGTCCTCTAGAACCCTAGTCACTGGTTGCTCCTTGCTACTGCCGGTCATCAGGTCATTATGTTGACAACCTAACTCATTGCCAGCTGGGCGTCGCCTGGGGCCGCTCCCCTTTCCTATTAATGCAGGAACCGGGATGATCGAGGATGATCTAGTGGGGGGGCAAGTCTGGTTGCGATGGGCTGCAACCGAGGATCGGCCGCCGCCTGTTACCGAGGAATATCTCCTTCTTCGTTCATGATAAGACTACTGGCTGTGGACTGTGGACGTGGACTAAGAGTACGGGGGACGTTTACACGACCCGTCTTATATAGGAATATATCAATACTATCTATTTAGGAGTCCGAGTCCGCTTCCAGAGTTAGAATGATGAAGATTACCAACCACATGTTCCGTCCTTCAGGCCCATCTCACACCCGGATCCTGGGTCCTAGATAGGCAGGCCAATTCAAACCCCTCGGGAGAGTTACCGACTACGGTCAATCACGTAAGAACCCAACACTGGCTGCAATTAATTAAAAATGGGTGCTTCTCTTGTCTTCATGGTTGGGAATTAGAGTAGGAGCAGTGGTGTGCCTGCTTGGCAATCCATTCTGTTCCTCCTGATGGAACCCCGTTTCTTTCTTTAGAGATGCCGTCCCACGGGTATCATCATCCCTCCATCGGGCTGCACAATTTTCATCGACACTCTGATATACGGCTCCGGGATTAAAAAAGACTCAGGTTGGTGATGACTGTGCAGATGTAGCTACCTCTTTTTTCTTCTTTTTTTTATCTTTTGTTTTCTTCCCAGTGGGTCAACCGGGTTTTGAATTCCTCCGATGTCAATTTTTTTTTCTTTCTTTTTCTTTTTTTGTCCTTTTAGTAGCTTCCAAGGCCCCAGCCAAAGTCTCCTCCCAGATGCAGTCAATACTCATCACCTTAACCAAGATACAGCCGCCGGATGATGTCAATGGCTGCGACTAAAGCCGCTGCTGCCGCTTCATCACCACAGGGCTGAAGTCCGCACGTGTCATCCGGTCTTCTCATTGGCCTCGCTGTGGTCAAAGCGTTTCGACTTGGAGTCCAGTGCCTGCTTAAGCCTTCCCCCCCTTCAAATGTAGAGACAAACGTCGACGCCTAACGTGCTTGGGTTTCATCATTTTTTGTTGGCTGACGCGTCGGGGGCCTGCTTGCTCGGAGCCTAAGGTACGTCGGGAGGGTTTTCCCCCTCCGGGACGACCAGGATCCAAACTAATCATGGATCGTTTTTTTCGGGTGCCCTGCATTTCATTTCATTTTTTTCATTTTTTCATTTTTTCATTTTTTTCATCTTTCTCTTGGTTGATTTTATTTATTTATTTTCATGTCTGGTTGATCCGACTGAGGGAAGATCTTGAGTGGTTGGAAGTGGAAGGGAGGTGTGGCTGATGGGGAATATAGCCGCCCTGATTAGACTACCCATAAGTCTTAACCATGGTGTGAGACTGGTCGGTGGGTTCAAAATAGGTGAACAGCCACACCGGTCAGAAGCCAAGTTGTAGTCAGTGCAAGTATATTGTCGACAGTTTTAGAGACAAGTCGATGGGACTATGATCTGAAACCGTCGAAAAGTACAGGAGATGATCGATAGATAGATACCCAAGCAGCTGAGTTGGGCCGTTTCACCCGGAGAGTTTGCCCGGTGATTGTGGATGCCTGATGGGATGGGTGCCTGGGTTCCCAGGCACCATCGCATCACCTCACCTGGGCCGACCGTCCTCCATCCAGTCAGTCTCCCATCCCTTCCAGATATCTCAGGGTGATCCAAAGGGCGTTATCCAGCTCGAGGACGTTGACACGATCAAAAATAGAAGAATGGCACATCCCGAAAGTGACGTGCCAATCCACCCATCCACAATCCATCTTGACTTGACTGCGCCTCACCCAGTCTGAGACTTCTCCATCCGCTCAGCGCCTTTTGAAACAGGGCGGATCCACCGTCTCGGCTCCATCAGCATCATATCCGACTTTGCGCGGTGTGAAATTAATCGGTCGCTCTCCGGGATGGGATGATATGACGACCATACTGTCGAGGTTCTCTTGATTTCATCATCCTCATATCATCGAATACTTTCTCTCGTGTTGTTTGGTACTTAAGTGTGGGTGATCCGAGGCGGGACACAAGTACATTGATTGAAAGTCCACGGATTGCTTATTTGTGGTCCAATCGAGTCACCCTCAGGCTCTCTTTTCTCTCTCCACTTTGGTCCCTCAACACCTCAGGCTCAAACTTCGCTCTTCTCTCTTCTTTCCACACCTCAGGCTCCCCTCTCCATACTCGACATTCGCTTTATCGTCCTCCTGATTGACTGGTTTATTCTTCTTCTATATTTCCATCGTTCCGTTCGACTTACTGGATAAATTTATTACTATCATGCTTCTATCATTACGATGATTCCTGTTTGATTGTTCGCCTGGAATTCTATCCATTTATCGACCCCTCTCATCGACCTTGGCCGCGTGTTGCTGCAGCCCCACGGACTTCCTCTCTCTCTCACTCAACTCACACTCTCTTCTCTCTTTGTCCACCCATTTCTGATCTCTCTTTCTCTCTCCTCCATCGCCTTGTTTTTTCTTTTTTTCTTTTTCCTTTTTTGACGTGTCTTTGCTTTTTCGTGACTTTCTTTGTTCCTTTATAAAAACCCGCCTCCTTTTCTTCCCCCCCCCCCCTCTTTTCAAAGTGTCTTCCTCAAAGACCGCCGATCTGGCTACTTTGGCTGACCCCAACGAGTTGTTTTTGCCGGGTGAGAGGCAAAGCAATCTCGCCATGTCATCCTCACCCGCCGTTCCCCTCCTCAAGCCACCCGTCCCGGGCAATCGCTCGCACAATGGCAGCCCTCGTGCCCCCAAACTCACCCTGGGCATCCCTCCCTCCCCCAACGCTCGTCCCGTGCCCGGGAATGGCGTCCCCGTGGCCGCTCCCGTCCCCGACGCTCCTCCCCAGCTGCAGCGCCCCGTCAACGCTCGCCCAGCGCCACCCCAGCTCCGACTCGCGACCCCCATGGGGAGCAGCAAGGACGTCTCCCAGGTCGCCAACGGTCGTCCGCCTCCGCTCTCGCTCGCCACCTCGGGGCTGAACGAACCCAATGGTCAATCGCGGTCGGGCAGCGGGCCCGCCTCCGCCTCGTCCTCCAACTACTCCGCCCTGTCGTTCGCCATGGGTCTCCGACAACCCCGCGGCAGCACCCCCGATCCGTCCTCGGCCATCAGTTCCGTCTACTCGGACCGCGAGGCCGCCGCCCCGATGGAGCGGGAGAATAGCGTCACCGCGCTGATCCCCGATCTGGACAAGTTGAGCTTGGAGAAGGGCAGGCCCCTGGATCCGGATGACCTGGACGATGAAGGCTGGCTGGCGGCCAGCGAGCAGAAGAAAATCGTGGAGCTGGGCAGTTTGGGCGAGGGTGCGGGTGGTGCCGTCACCCGGTGCAAGTTGAAGGATGGGAAGACCGTGTTTGCTTTGAAGGTGAGGACTCTTCTGAACCTTTTGTTTTTCTTTCCAATGATCCATATTAATACCCCATACCCCATCTAGATCATCACGACCGATCCCAATCCGGATGTGAAGAAGCAGATCGTCCGAGAACTGAACTTCAACAAGGACTGTGCCTCGGACCACATCTGCAAGTACTACGGAGCGTTTATGGACAAGTCGACGGGGACGATCTCGATTGCGATGGAATTTTGCGAGGGTGGTAGTCTGGACAGTATCTACAAGGAGGTGAAGAAGCTTGGCGGTCGGACGGGCGAGAAGGTGTTGGGCAAGGTCGCGGAGGGCGTGTTGAACGGGTTGACCTATCTCCACAGCCGGAAAATCATCCATCGCGGTAGGTGTTTTTCGGTCTCGGTCGCGTCCCACTCGCATGCATCCCACTAACCCTCGGACAGATATCAAACCGTCCAACATCCTCCTGTGTCGCGATGGCCAGGTGAAACTATGCGATTTCGGAGTCAGTGGCGAGTTCGGCACCAAAGGCGACGCCAACACGTTTATCGGCACCTCCTACTACATGGCCCCGGAACGGATCACCGGGCAATCATACACCATCACCTCCGACGTCTGGTCCCTCGGCGTGACCCTGCTGGAGGTCGCTCAGCATCGCTTCCCCTTCCCCGCCGATGGGACCGAAATGCAGCCGCGCGCCGGTCTGATCGACCTGCTGACCTACATCGTGCGACAACCGATTCCGAAGCTGAAAGACGAAGAAGAAAACGGGATCCGTTGGTCCAGTAATTTCAAGTACTTTATTGAATGCTGGTATGTTGGGTGTCCCTGACGTGCCCCGAACCCGCTCCCGCTAACCGGTCTGTTCTAGTCTCGAGAAAGAGCCTCCACGGAGGGCGACTCCCTGGCGGATGCTGGAACATCCCTGGGTGCTGGACATGAAGAACAAGAAAGTCAACATGGCCAACTTTGTGCGGCAGGTGTGGGGGTGGAACGAGTAAAACTCCCCCATGCATCCGGCCGATGGAACCATTTTCGGCGCCTTGTCCTTTCTACCTGCTCTCTTCTCTCTTCTCTTTTCTCCTTCTCCTTCGCCTTCTCTTTTTACCACCACCGTCACCCTAATGCCTTGCATATTTACGGTCTCTCCTTAATGCTTACAAGTGGCTGGCCCTTGTTGACCAGGATGTCAAAAAGCATATGAACGTGACTCTTTACGACACTCATTTCGATCATGGCAACGTCTCTCCTTGTCGGACCCCTGGAGTTGGGAGTGGTTTTGAATCCCGTCTTTCTCTGAATCGTGTGTCTCGGCCACCTTGCATTTCCCATCGATCGCACCAGCATCTCGGTTTTGTTCTTGTTTTGTCAGTCCGGCATGCCAGCGGATTTGTTCTTCTCTTATCTCTCTTTTTTCTTTTCACTTCTGTGTGTCTGTTTGTTCTCTTTTTTTGTATCCTTGTTGACGGACCCCCGGGGGGAACATGGATATGGGCTACCTGGGGCCCATGCAGAGATACTACTGTATAGGCTTGTTGATCGGTTTTCGCCGAGGATGACTGGAGATACTTCTGTACATGACACTGGTCAATTAACTCTCAATACAGAAAATGGCTCAGGCTTTGGTACTGTAATTCTTTGATCGACTTGGGTGACAGAACAGGAAGGGACATTGTCCCTGACCGTGGCTTGGACTTGGTAAGACGTGATATGCCAATTCGTCGATTGAGCGATCCCAAAGTTCAAATTCGGCCTGGCCAGTCAGGCACCCTTTCCTCCTCCGTTCATCTTTTGACTTTCCGTCATTCCACAGCCAACTCCATTCATTCTCCTCTCGTTTATCACTTCTCAACTTAACTTTATTTCTTCCCCTCCCGCTGCATTCCAGAATTCCGGTTGAGTTGGTCGCCTTGATGTCACCATGACCGCCGCTAGACGTGGTGTTGGGAGTCACCAACTCAACGAGATGCTCGTCTCTGTCCTCATACAACACGCGAACTTGAAGCTATCTAAACCGGAGAAGATTCGTCATGGTCCGTCTTGGCCACCTCCGTGCTTTCTCTCCGTCTAATAGACGACAATCGAGACAGCGGGAGAATCAACAGGATAGACAGCAGGGAAAACAGGAAAACGCACCTCCACCCTTCCCCCTCAGTCAGGTCCCGGTGGACATCCTGAACGAAATCGCCTCGTGGCTGCCGACAGTGTCGCGTCTTTGCCTGGCTCTCACATGCAAAGGCTTCCTCACGACCCTCGACCGCTCCCAGGCCCTCTGCCGCTCGCACACCATCCGCCTCACCGAGACCGAAGTCGACCCTTACCTGATAGATAAGAACAGCTACTTCATCAGCGAGCGCGCCCGGTTCATGTCGCTCCTCCACAGGGACTTGACCAACGACCACCCGCGCTGGCGCTGCTGCTTCGACTGCCTGATGTTACACCACCCGCGCGCGTTTCCCGCGCTCGTCGACTGGGGCGCATACTCCCGCAGCAGCCCTGTCAAGGGCAGTAGCAACTACTGCGGCAAGGGCGTCGTCTCGCACGGCTACATCGTCATCTGCCCGTGCCTGCGTCTCACCGTCCGAGACATCGAGAGGATCTCGCGCAGAGTCCGACAGGCGAATCCGCCGATCCCGCGACCCTTCCACCACCTCCTCAAGCGGCGCGCCATCGAAATCCCCCTCCACACCTGCCGCCACCAGTACGCCAACACGCTCGTCGACATCAACGTCAGCGCCTCCTTCGCCGACACAGGCGACCCCGGCTCCCTGACCCTCCGCACCGCGTTCACCCTCTCCGGCACCAAGATCAAGGAATCCTCCCAACGGATCCCGCTCTACATCTGCCCGCACACCCCCATCCACAACTACATCAACTCCGCCGGCTACAACCCGCTCCCCGACCCCGCACCCCTCCACCGCAACCGGCCTACCCTCCCCTGCACCGCCCAAACCTTCACCTGCAAAGGCTGCAGAGTCTCCATCACCGCCCCGGAATTTCTCCGCTTCCCCGACGCCCAAAAACCCAGCCGCATCACCGAGCACGTCTCCGTCCAATCCGTCCGCCTCATGGTCCTCGACGAGTCCTTCCCTAAACCCCTCTACGGCCCCAGGCTCTTCTTCCCTCGCGCTCTGCTCGGCCGCAAGACCTTCGTCGGCACCCCCAACTACACCCTCTCGTATCCATATACTCCCTCTCGCGTCGAGCGCGAGCCTTATTATGAAACTGGCCGGCTGATTTTCTCGAAGAGTCTTCTCTAGATGTTTTCCCTAGTTTTACTTGGAAAATGTCGGGTGTGATAGGTGGGAATTGGCTTTATTGGATCTGAAGATAAAGTCGCTTATCGCCAAAGCAAGGAAGAAGGAAGACCAACCACGGACTATATATGTACGACGTACACGCTAGCACGCTTCAACTTGCGTAAACGGTTTGGATCAAGAATCAGCTCTTTATGGTATTACAAGACGTATGGGTTGGTCTGCTTTGCTTGCTTTGCCTGTGTCACTCACTGTCATTGTCACTACCGTGGTTTACTTTAATATGAAGTAGAATGGATGTGATGTTATGATTGGTGTGTATTATGCGATAGCGTAGTGTAGTATGGAGTAGTATAGGACAGTAAAGTGTAATAAAGTATAGCATAATATACCGTACCACATATCTATTTATCTACCTATCTATCTATCCACCTACCTACCTACCTACCGCTAAACGAGCAAGTCTTAGGTAGTGGTATACCTATACTACCGTAGGTATATGTAGGTACCTAGGTACTTACCAACCATGCTAGCGTTGCGTTGGTATCGTATTGTGGAATTGGAGGTGGGAATTAGACTGTTATAATGCATTATTATTACAGTAGATGGATGATGATGGTGTAGTATAATATAATATGATGATGACGATGCTTTAATAGAAATAATATAGACTAGATAGGATCCGTAGGTAGGTAGGTAGGTAGCAGACTCGTTGTGTCGGATGGAATGGTTAGGTAGGTAGTTGGGGTAGTAGTAGTAGTAGTAGTAGTAGTAGTAGTAGTAGTAGTAGTAGTAGTAGTAGAGGGAAAGAGAATAGTAGAAGGTGAAAGATGATGTTAGAATAAGATAAAAAAGAACAGAATAGAAATATGTATATTTATACCAACCAAAACCAATCAACCGAATCAACCCATCATACTGTCGTTAATAAAAAAAAAAAAAAAAAAAAAAAAAAAAAAAAAAAAAAAAAAAAAAAAAAAAAGAAAGAAAAGAAATAGCAGTAGTAGTAATAATACTAAATCGAAAAATGAGATAAAAAATGAGATAAAAAATGCAAGTATTAGAAAATGAAAATATCATCGATTCACAGGCTGAGCACCCAATACCCACCCTATCCCGCTTGCCAGCCCCCCCGTCACCATGTTACTGACCACGTCGCGCTTGCGCACGCGCTCATCGCTGTCGTCGTCGCTGGGCGCCCGCGCGTGCGACGAAGTCTGCTGCTGCTGCTGCTGTTGCGTGCCATCGCCTCGTAAGGGAAAGGCGTTCTTTTGCAGGGCCATTGCGGCGCCGCGGGCGACCTCGAAGAGGCCCATGGGGGCGTCTTCTGCGTGACGGAGGCGGTTGTGGTGGGCGCGGGAGGCGCGTCGCGCGTGTTGCTGTTTCGTGTCGAAGGCGTCTTGCTCGCTGTCTGTGGGGCCGAAGCCTCCTGGGACGGCGGAGGACAGGGCTGCGTCTGCTCGGGTGTCCCAGGCGTGTTCTTCTTCGGCTTCGAGGGTGCGCAGTCCGTTCATCTCCTCGTCGCAGCGGCGCCAGGCGCCGAGGATTTCGGGGAGGGGGTCGGGAGTTGGCACGAGGACGAGGGCTAATGAGAGGAGCTCCATTCGCTGGGAGAGCTGCGTGATCTGTGTTTGGAGGGACGCTTGGGAGGTTATTGTTGAGGAGCGGTAGCGGCCGGCGTTGTAGACGGCTCGCCAGGAGATATCGTCTTTGACGGCCGGGTTGGTGAGAGCGGATGCGCTGGAGATGAGTGATGGGGGTGTGAGGCGCGTGAGGATGTATGAGTAGGCGGTGCCGAAGTCATCTGATGAGAGCGCTGACGATATCGCTAGAGACATGATGCGTCGTTCGGCTGTTACCACCTTGTCCTCTCTTGGGGTGGGCACGTCGGTATCGTCGTCTGTGGTGTCGGATTCCTGGGGCGCGAAGCCCGCTGCCACTAGATCTCGTCCGATGGCGAGGAGGTCGTCTACTTGTGTGTACGCCTTGGCGTTCTGGTCGAGCACTTTTTCGATTAGGGAAATGGGGTCCGCATGCACGCGGATGCTGACTGGTTGGAAAGGGACGCCGTGCTGCAGCGTCAAGGAGTAGAAGGATAGCGCGTGCGTGGCGGAGATCAGAGAGCGAATCTGTTTGAAAGTGACTGACTCGGGGAAGTGTGGCTGGAATGCTTGGAGACTGCGAAGAGAAAGAATCATATTAGACATTGGCCAAGTGTGATAGGTGCAATACTCACATGTCGTATGCTTTCTTCATCCCGCCTCGCGTGCGATTCCCGTTGCTTGCGTTGTCATACGCCGCGAAGATCGCCTCCTTGACGGCGTCTTCGACCTGGGCGGGGGTGAGGGAAGATTGGGACTGCACATAGATTGCTGTAGCCAGATTGTATTCTAGGCTCGTTAGTATGTTTCCGTTGCGTGCTAGCGGAGTCATCCTTACCTCTGACCTCCAGCAACGCCTTGAGGACCTCCGCATCCACAAGCTCCTGAGATAGTCTCCAGAAAAGACCATGGAATTCCACACACCCGTCCGTCAGTTTGCGGTCCGCTCCCCAGTCTCGAAGCCAGAGGAGCTGACCCCGTGTCTCCTGCCAGTCCCGGCTGGCCTTAGTTTGCTTCACGATCGACGCAATCACCCCCCGGAATTCGAGGAGTTGCGCATCCTCCGTACTATGAAGACATATGTTGGCAGCCGCCCTGCATGGGACAGGGTGTCCAAAGCCCTGTAGTATCCGCATAGAAAGCAACAAAGCGCTGACGAACGATATCGACGAGGGCGAAGGATGTGTCAACGGGTTCGATTCTCGTAATAAGGCGTTCTGCAGCAGGGACACCCGCGTCGTCGACGAGATCTTGTCCAGCTCGAACTCCACTGACGGCAACGTTTGACGATCGGGGGTAACGAAACAGGAGCTCTCCAGGTCCAGTAGCTGGGCGATCCTGGATACGATCCGTAAAGATCCTTCTAAGGAGGGCTCACTTGTGTTCGAATTTGTATAGATCACGGCCAGTCCAGACTGGCCATATCGGGTTCGTAGTTCTCTCATCTTGTCGGCCGGTCGCTCTTCCGCTTCATCGTCGTAACCTCCCAGGTCGACATCCTCGGGACCGTCCCAGTTGACAAAGGCGTTGACCACGCTGTCCTGATCCACCAAGCTCCGTGATAGCAGCCACTCGTTCACGTAGTTCCATCCGGCACGGTCGCCAGCCACGGGTTGCGCATTGTTCTGAGCCAAGGAGATCGAATTGCGCCGCGTCGCCGGGTTCAGCCTCCGCCTCTTGGGCCGGCTGTGGCCGTACATCCACGCCCCAACGACCCCACGCAGGTTCCGAACCAAGTCCATACTGCCCTTCTCCGATCCGGTCATCGAAAGAAACACGTTTATCGCAGTATCCTGGTCCATCGACTCTAGGATGTCTAGCGAGAATGTCTCATCCTGGCTCGGGTAGTATTCGTAGTTGAGTCGCAGCAGTGGCAGGAGGGTGGAAATCAGCCACGTGCGAATTGTCGGTGAGCGTTCGTAGAACGGGAGAAGGAGGTCGAGGATGAGCGGTTGCAGAGCGGTTTCCGCGTCTATCCGGTGTGCGCGGTGGATGAGGAAGAGGGTCAACAGGTCGTTGGGGTCCTGGGTGTCGTCGTCGGGGTGTCTCAGCGGTAGTAGACGAAGCTTCCGCACCCGTTTCCTCGCAGCGACATCGGACAATCCTTGAACAGGTGAGAGATCCCACTCGCCATCAATTGCTCCGATCGAGGAGCCAGTGACGAGTTGCTCCAGCACCGGGGTGTAGGTATGAGGGTCGGTGCTCTCCGGGAGAAAGGTGAGAATGATGCGCAGGAGACGGTCGAGAGGCAGCCACAGGGGAAAATGGGCCTGAAGATGCGGAAGACGCGAGACGTCCCCGGTAACACAAAGGTGAGCCGCTAAAAGAATGACCTGAGCACCCGAAAGCCCCGCGAAAGGCGCCATGGTGAGCCGCAGAAGGGGAGAAGTTGAGGGATGGTGATATTCAAAAGAAGGTGATGTGGTTCGTCCGACGTCAGTGGTCAATAATAATAGACCATTGCATGCCTGACAGACAAGGCCAGCCAGGCCAAAGGCGGCGGACGGTGGGCGCTCGGACCAGGCGGAAACGACGAATGAACGGCCGGATGAACAACCTCAGTTCTGATCGCATCCTCGCTCCGTCATTCTCTCTCCCCGTTTTCCCCCCCTCTCCTCCCCGCGTCTCCCACCAACACAACTCACAATGGCTTCCGGTTTTGGTCTTAACGGCGGTAGGTTTCCCTTGTGGTTGTTTGCCCTTCTCTCAAGAGCCCCGCGATGGGTGGTGGTGGCTCGGTTTCGCCGCGGTGCTCCTGTCCGCCAGTTGACTTCCGGCTAACGATTGCGGTCTCACCCCAGGTCCCTCCCGCTGCTTCACCTTCTGGCAGGAAGCTCTCGGCTGCTATGTGGTCAATGCCGGCGATGGTGAGTCCGGCAAGAAGAAGTGTATGCCCGCGTTGGAAGATTACTACGAGTGCCTGCACCACCGCAAAGAGGTACGACTTGGTCCCCGGGACATCGTCCAGCGTTGTCCTTATTTTTCCTCCGACGGATTGAAGGCTTACATTTGATGTGGTAGGCTTTGCGAACGATGAGAATGCAGGCTGCCTACCGTAAGGCCGAAGCCGCGCACCCCCGCGAGAATGCGCCCAAGGCCGAACAGATCCGCAGTCTGGGGCTACTTGGGAAAGAGGAAGAGTCGACGGCATTATTGGCCAAGTCCTAAGAAGGGGACATGGATAGATGGTGTTGGTCGTTTTGCTGTTGCTCCTATCATCTGTGTTTTTTTATATCTCCGGAGTCCTTCGTGTATAGAAATGGACCATGCTTGCTGCATGAACGCGACCACGGCGTTGAAGCCGTTCCAAGGGTGTCTGCAATCTGATGGGTTGTATTTTTCGTAGTGAATAGGGCGTGGTTGTCATGTAGAGATTCAGACTCGACCAGGAAATGGAGGGTATAGCTTTTACCAAAGTCGGGTATATATACCTACAGGAACTAGAAATGCGGTCGATGGAGGAAAGGGATATAAATTGAGCTTTTCGGTATGACATTTGGTTGTTCGAGTCAAATGGTTTCAGAACTGGGTATCAATATTTCGTGTAGAGTGCATATATATATACTACGCCCGGTGGGTAATACAGTTCTCTCCTCGGGTCCATGCGCAGCCAGGTTCTGAAATGCCTCGAGCCAACGGATTAGATCATCGATCAATGAAAGGTCCGGTCAACACATGGAAAGCGGTGGTGGTTCAGGCATAATGTGGATCAAGGGTCATTCATTGTCTACTGTCTCAGGTAGGTAGGCACGTAGTCGGGACACAGTATCAATCTATAATACACACTTTCTGATTGGAGGTGGAGACCACAGCCTCAGGCAGCCCTGGTGCGATCGACCGATCCCAGCCCGTCGACGCGGTGGACAGTCGAGCGACAGGTGAAAAGCATTAATTGCAGACTCACAGGAGACTAGTATTGACGCTGCGGAGGGATGAAGAATTCTCCTTGAAAGTCGCATGAGGCCATCTGGCATTTCTTGGCATGTTAGTCAAGGGATCGAAACCAAACGCGGCCCGCCTTGTTTGATAGTCTGTCTCCTCGAGACACCATACGGATCGGATGTGATGAGATCTGGGGGTAGTCACTCGATATACAACATGCGAAATGATCCATGACCGATCCATGACTCATTCCCACGCCTCCCAACCCTCCTCCTGTCAAGCGTGATGGATGAGAGGCCGGGTTGATGCAGAGTTGCCGCTGGGGGGCAGGGAGAGGAATCACGTGACAGAAAGAAAACCTTTTACGGGAGTGGAGGGCACTAGACCGAAAACGGAATGGTGGACATGACCCAAGCATGGGCTGGCGCACCCAGCCAAAGATGGCCCCAATGATATAAACAGGCTGCGTGACCTCGAGGGGGGGACCAGAACTCCCCAAGTGTTGTTGTCGTCGTTGTTGTTGATGCCAAACGGGAGAGCCTCCCTCTAGTTATCGACCAGGACCCTTTTTTACTTTCACGATTCTTTACCTTACTTTACCCTCACCATATCTGTTACGATAACAACTTCCCATCCCCCCCTCCACGTATCCTTGCTGACTTTTTGAGTCTTATTCTTTATTTGATTTTATCTTTTTCTTGTTTTCCTTTTCCCTTCAGACTTCCCTTCTGGTTATATTCTGGACCCTTTGATACGATCGTGTTTTCAGTAATACCATTTGCCATCTCCCCTTCATCGGTCACCTTTCACTCCATTACCGTTTTTGACGATTGATTATTATTTTTTTTTTATTACAACTATCTTTAATCCCCACTCAGCTCGACCGATCTCCCCCTACATTAGTCTTGCTCCCTGATATCCTTTTTGTCCTTTTATGTTGCATTTTCTATTTTCTTCTCTCCATGCCGTGACGACTGGGGTGTAATCACCTTGTATTATTGTTTTTCTTTTCTTTTCTTTTCTTTTTTTTCTTTCCCCTTCCCTGTCTTGTTTTATTTTTTTCTTTACCGGATATCGTGACTTCCTCACCCATTCCGCGTGTCGCATCCATCTCCCCTGGCATACCTCCACCAATTCAAACCATCCCTCCGTTGTCATCGGGAATCCTCACCTCCCAGCGCTATCCTCGCGGTGGGTGAGATTGACCAATTTCACCCATCAGGTTGAACGGGTGTGATCTCCCTGATCCGCCATGGCATCCCGGTGAGTTACCTCGTGTTGTTGTGGTATTGTATTGTGGTATTGGTACCGTCACAGATCCCGCTAACCGTTCCGGCAGCCTTGATCGCCTGGTCACGTGAGTAGAATCGTCCCCTGATCTTCCCTTCTCCCCCCCCCCACACTGACCAATCGTGTTGCAGATTGCTGGAGACGGGCAGCACGTCACTCATTCGCAATACAGCCGCCCAGCAACTGGCCGACGTCCAGAAACAGCACCCGGATGAACTCTTCAATTTACTTGGCCGGATCTTACCCTACCTGCGCTCGAAATCGTGGGACACCCGCACAGCGGCCGCCAAGGCAATCGGTCTCATCATCTCCAACGCAGATCCCTTCGACCCGAATGAGGATGACGGCGAGCAGATCAAAAAGCTCGAGGAGGAGGAGGTCGAGATCAAATCAGAAGAGGACCAACCGTCCTCGGACGATGGTCTTCTCCGGCCCGAGACCCTGGATGTCGTGTCGATTCTGAAGTACGGCAAGAGACTTTTGGGCAGCGCGGGCAAAGAATACGAGTATTCGTTGGCGTCGATGGACCCGGCCACGCGGTTGCAGCATCAGAAGAAATCCTTACATTCACGATTAGGCCTGGCGGGGGAATATATCGAGGAGGATCTGATCGATGATAACGACCTAGTGTTGAAGCCCAAGGCCGACCCCTCACCCAACACCATCGCCCCCAAAGAGAATAACCACACCCCGTCCGAACACACGATCGTCTCCCCAACCGAGCCCGCCAATGGAGAGGAGTCCGGTCTCAGTAAGCGACAGCTGAACCAGTTGAAACGGAAGAATAAACAGAGCGCCAAATTCGGGGCCAATAAAGTGCGCGTCGTCGACCTCTCCGCGCGGAAACTCTCCGACAACGTGACCACCCCATCAGTCACGACCCCCCATCCCGTCAAGACGGAAAATGGTGAGGAGCGGAATGGCGACTCGAAGACCGACTACTTCTCCCTCGATCGTCCCGCCGGGGAGGATGACGACTCTAAGCTCGTCACCGAGTTCAAGGGGGAAACGGCGCCCGAAAAGCCGTTCATCCAGCCGGAAACGACGGAGGAAGGCCCGAGTCTCACGTGGCCGTATGATCCGATGTGTGATTTCCTCATGGTCGACATCTTCGACCCCAATTGGGAGGTTCGCCACGGAGCGGCCATGGCGCTTCGCGAGGTTATCCGCGTTCACGGCGCCGGCGCCGGCCGCGTCCGAGACAAGACCCGGGCCGAAAATGACGCTCTGAACCGAAAATGGTTGGATGATCTGGCGTGTCGACTGGTCTGCGTGCTCATGTTGGATCGCTTTGGAGACTACATCTCGGACAACGTGGTCGCTCCCATCCGAGAGACGGTCGGCCAGACGCTGGGTGCGCTTCTGTCCCAGCTGCCCTCGCGCTCCGTCGTCGCCGTGTACCGCATCCT
The DNA here is from genome assembly GCA_023619815.1 of Aspergillus neotritici. NCBI lineage: Eukaryota > Fungi > Ascomycota > Eurotiomycetes > Eurotiales > Aspergillaceae > Aspergillus > Aspergillus neotritici. The sequence continues at coordinate 318,075 of JALZYL010000011.1, forward strand.
CTACCGGATCGTCATGCAGGAAGACCTCGGCTTGGAGCGTCCGATCTGGGAAGTGTGCCATGGTGGGATGATCGGCCTGCGGTATCTCGTGGCGGTGCGGAAAGACCTGTTGGTCAAGGATGCCGACCTCATGGATGGCGTCCTCAGCGCGGTCATGAAGGGGCTGGGTGACTACGACGACGACGTTCGTGCCGTCAGTGCGGCCACGCTGGTCCCCATCGCGGAGGAGTTCGTCACGTCGCGACAGAGTACGCTGGGCCCGCTGATGACCATCGTGTGGGACTGTCTGTCCAACCTGCAGGATGACCTCAGCGCCAGTACGGGCTCGGTCATGGACCTGCTGGCGAAGCTCTGCACATTCCGGGAGGTCCTCGACGCCATGAAATCCAATGCTGCTGCCGATCCCGAGTCATCCTTTGGCAACCTCGTTCCTCGCCTCTATCCCTTCCTGCGACACACCATCACCAGTGTACGCTTGGCTGTTCTCCGCGCCCTCACGACGTTCCTCCAGCTCGAGGGTGAAGGGACTGATGAATGGGTTAACGGCAAGGCCCTGCGTCTGGTCTTCCAGAACCTGCTTGTCGAGCGGAACGAGGGCGTCCTCAAGCAGTCTCTCCAAGTGTGGTTTGAGCTGCTGAAGGTCTTGGAGCAGCGTGGCACCTTCAAGGCGGATACCGACCTGCTGGCTCATATCCAACCTCTCATTACCCTGACCATGGCGCCGTTCGGTGTGCCCCGGTATCCGATTGCCATGAAGGCTTCGCTTTTCATCAAGCCGTCGGGTGTCCCTTTCCCGTCCAGCGCGTCAGCCCCGGCCAAGTCGTCGCCCACTTCCAACCCGGCTGGGCCGGATGCCACCAAGAAGCGCGGGCGCAAGGCCGAAAAGAAAGAGGTCGCACCAACGTCATCGGCTCACAACGTCGATGGCCATATGCTACAGGGCGATATTGATCTAGTGGGCGCCGATACCATGTTGAGGTCCAAGATGTATGCAGCCCAAGCCCTTGGGCAACTGCTATTCCTGTGGGATAAGAATGATCTTGTCAGCCTCTGGCCGACCATTCTGGAAGGTCTCGGCCATTCTGCTTCCACATCGCAGCTTTCGACTGCCATGATTGTCGAAGAGTATGCGAAACGATCGGGGCCGAATGGCAAATACACGGCCAGCTTGTGCGACCAGCTACGCCCGATCGTGGAGGCGGAGCGCCCCTTGTGGTACAGTGATATCGCGTGCTACCTCCACGTTGCTCGAGCGCAGTGTCACTCCTTGCTCAATGCTTTCCGGGATCACGCGCATGTGTCTGGCTCCAAATTACCGGTCCTTGCGGTCATTGTCCAGGGTGACTCCGAAGCCGGCCCCAGTGCGTTCTCGTTGGCTGACGCCGAGAGGGTGATTGGACCCGATTTTGAGCGGCTCAAGAAGGGTCTGACACCTGCTCAGCGGATCACTGCCATCAAAGTCCTCAATGACACCCGGGCAACCGCCGAAAGCGCCATTCACGAGGCAGGAAAAGTTCGTGAACAGCGGGACATGCGGGTTCGGGCTGCCGCGGCGGGGGCCTTGGTGGCCTTGCAGGACATCCCGAAGAAGCCTGGTCATATAATCAAGGGTATGATGGATAGCATCAAGAAAGAAGAGAATGCCGAGCTGCAACAGCGCTGCGCCACTGCGATTGCGACCTTGGTGGAGTATTACACCACCACTGCCAAACGAGGCCCGGTCGACAAGGTTATTGGGAACTTGGTCAAGTACTGCTGCGTGGATACGTCTGAGACGCCCGAATTCCACCACAACGCCAATCTGGAGAAATCTATTTTGTCCCTCCGCAAAGAAGAAGACCGCCGCGACCACCCCGATGCAGCCAAATTTGAGCGCGAGTCCAGAGAAGCACGGATCATGCGCCGCGGGGCCAAAGATGCCCTGGAGCAGTTGGCCGTTAAGTTTGGACCCGAACTTCTGGAGAAGGTTCCTAACCTTGCGGTGCTGGTGGAGAGACCGTTGAAAGAGGCACTGTCCGGTGACCTCCCCGAGAGCATCCTCGATCCGGAAACTGAGCTGGGACAGGAGGTTGTGGACGGACTGTCGACCTTGCGGGCCCTTCTTCCCAAGTTCGATCGGGGCCTTCATAATTGGGTCATTGGCCTTATGCCGCTGATTGCCAAGGCACTCCAGTGCAAGCTGTCTGTCATCCGATACGCTGCCGCGAAGAGCTTTGCCACTATTTGCAGCGTCATCACGGTAGAAGGCATGACCATGCTCGTTGAGAAGGTCTTGCCGGCTATCAACAATGCTGTGGATGTCCACCACCGCCAAGGTGCTGTCGAATGCATCTATCACCTCATACACGTGATGGAGGACGGTATCTTGCCGTACGTCATCTTCCTCGTCGTGCCCGTGTTAGGTAGAATGAGTGATTCGGACAACGACGTGCGACTGTTGGCGACGACCTCGTTCGCCACTCTGGTCAAACTGGTGCCTCTGGAGGCTGGTATCCCTGACCCGCCTGGTTTCTCCGAGGAGCTGCTCAAAGGGCGCGAGCGGGAGCGGAAGTTCATGGCCCAAATGCTGGATGTGCGCAAGGTCGAGGAATTCAAGCTCCCGGTCGCCATCAAGGCCGAGCTTCGGCCGTATCAGCAGGAGGGTGTCAACTGGCTTGCGTTCCTCAATCGCTACAATCTCCACGGTATTCTCTGCGACGACATGGGTCTCGGCAAAACTCTCCAGACTATCTGCATCGTCGCCAGTGACCATCACCTGCGGGCGGAGGAGTATGCCAAGACGCAGGCGCCGGAGGTCCGGAGACTCCCGTCTCTGATTGTTTGCCCACCGTCCGTTTCGGGACACTGGCAGCAGGAAGTCAAGCAGTATGCCCCGTTCATCAACTGCGTTGCCTACGTCGGTCCTCCATCGGAGCGCTCTCGGTTGAGAGGCGAACTGGCCAACGCCGATGTCGTAGTGACATCGTACGATATTTGCCGCAACGACATCGATGTTATCAACCGGAACAGCTGGAATTACTGCGTGCTCGACGAGGGCCACTTGATCAAGAACCCTAAGGCCAAGGTGACCATGGCGGTCAAGCGCGTCGTCAGCAACCACCGGTTGATCCTCTCCGGTACCCCTATCCAAAACAACGTGTTGGAGCTGTGGTCTCTGTTCGATTTCCTGATGCCTGGATTCCTCGGAACGGAGAAGGTGTTCCTGGACCGGTTCGCCAAGCCCATTGCGGCTAGCCGGTTCAGCAAGTCGTCCTCCAGGGAGCAAGAGGCGGGTGCGTTGGCGATCGAGGCTCTGCACAAGCAGGTTCTGCCGTTCCTGCTCCGTCGTCTGAAGGAAGAGGTGCTGAACGATCTCCCGCCCAAGATCATCCAGAACTACTACTGCGACCCCAGCGAGCTGCAGAAGCGTCTGTTCGAAGATTTCACCAAGAAGGAGCAGAAGCAGCTCCAGAACAAGCTGGGCAGCTCGGAGAAGAACGACAAAGAGCACATCTTCCAAGCGCTGCAGTACATGCGGCGTCTGTGCAACTCCCCAGCCCTTGTCGTCAAGGAGGGGCACAAGCAGTACAACGAGGTCCAGCAGTACCTGCAGGCCAAGCAATCCTACATCCGGGATGTGTCGCACGCGCCCAAGCTCAGCGCCCTCCGCGACCTGCTCCTGGACTGCGGAATCGGGGTGGACCCGCCCAGCGAAGGTGACCTGGCGACGGGGGCCAGCTACGTCAGCCCGCACCGCGCGCTGGTGTTCTGCCAGATGAAGGAAATGCTGGATATCGTCCAGAGCGAGGTGTTCCGGAAGCTGTTGCCCTCGGTCCAATTCCTGCGTCTGGACGGCGGGGTGGAAGCGACCAAGCGCCAGGACATTGTCAATCGGTTCAACACGGATCCCAGCTACGATGTGCTCCTGCTGACCACGAGTGTCGGTGGACTGGGGCTGAACCTGACGGGTGCGGACACTGTCATCTTTGTGGAACACGACTGGAACCCGCAGAAGGATATCCAAGCCATGGACCGAGCGCATCGGATCGGACAGAAGAAGGTGGTGAACGTGTACCGGTTGATCACACGGGGGACTCTGGAGGAAAAGATCTTGAAGTATGTCGTCCTTATTATTTTTTTCTTGTATGATGCAGTACTGACCATTTCCAGCCTCCAACGCTTCAAGATCGACGTCGCATCCACGGTGGTCAACCAACAAAACGCCGGCCTCAACACGATGGACACCGACCAGCTCCTGGATCTGTTCAATCTCGGCGAAACGGCGGACAACGCGGAGAAACCGAGCGAGCCGACCGGCAACGAGGTCGACATGGTCGACATCGACGGCGAAGTCAAGGAGAAGGGCAAAAAGGGCTGGCTCGACGATCTGGGCGAGCTGTGGGACGACCGACAGTACCAAGAGGAGTACAATCTGGACTCGTTCCTGGCTACGATGAAGGGGTGATCAATCGATTACTTTTATCCTTGTCAACATTATCATACTTAGAGTGGTGGGTTGGCTGGGAGGATGGAGTTGGGTGTCTCACCTTTTTCTTCTTTTTCTTCTTTTTCTTCTTTTTCTTCTCCTTTTCATTTTTTTTCATGTGTTTACTTCTTTCTTGTGCCCTTTTTTTCTGTTGTATGCGGAGTTGGCGGCCTGATGATATGGTAACGAATGACTCGATCGACGATTACAGTTAGACTGCCACATTACTTGGTGGGTGGTCTGGATGGTTGGCTTTCTTCTTCTGCTGTACTGTATGTATTCTAGTTATATTTTGATGGAAGCAGAATTGCACATATTTTCATCATTATATGGCTACTTGGTTAACTTTACTAACAATGACTCAGTATAACCAAGTATAAAAAGTGGAACTACAATATAATCCAAGCGGGGAATCAACTCAACCCCCACACTAAACCCCTTCCAGAACTTCCCCATACATCGTTCGAATAACTTCCCCTCATTCCTATTTATACCACTGTTTCTACTCTACTCTCCTCTTTCAGTTCAATTCCTACCCACACACTGGAAATCAGGAGCTACCTACAGATAGATCAACATGTCTACTTTTCCAACACCAATTACCACCACCCTGCAAAGCAAGCAGACGGCGTTTGGGTTCTGGTTGATGTGAGTATACTCTTTTTTTAGTCTGATTTGCACGTCGTCTGAATATCAGGAGGAATCGCTCTGTCTGTAGAAGACAGCAATGATATCTACCTACCTACCTACCTACTACCTACCTACCTAATACTAACATAAAGGGAAAAAAAGGCTCCCCAGCGCCCCCATCGCACGAACCATCCTCCGCGCCGCATCCTCCGCCTCATCCCCGCACAAACTCAGCTGGGTGTTAGTTGATGGCGAGCATGGGCTTATTACTGATAGGGAGTATTATGAGGTATTCCCTCTTTATTCTCTTATTTATTCAGTTCTCAGTCTATCAGGAAGTGAAATAAATGGTCCATGCTAACAAGGGTAATTCCATATGAAGTTAACAACAGCAATCGGCACCTCCAACGCAAGCCCCATCATCCGCGTCCCCTGGGGCGAAGAGTGGATGATTAAGAGGGCGCTTGATGCGGGTGCGCATGGCATTTTGACGCCCATGTGCCATTCTGCTGTTAGTTTTATACCCACTCACTCCCTCCTACTTATATAACTATGATACACTACACCCCACACCATGCACCACTCAAATGAAATTGATTGATTGAACAAGCCAACTGAACGACGCTGACGACGACGATAAAAAATGATAGGAAGACGCCGCCCGCATCGTCCAATACTGCAAATACCCCCCCGTCGGAAGCAGAGGCTACGGGCCTGCGTTCGCGGCGCACTCGCTTCCGTCTGCCTCTGCAGGGGAAGCATACGACGACGCCGCCAACGATAGTCTCATCGTCATGGTGCAGATCGAGTCCAGGCGGGGCGTGGATAATGTAGAGGAGATTGCGAGGGTGGATGGCTTGGATGGGGTTCTTATTGGTTGGTTTTTTCCCCTTTTCTTTTCCATTTTCCCTCTTCTACATCTATTCATCCTATGCCTTACTTACTTTACCTACACTCATATCAATGTCAATGTAAATGGTCAATGTTAATCGACCTCCATAACTAACTATAACTGATGGTAACTAGGCCCCTTCGACCTCGCCAAACAAATGGGCGTCACGCGCGGCGGCGACGAACACGAAGCTGCCATCCAGCGGATTCTGAAAGCCGCTAAATCTGCAGGCAAGACGGCTGCTATTTTCTGTTAGTCCCCCCCCTCGTCCCCGCCCCCGCAGCCCTACCCACAGGAGAGGGGTGAAATGGAAATGTCTAGGCTAACCGGTGTTTGTTTGTGTGACAGGCTCAAATGGCGAGCAGGCCCGTTTGCGAGCCCAGCAGGGCTTCGATATGATCTCGATCATGACGGACGTGGGGGCCTTCGAGGAGGGTATGATGAGGAATTTGGGCGTTGCTGGCGGTGGTAGTGGGGGAGTTGGTGGGGGGAGTGGTGGGTATTAATCTATCTATTTATTTATCTATCTATCTATCTGTTTAGTGTCTACAGATAGATATCTAGATACCTAGGTCGTGTTTGCTATCTTGGGTACTGGGGTGGACAAGGGGAAGACGATGTATACTATACATCTACAAGGCAATACAATAGAAGTCTAGATAAGATGAACCATGGATAATAGAGCAATGTTATCTTAAGCATCCACAAATGCAACGCATAATCAAACAATATCAGTCAACTTCAGACCGCGGAGCTTCTCAGATGGAAATATCATAGTCAACAGTAAACGATAACGCCACCCACGCATACCAGATGCATCCAAGCGCCAGCAAAATGTAGTCAATCAATCAATCAATCAATCAGTCAGTAGTAGTCGTGTGAAATGTGGTTGGCTCCCCGATTAAATATGGTACAAAACAGAAACAGAGGCTGAACCCGCCGCGTGTCACGCCATTGTACAAAATAGGAGGGAAAAAGCAAGCAAGAATTGAAGACAGTCGTCAAAACCGTTGGGCGAAATTGCAAGTCGTTAGCGGGAGGAGGATGAGATCATGAGCGGTTCTTGGGCTGGGACAGCATGTTCAGTCGGCTCATGCTGAGCGCACCCCGGCTCTTGGGTCGCGCACTGGACGGCGTTCCCCTGCTTGTGGTGGAATTCGATCGCAGCGGAGTCTGGGAACGCGCCTTGAACGGACTAGGGCTGGGCCGGGTGGGAGTCGGTGCAAGCTTGGCTGGAGTGGGCGCAAGCTTGACGCGCTTGACGCTGCGCTCTGCGGCAGGCTCCTCTGCGGGTGGCACGTTCTCCGTGTCAGCAGCCTCGTCGTCGACATCTTGCCGCACCCGCTTGCGATGGCCGATGCCGTGAGGGATCCCGGCGATGTCGGGACCGTTGGGATCACGCGGGGCCTCGGAGGTCTCGTGGTTGCCCTTCTTGTGGCGGATGCCGTGGGGAATGCCCGAGACCTCGGGAAGCTGGGTCTCCGCCGTGACATCCGAGGAACGGACGTGGCGGATAGACGGCGACCGCACTTCAGTCGAGCCTCGCTCCGGGGTCAAGGTGGGCAAGGTCGGATAGACCACGTCCGTGGAGACGGGACGCGTCGATTTGGGAATCTTGGAGGGCGACGGCGACTCCGGGGGCCCATCTGGGGCGTTGATGCTGGAGCTGAATTCCACACGCTTCTTCGGCGACGGCGTTCGCGCCAGCTCGTCCGAGCCGTCTTCACGAGGCGCGCCGAAAATCATACTCGAGGTGAAGTCCGGAGCAGCCACATGGGTACCGGCCGCGATTTTGGCCGGGTCGCGTGAGAAGAGAGGCTGGTGGCGTCGGAGGATTGATTTAAGGTTACCCAGCGTGGGGAGGTTGCTCTTGAACCGAGGGTTGAACTCGGTGCGTGGGGTGTGCGGCGCATCCGCGGGCTTCGGGATAGGCGACCGTGCAAGCGACGGGATCATACTGGTGCGAGGTGGCTTGAGGCTGGTCGCAGCGCGTGCAGACGAGGCCCGGGTAGGGGTAAACAGCGAGCTGCGGACCGTCGAGCGGGGACGAGGATGGGGACGCGCCTGCACAGACCTCGAAGGAGTAACGGCCGTGGTCGGACGGCGAGTCGACGCGTCATCCGAGCTGTCGTGCTTGACTCGCTTGGCCCCGGCCGCCGGGGCCTGGGCAGGCGAAGGCTTACGAGCCGACTTGCTGGGCGAACCCTGACTCTCTGGTTCATCGAGACGCGCTTTGGAGTTGGTGCGCTTGAGGGTCTTCTGCAGAGGCTGGAAGCGGCCAGGGGTGGCACGGAAGGCCGACGCGTGTCCTGCGATGGAGTCCATCTTCTTGAATTCAGCCATGTGAGCATTGCTGAAGCGACTGGCCTTCCCCTTGGGGTGCGCAAATTTGCGGTCTCCGCCCTGGAGTTCGTGTTCCGGGACCGCGGGTTCATTGGCTCGATTCTGGATCATCTCCGCCTTGATCTTGGCGACATCCCCACGCACACTTTCCATGAGCTTCCTGGCCTCCTCACTGAGCTCTGATTCCTGCGAGGCGAATTTGAACTCGAACCCGGGGGTGCCAAAGTGGGTGGAAGCGGGCGAGGCATTGTTGGCCTTGGTGGGGGTGTCTTGAACATTGTTCTTCACCACATTACCCGCGGCGTCCTTCTTGATGGGGTTGAAGCCCAGGATCAAGCCCGAGTCGGCCTGCTTGGTGGTGCTTTGGTGCACCTTACTGGGGTGCATCTCTTGGTGCGGCGGGCGGGTAAACGCGCTCGTGGGAGTTTTGGCGGGGGATTTCTGAGTGGACTTGGGAGTGGACTTCAACGGGGTGGACTTCAGCGGAGTGGGTTGTAACGGGGCCGTCGACTTGAGGGGAGTGGATTTGAGAGGCGTGCCGGGCGTGTGTTTGGGGGCGACAGGAAAGTCCTCGAGGGCGGGAGTCTCATCGTGCTCCATGACGGAGGGGAGCTTATCTGTCTGGTGGCGGTTGCTAGGGGTGTCTTTACTATTGTTGACGTTGTTGTTATTGTTGTTGGAAGTGTTGTTGTTGTTTGTGGTCGGCTCCGGAGTAGCCTGCGGTTCCTATCACGATAAATAAGGATCAGCCAGTAGTCGCGAATGATGCAAGGGCGCGCATCAGACAAACAACCACTGCTATTTTGGGGGGGAGGATCATACCGCAGAGGTCGAGCGACCACGCAGGCGGGCAGAGCGACGGACCGCCATGATGTCGCGAGAGGGGGATGGAAAGAGGATGAGATCAATCTAGTCGAGCGGTGTAAGTGGATTCGATGGACAGAATACTGATGGTGGAAGATCCGATCGTGGACCAGCGAGATCAAGAATGAAGAGTGGATGGATGGGATGATGCGGGAATCAAGGGAGAGAAAGCGAGAGATTCGGGCGAAAAGTAAACAAAAATAATGACGCCAGTGCCGGGGGCGGTGAGGGACTGAGTCAGCTATGTTAGTGATCGATCCTAACCACATCCAGCATAGCATAACCCTACCTAGTACATGGGGCAATGGGGTATTGACGATATACGATGAGGTCCTTGGATTGTCTCTTCTATCCTGTCATTCTTAGAGATGTTGACTCTATTATACCTTAGCCTGATCTTTCCAAGCCATCCATGTTCCCAGTTCGAACGTAAGCGCCGTTTATCCCACCACTGACCCATCATGTCTCTCTCAACCAGCATCGGAGCAATTCAAAAAGGATCTGGCCCTATTCTCCATTTATTTATAGATACATGCATATGCATAATGAATGGATCAGTAGCATACTGGATTTATAATTAGACCAATGGACTATTCGGTGATGGTTTCAAGGTGAAACAGCAGAGACCGTCTCTACAGTGATGGCATATACCTCTAGAAAGAACATTCGTACCTGACGCAGAACGCGCATGGAAATAGCGGATCATATCATCCTTCTGCTATCCTGAATCAATAACGCCATGCATGCAGCTAGGACAGGTTAGTGGGAGAAACTAAGTTTGATCTGCATGAGGTCCTGCGTGCTATCCACTGTCTGTCTCCCTGCAACGTTCATTTCACGTCGTGCTTACCAAGAGAGTCGAGTTGTCTATGCCCTCGTTAATCCAATCCACAATACAATTCAGAAGCAAGATATCACTGCAAAAAATTCCTGAACCATTTCATTCCAGCCCTCCAAGTATACTCATCTCAGCCCAGGGTGGATTACTCAAAACGGAAATCAGCCCTTCTGGCCTGGGGCGATAAGAGATCATGATGACTTCATCCCGCACGGGACCATCTAGACCGTATATCGTCCAATCCACCATGTCCTACCAGCACGATCTCCCCAAATCCTACCATGAGGATACCAAAATCCATCCCTAAATACATACAAAAGACACCCAACCTCCCAACCAGAACAATGACATCCACAACACCATCCCGACTCGACCGTTTCCTCGCCGCCCAACAATCCCTCTACGGCCCCAACCTGCACTCCATCCCGGACCCCCAAACATGGACCCCGCCCCCCAACTCCGGTGGCCACAAGGGGCGCTATCTCTGGACAGACGCATTCGGCGTCCTCAACTTCATCACTCTCCACCGCGAGACTTCCCGACTTAATCCCAACAACAATAATCCCTACCTCACCCTCGCCGGCCGCCTCGTCCACACAGTGCACGACACCCTCGGCCGCACACGCGCCCCCCACAACCCCACGCGCCTCCCAGGCGCATCAGAAACCAATCCCCTGGGCGGAGGGCTCCGCATCGGCAAACAAGACGAGCACGGCCCCGACGGCGACGGCCAATACCACCACTACCTGACGCTGTGGATGTTCGCGCTCAACCGGCTGTCGTTAGCGACCGGAGACGCAAGCTACAACCACCAAGCGGTGTCGCTCGCGCGCGCCATCCACCCCAAGTTCGTCCTGCACCGCGAGTCGGCCCGCCCCAGGATGGTGTGGAAGATGGCGATGGATCTGTCGAGGCCGTTGGTTGCGTCGGAGGGGAATCTAGACCCGCTTGATGGGTTCGTCGTGTTTCGTCTGCTGCAGGCGGCGGAGAGGGGGAGTCGTCCTGTCTTGGAGGATGAGATTGAGGATTATAGAAGGGTGATGGCGAGGAAGGGGTCGCATTTTGTGTCGTCTGATCCGTTGGATTTGGGAATGTCGATGTGGACGGCGCATTGGTTTGTGGGGAAGGAGGAGTGGGCGTCAAGGTTGGCGGAGGAGTGTTCGGAGCAGATTTGTATCTTTGTCTCTTTCTCTCTCTCTCTCTCTCTCCCTTCTTTATTTTTGTCCCTTGATCGACATTCAAAGTGGATGATGGAATAAATACTAACGAGCCAAAGACGACCTCTTCGAACTACACCACTACCTCAACCGCCCCATCCACCACCGTCTCGCCTTCCGCGAGTTCGGGACCGGTCTCGGCCTGCAATGCATGGCGAGCCAGTCAGCTGAGAAAGACCGCGCGGTGGACCTCACGAAATACGCACAGGCGATTCTCGACGCGTGGAATCCGTACATGCGGATGTCGTCCGAGACGGGCAGTACCACGCCTGAGGACCTGCGGCCCATTACGCGGGTTATGTATGCCGCGGCGCTGATTCCGGGGGGTGAGTTCTCTCCTAGACGATGGGTAGGCAGGTACCTTAGAGACTTGAGGCTGATGATGGATGTATATAGCTTTTCAACGGGGGTATCTGGGTCCGGAGCCTACTGGTGTGCCTGAGACGTGAGGATTGGATGGATGGGGCTGGAGAAGGTATGTATATTGTTGTATAAGGTAGGTAGGTAATAGTGTAGTCAACTCTGAACAGAATGTACCAATCAATCAATCAATCAACCGATCTGTCTTATGTATGTATACAAACGCCACCAAGACAAAGCCATATCCATGTATATCATCTATACTCCCGGAACACCCACCACATCCCTCCACGCCCCAGCCCGTCGAGGCAAGATATAGATCAAATAAACCGTGCCCAGGGCGAGGAAAAGCCCATTCCACTGTTCCCACATTAGCCATAAACCAACCATGAAAAACAACCACATAAACAAAAGAAAGAAGGGGAAAACTCACCTTCTCCAACCAAGTATGAAACCAAATAGCAGTCATCAACAACATCCACCAACTCAACCCAAAAACCACCCCGACAAACCTCCCCGCCCACTTCCTCACCACATCATCATCCTCCTTCTCCTTCACCTTCTCTCCCCCATCCTCTCCACCCACCCTCGCACCAACCCCCTCAAACCCCAAAACAGCAGTAACAAGCACCAACATAAACACATGTCCACTAACATCATGCCCACCACTCCACCGTCCCCCAGCCGCCTTACAAGCAGCACTGCTCAACAACCCCTTTAACCCATCACCACCACCATCACCACCACCACCAGTACTACCACCACACCCACCACCCGTAATCACAAACCCCCGATCAATAACCGCCGGCCCAAAACACCACTGCGTCGTCAGATACCAAGCCAGCGTAGCCAGCGCATACCGCCCCACAGCCTGGGCGACCCTGCGCGGCTTCTGTACCCCCGCCGCGGTATAAGCCGGCTGCGAGATCAGCAGCGACACGAACGCAGCTGTCAGCCACAGCCAGCCGATTTTGACAAAATACGTGTTGAAGAGGTTGTCTTTGCGCGCGAAGTAGTTTACCGCTGGTGGGTTGTGGGTGGTGGCGCCGGCGGTGTGAGGCGGCGCATCGCGGGAGCCGGCTGCTGTTGGGGAGAGGACGGAGAAGAGGGAGCCGAGGAGGAGGGTGGCTGGGTAGAGGAGGAGGAGGTAGGGGGTTGGTTGTTGTTGTTGTTTTAGTTGTTGTTGTTTTAGTTGTTGTTGTTGTCGGGTGGACGGCGGTGGCGGTGGTGGTGATGATCTTGTTGGGGAGGTCATGTTGTTTGTGTTCTTTTTTTCGCGTTCAACCCCCTATTGTTGCGGGTTGTTGTTCTTCTGTATTATGGGAAATTGGCTGGATGAAGAGATGGATGGAAAATTAGACACCCTGTAGACGGGGGCGTAGAAAATTGGTCTAGACAGTCGACAGCGGAAGGAATTGGCCACTGGCGAAAGATTGGACTAGTCTGGAGAGAAGGGTGCGAAGGGTCAAGGTGGCCGGAGGAAATGACGTCGATTGATGTTGACGCCAAGACCTCGGCACGTCTAGTATCGATCATGGGATCTAGACTACTGCTACCACCAAATACAGCTACGCAAAAGTCGGTTCATGTACATTTATTATGGATATCGCATTAATCAATAATAAATTAAAGACTAACAAGTAGGAATGTATAGTTCACTCCTCGGAATCATAGCCACATTACCAATGTACATCCACCAAAACCTGTACAAGCGAATATAATCCACCCTACTGCACAGTGGGCAAAGATGCATGGAGGGGCAGCTGCTGGGACGAGTTGCCAACAAAGATCTCCTTGCGGTAAGGGGTGATAACCCAGTCCTGCTTCTGCACGTCCCAGTTGGAGAGATCCCGACGGTTCAGCGTCGTCGACCACACGACCTGCTGCGAGGGGGCCAGGTGCAGACGTTCGAACTTGCGCAGCACCTTCTTGGGCTCGTTGGGGCCACCGAGAGACACGTACTAGATTATATTAGCATTCGAATCATGGCGGAGGGGGTGTTGGGTCTTACCAATTGGGGAACTTCATCGCCCGCAACCTTGCCCGTGTTCGTGATGGTGACAGACACTCGGAAGAGGTCCTCGTACAGACTCGGGTTACCCCCTGCGCCACCGCCAGCAGGCAGGATGGGCTGGGGAGACCCGTCGCGCGACCCCTCAGGCACCCACTTGTCGAGGTTGTCGTTGTAGTGGGGATCACCGGAGGATGATTTCAGATCGGTCGAATTCAACCAAGGGTAGATGTACTGATGGACGCGTTGCAGTCCCTTGGGGTATTGATAGTCCGACGCCTTGCCGGGCTTGCCCAATGACGGGGCCGCGCCGGTCTTGCCCGAGGCCGGCTGGTAAGCCGGGCGCTTCAGAGGCGAGACCTGGAGGTTGGAGAGCCCAAAGGTGGTGTAACTCAGACCGTAGCCGAATTCATAGATGGGGGTCTCGTTCTTCTGGTCAAAATGGCGGTAGTCGATGAAAACCCCCTCGGTGAAGTCGGCCTGGGGCGCGCCCTTGCCATTATTGGGCTTGGTGACCAGAGGGGCGCCATACGCCTCGCGCGTCTTGCCCCAGGTAAACGGAGATTTAGCACCAGGGTTGACACGACCGTACAGCACATCGGCGATGGCGTTGCCGGACTCCTGGCCGGGCAGACCAGCCCAGAGGATCCCCGTCACGTTGGGGTGTTGGTACCATTCGTCGACCAGAACCGGCCCGACCGAGTGGATCACCACCACAGTGTTGTTGCAGCTCTTGGCCGCGGTCTTGATGACCTCCTCGCCGTTCTTCCAGAGGGTCATGTTCTTGCGGTCACCATTGTTCCCGTCCACGCTGATAAACGCCTCGCCGGCATCGGCGTTGACGAAAACGAGAGCCACGCTCGACTGGGCAGCCACCTTGGCCATCTGGTCCAGAGCCCCGTTGTCGGTCACGGCAAACACGTTGCCCCGGCCATTGATCACTTGGCTCTGGATCGCCTGTTCGGGGGTCACGAGGTAGGGGAACTCGGCTGTGCCACTGCCCCAGGCCATGGCGAGCGTGCCGTTGTCGCATCCGCGGTCGTCACAGCCATTGGCGCCCCAGGGGTTGGAGCCCGCGTCCTCGCCCAGAATACTGACCTTCTTTTCCTTGCCACTCAGGGGCAACGCTCCTTTGTTCTTCAACAAGACCACGCTGTCTGCACCGACGCGGCGGATGATCTGAGCATGGTCCCGCTGCACATCCACAAGGTGATTCACCCTCTCAAAGGCGCCTTCCGAGACCGCGTTGTGCTCAAAACCGTACTCATCACGCGTCCACGAGCTGAAGTTGGGCGGGGTATGGAGGCGATCACGGCCGACCTTGTAGTAAGCAGCCATGATACGGACAGCCATATCGTCCACCCGCCACTGAGGAATTGTGCCATTCAGGACCCCAACCGTCAGGTTCGTCCCGTAGAAAGACAGACCATCGTTGAAGGTGATATCGCCCGGCATCGACATATCCATACCAGCCAGAGCGGCACCAACACCGCTATGATGGGCGCTCCAGTCGCTCATGACGAAGCCCTGGAAACCCAGCTCCGCCTTGAGAAGTTTGTTCAGCGTGTGGCTGTTTTGACAGCCATAGCTGTTGTTGATTTGGTTGTAAGAGCACATGATCGCACCGACGCCCGCTGCACACAATTAGCATTTGAATTGTATCAGCGACAGAAGCTTCCTACCTCGCACAGCATCGGCGAAAGGCCTGTTGATGGTCAGTCAGAGATCAGATGATATTGCCACCGGGAATACTCACCAGAGATACAGCTCGTGCATGGTCTTGTCGTCGATGTTGGAGCTTATACTGTCGGAAACGTCAAAACCAAGGCCCTCCGCCTCGGGCTGTTGACGGAAATGCTCCTGCTCGTTTGCAATGTAGTGCTTGGCCGTCGCAATCACACCCGCATCCTGGATCCCTCGGATGGTCTCCGCGAAGAGCACACCAGTCAGAGCTGGATCCGGGGAGAACCCTTCCCAGTTGCGACCACCATCGGGATGTCTGCCGAGTGGGCCGGCAGCCGGGCCCAGCTGAACATCGATTCCTTTATCGCTGAATTCCTGACCCATTGCCTGGCCCCGGAGGTACGCCAGGTGTTTGTCCCAGGTCGCGGCAACGTTGATCCCAGCGGGGAAGGCCGAATTGTAGTCGCCTGTCCCGTTAGTGCGCGGACAAGACACGGGGTTTTCAACACAGGGCACCTACTGAAACGGATACCCAGAGGGCCATCCTGCAAACAAAGGGACGGAATACCGAGTCTACCTCCATCAGCGATCGAAACCTTGCGACGTTTCGATGCCGACCTACCTTGGAACACTGCCCGTCTGGCCCACACATTTTTCCAACATCCACCCCGTTCCTGTCGTCAGGTTCACCTTTTCCGCCAAAGTCATCTGCGAAACCAGCTCGACTGCGCGGTGGTACGAGCTCGCCCAGTCACCTTGGCCATTGGCCCATGGGGACGGGTAGAATGGGGGCGAGGACTGGAGATCATCCTGTAGGGGAAATAGAATTAGAACCGGAATATAATCTTCATTGAATCCATACGCGATTTGCCATCCGTAGCGTGGGGAAGCGGTACGTACCTGTGCGCTCACGACGGAAGCCGCCGTCACGGCCGTTACCTGAAGCCAACTGGGCCTCATGGTTGCATGGAGGTCATCCGACAACAACGGACGAACAAATCCTCAAGTAAAAGGTTGAACGAGGCTGGAATAGAAGAAAAGTACGGAGTCGAGGGGGTCAAAAACAAGGAACAACCCAGGAGGGGGAGAGGGATATTAATAGCTGGTGAATACCGCAGAGGCTGCCACCTGCATAGGAAAACAAAGACCCGATAGGAATGATGTGTATTTCAGCCCGTTGCGCGAGCTAACAGCTTTAGCCTCGACCAACCTCGCAGCCAAGAGACCAGTGTCTTACGATCACAAACAGGAAGGGGGGGAAGAGGAAGAAGTCCGACCCGCTATTGCTTGGTACGGCACAGTGATCAACATGGGGGGGTTAAATTAATCGCGAGAGGGATAAAAATGACTTCATCTTTTCGTACCTTACGCCGTGGGGGTTAATATTGGATCGGGTGGTGGTGGTTCTCGGGCATTTATTCCTCCAGTTCTCGGGACCTATGGATACATCTAGGTACCGTCGGTCCCTTTAGGGACTTTTAGCTAAGGCAGGAGGTATATCCCTGGTTCAAGCCGAGTCAAGTCGTATCGGACATACCTTCCCTTCCACCTCGACGCGTAAAAGGAAAGTTGGAATGAATGTTGGAGCCAGCTCATCATAACAAGTGAGCAAGTTAGCAACTCACCCCACGCGAGGTATTCCCAGCGTACAGGCGAACAAGGATGTTAGAGTTCTCGACGATGCATTAAGTTTTTCCCCATGCGGGGATGGAGTTGTTATGGTCGGGGTTGTGAGGTGCAAATGCCGGGGAAAATTACAGGGACTGTGACAATACCCATACCCTCGGGGTATCATCCCCGGCTGTCCGGCATCAATTCTCCCTCGAATTCCTCCCCGAGTGAACTCTTCCGATGACGACTCTTCCCGTCCGATCCGGTAATGGAATCGATCTGGGGCTTCGATTAGCTTTTCCGCCGCCACGGGTATACTCCGGATCTCAAACAAAGCATGGCTATTCCTCGGGGTTGGATAGCGACCCCATCCGAGGGTTGCGAGACGTTCCTATTCGATGATGTCGGCTGTCTAATTCCTAGCGCTTTGACTATCCATCAGGCCGTTGTCCTTTCAATGGATCACGCCAAGCATCATTGTGACTACGAGGGATAATGTTACGGTCTCACCCGGCCTTCTCTCCATACTGCATACCTACCTGACGATACCCTAGGAGGACGGTCCGACTTTCCGTGTCAGTTCCCCATCTACGGACATTTATCGGACTTGAACCGATGGCAGTGACGTGCTATCTGCGACATATGTCAGACAACCTGCCAAGGCAGTCAACGCAGTCAACAACTCCCAAGGTGGTTGAATCGTCTGGCTGCAAGGGCCAGCTGGACCTCTCCCTACTGTCTCGATCACCCCTCGTAACCACGCAGGGGATTCGACAGGGAGTCAGGAACCCTTCTACTTTGGCTGTCGAACAGCTACTGAGCAGTCACAGCAGCGCTCAGACATCTGATAAAGAATTTCCCGGAGACAGGGCCCCGCCGTCGACATCAGACCCTCTTTTATACATCTGCGCATGAAAATCGCGCACGCAGTCTAGCTCGGCCTTCCCATTCGGCAAATTATAAATGTTAATTATATGGAACCATATCTCATGCAGGTAGTTTCTGATTCTTTAGCCCTGTGGATATTAGTATGGCTGCCTGGAAGTCCCGCGGTCCATAGATCATGGGTAGGAACCTATACGATATACCTATCATGGCGTCATCGTGCATCCCGCTGTTTCCCCCCGGTGCCACTGCTAAATCGTCCACACATTCAAATAAAATCCCAGATGGAGTCGCTTGCCTCGGTGTATAACAAGATCATGTAGTTACTGAAGCCTGCGGCAAGCACACTGCTCCGCATATATCAATCTCCCTCGAAACCTTATCTTCCTCAACGTTCCTAGAGTGGAAATTCATTCATTAGCGGCCTACTGCCGGGAACTCTGGCATACAGCCACATTGACCGATTCTGCACTGCCCAAGAAAGATTACATTTCCCGAAATTTCACGGTGTAGTTACCGACGTGCAACAATCTAGATTCTCTTCTGGATATGCGAATAAGCGAGCAATCATTTTAGAAGCTCTTAAACCGAGATTCCGCTCTCGACATGTTCTTGCTGAGAACAACACCTCTCAATTACCCCAAACTTCCTCGGATACCCCCACGACTCACCTCTAAATCGATTTGAATATGACTTATTGGTACTATTCTCGTTGAAAGACCGACTTCATCGCCTGGATGCGTTGCATCGGATTGGTGTAGCCCACGGAGACGTTAAGGACTGGGGTTGATTATCGTGAAAGTTTACAATCACCCAGACTGTCAGTCTTTCTTCCCTCAGTCCTCAAAGACCCATGCAACTGACTTCGCTAGTTCTTTCAACGCCAACGTTGGGCTCCATCCTCTCTTTCCTGGAAGCGGTTCATCCAGGCTGTGACCCATGCTGGCATACTCGCAGATGTCGGCTTCTGCATTGTTATGAATCTGTTGGGGCGGTTTGCAATGATAAAAGTAAGCCTGACTCAATCATTTTGATTATGAGGTGCAGTTTGAAATGATGAGGATATGCGATACATTCCGCAATGTGCTTTTCTTAGTGCCAAAGTGGTCGATTATATCATGGAGAACGATTCATGGTTCAAGCTCGAAGGATACTAAAAGACTTGATTACAAGCTACGAGAAGTTTGCTTGCTCCTCGTATTATCCCAGTCGCCTGGTTCTGTTATTAGTCGTGGCGAGTTCTGGGGACAGGCGACGAGAACAGGGACGTCCAACAAAGCAAGAATGTACAATATAATATACAAAGCTTAATCCAGCACTTTCTGATATAACTTGAGTTCTGTAAAAGCATCCTTAGGGCTAAGTGGACGAGATGCAAAATCTATATAGTTCTAGTCCACGTGACCACAGACATGTCACTGCCTCATTCTGATTGGTCGGTGGGGATTTTCGGGCATTCCACCCACTCAAAAGCTCCATCTCAGTGGAGCACTATATAGGTGGTGTCCCTGGTGTTTAAGTTTGGCATTGATTTCCGACATTACGACCTATAAGCACCACAGTCGATTTTTGGTGAAAGTATATCGACTACAAGATGACAGGGGAAAAATGTCCGCCAGCCGATCTGGAGACGTGCAACAGTCCAGAATGCACCGTTGACAGTGAACGCAATGAAACAGAACCAACTTCAGCCTTCAAGCAGCTAGGCATCCTGGATCAGTTTCTGGCTCTTTGGATCTTCCTCGCCATGGCCGTTGGCA
The DNA here is from genome assembly GCA_023619815.1 of Aspergillus neotritici. Taxonomy (NCBI): domain Eukaryota; kingdom Fungi; phylum Ascomycota; class Eurotiomycetes; order Eurotiales; family Aspergillaceae; genus Aspergillus; species Aspergillus neotritici. Next base: position 337,634 of record JALZYL010000011.1, read on the forward strand.
TCATCCTTGGGAACTTCGTCCCTAACACGAGCAAAGCGTTGGACAGGGGAAAATTTGTTGGTGTTTCGATACCGATTGGTAAGGGGATATTCTGCTGGGCGCCTGCCAAGAGATCGAATTGCTGATGATTGCAGCTGTTGGGCTGCTGGTGATGATGTATCCCATCCTGTGCAAGGTCCGCTATGAGACTCTCCATCGGTCATTTTCGGAGAAGTCGCTTTGGATCCAGGTTGGATTCAGTATTATCGTCAACTGGATAATAGCTCCTCTATTTATGGTAAACCAACCCTCTTTGACAGACAACTCAGGGCGGTGGCTAATGTGGATTTCTAGCTGGCTCTGGCGTGGGCATTTCTTCCAGACGAGAGAGGGCTGCGAGAGGGCTTGATCCTGGTCGGAATCGCACGGTGCATTGCAATGGTATTTGACCTCATTATCCGGTGTATGGTTAAGGTTGTTAACAGGTTCCTAGGTGCTTGTGTGGACAGGACTAGCAGGAGGGGACGGCGAGTACTGCGCAATCCTAGTCGCCATCAACTCAATCCTCCAAATGGTCCTGTTTGCCCCGATTGCGATTTTCTTCATCCGTGTCATCGGTGGCTCCGACGACGTGACCATTGAGTATTCCCTCGCGGCGAAAAGTGTTGGCGTCTTCCTCGGCATTCCGCTGGGAGCGGCTATTGTCACTCGTCTTTCCTTGAGATTCCTGATCAGCAAGGAGTGGTACGATAAGAAATTCCTAGCGTGGATCGGTCCGCTGTCGTTGATCGGTCTCCTCTTCACCATTTTGGTGCTTTTCGCTGCGCAAGGGAGGCAGGTGGTACACCAGATTGTATCGGTGGTTCGAGTTGCAGCTCCACTCATCGTGTATTTCTCTGTCATCTTCCTGGCGACACTGGCGGTGACACGCCGCTTCGGCTTTGGGTACAAGCTGTCCTGTACGCAAAGCTTCACTGCCGCAAGCAACAATTTCGAGTTGGCCATTGCAGTGGCGATAGCCACGTTCGGTGTCGACAGTGATCAGGCCCTCGCTGCGACCGTTGGACCACTAATCGAGGTCCCTGTACTCCTCGGATTGGTGTACGCCGTGAAATGGTTCTCCAAGAGACAGAAGTGGGCACCATGATTGCAGGTGTTGCGACGTCAAGCCTGCAGGCATATAAAAGTGATAGAAATAAAAGCGAGATAATAATAATCAGTTCACATGTTGCTTATTTCATCCAGAACCTGGAATAGGACTTGGTTTTGCACCCTGCATCCATCATCGCTCAGGCCTTTGGAGAAGCCAATCCAGAGCTTTTTCCGAATTTCTTCCATGTCTAGGCCGCGCGTGTTGTATTGTTGAATGAGTTCTTCTGCAATGGCGCAAAGTGTAGTGTTAAGAACATCATCATTCGAGGGCCAAGGGTCTGCGTCGCCAGGACAGCCACAGATGGAGGAGCTCTGAGAAGAACCACACGATTTGCTATTCTTCAGAGGTTTGCCATCTTTCCCTTGATCATGCCCATGTTTCGCCTGCTGTGGTCCATCTAAATGAGTGATACTGTTGGTAGAATTGCTGCTTTCAGCCGATGGAAGCGACCGAAAGCCGTTCCTCTCCAGGCTGGATGGCTGGCATTTGGCTTCCTGCCGTCGAAGAGCGGGTATTGCCACTTTCTGAGTCACCCCTGGGTCACTGTCTACCTCGAGGTACTCATCGACAGTAGTGGATGGCAGTCCCATGCTAGATAGAAGATGCTTCAGCTTTCTGTTTTCCGCCTCCAGCTTCTGGACCGCAATTCTATGCTCCACATCTTTGCGATTGGCCTCTTCTTTGAAAGCAGACAGTTTCTGTTCTAATTCCCGGACATACTCCTGTTTCCTTGCGCGGCTCTTGCGCTGGTTTTCTCTGATTCGCGCCAGGCGATCGGGTTTCTGGAAATCAAGTCAGGCGGTTTCACGAGAGAACGACAGCTTGAATGCTCGCACCTTTCCCAAGACTTCTGAGTCCATCGTCACTGCATGAGGGACTAAACTCACGGTGGCGGTAGCATGTTCTGATGATCAGGGACCTTCTTTCATTAATACGAGGTTCACATGGTAGCAGATCCTGCGCTTTCCCCAAATTGGCAACATCACGTGCGGACTAACCGAGACGGTTCGACGAGGGGTTCAATAGTCCTTGCTACACGATCTCGCATCTTCCTCCTGATGGGCAGGATGAAGGATTTAGTCCCTCACAAGGACCCCAAATCAATTAGCACGTCAATATGGATGATTCTCCCTTCATCAGTGGATGATTTATAGAGAGACAAGCAAAGGCAGCAAAGTATCAGAAGGCCAGCCGTGACGTACCACCAGAGTTGGTGCTCTCATACCAATTTCCAGATGGACGAACTGGGAAATGGATCCCCAGTCCATTGCCTATAACCTATTATTGATTGATGCTGCTATGCATGTGTAATTGGACCAGGGTTTGACGGCATCCGTGCGCCCAGGGTTGATTGGATCGACTGCATCGGAGCTCGTGAACTAAAGCAGTTATAACGGCGAAGGTACCTCCTATATACGCCTTCGGTGTTTGGAATTTAATTAACCAGGTGTAGACACCCTATCGTTCTTTGCTCTCCTTAATTCTCTTCTTTTTGACTTCTTGACGTGTGTCTGCTGGCAAGCATGCTTTGATCCAACATCAGATCTTGCTATACGTATAATTAGTATCATCGAATCAATACCTACAGAAATTTCACGACCATTGCTCTGGAGCTTCATCGTCTACGATTTGGAATCGCAGGTCTCGGATATCGAGAGACTGCTACGGAGTGTGTCTCACTTGAGAATCAAACAAGGGGATTGTTCGAATTGGAAACGGTTTAACGCTGCGGACACATGTATAGGCGTCCAACAGAATAAAGTCGACCGCACACCCTCTGGTATTTTCTCTATTTTTCTACTCCATTACCCATCTGTCTCCTTTACCTACCAAATCTACCAAGCTGGATATACCCATCCATCGATTTATATTGATTAATAACCCCAGCGGGTGGTGGATGATTGACCCGTTAATAATCTCCAGCATGCCAAGCCGCCACTGACCGACCCGAGTCCTTAGGTTCTTCTTCCCCAGAGTCTAAAACCGCGAGATTCAATTTGCCTCATCCTGCGGTTTTACCCGTCTTTCTCCTCGAACCCTCCACCAACTACGTCCAACTCACTGGCTATCTTTCCCTTTCGCACCCCTGCGCCTTTTCTCCCTTCTCCGCTCTTCGTTCCCGCTCATCCTCCGTCCTCGGTTTCCCCAGTCTTGCCGAACGATGCCCCGCGCGTTATTCTTGGGGTACCCGCTCCCGGCATGATCCCTCCCGAGTCCCACGAATCTCCCTTGGTTTCCTCCGTGGGCCCAGCGTTGGGGAACGATGACGCTGCCTTCCCCGATGAGTTCGAGAATCAAAGTCGAGCAAGTTCGAGAGACCCCGGTAGCGCCCAAACCGTGGGCGATCCCCACATAGCCGACGCCAGCCAAGACCAGGCACAGGACGCCACCAACAATGATATCTCTCAGAATCCTGACGCGCAGCAGAGGGATGAGAGCAAACCCGCATGGACTGAGTTGAAAACCAAGGCCGGGAAGGAGCGGAAACGCCTTCCCCTGGCCTGTATTGCGTGCAGGAGGAAGAAGATCCGGTGCTCCGGCGAGAAACCGGCGTGCAAGCACTGCTCGCGGTCTCGAGTTCCTTGCGTCTACAAAGTCACCACTCGGAAAGCGGCACCTCGGACAGACTACATGGCGATGCTGGACAAACGCCTTAAAAGGATGGAGGACCGCGTCATCAAGATGATTCCCAAGGAAGAGACGCGAGACATGGCCGCGATCGGGCGGTCGAACGTCCGACCACCTCAGCCGGGACAGGTCTCCAAGGCCCAGAAGAAGCGGTCGGCGGATGACGCATTTGGTGCCGAAATGGAAGACTGGGCGCGAGGCGACCGGAGAGGACCACCGGATAATTTCCCTTTGCGCCGCGAGAGCAGGCCTGGTGACCCCAACAGTCTGATGGCGGAAGGGACTGAATTCCTGCCGTCGTTAGAGATCCAGGAACATCTTGCGGAGGTATTCTTCGACTGCGTCTATGGCCAATCCTACCTTCTCCTCCATAAGCCGAGCTTCATGCGAAGACTGAAGGCCCGAACCGTCCCCCCGGTGTTGATTCTAGCCCTCTGCGCGGTCTCTGCTCGCTTCTCGACCCACCCGCAGCTTAAGTCGGATCCGCCCTTCCTGCGCGGCGAAAACTGGGCCAACCCAGCGGCGCAGATCGCTATGAGTCGACACGACGAACCTAATATAACAATCTTGACTGTGTTTCTGCTTCTGGGATTACACGAATTTGGAACCTGCCATGGTGGTCGAAGCTGGTCTTTCGGAGGGCAAGCCATGCGCATGGCCTACGCCTTGCAACTACACAGAGAGCTCGATCACGACCCCCTGTTGGGGCAGGGCAACAACAGTAAATCCCAGCTGAGTTTCACGGATCGAGAGATCAGGAGACGTACGATGTGGGCCTGCCTCCTGATGGACCGATACAACTCGTCTGGCAGCCAGCGTCCGCCAATCGGCAATGAGCAGTTTTTGCAGATTCAACTCCCCACCAAGGAACCCCATTTTCAGATGGAGATCCCCGGTCCCACGGAGGACTTGGACGGAAACGTACTAAATCCAGTTCCGGAGGATGTTGGCCAGCTATCCAACGCCCGGGACAATATGGGGGTATCAGCCTACATCATCCGCGCTGTGGTGATCTGGGGGCGTATCGTGGATTACTTGAATCTCGGGGGGAAGAAGAAGGACAATCATCCTTTATGGTCGCCCGAGTCGGGATACACACGCCTCAAGCGACAGATTGATGAGTTCTCCGCGTCCCTTCCCAGTAGTCTCGCCTTCACGTACGAGAACCTACAGATGCATGCGGCCGACCGGATAGCCAACCAATTTCTCTTCCTGCACATCATTATCCATCAGAACATGCTGTTTCTGAACCAGTTTGCGATTCCCTTGTCGCCTGGGGGGCGTCCTCCGCGGGACATGCCCAAAGCCTTTTTAAGCAATGCTGGGCGAGCTGCCGTGGAAGCTGCGCATCATATTTCGGTTCTCATAGACCGTGCGTCAGCTTATCCTCTAACCGTCCCCTTTGCCGGATATTGCGCCTACTCGGCCAGCACTGTCCACATCTGGGGGATCTTTTCGAAGAACGCACAACTTGAAGCGCGTTCGAAGGAGAATTTACGGCACACCTACCGGTACCTCAACAAGATGAAGAAGTACTGGGGCATGTTCCATTATATGGTCGAAAGTGCCAAGGATCGGTATCGACAGTTTGCCGATGCCGCCATCAAGGGTTCGGTGCCCACCCAGAACGGAGGACAGATTGCACCCATGTTCCAGTACGGGGATTGGTTCGACAAGTACCCTCATGGTGTGTCAAGGACGCACTACGAGGACCCGGACACGCAACAAAGGGGGGGTGACGAGGCCGTGATGAGCCAGAAACCAGACCTCCAGAGCGTCGAAGACTTTTTCGCCAGTCTCTCCCCGGGGTCCCAGCCCAGCATTCCGCGAAGATTGCACACTCGCAGCAACAGCCGGCCGGAAGCAGTGCCGGGGTTGGATCGAGTACCCCCGCAACAGCACATGGCCGATCCGAACATGGACAGCGTCCCCGAGTTGCTCGGCACGTCGGATATCGGGTTCCCACAGCCCCCGCTGTATAGTCAGGGCCGCGGGCAGCCATTTGGACAGTCGCCTTTCGACTTCCCCATTCCCACCGATCAGCTACCCCAGATTGATCGGCAGTTCGTGTACGGGTCATTTTCTGGCTTCGATCCCTCGCCTGCGTCCTTCGTATCGCCCGATGACCCAACCACCATGTCCGCCGTCAACGGCGCGGCGGAGCCTCCCCCTCCCCCTCCTCCCAACCCCCCTCCCCACCAAGATACCTCTGCCATCTTCGCCGGCCAGTTAGATCCGAATGCCCCGTCCGGCACAGGGGAGTACTACCAGCCCAGCGCCTGGTTCCTCCCATTCAACCTCGACCCCGTCGGCCTCAACGTCAGCATGGACCCAAATCTCCAACAACCGGGCGGCGGCCCAGACCATGACATGAGTGCCTTCGGCAATGCAGGCAACATGCCGATCGGGGCATACGATCTAGGAATGGGAATGCACCGGGGTGGCCATTAGGTTCTCTTTACCTCATTAGTATGAGAGGTACGAACTTGAACACGACGGATCTTTCTGCTATTTGCTTTATACGTCTCCTTTGTTATTTGGCGAGGCTTGGGCTGGGTATCGGAGGATACTAGGAGATAATGGAGTTTTGACTGCCTTCTATTCATTTCTGGGGTGGCATATGTACCCTTTTTGTTGGCTTTTTGTTCATGTCTCATCTTTGGCTACGTCTTGTCATCGTTGTTGTCATTTCCGAGTACATTATTTATTTACCCCCTTGTATCTATCCATGTGCATATCAACTATCAACGCTTGTCAGACGGATGCTGTCAGCTGATAAATTTTGTGCTGCCTAACTAATCAATCCGTAACTTACCTAGATAACTCCCAACCCCATGCAGAATAATAATAATAGACACGCCCAAATGACAGGTGTTGATGCAAGACAATCAAACCATCTCCAGTTTCATAATTGCTACTTTAAGTTACCTCCCTTACCTTGAGTACCTTATTTCCCTGCCCATCTCTCAACCACCCCTGTACGGCCTGAGAATAAAATTTTAGAATAAAAACAGAACAGACCCCTCTACGAGGGGTGTCAAAAAAGAAGGGAAGAAAAAGTAATGCATCATCCGTGAATCGAACACGGGCCTCATCGATGGCAACGATGAATTCTACCACTAGACCAATGATGCTAGTTGATGTTGTCTTTGGGGAGGTGGGGAAATATAGCGTGCGGGTGGGTACCTTTTCCTATCTATTTTTTTCATGGTTTGTTTGGGCCTGTGGGTGGGTGGATGGATGGATGGATTACTATTGTTCATTTTATAGGCTTGGATATGTGATGTATTTTCTATTCTCGGTGGTGATATATTTAGAAAAGTTATATAGACATCAAGTCTGGTTAGGTTGGACAAGTCTACTATCGTGTGAGCATGCTAATGTATATATATATTTTAGCGATTCTGCTAGCGCAGTTCTACCACCACTACATCATCTCAATAAACGACCAGGATTCCCAACCGCAAGAAAAAGAAAAATTTTAAGCAGGGATTAAATCCACTCTGAAACACCGGAATCCCCCTCGATGCTTATTCCTGCAAACTAGAACAAAAAGACACGACGATAGCGGCATCAATCAGCCAGTCACAGTTGGTTAAACAACGAATGCTAATATAGATAGATGGATGGATATGTATACAACACATTCATACATACAAGCAACAACCAACCACTAGTTACCTCCCTCCCACTACCACATACTGCCGAGTATAACCCCTTCTCAATCCTCCCACTCCTCATCCAACTGATCTATCAGACGGTTCTCAGCATCCACATCAGACGATCGTCCCGTCCCGCGGCCGTGGCCGCGGCCGCCGATCGCACCCATAAAGCCACCGGTGCTGTTGGCGCGGGCGTATCCGGCGGACGAGCGCGTGCGGTTGCAGCGGAGGAGGCCGGCTAGCGAGGAGAAAAGGATGGTCATCATGTCCTGTTAGGGGTTAATTGATTAGGTGGGTTATTATTGTGCCATATGTTTGCGGTATGCATCATGTAGTGTATTTGCGCAATGTGCAATATGTAGGTAGGTATAGGGGGGAGAATTATAGAAGCGGGCCAAGGCTTTATAGTCTATTATGGCCCGGGCCCCGATGGTTCGCTGTGGCTATTGACAGAGAGGGAGGCAGATGTAGAGGGGGAGAGGGAGTGAGTGAGTGCGAGATAAAAAGACAGAAAAAGCAAGAAAAGAGTGTGTTGGGCAGACGCAGTCCGCACGACATTTGTAAACGGAACCATCACTCCAGTAAAACCAAATATCCAAACAGATGCAAATGAATGGCAGCGGGAACCGCCTTCCTCGATGTAATTGAGCTCTAGACCAGCTAAAGCGTGATTCAATCCATCCTCGAAATTGGTAACTTCGCATTGCCAAACTCCTTGTGAGAGCCCGGCCCACGACGCCAGGAAGTCGGCCGGGTCCGGGTCCGGTGACGAGACCACCGTAACGGGTTCAACATGCATATACTTACTTTAAGGAAGTCAAACATGCCCGCCCACAGGCTGTAGTTGGGGCACTGTCTCCATCCGCGCTGGTGCATGACGGTGCGCTGGTAGGCGCAGCCACCAATGAAGTACGCTGCGACGGCAATCAAGGCGCTATTGGACTCAAGTTAGTGTTCTTGCTGTCTTTCTTTCTTCTTTCCATATCTCCCCAGCGACATCCTTTTAATGCTGCTTCTTGATAGGTAGGGGTGCTCACATCACGCCGAATACCTCCGCAGGTCCCAACCCATCTCCGTCCGACGGGGCGACACCGCCACATGCCGCAGCGGTGCGCACCTCGAAGAAGTACGTACACTGGTCCATGGTGCCCACGAACGATGGCGTGGCATGGGACGCTGGTGAGTCATTGTCGCATAGGAAAGACATGATCGTCGACTTGGTCCGTGATGCATTCCCCAAATATTCGCCAGGACACGGGGAACCGTCAGTGTAGTTTAAGACCAGCTTGCGACCACGGAAAAAGGGCTCCGACGCTTGTTGCCTGAAGATAACATATTCAGTCAGCCGTCACTCTTGAATCTGCGAATAGTAGATGATCCCGGCTTCCCGACATACCCTATGGAGTATATTTTGTTGTCCTTCTCGTAATAAGCACTGACGTTTCCCCACCTCTGGCGATCGACGCCCACGACATCCACCACATCCTCGACCACGGGCGCACAGAAATTCAATGTAAAATTCGCATTGTAGTCGTGGCCCTTGGCGTGCCAGCTTTCGTCTCGAATGTGCTTGCGCGACTTGTCCTTGTCGCTGGAGGAGCTTGGCGGGGAAAGGGATATGGCGTTAAGGTCGTAGTAGAAGCCGGTGCTGGGAGAGCGCGCCACGCAGGGCAAGAGATTATCTTTACCGGACGAGTCCGACGCTGCTGCAACGGAGGCGATGGGGATCGAGAGGAGAAGGAAGCATTGCAAGAGACTTGTGCCGAGAGGCATCATGTTAGCGGCTAGATTGCGGGACTGGGATGGAGCGACATGTGGTTGTAACTGGAGGACGGCACAGCAACGATAGACGGGAGGCAGTCGTAAAAGAAAAAGAAGAAAGACGTCAAAGCCAGGAAGAGACTGATGAGGACAGATAGGGAGGGAGGGATGAAGATGTAGAAGTGGAATCGAATAGAATGATGAAACGTCGCATTGCCCTGCGCAGCCTCAGGTTGAACGGATTATGTAACCGGTGCCTGTCATTCCAGCCACTAGTAATTACGCAGCCCTGTTGAATGTGGAGCTCGGGCAAACTTGGTCGCGCTATTGGATCCGATTTAGTACGTATCATGTATCCATGTCATTCGTCATTCATAGAACATATCGAGTCGACTTCCTACCGCTTCCTCTTCTTTGATCCTGTATCTGACAACACTTCTAATCCCCAAGCCTCGTCCCTGTCATTAGGAACCCATGGGGTCAGCACGGTCTTCGCATCCTGGATAGCTCTTTGCCGGACCATCGCTGACGGAATCGACACAGCTGCATCCCTTTTTAGGGCCTGATAGCTGGAAGCTTCGATAACCTGCCGCAAGACAACCCCAGGGTTGCTATCATCAGCGCGGATGCCGTCCTCCACGTGTCCTGTCGGGCTCCGATCTTCTCCAACCCCGTCGCCTGATTCTCCCCGACTGCGCTTTAGTAGCTTCTGTATTATCTCCCTTTGAAGACCCCATAGCTTTGCCTTGGACAGTCCAGAGGCACCTCGCGGAACAGGGGCCGAAGCTTTCGTGCCCTGTTTCACCCCATTGATGATTGTCTCGTAAAGACCGGTTTTGGACCCGCGGAGCTTGGGCAAGGTCTTGACCCCATTGTCTAATTGGGTTCCAGCCGCATCTGGGGTCGACGGGGCAGCTATCCAGAGCACGCTGATGTTGCCAGGCTTCGGCTTGCGGGGTGTCTTTTCATCTCCGCCTTGGTCCTGTGCACCATTCTCGCTGACCGCATGGAGATTATCAGCTCGGGGGTTCTTGCTGAACGGCCAGAGTGAATGAAGTTGGGTATTGGGGATGGAGAGGATCTTGAAGGGATAGTATCCGTATTGGGATGCGTGGTCTTGTTTCGATTCTCCTCTCTCTTTCCTGGCACTGTTGCCCTGTCCATCCTCCTTGGAACCCACATGATCCGACTCTCCCCACGTTCGCCCTTTCAATGGTCCCATCCTACCACCATCTCCAAATGCCCTGTCGCATCCTTCCCGACTGATTTCCTCGTCAGGTAATACTATCCCCTCTAGATATGCATTTCGCGTCGCCGCCACAAGCAAACTGCTCCCGCACGATAGCAAGGATGAAACCTGCCGCAAGGCCAATTTGTCCGAGCATGATTTGCTCTTAGTTGCAAGGGCATCCGCGCGGGACGGTTTGCGGCGTACAACGCCGAGACGCGAAAAATGTGCCCGCCCATCCAGCAGTGTCGGCTCGGGCCTTTGTCCTGGGTCGTCATTCTCTGAGGAGAGATGTGCACTGGCATTAATATCGGGTGTGGCCCAGGGCGTTGGGTCGTCCTGCGCAGCCATGCAGAGCTCCATGCTTGCATCGCCGCAGGGTGCACAGGTGCAGTACATGTAGACTTTCACATCGGGATGGAGCTCAAAGGGTGGTTGTGGAGGAGCCGATGTTGAACCCGTAGATCGGCCTAAGTGGCTCCAGTCTTGTTGCCTGAGTCGGATAAATCGCGATGTTTTTTCGCCCTCTGATGATAAAGATTCGGTCGCAAGGACACCACGGCATTCAGAGAGAAGCCAGTAATTAAAGGCGCGCATGACAAGGACTTCTGCATGCCAGTCATGCAACACTAGGCCCTTGCAGTTGGGGATCTGGGACGCAGCCAGGCATTTTGCACCCGTTCTCCACTTCTTAGCTCGGTTTGAGTACTCTAAATGATGGGACCACAGACTCACGCAATACATATGCAGGTGAGAGATTCCGAAGGGGTATTCTCTCCTGAATCATGTCAGCATCTAGTAACCAAACCAATGAACTATAGAACGATCATGGCAGACTCAAGCCTCGACGTATATCGTAATTGTCGCTGACGCAACGCGGCACAGAGAAAACACCCCATACACCATATACAGAACAAATATCACGAACATACCTTTTACAAGCACAATCCCCGACATGGGAATCCATTCCCTGGTGCCATCGGGCCGAATGGTAGGCTTGCTACGCGGGGGAAGGGCATCAAAATGCGCATGGACAAGAGAGGCGATCCGCGAGCCCAGCGAATCTTCTGACCCCGTCTCACCCATCTCACCCATCTCTAACAGTATACAACCAGAAAGGACAAAAACCACAGTGACCTGCTCGTATTCAACAGTGGTCTTGGCTTAACTGACTCCGGACGTCCTTTTTTTCCCACCCTTATCGCCGAGCCGATAAGATAGTCCCACGTGACCACCATATCCACCGCAATCTTATCTCGACTCTCCTTCCGCCTCAGCCTTCGAGCGAAAGCGAAGCTTCCATCCAACAAACCGCCCTACACCCTCTACCCTGCCTAGCAAACCTCTCGCCGAGAAAGAAACCCAAAATGGCCGACAAACTCCGCACAATCCAGAACCTGGAGGCCATGCAGGCCCGCTACGTCGGCACAGGCCACGCAGACACCACCCGCTACGAATGGGTCTCCAACATCGTCCGCGACAGCTACGCCTCGTACGTCGGCCACGCGCCCCTGCTCTCGTACATGGCTGTCGGGATGGGCGAGCCCAAGGAGAAAGTGCGCGCGCAGATGATTGAGAAAATGGTGAGGGGGGCTGGGAATCCACCGGAGGTTTGTCACTGTCTCCCCCGTCTATTTCTGCTTTGAATTTGCCTTAGGGAAGGGGAGGCGCTGATCATGGTTATAATTTTGGGAAATAGACTCAAGAATAACGATTATCCGGTTGTGATGATTTCGGAATTTTTATCATGGGCTGATTGTGTGGATGCTTGGGCGTCTCTCCTGCTCTGCTCTGCTCTGCTCTGCCCTGAGCGATTTACTTCGTGCGACTCTTTTGCGCACCTACGCTTTTACGACTTATTAGCAATATCTCTTTTCTTTTGACTGGGGGGCGGCGCGGGAAGGCTGCTTTTGGCCGTGGCTTGGATTGGCTGTCTACTTTTAACATGCTGATTTCTTGCCTTACACCTTGACTGGGGATTGGCCCGTGGTGATGGACATAATAATATGATGGCGCTGCGATATCGTTGCATGGATGAGGAACAAGCAAACGACACCCTCTCGGGAAAGAACCGGTGGAAGACTCAAACTAAAGTCTACCTACGGACCTGGCCGAGGTCCCAGGGGATATGTGCAGCATTCATCTGCTACGGAATCGATCGGACTGGTTGAGGGGCTACTATACGTGTACTTTTACATCCATTATCCCAAACAGAGAACATATCTCAAATGCTCAAACTATCAAACCATGTCCACGCATGTTTGATTCTAATAAATACAGAATCCCCAGTATGCAAAACTATACAAGGTACTTCCCACCGTAGATAGCACAACCCAGACAAAAAAAAATATGAGACAGAAGGTAAGAAACAAGAACCCAACCATCAGTCACTAGACTTCTCCCCAGAACACTTCTTAACCAGCCGCGCATTATCATCCTGCAACGTCCCAATCAAATCCAACCACTGCTTCCTCTCACCCCGCAAACGCTCAATCTCCCTCTTCAAATGCTCGTTCTCATGCCGCAGGTAGTCATTTTCCGTGCGCGAGCGCGACTTCTCCTCGTTGGCAGCATCTTTCTTCAGCCGGGCTTCAATCTTAGATGCCTCTTTCACCTGGCTCTTCTCGATCTTGCCCAGCTGCTTTAGCAGCTTGGATTCGTCGTGGAAGAGTTTCGGAGCGACCTTTTTGATCCGCACTTCTTCGGGACTGGGGTCTTTTTTGTCCTTTTTGTCTTTCTTTTCCTTTTTCTCTTTCTTCTCCTTTTCTTTTGACTTTGACTTGGCTGATTTCTTGTCCTGGCTCTGGCTCTGGCTTGATGGGGGTCGAGGGGGTACCGTGCTTGCTGCGCTGCTGCTGGCTTGGTCGCTGCTGGCTCCGTCTGCACCTCCTGCTGCTGCCAGGGCTGCTGCGGATGCCTTGTCTCTCTTGGAGACTTCGTCTCGTGGTGATGGCGAGGATGGTGCTGCGAGGTTGGGGTTGAGTGATTGGATGTCTGCACGCACGCGGTCCAGCTGGTCTTCGATGTCGCGTTTCTGCTGCGCCAGCTTGACGAGGTGTTTCTCGTGCGAGGACACCTTGTTCTTTTTGTCTGTCTTCATGAGCTCCCCTGGAGGGATGTTGTGGTCTCCCGCTTCGAGGATGGGCGTGACGAGGCCGGAGGTGGCGGAGGCGGAGCTCGACGCTTTGCTCTGCGAGACTTGCGACTTTGCGTCTGCTGCTGTCGCTGCGGTGTCGTTGTCGTTGTCGTTGTTATCTGCGGTGGACCGTGCTGAGGGGGTCTTAAAGGCTCCGTCGCTGTGTTGCGAGATACTGCTGCTGTTGGGGCGACTTAGGGTTGACGAGGACTGCCGTGAGTGACGTGGGAGGTAGTCCAGTACTGCCTGGGGCGCATACCGCTCAACGCCGGAGTTGAGCAGGTACGCGAAGCTGGCGATCAGTCCGTGGTGCTCGACTTCCTCGAGGTCCGATGTCTCTGAATCGCTGGTGCCGGCTTCCGCGCTCTCCACTCCTGCCGTGTGCTGGCTGCCTCGTCTGGACGGACCGGTCGACTTGCGCATGTTGTTTGTCGTGCTCTCCCCGACGGTTGAATCAGGCTCCCGACATGCCCAGTCGATGAATTTGGCTGCATCCGAACAGATGCTCTTGGGCGTGCCTTTCTCCACCATCCAGCGCGGGATATTACCTCCGGGGTCGCTGCGAGTCACCATGATCCATTCAACGGGGTTGACTTTATCATCCTCTTCATTCGCGCCATCGAAATCCTGGCTTCCCTCCTTCCCACTGACAGCTGTCTCTCCAGGCGATTCCCCCCGACGACGCTCCGCAGACGCAGTCGCTAGATTATCACCATCACTACCTCCGCCCCCATCCTCCCTCTCCCTCCCCCGCACAATCTCCCTAATAAACTCCACAGACTCGTACTCCCCCCGAATAAACCCCGACCTATCAGACACATCAGGATGCAAACAAGGCCTCGAAACCATCATCCAATTCCTCCCCCCTCCCTCATCATCCGAAGTCCCCACCTCCCAATCCAAAATAAGCGCCACAAAATCCCTCGGCGTAGTCGGCCTGGGAAACTGCGCCGACACATGAAAAACATTAACATGGCCCACCACCACCCCCCTTTCCCCCTCCCCCCGCCTAACCTCAATCTGCTCCACGCGCCTCTCCGCCCCAATCCCCCTAACAGCCTGGTCCGCGACCTTCCCCTGCTTTAAGCGCTCCTCGTTCGCGCCCAAAGTGACCAGCATCTCGCTCGAGAGCTTCCGCTGCCATCGCGCGAAGGGCAAGCCCTCATGCACACTGCGGCGTCCAAACCAGGAGCCTTTCCCGTCTGCGCCGGGGAGCTTGTAGACGGGAATGTCGAGGGGGTTGTCGCGGGTGCTGGAGACTTTGATCGGCTTGCTCCATTCTCGCTGGAGGGTTTGGAGGTGGGGGTCTGCGGTGTTGAGGCGGGTGGGTGAGGGGGTGATTTGCGGGGCGGTGGGCGAGGACGGGTTGGGCGGGTAGGGTGTGTGGGTGTGGGTGTGGGTGTGCTCTTTATCAGACGCTGATGCTGATGCTGATGCTGATGTTTGTGAGGGTGGTGGTGGTGGCTGCTCCGGGACGGAATCGACGATGAGGCGCGCTTTGGCGGAGATGTCGTCCATGTAGGCGCGGAGAGCGTCGGGGTCGTCTGTGGGGACTGAGTCCCAGGTTGTGGCGGAGAGGCATTGGAGGGCTTCGTGGAGGGTGGTCATGGCTTTTAGCCCTTGAGCAGTGGGAGGGTTCTCAATTGGGTAGATATGTTCTTTATTCTTTGTTCTTTTTCTCAAGTTCCTCTCTTCCTGTGGGGTTGGTTTCAGGTAGATGTATGTCGTGATGCAAAGCTTCGTGGACGTCAGCGGATGCTGACCAACCCGTTGATTCACTTGGGTCAAGCAATGGCCAAGATATTATAGCCAAGAGAACAAGGCGGACAAAAATACAAGGTCGGATTTCGATATAGATGCACAAATAGCAGAGAAATATGAAATTTAGGAGGAAAAGGATGAAGGGAATTGGGACAAGGCAGAAACAAACAAGGTGCGCTGTTCGTACCTGACGTCATACCGTGGAGGCCGCTGTCTCGACCACCCGCTCCATCTACACTAATCGGTCTAGACGGAATGTTTAGGACATGAAGGCTAGAATGAGTTCTCAACAAATTAAATATTCCAGAGCTAGATACACGCTTAGGAAATCAATGTAGCGACAGTGCAAGAAGATATGAACGAAGAAGTGAAAGCCTGGGAACCAGTCCCGGGAAAATAACGACCATGCCAGCATCCGATTCTCGTCATGAAGGCCTCAATCAATGAAGAACAATCCGAGCATATCCAGGAATTATAACAACCAGCCTGGAATATAGGGGATGAACCTATCAGACGGCCACGAGCCAAGGGACTGAGAGAGCAGAAAATTGTGAGAATCGCCAGAGAAGAACAAACAAAGCCCCAGGCCGTTGTACTCTTTTTGAGTCCATTGCTGTCACAGACAGACTTTTGGACTAACGAGACTCACAATTATCGTGTCAATCTTCAAGATCCTGTGGCTCGTGCCGTCAGAAGGAAAAAGAAATGAAATAAAAAAGAAATGAAAAACCCGTGATCCCATATCATCGTAAACATGATATGGCACCAGCGCCGCATCAATCTCCTGATCCGACTATCGGATCACTGGTCTGATATCCAGTATCAGAAAGGAGATTTCACCAGAGGAAAACAGACGTTGGTCCACAACATCCGCCTCACATGTTGGTAGCGACGTGGCGACAAAGAAACAAAAAAAGAAAACAAAGCACATCTCTCATCCAGATCATATCCCAAGCCGTGAGGCCAACCAGTCTTGATGTCATATAAAACAATATTGGGACATGGACAAAAGAAAGAACAAAAAGCCGACCCGCCGCTTCTGGATGCAAATGGATGGGTTAACAAAATCGCTGACGCTGGAATAAACGAAAAAAATGACGAAAATTCGAACTTGTCAAACAGAAGAGAGGGAGATATTATGTTCCTGAGATCAATATGCAAAACGAAGATGAGCTGGGAGTATTGTGGATTCGCAAACCGAGCATGGAAAACGCCATCACTGATGCCAATTAGTCTGATGTCTGCATCCGAGGCGTAGCGCCCCCTGTCGTTCTCGTGGTGATACTTGTGTGGGTGGGCCCGAGGGGCATGTGTTCGCCGAACTCTGCCTGCCGATAGGAGCCCTGGGATCTAATCCAAAAGACATGCGAAGTCAGGGAGACCGTTAACATCAAGTGCCGGGTTCCAAGGACGCATTACATCGTGGTTCCGTAGGGCAGCGCGAGATCGTATCGGTCCCCCCAGCCAAAGCCTACCATGTTCGCTGCCGTGCTGCACGGCATGACCAACATACTAGGAAGCGGCAGGGAGGCGATGGCGGCCGATGTGGCGGCCGCACTGTAGTACTGCGTCGTGTTGTACGGTGACGTGGCGAACGGTTGGCTGTAGGACGAGGTTGGGGATGCATATTGCGCATCATTGATGCTGTTCAGGCTGGCCCACACATTCGGATTAGAATCATCCGTGCTGGCGGTTGCTGGGCTGGATGGAAGTACTTTCCACGGGTCTACCGACACGGGTTGCTGCATGGGGTCCTGCCACCACGTTTCCGGTGTGGTCGAGCTGGGAAGAAGAGGCGTCGGATGCACGACGTCCACCACGCGCGGCGGTGGCGGAAGCAACGAGACGAACAGGCTGGTGATGGCCGCCTTAGCCTCGTCGCTTCGTCCGCCGAGCAGCTCCCCAGCACCATCCTCCTCGAGCCCCTCCAGCGCCTGGGCGCTGGTCCGGTAGACGAACTTGTTGGCGGCCTGGACGAATTCCTCTTGGAGCTTCTTTAGCTGACTATCCTTCTCCGACCAATCCCAGGTGTTGGCCGCCATGTCGACTGAGTATATATCCTTGTGAAAATCGACCAACGCTTCGATTGTCTCCGGTGTCAGCTTGAAAGCCACCTCGTTTCGCGACACCATGTCGACGTGCACCACGTATGCTTCCATGTGGACCATCTCGTAGTTGAAGAGCGCCTCCACCAGAGGGTTTTCGTCCTTCTTGAGTTCCGACTCCGGGGCCTTGGGAAACATCATGGAACACAACGTCCAGATGGCGTTCGGCGAGGAAAGCGTCTCCGTCAGGCACCTGGTGTGCTGCGTCACATTGTTCAGAGGTCGCTTCACCCGGTTGACTCGCTTCAAGGTTGCCGTTAGCCAGGGCTCGACCCTGGTATTCAACACCACGTTTGGGGAAGACCGCGGCGCAAATGCGGCAGCCGATGACGGCAGCAAGACGGTTGGCATGACGACTCGGCTGATGATGGCGCTGATCCGTTAAGCTGAAGGAGCGAAACAAACAACAGAGATGCTATAGAGGAAGAAGGAAAGAAGGCACGACGACCATCCAGACAACATCCGCCCACACCATGCAATTTGCTTCAATAGGGTCCGTGATCCCGGAGGGGATAGGCCCAACTGATCCCTAGGCGGTCGCTAGGATAGATCGATGCTTCGAAGTGCGTCACGAAATCCTGTCTGGTTGGAAGGGGTCCGTATTAAAAGTTGGAATGTAAGTAAGTGTATAGAAAAAAAATGGCCACAGGTGATATCCGGCGCAAAAGTGGAGAGAGTATGTGGGTTTAAATTACTGTGGGGTCAAATGCGAAAGAAAAGGAAAGCAGACGATGGGAATGAAAGAAAGGAATGGTTGAAGAAAGAAAAGAAAATTAAGTGGCCGTGAAGGGGAAAAAAAGGAAAAGACAAGGAAGAAAGGAGAGGAGAAAGAGAAGAAGAAAGAGCAAAAGGTGAATAGAGGTAGAAGAAGTAAGAGAGAAGAGAGGAGAGGCAGAGAGACAGAGAGAGAGAGAGAGAGAGAGAGAGAGGGGCGGGAGCGAAGGGTGGCCCAAAAGGGCAAGAGGATGACTGGTTAAACAGACCAGGAGTTGTGAGAGGATGCGACTCACTAGTACGGGATCTGGAATCAGTAGATACTGGACATAGGTATTTTTTCCTTCTTCTTCTTTTTGAATGAAGAAAAGGATCCTGATATTAAGTTTATGTACTTTATACCTAGGGATTGGATCCAACAGCTTCAGAGCATCCAACCAACCGGTTTTGTCTTATTTCTTGATTTATTTTTTATTAATATTGTATACGGGTGAAAAAATTTATATATAAAATAAATAAAATAAAATAAAATCTCTCAGGTGAGATGGTAGAGACAAATTTGATTCAAACCACTCTTCCTAGATGGTAATTCGAGGCGCCTGCATGCAACAGGCAAGACGGGCCACAGGATACGGATGGCAAATGGGCAATGACCGGTGACTTTCTCTCTTGCAGACGCGAAATCCCGATCGTATGGAACGAGGGAGAGATTTTGTGGCCACCGTCCGGACTCACCGTCCGATCTCAGCTGGGCATGCTCAGAGTTTGGCGTTAGTTATATGCAGGTGTCCAGAATCGTCCGAGGAGGTGGAGACGGAAGTTGATGGAGGGGCCTTTGATTCCGTATATTGAGTGATGGTCCTACCCTACAATATATCAGAGGTGATATGGTGGAGTGGAAAGGATATTAAATCTGATATGAAATTTATCCAGTCCTTTATTCGGTCCTCTTTTAATTGACTCCTTTGGATTCCTCCGTCCCAGCACCCGTTCATTTGGAGGGTTTCGGATGGTTCGTAAGACGATGATCGGGGACCACTACCTAGATCACCACCAACGCCTTCCTGGGAAGTCATCGAGTCAGAGCGCCAAATGCCACGGGGAAAGCGTATGACCGTAGACGACTTAGTGACGTCCTAGATCGTGGGAAAAGAACCCGACGGGAGTCGTTCTATCTAGAGGTATTGTTGGGTATTGTATGAATGTATGGAGGTGTAAAGGAGGTAAAATATCTTGGGAAACTTATGCAGTATGTCGTAGTGTGACTCTCCCTCTCCACTCTCCAGACCCAGACTGCAAGTGCCGAAGATTTGTCGAGGCTAGTCTATGGTGGGCAGTAGTAGGTATCATGCTGGCTATACTGGTTATGATCACTGTGATTCTTGGTGTTGTATTGACTATTGACATCATTCATTGTGACACATGATCTCGTGGATATAGACAAAGACTTCCAAGGATACCCATCAAGGAACAAGGAAAATAAAACAGAAAAAATAAAAATAAAAACAAACATAATATAAAAAAAAAGCGAAAGAAAAAGACTACCACCGATAAAGCACCACTCGACTCGCCGTAGCAAATCTGCGCCAATCGAAACCTAGGCTTGCTAAGCCCCATTTACGATCCACTTGCCATGAGCGAGTGGATCGACCGATGCATCTTCTCGGGCCATGGAACGGTTTTACCCCGTTACTTTTAGGAAAGGACGGCGTATGATTTCACACAAGGCGACAGTTAGTTCTCTCTAGGCAAGTGGATAACGATAATATCGCCTTGACTAACCGGCTTCTGAAATCCAGGGAAATCCAGGATATTGCTAGTGTTGGTGTTGTCGTGCCCACCCCACATTCAACCCGGCTGTGACGATCACCCGATGATCGTGTGGTCGTCGGGGTCTTGGAATAAAGAGTCCTGAGTCCTGGACTCTGTGTGTTTTTTGCTTCGCGCAGACAAGGCGAAGTCCGCCACCAGTGGGACCAGCTGGCGCTTTTTTTGCCGTTGCTCAGCTGGGATGGTAGACTTCGTACTCCAAGACGCATATTCTCGGTGCGCACGTATTGCTTTATTGGGATGAAGTGAGACTGAATGTAGTGGATCGTGGGTTTTGAATTTGAAAAAAAAAAGATCAACCGGTGTTATGCCGTAAATTTTTTGCTTTATCCATTTGTTATTATTATCATTATTATTTTACAAGCGAGTCTTTTGCAGTCTCTATTCAATAATTCAGGTTGTAAAGTCTGGACGGTACTCCGTGGAGATATGCACTATACAACATAGCCTTACCCCAAGCGAGGAGGAAAGAAAAAAAAATAATCAACATGACAGGTAGACAGGTAGGAACACACTACACCGACGGGAATTTATTCCGATCTTACCCATCCATCAGCTATCTGTCAAAGTAGCAGAAGGAATATACAAATGCAGGCATCGTTCAGATCCTGCAACGGTGAATGCAACGAGGCTGCCGCGTTATGGACATCTCCGATTCTGAGGGCTCCATCGGGTAAATATCTACGGTACTAAAGAGACCCCACATTTCACGCGAGCGGTATGCATCGCATCTCCTTATCGCTGATTGCACACCGTATCTCTTATCGTGCTGGATAATTGCCCACTGTTTCCATACTTTAGGTACTATATTGTTATATTGTTATGTCGTATTACGCTTTTTGTATGGTGTTGATCGGCCACATAAGATTCATGCTTGCTACGGACAAGGTTTACTGCTACTACTATTATACGGACGATATTGTCCGTTCTAGACAGTCTATCAGTTGGAGAACGTCCCCTGGGCGGCATTCATCCACCACACAGAGTTTGGATGGACTATGAAACAGACCCATGCTGAAACGACCGTACCTCAGTTATAACCGTGCGGATTAGGGTCTGAGTTCCACCACCATCGAAAGAACCCAGAATAGGGGAAGGTAAAAAAATACAAGGAACAGGGGAACCAAAAAAGAAAAGAGAGTAAAAAAAAAAGTATTACGCAGCTGATGAATCATGGAGGAGTCGGAAGATGGAGCTAAAAGACCCTTGGGAAGCTGAACAACAGGCTGTCCTGGACTGGGATTCGCTGGCCGATCAGAGAGTCCGGTCGAGCGCTACAGCTGAGATCCCTGTTCCGATCTGCGATTGGACTGAGCCTCGTCGATGGTCATCTCTAGACTTTCTAGAAGCGGATAGCCTCTCGAACGCAATCCGAACTTGTAACGACCGTATTCCCGTGTACCCAGGACTTGGATTGGGGGTTGATGGACGCAGCTTAGTAGTCCTCGACTTGCCTTGTTGATCTGCTTACGTCTCAGGGCTTTTATACTCCCCCAGGCAAATAAGGTCCATATAGGGGCGTAAGCATGTTGGATATTACGAGGATGAGGTAAGTAGGGTAAGGTTAGGTAAGGCACCTATAGGGAAGTACGACTGCATCCCGTGACTTCAGGCCACACGAGGGCATATTTAGAACTGTTAGTGACCCAGCTCGGCTGAAATGGACTGGGGATCTCTTTCAAAGCCACTGCACGACTGCACGTCCAACATGCCATCGACTGCCGTACGGCGCCCCACCAGCGACCAGCCGAACCAACAGAAACATGGCAGCCTATGCCTATGATCAGGTGATAGATGGGAGGAAGACTCGATATGCGCCCGGCAACACATGTTGATACATGCGGTGCATATACTTGGGATGGAGACGGAAGACAAAGGTTGAA
This sequence comes from Aspergillus neotritici, assembly GCA_023619815.1. NCBI lineage: Eukaryota > Fungi > Ascomycota > Eurotiomycetes > Eurotiales > Aspergillaceae > Aspergillus > Aspergillus neotritici. Next base: position 359,474 of record JALZYL010000011.1, read on the forward strand.
TGGGTGGATGTCAGTTTCGCGAGTTGATAGATTTCCGAGAATATCGTCGGTTGACGCCGGCACCGTCAGCAGGTCGGCAGACAGGGCTCCTTGATTTTATTTATTATTTATTTTATTTTATTTTTTTATTTATTATTTTTCGGGATAATGAAACACACCACGCGTCGTCAGCCTGGACGACTCCGTAGAGAGACGCAATGCGACACGACACATCACAACTCGATTCAGCCGTTAGTATTGCCCCTCCATTTGACATAAGTGTGGAAATTATCTCAAAATCAGATATTTCTTCATTTATTTCCCTTGTCATTATTATGACTCGGACCCGCCCTTTCCAGCACCCAACAAATTGCCACGGGGTGGATATTGACCGGGGAGAACTCTTATCCTTGTCGCTCCTTCGGGGATGACCGATTGCTGCGCCTCACTGGGAGCGCCTGTCACCTGCCACGTCCGCCACGGTCGGTGTGGCGGAGTTTCTGCAGGAACTATGACATAATCCTGCTCTCGCGTATTTACTCCGACCTATAATCTTCTTGAAATAAAAATAATAATAACAATAAAGTAGACTATCGACAATCAAATGCAAAACTAGACGCTGGAAATCGCCAGCGAAGAGACACGAACGGAGCGCCTACACGCTTTGGAATTGGCTCGTGGAACGGAGGATATCATGCGTGGGCACGGCCACAAACCGTGCATGCTTAGGTTAGTGGTCGATATGCATGGCCGTATCCATGCTGCGAGACAGGAAGGAAACACAGGCACCCTTCAGTCGACGTGGTGGACTTTCCAGGCGGTTGAGCCGAGCATCATATGGCCCGTAATCCATTTTAGCGCTCAACGAGGCTGTCTTCGGCCGCGATTCAAACATGAGCCCTCTCAGCCAATGCACTAGGAACATAGATAGATCCCGAGAACCTACCTACCTACCTCTTAGCCTACTTACTATGTAGGTAGGTGGCCTCCGTAAACCATCCGACGCTGACCCAGCCGCCCCAACAAGCAACCCTGAAGAAACCTGGATCCTTCCCACTGTAACCATGCCATGATGCATCCTATCCTGGCCCCTGGCAGTGGCACAAACAAGTACCAAGTGTCCACTGTCCAGGGTCTCAAAGTGTCACGCTAGGCAAGCATCCACCAGGGCAATCCATCCAACCATCTATTCATCGAGTCATTACCATACATTACACCTAGCCAAGCGAGAAGACCATCCGTGAATCTACCTCCCCTAGTATCCATACTAAGCGCCCACGGCACCTTATGCTCCACGCATGCATGGACTAGCAGCCTAGTAACCCAGCAGCCCTAGTTAATGGAAAGATTCAGCGCACTCTCCCCGCCTCACTCACTCATTCCCCCCTTTCTCCTCTCTCACCAGAATCACCCACCCCTGCCACAACCCCCACGCCTATTGGACCAACTTCCCGCTCTCAGCTTGTGTGAAATAAAATAAAAAAAAAAAGAAAAAAAAGAAAAAAAAGAAAAAGAAGAAAGAGAGAGCACAGTCCTCGTGCTTAGGTTAGGTTATCTTTCTGGGAAGGAAAGTCAGCCCACATGCACCCTCCCGGCGTAGAGTAAACCCCCGGAACATGGGAAGAGGGGAAGGAAAGGAAAGGGAAGGGATCTTACTCCCTCCGTACCACTAAACCCACCACCGAATCCCACCCTTCCCCCCTCGCCCTCCCAGAAAAGGATAAAATGACCCACCGGGCTTGCTGACAGTGCATGGTGTTTTGGTCACCTGTTCGGCTAGCCGCTTTGAGGTTTGCTTGGATGGGTCGAGACCTTGTGATTTGACCGGGGGGGTTGGCGGTTACATTAGTACTACTTGCCTCACTGGGATCTGGATGGGCTGAGGGTAGGTGGGAGGGACATATGTTGCGACTTGGTGAGTGATATGCGGTGCGATGCACGGGGGAGGGGTTTGATTTGGTTTGGTATGAGATGGGGATGGAGATGGAGATGTCGTTGGAGTCTATGCCATGTTGGAGGGGATGTCATTTGCGAAGCGGATTGTGTTGTGATGCGATGCGGACAAGGAACTTCAGGCGGAGGGTTCTTCCCGATTTCTTGGATGGCGATGATCTAGAACTGACTTTCCTTTTTCTGTCCTCTCTTCTTAATCATGGCTTTGAATCTGAGTCGGGTCTGGTCTGGACCCATGGTGGTGGTAGGGGAAGATATTGTTGATGTGGTGCACGGCCAGTTTCATCTAGGATGGTGTGGTAAGTAGATAACCAGGTATAGGGGGGGATCATTATCTGAACCCAAGTTCTAGCCTCTCGAACATCAGATGGTGACGACGCCTTGTCTTGGATGCAATTACACACAATCCTCTTGGTTTACTCCAACTGTCTATCTGCATAACGACGCCGATGGTTGCAGTATAGTATAGAACTCTAAACAGTGCGAACGGCGCAACTCAAGCCAAGAAGCTAATGCCTATCTATTTCCATGGCGATGCTCCCCCGGGGAAATTAATAGCTTGGCCGTCGCACAGGTCAGCATGTTTTTATTAACCTATACATCTACACACCCTGCATGGGACAAATAACAATGGGTGCTTATGTGAGGCGCGTAGTGGTTTCTCTCCTAGGAACGGACTAGATGTTCAATGGGCTTGTTGGATATGGCCCTGCTTGCTATTTTTTTTAGTACTTGTGGGAAGAGCACCTACTTTAGCCTGTTACTTGAATTTATTATGACATGTAGGGATCTATCATTACGAATGTGATGGATTCAGATAGGCGCTAATTCTGTATGCTTTTCGTTGCAAAAGTACGATATGACTGATGTTTGCGCTGTGTTATTTTATCTATCATAAATCAACCTCTTAGTAAACAACTGTACTGGAAGTACTTTTGTGAAAGGAGCCAACGCTTGAATCAGTATAACGCTTTCCTCTTTTCATCACGGACTTTGTAGATTCGAGTTTTTCTTACTGCTATGCAAAATCATCACTTATTGTATGGGGTTTTCATCTGTCGAGGGGTATGTTCCTCCATTGCGTTCCTCTCGCATTCTCGACTAATGCCATGTACCCGTGGTATATGAAACTCAGCTCGAGGGATATAAGATGATGAATACACATCAATAATAAATTAGCCAGTAATGTCTCTAGTGAAATGTTCTTCTATATACACATCACAGCAGAGAAAGCAGTCCATAGGAACTGCCACTCAAGATAATACGAACCAGGAATAAAGATAGTTCTTTAAAGTGAGCTTCCATAGCGATCCTCGGGTCTCCCTCCGGTTCGATGTATACCCCAAAGTTAACTGCTTGCAACACTGTTGTTTCTTGCGCCAGACAGCTGATGCATTTCTCAGGTTGATCAATCCTAGAATATAAAGGCCATGAAACCTAGATCTCTCGCAAGGTATCTTGCATCTTTACTTTGCGAGAATCTTCCATGGGAACTTCTTTTGATATTGGGGCCTTGGTGTAATCGCCAAGCAGCATCTTCGTGGAGCACTGGCCATAGTTGAGCTTATTTCAAAGGCCATAGGGATGTAGGTCTTATTGAAGACCACTTCCGCTGCGTATTACTATACAGCCACCGATAAAAAACAGACTCTCTTCTGCATATGGTGCTGGCTGGAGTTGTCCCCGTCGATGAATTTCTACCTGCAGTGCTCAGTATGTCGATTGGCTGCACATTGGAGTGCAACTTGTGGTTCCTACCGGAGCTGCATGGCCAACACTGTCTGCAAGGGCTTGAAAGTCACCTTCTTCCGCAGTGAAGAAAAGAGTTATAGAAGCTGTGATTACAATCAGCTAATTAGCTGACTCACAAAGCAGAATGGTCATTATCGCGTTTGCTGCGGAACCTGGACCTTCATATAATCATCAGAATTGGAAAACTTTAACTTTTGCGTCCGCTTATGCCTTAGATCATGACTATGGTAGATGCTCCAAGGATAAGTATTGATATACGGATGGTTCATGCTGCAGTATATCTCGAGGAGCGTATGAAAGTGTGTAGGGCACAAGTTCGGATAACATACCAGGTACCTATCTAGTCTATACTGGGCAGTATGATGCCACGTCCGATTATTTGAGCTAACTTATGGAGCTTATCACAAGGAAAAGAGCTGTGCGTAGTTTTTTTCATGTCTTATCGTCACCATACTAGATGCACAATTCTTATTGTAACAGGGTGTTCCTGGGCCAGTACTTACCCTGCCCATTTCTTCCTGTTGCGATATAGAGTCCCAAGGTAGACTCACGCTTGGCTATTCCATTTCAGATACACATAGGACCAATCCATGTGCGAAGTCTCTCTTATGACAGAGGGAAAAGAGTGCTGGCATGAGCCCATGTGCCGGGGGCCGGCTATAAAGCTAATGGAGCGTTGGATCTCGCAAGCCAAAAAGCAGAAACTGGCATACCGGATGGGATTGGGATATCTTTCAGAGCAGAAAAAAGATTCCAACGCAGAATAAGCTGTGGCTTATACTATTTATCCGAACTATTATAAATGGTCTGACAAGATTAGCTTCATGAACCACGAGGTGTTTGGGAAATGACTGGATAACTTATGCGGCTGCGATATAAGATGTCTTACGACGGAGAATATCGGCTATTGGAGTTGTAGAGTATTTCCTCACAGCTATCAGACATACCCCAGCCACTAAGAACAGGCGTTGAAAAGAAACGAATGAGAAGCACCTGGAACCCATGTTGGCCTTCCCCTCCCCCTCTTCCAAGGCTCCAATTAGATGCTTCTTAGATGGAGTTGGTGCATAGAGGGGATACTCGTGCCCAACTCCCAGAAGGGTTCTCTGGGAAAGCTGTGATCTAATTCTATCTCGAGCCCGAAGATACGCCCATACAAGCTTCGCTTTGTCTTTGAATCTTCCCCTCTGGCAAGGTCATCAAAACGACTCGAGGCCGTCTACCGACCCCGCCTGCAAGGTCTGCAGCACCAGTCTTCCAAAGAACATCGTGGGGTTTCCACAAGTTTTTGGCTCACAAATCGCAATAGGAGCAGACTGCGAATACAGCCCGGTAACGCTTTCTAGAATGGCCGACCGAGCTTCACCAAGTCAAAGCACGACATATGAGGCCATGTATGGAGTCAAAGCAAATGTAAAAGATCTCCAGCATTAAGTTGTTCGGGTAAAGCTGCAAAAGAAAAGAGACAAGAGAACTATAGGAAAAAGGCAATGGGAGCTTTGGGCTCGGCGATTAAGAACCGGGGCTCAGGTAAGTCCCGAAAGAAATAACACTCACAGAAATAAGGTCGTCTCAGTCTAGTTCTCATTGAAAGCTTGCCAGAGATCTTTGTCATAAGCTTCTTTATCAGCAAGTTTGCGACCTGCAATATTACCAACGTTCTTTTCGAAGAAAAATGGCATCACCACCTCGAATTCTTCATCAAAGTCTTTGCAGAATAGTGGTTTGATATGCTTAGTAAATATCGTAAAAAGACCTGAAGGGCTCGAGAGAGCTAGCGAGTACTAAAATGCTCCCTTTTCCCAAGATCGTTCCATTAAATTTGAGAGTCGCGGCCACGATGTCCCAAGCTCAACCGGAGAGACAGATTCAAAGTTCTGTTCCTCGGTTTTTAGGGCTTCCATGAATTCCTGTCGGACTGTGTTGTATTCTCCTGGGATTAATTGATCCACGCCCTTGTCTGTGAGCCAAGATGGTGGTCCAAGCATCTCGATAGGCTGAGTGCAAGCCCATTCCAAATCAACTAGGCATGTAATATGCCAGTCTGCGTCGACAAAAATATTACTTTGATGAAGATCCGTAAAGACAAAGACGAATGGGCCTCTGCGAAAACCTCGATCAAAGATGGACTGGAAGATTGTTCGCATAACATTCAGCACGGAAAGCTGGTAAGCACAGTCTCCGAGATTATTCACTGCATTAAGCTGATGTCGAAAACGGTTGTCGTGGAATCCAAGTACATCAGTAATATAAGAGTCAGTAGTTGTATATGTATAATCACGGGATATTGCGGTTGGTATATTCTCATTCTCTAATTGCCGAATCTCCCATTGAGAGCGGCCGATTTGTGAGATGCAAAGATCCATTCATGTCAATGATGAACGAACCAACCCTTGGTAAGGGGATCCGCATAATGTTCAGGATGATCCAGGGAGAGGTCACGAAAGAAGGTTTTCCGCAGCTTTGGATCGTGTCCCTTTTTCCATGTATTAGAAAGCATAGACCCACGTGTCTCTTCGATGAACTCAATCAAAAGGTAACCGACTTTCATGTACTACCGGTAGAAATTAAACATATGTTCTGATGGCGGGCATAGTTTGAAGAAACTGATCCATCCAACCATGATGCGATATATTTTGGCGCAGAAGATGGAACCAACGTGGAATGAATGGCAAGAATTCAAGTCGGGTGAACTAGAATCCATTAATTTCGGCAAAACAAGATGTACCGGCCGCTATTTCTATTCATACCGTCTCGCAACTGGACAGAGCAAAGCCATAAAGTTTTGGTATGGGCACGTCTGGACAATTGTTCTGGATCCATGCGTAGGCTCCTGCTTCGCATCGTACTTTTTCGTCGCAATTACCAGGTCTGAAACTCTCTCCAACCCGATACGGCAGAGGAAACCGTAAAAGAACACGCTTGCTTTCGCAGGTTTTCACCATGATAGGTACACAGACATTGAAACTGCCATGAAGCCAAGAGTTCATATCTGCCACATGGGATTCATTGGATGATTTTAGGCCAAGACGATGGGCAACAACAACCTTCATCCATTCGCGATTGCGATTATCATGAAGATGGGCGAAGAACTGCGTCTGTTCTGTATGATAATTGAGCTGAGAGAGGACGTTAGATTCTTTAGTCTTGGCATCAGAGTAGGTGATCTGCCCCCGAAGCAGCCATCAGGTTTGCGGCATGGTGACAATTGGGGTCTGCTGTGAAAGAAATGCAGTTCTTAAGAGGTTCATCAATTCAGGGGGAGGAACTTTGTATTGCAAGTCACGCGTAACACTCATCCCCCTTACGATGCAGGACCAAGCAAACTCCACGAAAAACACATCCAGATCTATATTACAGAGATAGAAAGTACTTGTCTACTGCGTCACTTTGCAAGACTTTGCAGTCTCATAATCTGTTCCAGTTTGACCGAGACGGGAATCCTGATAACATAAAGCATAGCTTCTTGTGGTGGGCAGGTATACTAGATACATATAAAACCCCGCATATATTCTATTTGTAGGCCATCAACCAGTTCCCAGTTGGACAAACACGAGCGACCAACAGAACATGACTATTGTGTACTTTGTATCTGACCCATCCTTAGCCCTAAAAGGGTCCGTGGGCCGTGGGCCTTGGATCTTCTTACCGGGCTCTTCTCCCCCACAACCCCGCTTTTTGCGGCAATTCAACCGGATCCCGTTCATGCCGCGGGTTCACGGCGGAAGTTTACTCGTACCTAGGTATACCAGTGAATATAATTCCAATTTCAGCGTTATATCGGTCAGCGTACAATCTCTGGGAATCGACTTGAACGGAGCTCTACATTGTGGTACAACATGGCCGGTGTGCAATCGAGTTCAAGTGAACCATGACAAGCTGAGGGAAGAAGAAAGGAAACCAAGAGACGCCCCACTTGATTTTGATGTCGATCATAGTGCTATCTAGGTGGACTGCGAGTCTCAAAAGGGATAAGCGTGATGGTGGCTTGAACGTTTCTCCTCCCACCTGTCCCACTCCCCGCTCAAGGCTTGTCTCTTCTCGCTTCGGTGCATGTCGGTTCTGGTTGACTGATGAGGCAGCGCTTTATGGACAGATCGAGAATCCGTTAATTAACCATACTGGGCGACTGTTATCATTTGCAGTGCTTGGTTCCCTCGACTTCACATGGTACCGAGATATTTCGAGCTCCGAGCTGCCGCTGAGTTCCCGGTAGCTTTACTGTCGATCCTTTCTTCTCCTCACCACCACCGCAGACTTGCTCGCTTGAGCAATGCCTACCTTAACCCATGATTCGGTCATTAACAGACGGGACTTTACCTTATACGGGGTGAAAGTGGAATGATGTTGGGCTTAAACGTAGATCGACTGGAACGCTGCTCCGTGTCTCCGCAGAATCGGACTCGGAGGATACTCGACGTTCATCATTATCAACCAGAAGGAGGCTAATGATGCCTTCGTGACTCTATATGGAGCTGATTTAATGTGACCAGCAGCATATTTGACTACACCTCAACCTCTCTGGCTGCCGCGTCTCCCTAGCCCAACTGCTCATTCTTCCATGGCAGGACACCCAAACTAGAGGTTAATGCCTGACATCAAGGATCGGCAACCAATCACAGAGTTCTTGGTAATGTAGGTCCGTGGGTTGATCGAGGCAATATGGATACCTGCGGTGGGTGGTCATAGACATCAAATGCTCTATGTCTATGCTAATCCCCGAGGCCGACATGGCGGGCCGACACAAAAGGCCCCAGACTTAATATGAGGGTTCATATAACAAAGTTAGACAAGCCGCAATTCGCAATTTGCAAGTGGTTCTATTCGCTGCCACACGAGGCTAAGACCCGCTAACGTAACGTGGAGTGGAGGATTTATTCCGCAGCAATAGATCAGAGCTCTTACCCCGGATTGAAGCACCGCACCTGACCCCCGGCTCTGGCGGACGCAAAGTCGGAACCCAGTCAGCTTTTACATGGAGCCGTACGTGAAAGCAAGGGTTTATCCTTGTCTTATTCCAACAGCCACTAAAATGGGATACCTCCTTAGGGTAGGATCACCGTCACTGACATCAGGCGTTACATTTCGTCCTGACCAGGAACGAAAATGATCTAGCCACCTCACATGTGGGAAGATCCTCGGCGTCTTGGAGCGGCATAGCGGGATCTCTGTGGAGAGGTACCCCGTGTCCGAGCAAAAAATCCCCGCATGACTTGCAGGCATAAAAAGCAGGAGTGCAGTCCCCACAGATCTGGAATGGGGGCTTCCAGCCGTCAATTGTTGGCCAAGTTGTGTGAAGATAGCGCTGGCCTGTATTCAGCATGCGTTTTTCGACGGTTCTTTCGGTGTTTTTGCTTTCCAGCACTTCACTGGCTACCCCAGCCTCCCCCCAAGTGGACAATGCTTCGCTACAGGAAGCTCAGTCAGAGGAGCGCCCTGCTACTGAGAGTCAAGCTGCGGAGGCCAAAGCAACTGGCACTGGTCATCCGACTGCCAATGTCAATCAACAAGATGCGAACGATGCTGAACAACAAAGCGCCTCCGCTGAAAGCCAACCAAAGCCCACTGAGAGTGACAAGTCCGAGGATGGTGATTTCTTCGGGGCACTGACCAGCGGAAACCCATTCGTCCCGTCAGGAGATTCGTCTAGCAAGGAAACAGAAAAGCCCGCCCCACTCACCTCTGAGAAGGAAGCTGACAGCTCCCCCGCCCCCACCCCTCCCCCGGAGGAGAAATCGACTGAAAAAGATTCTGCCACCACGTCATCATCAGCTTCTTCTTCCTCGAAGAGTTTCTGGGAAGATCCGATCCCAGACGGAGTCACTGGGAACCCCTTGATTGACCTTGGGAATCATCTCGATGGTATAATCGGCCTACTATCTCCGACATTCATAAAAGATGTCGAGTCCTTTTTCCATCATTTTGCGCGCCTGTTCGACGACGAGACGACTGAGCAGACCAAGTCCTTGATCGACACAGGCTATAAACTCCTGACCCCTGAATTGGCCAAGGAGTTGACTGGTCTTTTGGATAATGCCAACAAGCTGCTCACGGCCAACTTCGTGAAGGAAATCCAAGATTTGATCAAGGCAGTGGGCCCTCTGGTTACGCCCGAGCTGTTCAAGCAGCTGTCCGGTCTACTCGAGAATGGCAGCGACCTCCTGACAGCCGAGTTTGTGAAGGAGGTCAACGGCTTGATCGGCAATGCTAACAAGCTGCTGACCGCTGATTTCGTCAAGGAAATCAGGCAGCTTATCGAGACCGTGGCTTCTGTGCTGACTCCTCAGATGCTCAAGGAGGTCAGCAAGCTGCTGAGCAACGCTAACGGTTTGTTAACCGAGGGCTTCGTCAAGGAGACTAAGGGCCTCATTGACACCGTGGCACCGGTAATCACGCCAGAGCTTCTCAAGGAGGTTGGCCCTCTGCTTCACAACGCCAATAGCCTTCTCACCGCCGACCTTGTCAAGAAACTGAAGGAGCTGATCAGCGCAGCCGGCCCTCTGCTGTCCCCTGATCTGTTCAAGAAGCTCAACGGCCTGTTAGACAACGGCAATGACCTCTTGACGAAGAATTTCGTTGATGATACCAAGGGTCTCATCGGTGCCGTCGCTCCTGTCATTACGCCCGAACTCCTCAAGGAGGTCAGCGGCCTACTAGATAATGCCGGCAATCTTCTCACCAAGTCATTCGTGGATGACACGAAGGGTTTGATCGGTGCCGTCGCACCAGTCATCACACCCGAGCTTCTCAAGAAGGTCGGCAGTCTATTGAACAGCGCCGGAGATCTCCTCACAGAAGGCAACGTCAAGGACATCGAGGGTCTCCTCGGCAACGCCAACGACCTCCTGACACCTGACCTCGTGAAACAAGCCAAGGGCCTCCTCGGTGACGTGGCACCCTACCTCACGCCCGACCTAATGAAGCAGGTCGGCGGACTCCTGAACAATGCCAACGACCTCCTCACCCCCAAGTTCGTCAACGAGACCTCCGGCCTCATCGACGGGATCGCGCCCGTCGTCACGCCCGAACTCCTCGCTCAAGTCGGCGGCCTTCTCAGCAATGCCCAAAAGCTCCTGACTAAGAAATTCGTCGACGAGACAGCCGACTTGATCGACACTGTCGCGCCGGCTATCACGCCCGAGCTGCTCATCCAAGTCAGCGGCTTGTTGAAGAACGCCGGCGGCTTGCTGACGCCTAAGTTTGTTAACGAAACAAGCGACTTGATCGACGATGTCTCGCCTGCTATTACGCCTGAGCTGCTCGACGATGTCAGCGGTCTTCTGGATAGCGCCCACGCGCTGCTGACGCCGAAGTTTGTTAACGATACGCAGGTCCTCATTGAGGATGCTTCCGGGGTGCGTTCCCCCCCTTTATTAGTGTAGAACAGCTCAAGCTAATATGTTTATTTAGTTGCTTCCCTCCTTGACGAAGATCCTGGATAACCTCTAAGCTCACATGCGGATTGGACTTGACCTGGGCGGCATAAGGAAGGCTTGGGATGGATGGACCTATGATTCACGAATCTACTTCTAATAAGGGCTATTATGTGCCGCGCATCTATCTGCGTTCTATCTTTAATTTCATATGCTAGGCACTGGAAGACTGTCAACGTGAATGTATGGTCTTAGTCTGTAAGTCGTTCTTGTTTATGTATGATGGATACTCCTCTGTGCAACTTGGTGTCGTAGTGTGGGTTGTAAGTCTGTTGATGTAGCCCGAGTATTGCCTTCTTAGGTATGTAGGTCGCTACGAATTAGATCTAGGATTGGTTATCACGCTATTAGTTTTCCTGTGGTCAAGAACTGAGTTGAAGGCCGTACATTATATGAAGTATCGAAATTCTGCCCTTCGGAACCAGGCGGTGCATCTGACCGGCTACAGTCGCTCAGCTCCAGGTTAATTTTCAGAAATTTCATAAAGAGCATGTAAACGACTTAGTAATTATTATGGTATGTCTCCATCCTAAGATGCTGGAGGCCATTTTCGTAGAGGTTGCAAACCGGCTTGCCACTTCAGCAGGGCAAATATAGTGTAGAATACGATAGGTACAGTCCAGATGATATTTACGCAACAAAACAACGGACAAGACAATTCACCCGACTACGTGGTTGAAATCTCCCACCCCCCGACGGAACCCTTTTTCCCATTCAGGATACAGGTCCTCGACAAGGTATCCCGTGTCCAGGAGACGTTTTCGAATCCACAGCGTCAACGCTCCAATCTTGTCGCTTCCTTCTCCCTCGCTGTGGCCAGGGAGGAGGCCCTGCGTTCTTGCGGCGAAGAAGCTCGCCGCGTCGTTGAAGCCTAGGTTCCAGCCCAGGTCATATTGGTGGCGCTGGTCGTAGGTGCTCCAGGTCTTCTCGTTTTGGGACATTGCGGTGTCACGGAGGTGTGCGCGCTGCGTCTTGGCGTTCTCTAATTTCTCGTGGACTTGGGCTTGGGATAGGGTGAGCCACTGTGGAGGGGATATGGCGCCGGAGGCAACCTGCTGCTTGAAGTCCGAGCTATCGTTACTGTCATCTGTGTTGAGAGCCCAGAAGGCAGACCCGCTGGTACGGGCGGCCCAGACCTTGCCTTGCTCTTGACCGAATTGCCTGATTAGTGCGGGTTGATCGGATGGGTTTACGCGACGTAAGGTCTCGGGGTTCATGGTGCAGGTGTATTCACCCACGAAGACATCAACCGAGCCATCGTGGGAGTAGGTCCTGTCATTGCGGGCTGCAATGTCCCGTAGCTCACTCGAAACCTGTTGGATGACAGACTGCGGGTCTGTTGCTTGATCATGATAGTACCGATGCGTTTCGATAACCACGGGATTCCTCCCTGCAGGCGCCGGAAGCCGATTCTTCGATGCTGCATAGTCCGCCGCCGCAGCGAGGTTACCGCCGTCGCTGATGTAAATAGGCAATGATGGGTTGATAGCGCTGGTGACCTCCAGCACTTCGTTATACCAGTCTGTCACGTCTTGAATGTGCCAGCCCTTCGGGTTTGATATTTGGATCCCTGTTACCCCTAAAATCGCATGGAAGGTGACTTCTTGCATGATGAAGGCGATGCAATCCCTCGCCAACTCTCGGGTGCGCTTGCAGATGGGCGCAATGTGAAAATCAATCAAGACGCCTATGCCATGCTCGTAGCAATTCTCCACATATCGCTTCACCATACTCCAAGTATGGTCATATAAATGTGCCGGTTCTTCTTCAAACTCCGTATCTAGACAAAATGCTGGGCCGAGCGTGAAAAAGCTAATCGGCAGACGGATCAAATTGCATCGTGCCGTCGTTCTTAGCCAAGAGAGATCTGAATCCAACACCGCCTGCGCCCAATGCCCCCGCCATTTTTTTCTTGTTTCAAGGAACCCAACTGATTGGAGAGACCTGCAACGATTATCGTAAGCATTGGGTGACGCTCCGAGGGGTCTTTCCGGAGAAACTCACTTTCGAATCTCTGCCAATTCTTTTGATCCTCCCGGATCGGTGTTCGAGTGGTCGTTGTCTCGCCACGGACCCCGTATAAATGCTGTCCCTTGGTTCACTCCATGCTGGTATCGATAAAGCAAGACATCGGACGCCGTTGGAGAGGGTAAGCGACCTGGGGTCATTCTTGATTAAGGAACTATTTTCAATGACTCCAACACAACCAAGGTATGATGTAGTCTGGGTAGAGCACGAGTTTGATGAAGTTGAAGAAAGAAAATTATGTAACTGAGAACATGCGAGCCATTACAAAGTGTGATGTAAAGAGACGTAAATTAGTTAGAATAGTCTCGACCGGCGAGTTGCGATAATTTTACCCCAGGAGGAAAGCTGCCAGGACGGGTGATCAACCACTGGAGGAGATGAGGGATCAACACCTCCAGGACATTGATCTCCTCGAGGAATCAAAAGAATATCAATTATTAAAGAACAATTCAGCGAAACCGTACAACCCAATACGGGGAAGAAGAAGAAGAAGAACGGATGCTTCCTGACGATCCGACTCAATATATCGACTGACGTAAGGCGAGCCAGATTTCCCAGGTTAATCATAATCAATTAGCGAGGGGCTCCGCATCTGACCGGGCACGGGACCACCCGTTGTTTCCTGGAGGAGATCTTTTTCGATCCTCCTCCTCACCTCCAAGAATTCCCAACTCCCCCAATCGAGCTGCCCCACTCTCGATTGTACAAACTCCCACTCGTTTATTTGTCTTAAAGCAATCTAGTGCTTTACGGGAACACATCTACTACTTATTCATATTCCATTGACTAGGAATTAGCCATGAAGAAGGTTACACGCATCTAGTAACCCCACGCAAGGTATGGAGAGAACACGGGTCGCCAAGGTAGGCCTTAACCCCCTCATCTTTCTAGGAACCTCTTGAGCTTGAACGTTTCTCAATCGAGAATTTGTTGACTGACAATTCACATGTACTCTTGTAGGTTGAAGATGTGACCTTGGCGCGCCGTGGGGAACAGGTCGTTGGCACACTCCACCTCGCCCCTCATCATATTGTCTTCTCACACACTCCCCCGGCTGCCCACTCTACTCAGCCCTCCGGCACCCCAGTCAGGCCACGCGAACTATGGATCTCCTACCCGATCATCTCATTCTGCATCTACCGTCCGACCCCCGCTGTCTCGCGCCAGCCGTCCGCAATCCGCCTCCGTTGTCGCGATTTCATGTTTGTCTGCTTCTATTTCGAAAACGAGACGAAGGCACGTGATGTCTACGAAAGTATAAAGGCGAGGACCTGCAAAGTTGGGCGTGTGGACAAACTCTATGCGTTTTCTTACCAACCCCCTCCCCCGGAGCGGGAATTCAACGGCTGGGAATTATACGATCCCCGCAAAGAGTTTGCTCGACAGGGGGTGGGCGAAAACGGACATACCTGGCGGATCTCGACCATCAACTCAGACTACGGGGTAAGTCGTCCATCTGGAGTCGAATGACAAGATGAGTATTGACCAAAGTCCGCCAGTTTTCGCCAACCTACCCAGCCGTCTTTGCCGTCCCGTCCACCATCTCCGACAACACGCTTAATTACGCTGGTCGCTATCGCTCCCGCGCACGAGTGCCTGTTCTGACATATCTTCACCCAGTGAATAACTGCTCCATTACGAGGAGCTCCCAGCCTCTGGTGGGTTTCCGTGGGAATCGAAGCATCCAGGATGAGAAATTGCTGGCCGCCATCTTCTCTACCTCCCGGTCTGAGAGGCCGTTGGCGAACGTCAAGCCCCCGCGTCTGGATAAGGACTCGTCTGGATCGATCTCAGGCGATCCATCTGGGAGTCAAGGCATAACGGAGCTGGGAAAGGCCGAGGAATTGGAGGATGAAATGCTGTCATCATCGTTCGAGGGCGATTTCGGAGATCAACCTCAGATCTACGGCGCCCAGCAGCATAATCTGATCGTCGATGCGCGACCAACTGTCAATGCGTACGCCATGCAGGCCGTGGGACTGGGTTCTGAGAATATGGTCAATTACAAATTTGCTACCAAGGCGTACCTGGGGATTGACAATATCCACGTGATGAGGGACTCCTTGAACAAAGTGATGGATGCGTTAAAAGAATCGGATGTCACCCCGCTCGGTCCCAACCGAGATCAGTTGACGCGGAGCGGGTGGCTGAAACATATCTCGGGGATCTTGGACGGGGCCGGGTTGATTGCCCGCCAGGTCGGCCTCCAACACTCACATGTGCTGATCCATTGCTCCGATGGGTGGGACCGCACCGGCCAGCTGAGCGCCTTGAGCCAAGTGTGCCTAGATCCATATTATCGGACGATGGAGGGCTTCATGGTCTTGGTGGAGAAGGATTGGCTCTCGTTCGGTCACATGTTCCGGCACCGCTCGGGCCATTTGAACAGTGATAAATGGTTTCAAGTAGAGAACGATCGGATCGGAGGAGATTCTAATCGAGGATTTGGGGAAGGCGGCGGTGCGGGAAAAGCCATCGAGAACGCGTTCCTGAGCGCCAAAGGGTTCTTCAACCGCGATAATACCAGCCGCGATTCCCTTCCCGAACCCGAAGGCGAGATGCAAAGCTATGACTCCGATACCCCTGCCGCTCGGAGAGCCACCTCAAACCCCCGGGTAGCGCCCACCGAGAAGGAGGTCACCAAGGTCAAGGAAACCAGTCCTGTCTTCCACCAATTCCTGGATGCCACCTACCAGTTGCTGTACCAGCATCCCACCCGGTTTGAATTCAACGAGCGATTTCTACGACGGCTCCTCTACCACCTGTACTCGTGCCAATTCGGGACATTCCTCTTTAACAGCGAGAAGGAGCGTGTGGACTTCCGTGCGAAAGACCGGACTCGCAGCGTGTGGGACTACTTCCTCGCGCGGCGGGAGCAGTTCTCCAATCCCCAATATAATCCTCTGATCGACGACCATAAACGTGGCCAAGAGCGCTTGATCTTTCCCCGGCTTACCCAAGTCCGATGGTGGAATGAGGCTTTCGGTCGGACCGACGAGGAGATGAACGGTGCGCGCGCTCGCGGCGCGTCTCCCCCGACTGGTCCGGATGATCGCCCCGAGCCCGAACGGACGCCGGTGCTGACGGGGATCGAGACCGCCCACCATTCTGTGGGCAGTGGGCCATCTGTTGCGACTGCTACACCAAGCGGGATCGCCGCAGTAACCTCCGGTATCTCGAGCCTTGTCATGCCTCAAGACCGCGATCACCGCGACAACGAGCAAGAGCTCAAGGAAACAAGCCAGATGACAGTCGAAACACAGTGACGAGACACGACCTGGATTTCTTGATTTAGCCCAGATTAGTTTTACGAAGTGATACGAAGGAACTGGTACAGGTATTGTTAGAAGTACATACAACGATTACAAAAAGAGATGGTCGGAAGGGAGACAGTGTATTACTTTACAATGTGGAGCATTCTGCCCACCAATGGAGCCTATTGCCATCTAGTACCTTGAAGGGCGACGTCAGTTTATAGTTGACCTTATAGAGAGGGAGGAGCGACGTAATTAGGTGCCTGAGGCATTAATAGCCCCAAACGGGAATAGCGCCCGAAAGCGAGAGAGGGTTGAGCCCTGCGCCAAGAGGCGGTGTGATTGGCCGACGGCCCCACGAAATTTACCTTCGTTTTACTCGCACTGAATCCGATTCTTGAACGAATCGACCGACTTCAACCTCCGCCAAACTCAGTCCCCGGCCGTTTCGTCGACAACCCCCTCCTCAACTCTCCCCCCCACCAGCTGAAAACACAGCAATCATGGCCGCTGTCCAGGGAGCTATCTCGAAGCGCAGAAAGTTCGTCGCCGACGGTGTCTTCTATGCCGAGCTGAACGAGTTCTTCCAGCGCGAGCTGGCTGAGGAGGGCTACTCGGGTGTCGAAGTCCGTGTGACTCCTACCGTCACCGATATCAGTACGTCGCCCTGGAATTTTCTTTTGGATTTGTTTTGTGGGGGGAAATGGATGATTGAAGGGGAGAGGCTGAAAAATGGGGAATCGCTGGTGGAAGAAATGGGCGATCGTGGGCCGAGCGTGTTGGAGACGAAAAAAAAGAGGGAATGCATATACAGGTTGTCGGAAATGCTTTGTGCTAACGGATGTCTTTCTTTGCAGTCATCCGTGCCACCCACACCCAGGAGGTTCTCGGTGAGCAGGGCCGCCGCATTCGCGAGCTCACCTCCCTCATCCAGAAGCGGTTCAAGTTCCCCGAGAACTCCGTCTCCCTCTATGCCGCCAAGGTCCAGAACCGCGGTCTGTCCGCCGTCGCTCAGTGCGAGTCCCTCCGCTACAAGCTCCTCAACGGTCTGGCCGTCCGCCGTGCCTGCTACGGTGTGCTGCGTTTCATCATGGAGAGCGGCGCCAAGGGTTGCGAGGTCGTCGTGTCCGGCAAGCTCCGTGCCGCCCGTGCCAAGTCCATGAAGTTCACTGTACGTTTCCCTCGATTTATCGATCGCGACGATTTGTGGTTGGAAGGAGAAAGATGAATAAAATGCGCCAGCGCATGCAAGTTGGGTTCGTTCAGAAAGACTGACGTGATGTTTTTTTTGCGATAAATAGGACGGCTTCATGATCCACTCCGGTCAGCCCGCCAAGGAGTTCATCGACAGCGCCACCCGTCACGTCCTCCTCCGCCAGGGTGTCCTCGGTATCAAGGTCAAGATCATGCGCGGCTCCGACCCCGAGGGCAAGGCCGGCCCCCAGAAGACCCTCCCCGACTCCGTCACCATCATCGAGCCCAAGGAGGAGCAGCCCGTGCTGCAGCCCATGAGCCAGGACTACGGCGCCAAGGCCATCGCCGCTCAGCAGCTCGCCGAGCAGCAGCGTCTGGCCGAGCAGCAGGCCGCCGAGGCCCAGGAGGGTGGTGCTGCTGCCCCTGCCGAGACCTTCGTGCAGGAGTAGAGCAAAGTAGTTCATTAATTTCATTTTTTTTGTTCAAAAAGAAAAATGGAAAAAAGAAGAGAGAGGCTGTGGATTATTGTCACGATGTTAAGGCCCTGCTGCTCCCTTTTTTATTTCTTTTTTTTATAACTCTATCTCTCTCCCGTCCATGCCACCTTAAATCCTTCTCCCTCTTCCATACCTCCCGCAAACAAATAAAAAGAAATTTGTGAAACACTTCAATAGCTTTTCTTTTCTATGTCTTGGATGGTAGACTGCGGAACATATCATATGAACGGCTTCTAGTAGATATTTGGGCATTCCATAGATTGCCTTTTATCAAGCGCGAACAAAGTAACCAAGTACCGAGACAAGACTAGAAGCAAATGAATAATTAATCTCTCTATCTTATCTAGCCCTACAACTTGCGATTTAGTATTACAGTACAGTATGTAGGTCGGTGATATGGTATAGAGTAACTACAATCAGCCAAGCATGTGACTTGGAGATCTCCCACACCATTCATTCAAGGTTGTGTTTTATTCCTTCTGGAAACATCTGCAACCTTTTATTTATTTGTCATATGTATTAGATTATCGGTTTTCTCGTCATTGTGGCTGTTTTTGTCACTCGTACTTACTTACCTACTAGATATAATACAGAGTGGAGGTCACTACAGGATATATAAACTAACGGTACACAAGCAAAATATACCCTGATGGGCTTACAATCAATCACCCAAACAAAGCTACAGACCTAATAAACACTCTCGATATAAAATATAAAAACCTTCCATGCATTCGTAATTTGACAGTTTTTGCTTTTTTGTTCTTATAGGCTGAGTAGTTCTCGCATCACATCATCATCCTTCTTTTTCTAACTGTTCTATGCCAAGCGGATCAACTATAGTAGGTCTAACTAAGCTCACAGGAAAGCCTCGATGTTGATCTCCAGTGTGCTGACGGGGTATTTCAGTTCGTAGTTTTCGAGCACCGTCGGGTGCAGGATACCGAAGGCGCCGATGGTTTGCACCTTTCCGCCGATGCGGAGCTTGACGGCTGCTGCGTGGCCCGGGAAGTAGGTGGATTCTGCCATGGGTTAGATTATAGTTTTCGTTGGGGAGGGGTAGACGGTATGGACGGTTGGGAGACTTACCCTCGAGCTCTTCGATCCAGTAGTGCGAGTCGCCGACTGCTGGGTTCTCCAGACCCTCTTCGCCCGTGATGAAGGCGCTCTTGAGCATGGCCATGATACGGTCCAAAAGACCGTGGACGACTTCGAATCCACTGGTCTTGCCGCACCATGCGGCCGCAAAGTGGCGCTCGTTGCGGCTCTTCCGCTCCAGGGACAGGTCCTTGTACGCCACGTCGCTGACTTCGAAGATCTTCATCGGCACCGGGTGGTGCTTGTTCTCGCGGATCGTCTTCAGGAGGCCCGGCAGCAGGCTCGTACGCACCACCTGGAATTCCAGCGTCTTGGGGTTGGACAGCTTCACCGCCGTGTTGCCGTCGTCCTTGCGGTTCAGCCAGCCGAAGTTCTCGTCGTGCGAGCACAGGATCAGAGGCATGACCTCCGACCAGCCGGCCATGGCGGCTTCCATGCGCACAATGTCTGAGAGTTTGTTGATCGGGAGGGGCTGCGCGACCGTACCGGATTTGCTGGGGAAGGAGCGCGGGAGGTTGTTGAACCCGTACGCGATGGCCACGTCCTCCATGATGTCGGCCTGGTGGAGCACGTCGGCGCGGGTCGGAGGGATGAACACATCGATCAAATCGGGCGAAGAAGTCGACGGTTTGGCGTCGTACGCCATCTTTCTCAACAGCTCGCAGATTTCGGCGGGGGCGAGCTCGAGCCCACAGCACTGGTTGATGTAGGAAACCTCCGCTTGGGCGGTGCGCGGGGACATGTCTGGCGCGACTCGGGTCTCATTGTTGTGATCGGAGACAATTTGGATCGGCTCGACCCTATTCAAAACAGTCAATACATATCCTGGAACGGTAAGCGGCTGTTGGGGTTGGCATCTTACGTGAAGGGCTCAGCAACATGCTGGGAGAACATCGACACCAGGATCCTATTCACGATCTCCACCTTGGTCTTGTCAAGGGCCGTAATTTCAATGAACACATTCTTCGTGTTCACGCTGATCTTCGAATGGTCGCCGTTGATGATAGGCGGAAGAGAGCAGACAGTCCGATTCGCATCGTGGATTACCGGATAAACTGGCGAGTCGCGAATAATGTGAAGGTACTTGCCCAGATGCCTGTCTTTCTGCCGCGAGGGTCAGTATCCACCGAAGCCCATCGCACTGTGCATGACTCATACCTCGTAAAAGGCCATCAGCTCCTCCCCGTCCAGTTCCTTGGTCTGGTTGAGCGGAATGAATTTGATATCTTTCGGCGGAAGGGCATCGTAGGTGAAAGGTCCCTTTATCGTATCCAGGTCGTGGGTGCCGATCGATACCAAGGTGCGCTGTCTCGCGAGGTTCTGGTGCAGCTTGTCTTGCAGGGCGATGAAGGATTCGTAGCCCGCCTGAGTGAAGGTGATGTTTCGGAGAATCGCACCCGAAACGAGGGGCCGGATTTTCATGGTCTGTCGCAGACTCTTAGCCTCCAATCTTTCCGAATTTGCCATTCAACTGTTGTGCGACTTACATTTTCCTTGACAATGATCTTTTCCATCTGCGCCGGCTGGGTCAATCGGTAGTTCGGCAAGGGTTTCCGGCCCAGGAAGATGTTCAGCATGAGGGAGATGCCCTCGAAGCACAGCAGGTCATATCTGTATATCTCTCAATATCGCGCGATCTCTCGAGTCCACCTCAGGAAAAGCGTACCGGTTGGCGGGGATCTCAATCTTCAACTGGGGGGGCTCCTGCTTTCCGTCGACGATCGGGCGATCCGAATTCGTGGTCTATAGCATTTTTAGCGAGTGCACTGACGACCGATCGTGGTTGGGATGAGAATGAATTACATCTTCGTCCAGTTCGATACCTATTATCACAAAAGTCCGTCAGCGCAAACCCCGCGGTAACCCGTTGTCGGACAAGAGAACGTACCGAACTCGAAGCACAACTCGTCGAATTCCTCGGTGGTATACCTGTCGTCCGCCCGGATCAGCCCAAGATCTTCCATAAGAGACAGCTAAACATTCGGGGCACATACTCGCGCCCGAGCTCCTTGAAGAGCGCGGCCTTATCGACCGAAATGGTGGGCATGGTGGGGGGAGTGTGGGATTGGTGACTCAAGTAGATAGATACTGAGGACGAGAAGGAAGAAATCAACAAGTCTGTGACTGACCCAGTCTCACCAAGACCTTCAAGAATAGAGAGCCAGGAGTGGGGAGGGCAACGTCTTGAACAATGGTGAAGGGGTAGAAATCAAGTCGAGTCATACACCAACTACTTCCCTCTACCGCATCAGTTTTCTTTGGCTGTTCCGTTTGGGGCTTGACCCTCGGCGGGCAGCCACCTGCACCGCCACAAATCACCCCTCCTTCTCTTTACGCTGGACCGCCTTACGTATGGCACCAGCCACAGGCAAACCTCAGCCCGTCCAAAACTTCCCAGTGAACTCCTCGGATAGACAGGAGGAGAGGTGAGCGAATCTCCCAGTTTGGTTGAAACCTTCACAGTCTACAACTGAAAAAAATAAGTAACACCAACACTTTCTTCTCCAATTTACCACCACACCTCAGGATTTTTCTTTCCTGCTGTTCTACCGATTCATTTCTCGACAAAATACCTTATCTCTCATTCCTCGAGGTTCGTTTCTAATCCGTTTAGTAACCCCCCTCAATTCAATTGACCCAGAGAGGTCCGCCGCTAGTTGTTGCGTTGCTGGTGTCCTTGCGGCGGCGGCCCAAACCCCACGAAACCTCGCTCCGGGGACTCTCGCAGAGCAACCATATCCCATCCATCCAACTCCTCCATCCCCCTTCTCTACCTGTGCCACCAAACTCCTTTGCGACCGCTAATCTGAATCCGGTCTCAACTAGGTGCTGCCGCCTGTCATTGTCCCGTCGACGACAGCCCCTCGTCTCTCGATTCCTCGCCCACCCCCCCCCGAAGAATATTATTCCATCGTGTGTTCGCGTGAGGTCGGGCGTGAACTGAGAGTAGTAGCCTGACCGAGGACTGGGACTCGTCATATCTTCGCCGCTCGCTGCTTGTATCTGATCGAGCTTTATAATACAAAAGTCCTTCGTCATGGAGGGTCAAGGTGATAACGATGAGCTCTACCCCATCGCCGTTCTTATTGATGAGTTGAAGGTAATCATCCCACCCTGATACCTGCGATGTGGACCCTTAACGAACCCTCTGTGAAATGTCCGTGATTCTGACGGCGTTGTTTGTCCCTCAGCATGACGATGTCCTTCTCCGTCTCAATGCTATCCACCGTCTTTCTACTATTGCATTGGCCTTAGGGCCGGAGAGGACCCGGGATGAACTGGTCCCTTTCCTTGACGGTTAGTCCCCCCTGGAGCAACCTCCACGAATGGGAGGATAGGTCCCTATGACCGTCACGCATCGTTACCTAATACTTCGGATCTTAGACTCCGTCGAGGATGAAGATGAAGTTTTGACCGCTTTAAGCGAGGAACTGGGCAACTTTATTGAATATGTCGGTGGTCCGGAGCATGGGCATGTGCTTCTGTCGCCTTTGGAGAATTTGGCGGCCATTGAAGAACCTCTGGTGCGGGAGAAGGTGAGAACTACATCTGACGACATGGACGGGTTGGACCGGTAATAACGGGACGAATAGGCTGTCGAGTCCCTCAATAAAATCGGCGACGAGCTATCCGTCAAGCAAATCGAAGAATACTTCGTTCCGATGGTCCTTCGCCTGTCAAAAGCCGATTGGTTCACCTCGAAGGTTTCCGCCACGGGTCTCTATTGCGCCCCCTACAAGAAGGCTCCCCAGCCGCTGCAGCAAAGCCTCAGACAGTACTTTGGGGGTCTCGTGCACGATGAGACCCCCATGGTGAGGAGACAGGCAGCGAACAACCTCGCCAAGTTCGTTGCGGAAATGAGCACGCCCGTTGTGATCGAGGAGATGATACCCCTGTTCCAGTATCTGGCGAACGACGATCAGGACAGTGTGCGGTTGCTTACCGTTGATATTCTTATTGCGATTGCCGAGCAGATTCCCAAGGAACAGCAGCCCAGTCACGGTGTCCTGTTGACGTCGTTGCGCCACCTGTTCGAAGATAAGAGCTGGCGGGTCCGATACATGGTCGCGGATCGATACGAAAAGGTGCCTTTTGCCATACACCCTGTTGTGTCTGTCTGTTACTAACGCGACTGTAGATTGCTAAAGCCGTTCACGAAGAAGTGGTGACTCGAGACATGGTCCCCGCGTTTGTGAAGCTTTTGAAGGATACGGAAGCGGAAGTCCGCACGGCGATTGCTGGCCAGATTCCAGGTGTGTACTTCACCGCTTCTCACAAGTGTAACCAACGACTCATTCCCCAACAGGATTCTGCAACCTGATCGACCGGGATACCCTGCTTAATGAGATCATGACGAGCGTGGAGGATCTGGTGTCGGACCAGTCCCAGCACGTGCGTGCGGCGCTGGGCACCCAGATCAGTGGGCTCGCCCCGATCCTTGGGAAGGAAGAGTTAGTGCTACCTGCTTTGCTGTGTTAAACAGACGGGATGACTGACCGTTTGCATTATAGGACTATCGCCCATCTTCTTCCCATGTTCCTGCAGATGCTGAAGGACGAGTTCCCCGACGTGCGTCTGCACATCATCTCCAAGCTGGAATTGGTGAACAATGGTAAACCAAGACCCTTCTTTCGCATTATCGTAGTCCCACTGTCACTTGATTGATTTCTGACCGCCGTCCTAGTCATCGGCATCGATCTGCTGTCGCAGTCTCTGCTGCCGGCCATCGTGCAGCTGGCGGAGGACAAGCAGTGGCGGGTTCGCCTTGCCATTATCGAATACATTCCTCTCCTTGCCAGCCAACTCGGTGTTAAGTTCTTTGACGAGCAGCTTAGCGACCTCTGCATGGGTTGGCTGGGTGACACCGTCTTCTCGATCCGAGAAGCTGCTACTCAGAACTTGCGGAAGCTCACGGAGGTGTTCGGAGTGGACTGGGCCAAGGAATCGATCATTCCCAAGGTCATGGCGATGGGCCAACATCCCAATTACCTCTACAGGATGACCACTTGCTTTGCTATCTCCGTACGTGAATTCTATAACGTGCCCCCCAGGACTCCCGACCGTTGGACTGACTCCGCTAGACCCTTGCCCCCGTTGTCACCCTGGATATCATTGAGAACTCGATCCTTCCAATCTTAGAACGACTTGCGACCGATGAGATCCCTAACATCCGATTCAACGTTGCCAAATCCTATGCCGTTCTCGTTGACACGGTGCGTCGTCTGCCGGCCGAGGGAACCATGTCGGAGCAGGATAAGCTCGCCAAGTCTCCGACACCGTCACCCCGAGGCCAGGAGCTCATCCAGCAAAGAGTTGTTCCCAGCTTGGAGAAACTGCAAGAGGATGCCGATGTTGATGTGCGATACTTTGCCACCACTGCCGCAGGCGGCCACGAGGAAGTCATGCAGACTTCGCCGTAGGCTCTCCCTTCCCCATATTCAGTGCACCAACTCAGCATGGGTTACCGTCTCAGTGTGATTAAGGAATGATAATACGGATACTGAAGCTTTTTTGGGAGGATTTGTCTACTTGTATCCTCTTAGAAAGAGTCGAGAGTCTGACTGGGACGAATTGCTTCATGGCGCTCTGTTTCTTCTGACTAAATGTAGAGAGTTCTGTGGTCGATGGTGCCCAAGCCCACAAAAAATCCTTTTAAGACCCTGGCTCTGCAAGTTCGAAGATAGAGAGGGCTTGGGTATGATGTCTTACGAGCCATAAATAAATATTTTACCGAAATAAACCATTCAGTTCTTCCGATTCACGATGTAGGAACTGACCACTAGCCGCAATCGACTTAGTAAGGCTCGGTCAGGCAGTGGCCGACGCG
The DNA here is from genome assembly GCA_023619815.1 of Aspergillus neotritici. Lineage (NCBI taxonomy): Eukaryota > Fungi > Ascomycota > Eurotiomycetes > Eurotiales > Aspergillaceae > Aspergillus > Aspergillus neotritici. The sequence goes on from JALZYL010000011.1 coordinate 384,486, forward strand.
CACGCGACGGATTTCCACCAACCCACCTGTCAAAGGTCCATCTATAGTTAGTATAATCGATACGTTAGTATATGAGAACGTTTTACTATATTTTATCTGCTTTTTTCTCATCTACTTGCAATCCTTTTCAATTCAAAGCTGCCTATTTTATGAAGTCCTTTATCCCACAGGACCTATCCTAATGTCATTCCCGTGGCACTTCGTGTCCGTCTCTGCGGAAGAAAAACAACGCCGACGAGAGCTCTTGGACCTCCGTGGATTTTATGCTCAGGTCTCCGTGGTGTTAGCCATTGTGGCTATCCGATTGTACAATCTCCGACGTGTACAGACAGCGCAACGAGCTCCTGGGCCGTCGAACGGGCGAGGCAAGCCTACTGCTCCTCGATCATGGTGGGATAAGCCACCCTTGCCGGGATGGAGCGAGACTCGCAGGCAATATCTTGTTTGCCTTCTCTGGCTTGGATGGCTGGTTGGGCTTTCGGCGTGGAATACTGGTGATGGTATGGTTTCCTTGCTTATCTCCTCCTCAACTACCCCCTGTCTTCGGTTTGCAATCAGATCCATGTACATACCTAGTATACTAACATGATATCGACAGACTATCTACACCTCACCAAGGCCCTGGGCCACGTTGCTCTTTCTCAGCTCCCCGTGCAGGTGCTCATGTCACCGGCCCTCTACACGGAGGCGTCGAAAGCAGCCTCGCCCTCCCTAATGGCCGTGTTAACAGGCTTGTCGCAGCCCTCGCTGACGCCCTTCCACCGTCTCTTCGGCCGAATCGTAGTCGCGCCCCTACTCATCAGCCACGCAGCCCTGTACCTGAACTTCTTCTCGCAATCGAGTCACCCCGAGTTCGGCACTCTGCTCGCGAAGCGCCTGCTGGACGAGGACGTCCAATGGGGCATTGCCGGCTTGACCATGATTGCTGTCGTCGTGCTCTTTGTGCGCCCGGTGGGCACGTCTACTCGCTGGTGGCTGCGGTTCTCGCCGTCGTGGTCTGTGCAGACTCGACGGGAGGTGTTTTATACGGCGCATGTGATGTTCGTTGCGGCGCTTTGTGGTGCCGCTTATTGTCATGTTGAGCAGGCTAAGGGGTTTATGCTTCAGACGCTGGGGTGCTCTGTTGTTAATTATGTGTGCTGTTCGGTGTTGGCGCGGTAGATGTATCCCATTCCTTTTTGGCACTGTTTTATCTCTTGTTGGTTGATGGTTTGGGCGGGTTTGTTTGGATTAGTACGTTGGATGGTGGATTAGTAGAATCTTTCTTGCCTTGAGTGTATACATACTACTTCGGTTCGGTTGCTCTCGACGTACGGGATTACTCCTATTTCAGCGAGCCATTGACACTTTCTTTTTGGTTACTACTATTGGGGAATGCATTAACGGAATGGAATCGATCAATATACAAAATTGGAACAGGGAAAGGAAGGGAATCGTACAGATCTCTGATCGGTGACGTTTTCGGCCATGATCCACAGCTAAACATAGTATACTTGCTTCGATCCAGAGCGCGACAACCAGATTTTCATAATAGATTAACCGGATATTTGAACGAGACCACAACTCTTGGACTCTGACTGATAAAACCTCCCTCTCATAATTGACCATCAATTGATGCATCTCTTGGCGGTGTCCCACGTCGAATCTCAGGTCTCGAACGGGCTATAGTAAGGCAGCAACCTAAACTAGTCCGTTTAGTGTTACTCGATCCGTCCTGTTGCCCTGGATTCCTCAGGACGACGAATCGGGTAGGTGGCCAGGTAAACAACGCCTTTTTGACCGACCGGACCTGCACTCCCCTCCATGGACTTCTTTTACCTCCTTCTCTTTGATTGTCTTGTTTGAGATTGACATGGTTCGGAATCAAACAATTGACACTAATTTATTCTCTGTTGGCTCCATGAAGTTACACAGATAGCTCGTCTCGCTGCCAACCATTACTCGGGTTTATGCGCCCGCGCGCGGCTCATACAGATAGTTTCCCCTCGATGGCAGCATGCGGTCCCAACGCCTTCCGGCACTGTTAGTGCTTGCCACTTTTATCGTCCTCTCCATATATTTCCTGAGAGGTTCTCCCCCGTCGGAAGATGTCCTGATCTCATCGCCCCTTCCGTCCCCTCATGTCGATCCGTCCCCGCCGCAAGGAGTCACGGAAGACTCGAATGGTCGCAAAAGTGCTCCGAAGCACCACCCAGACGTCAATCATCCGATATCGAACCTGGTTCGTAATGCGGCGCAAACTTTTGATCAGACGCGATCGCGCCAGTCGAAATCGCTCGCCGAGGCCGTCAATGAATACCGTCGTCGCTACCACATGCACCCGCCCCCGCACTTTGATAAGTGGTTCAAGCTGGCTCGGTCGAGAGGTGTGCAGATGATCGACGAGTACGATTCCATTTACCACTCGCTGTTGCCGTTTTGGGGCCTCAAACCGGCGGTGATCCGTGACCGCGCTCGGGAAGCGCTGGGTTACGAGAATTCCGTGCTGGGGGTGCTCATCCGAGACGGCAAGGTCACCTTGGTCGAGGGGGGTGGTGATGACAAAGAATGGCAGCGCAATGCAACGGTGGAGATGATGAAGGACTTTGTTCAATATTTGCCGGACATGGATCTGGTGTTCAATAGCCATGACGAGCCCCGCGTCATTGTGCCCAGTGAAGATCTGCGGAGACTGGTTGATGTAGCCAAGGACCATGTTATTCCAAGTGCTTTCGGAAATCAGTCCCCTACGAATGCATGGTCGAAGAAGCCCGCAGACGTGAACAAGGGCGACCGGATTGATGAAGTGCGAAAGAGTCGTTTCAATCGATACGCTCATCAGCCTACTTGGGCCGACTCCCGAGCTTCTTGTCCGGCGGATAGCCCGTCTCGCTCCCTGGATGAGAACGAGCCAGACAATGTTGATGCCTATTCGCATGGAGAACTGGGCTTCATCTTCAATACCACCGCATTCTCCGATATTTGCAACACTCCTTCTCTTCGTGATCGATACGGTTTCTTCGAGAGAGCCAATGCCTTCGATGTCGTCCACGATCTCTTCCCCGTGTTTTCGCAGAGCAAACTCTCGAGTTTCCAAGACATCCTCTACCCTAGTCCATGGTACTGGGCGGAGAAGGTGCCGTACGAAGCCGAAAAAGATTATATCTGGGACGAAAAGATGGACCAGATGTACTGGAGAGGATCGACAACCGGTGGGTACTCGCGAGGGGGCGGGTGGAGGCGCCAGCACCGGCAAAGATTCGTCGGCACGATCAATGCCCTGAACAATACCAAGGTCTTGGCGAAGAGCGAGAACGGCTTGTGGGAATCAAAAGAGGTCCGCCGGGAGTCGTATCGGGACCTCTTCGATGTGTGGATCACGTACGTCGGGCAGTGTGACGAGGATGACTGCGCTGCCCAGAGAGAGTATTTCCAGATCGGCGAGCAGACCGGTCAGCAGGATGCTTGGGCTTACCGACACCTGGTCGATATTGACGGAAACGCTTTCAGTGGTCGGTTCTACGCGTTCCTTCACAGCAACAGCTTGGTACATAAGGTTGCCATCTTCCGCGAATGGCACGATGAGTGGATCAGGCCTTGGGTGCACTATATCCCGCTGAGCCTGACGGGGGATGAATACGTGGAGACCATGCGGTATCTGGTATCGGAGGAAGAAGGCAAAGGTTTAGCCGCTAGTTTGGCGCAACAGGGTCAGACCTGGGCGCAAAAAGCACTGCGCAAGGAAGATATGGAAGTGTGGCTGTTCCGGTTGTTATTGGAGTAAGTTCGGCCTCCGCATAGTTCCTGACTAGTCTAGATCACCGTCTGACATGATTTCCTATAGGTATGGGCGCCTCGTGGACGACAATCGAGAAAACCTGGGGTTCTTTCTTTGAGCTGCATTGAGTCTGGACCCGTCCGTCTGAGCCGGTCGGCATACGGCTCCTACTTGTTCTCTACAACTGTGTTATGTATGGATATCTACTGGTGGAATTCGTGCATTTACGGGATGCGTGGTGTTTGGAGTTTCGGTATTCTGTCTTCACTGGGATCTGCATATTCATTGAGGTGGATACAGCCGAGGAGAGTCGGCGAAACGGCCTTGAGATGTTGTTTGACTGTCTACATTTGTCTGGACACCTTGTATCTTCATTTTGTCGAGGGCACCATTGAATCATTAGTAACCAAAGATATCGGCTGGCCTCTGATAACCGAAACCGCATGCGGATGTCACTACCTCAAACATCCATTTCACAATAGAAGATTAAAATAAACTAAACTATGGATCCTTGACAGATCCAAACCACAAACCCAACTACTACTCCCGGTACCTCCTATCTCATATCTACCGTCACATGTTGCTGTGAGATCATCATCCACCAATACTAAACGCCTCCCGAGAATCCGACGAAGATCGCCCCATACTTATTGGCTCTGATCCAACCGAACTTCCCAACTTTCTCCCGTCTTTTCTCTAGAACGAAGCTAGCCTGTAGTAATCAGGTCTGGTGGAGACTCACTTGCCGTTCAACGGCCTGTGGGTAAGGTAGCTTACTAGCTTGCCTAGATGGTGTTTAACTTATGTGGCGGAGAACTTCCGTCTTCGCTTCTACTCTTCTCTCTTTCTCTTCCTCTTCTCTCTATCTGCCTAGTTCGGTTTATATGCGCCCCATCGTCATCAGTCACACTGTCGTTACATATACTGTGCAATATATCCAACTGGCATGCACACGTCAAGCTCACAGCAAACAACAAACTACCTACCTACCTAACTAGCCAACGAACAGATCGGATGGAGTCCGTTTCCGTTCCGACATCATCTCATCCCCACTTTTTGATATAATAATCATTTTATGGTTATCTGCCACTGAAACTAGTCATTATTTATAGCTCGGCTGTGAGGAAATTTCCGTTATTATATATTGTGTTCCCTTTTCAACTTTTTTTTTGTTTTTGTTCCGCAAAGTTGCGACGTTGTTTGGTTCTGTTTTTCTGTGCGCGACGAACGTTCGCTCAGGCGCAATCAGCAGTAGCAATCATGGCGAATCCGATATTGCGCGCGCTGGTGTGGACGGCGGTTTTTGCGTATGGAGGTTTCACGATGCTCCTTTATGGGTTCCGGGCTATTCGGGCGGGGTCGTTCTTTAAGAAGACGACGGAGAAGGAGAGGTTGGAGTTGCAGCTTGGTGAGTTCTCTTTTTCAATCTATCCTCTATGAGATATCGCGCTTCGGAGTTTGAGCATATTGCAGTCGATTCGTTGATGTGGTTGGCTGAGCTGACGTACAATTTTCTGCGCAGCCCGCAATACGTTCTGGGATCTGTCGAAGAAATGGTCTGGTCTTTCTCACCAGATACTTACTCTGCGAAACGGGTTCAGATTCCACTACGTCTGTAACGACCTTCCCGGATCGGACCAGACTAACACGAAACCGCTGGTCATCTTCATCCACGGTTTCCCGGACAGTTGGGCTCTATGGCGCTACGTGATCAGCTCGGCGTCCCTCCAGCAGACGGCGTCGATCGTTGCTGTCGACTTGCCTGGTTTTGGAGGCAGCGAGGGGTTGGACAAATATTCGGCGACGAACGTGCTGGAGAATCTGACGGAGTTTATTATTACGATCAGGGCTCGCTACGGGGTGGAAACTGACGCTGGGGTTCGCCAGAAGCCTACTGTTATCGTTGCTCATGATTGGGGTTGTGTCATTTCTATGCGTCTTGCAGCTGAAGCGCCTGAGCTTGCTGATCGGTTTATTCTGAGCAACGGACCTCTGGTAAGCATCCACTATGTTATCAAGAGAAAGAGCCTCTGTCCATGTTTTAACCGGTTAACTAGGTCAAACACACCCTCTCCAATATCGGCCGTCGCGTGTCCTCGGCCGTGAAGATGGCCAAAACCGCGCTGCGGTCTCCCATTAGCAATTTCTGGGTGTTCGGCAAAGCCCTGGGAACTGTCAAGCCTGTATTCGTGCAATTGCTCCTCTCGGGATACATTTTCGCCTTTCAGCTGCCCATGCCCCTCGTCAATTACCTCGGAGAAGGCGGCAACCGGTCATTCATCAAGCTCTGCCACAAGGCCTCCCATGGGAAGTCGAAGTTCACTTCCCAGCATGCCGCCGAATGCATGGCGAGCACCATGGGTCCGTCCGCCGAGGAATGCAAAACCCAGACGGAGAACGGCGACAGCTATGCCGAATCGGTGAAAGACCGGTCTCTCTCTAATTTCACCCACATGACCCGCTACTACCGCGATGGTGCATCTCGCGCTCGCTGGAACAAGTCCGTGGAGACCGTCGCTGCGCTGCACGCTATCTCCCAAGGCGAGCAGTCCCCGCGGGGCAACAGCGGCGCCGGGCTGTTCAACGAGGGCCCGCCCGGGGCCCTGCGCGCGCGTGCGACTATCATGTGGGGGAAGAAAGACTTCGCGTTGAATGAGCAGATCTGTCTTGATGGGATCTCGGATTATCTCGGGGTTGATAGCTATGTCGTCGAGCTTACCCATTCCGGTCATTTTACGCCCTTGGAACAGGAGAGTCAGGTCGCGTTGGAGAAAGTAGCGGAGTGGGCTGCCAAGGGCGAGCGGGAGGATATCGCCACCGTCCTTCGAGAATGCTATCCGGATGCTGTTGTCAAGGTCCGAAAGTGAGCTCATGAGCTCGTTGACGCGGGGACTGTGCGCCTTCCGCAGCTGAGCTAGCAGGGGTCAGCCACCATTTTGGTTGTCTCCTCGACAACCCTTTTTTCCCCCTGCTGTCTGCGGTCGGTTGCTTGGGGTTTGACCGAACTTGTAAATTTGACTGCTTCTGCTGGCGTCGGGAAATCGTTAGGTAGATAACCTCCGGTTGTGTTTGGTCTGGATGCGTCTGCTTGAGTACAGATCAACCTTGGGCTTTGAGCGCGAGTTTCTTTTCAGCTTCAGTTGGATCAAGCGAGGCGAGCGGACAGGGTGTCCGTGTCCTTTTTGTATGTTATCCTAGAGGTTCGTTATCTGGCAAAGTATATGTGTATAGTGTTTTATTAGCATCAACCATGAGCGATGTCGTGAGAAGACAGGGGCACTAAGAAGTGGCTGGAACGACAAGCGACAATTCTCTTCTCTTTGTCCGTTCATGGTCAGACCGTCTAGAAGCTCCCTGAAAATGTTGACGGATGTCTTAGCTGGGATGATTTAAAATAGGAGCTTAGGCAGTTAATCCGTATGGTCCGGGATGTCGGCCTCGTGCAGCAACAGCGTCTCCTCTCCGCTCGGCGCTTCTTTCTTCAACCCTTCTTCCTCTCTCTCCCTTCTTTTGATCCCACGCTTTCCGGGTTTTCTTGATCCTTAATACCCAACCCCAGACTGTCTCTTATCTGGGACTATTCTCTCGTCGAGGTATTTGCCTTTTTTTCTTCTTCGAAGCTCCCATTGATAGAGCTTGGTCCCCCGTCGAGGAGCTCTTCGTTTCTCAAAGCTTGGAATTCATATCGTGACAGAGTACAGTTAATACTTCTATCGGCGCGATGCAACATCCTCAGGTTATACACACTCCGATCAATTGACAGTACCGTTTCCACTGATTCGGAGCGTGTTGTTGTTATCCTGCTGCGCTGACGGGCGGGGTTAACGTCACTGTCAAAGAGGGGAGAGCCGGAGCTTGTCCCCTTGCTGCGCGCGCCAATTGCACCCCTCTTGGTCCCTCTCACTCTTCTATACCCCTCTTCTTTTACGGATGCTTTGAAATCTATATTTAATCGCACCTCAATCCCCACCATTCCCTACGGATCGGCGTGGTGACATCACTACTCGTTGCAATGGGGTCCGACGGGAGTGCAGTTTACTGCACTGTAAGTGTTTCTCCCTCGTTATCCGGGGCCCTCAGTGGCATCGCAAAAGAGTGCTAATTGTCTTTCAGCTTCTTTTGAGTGATCACTATCTTCCTGGTAAATTATTGGTAGATCTCTGGCTTGCGGCCAAATCCTGTGTACACTCTAATTCGTTGAATCGTGCTCTAGGGGCCATGGTTCTCGCTCATTCGCTGCGCGACAATAAGACGAGAGGAAGGCTAGTCGCTCTTTACACACCGGATACCCTACAGCCGTCTACGGTCAACGAGCTCAAGGTGGGTATCTTATTCTAAACTGCGGAGTCCGTCTCCACGGGGTATGTACTGACCTGACACCGGAAGACTATATACGATGAGATCATACCCGTCCACCCAATGACGAACAACACTCCCGTGAACCTCTGGCTTATGGACCGCCCGGATCTAATCTCCACATTTACCAAGATAGAGCTGTGGCGCCAAACGCAATTCAGGCGCATTGTGTACATCGACTGCGATGTCGTGGCCGTCCGAGCCCCGGACGAGCTCTTGGAGATGGACGTCAATTTCGCGGCCGCGCCGGACGTCGGATGGCCGGATTGTTTCAACAGCGGCGTGATGGTGCTGCGACCCAACCTGCAGGATTATTTTGCTCTGCGTGCGCTGGCAGAGAGAGGGATTAGCTTTGACGGGGCCGATCAGGGGCTGTTGAATATGCATTTTCGGGACTGGCATAGACTCGGTTTCACGTATAACTGCACCCCCAGCGCAAACTACCAGTATATTCCGGCCTACAGGCATTTCCAGAGTACCATCAGTCTGGTCCATTTCATCGGGGCTCAGAAACCTTGGAATCTGCCAAGGCAGGTGCTTCCACCTGAAACGCCGTACAATCAGTTGCTTGGGAGGTGGTGGGCCGTATATGATAGACATTATCGCCCTGTGGTTAATGTGAGCTTTGGATTGGTCCTTGATACATCGGGATTTTGTGGAGCTAATGGTGACTTTAGATACCGTTCTCACAGACAGATAGCACAGTTGAAGTTCCGCTTGGGGATCATACTGCAGGCTTCCATGCCACTGCGGAGCCGGCAGACGTACCGTGGCTGCCGTCTACTCAGGTCAATCCAGCAGAAAACCCCGTTGAGTCGCTACAGGAACCAGAGGCCCAGTCGCAACCACAGGATTCTCAAATTGAGCGTCCAGGGCACCGTGCTCCTCAAGAACAGACCCCATCCAGTACAGCTGGGACATCCTTCCGGGAACAACCATCAGCTCCTGCCGTAGGGACATCCTCCCAAGAGGAGCAGTCAATCCAAACGACAGAACAGGATATCATCAGTCCAGCACCGATTCGAAGTGCTGTCCCACAATACGTCCGTGGAGAGGAGCATATCTCGGCATACATACAACCACACGCGGAGACAACCTTCTTCGTTGCGCAAGAAGGCCCTATCTCTACAGTAGAGGAAACAAATGTGCCACTCCCCCCGTTGGAGACTCCTGGTACTCCACAACCCCAGTTTTATCAACAGCCAGTAGAAACCGCGGAACAGCCAGGCCCCCCAACTGCAACTTTTGAGCCTCCCAAAGCGGAATGGGATGCAGCTCGGTGTGTTGTCCGAAGTTACAGATGAAATGTTACACGTGCTTACATCGTATAGGGAACCTCCACCGTTGAACACGAAGCCTGAGGGGATCGCTTTGAAGCAGAAGACGTATGAAATGTCAGAAGATAATCAGCTTTTCCAGCCTCCCTCGTCCTACCCAGAGGCCCCGAAAGGCATGTGGTACGAAATTCCGCGAGAGAAACCAGAGCCCCAGAAAGTCTCTCAAGTATTTCCATGGGAAGCTCATGCGCCGACACCGACGCGGGTTTTCCCGGGAGATGAACAAGATGCTACCACGAAGCAGGAAGGGAAGCCACCCGCTTCATCTATAGACTCTCCAAACGAAGAAATATCCGGACCCTCCACAGGGCGTTCCTGGACGTCTTGGACAACAGAGGAGCCTGCCGTCTCCTGGGACACCTACTCACGGTCCAACGCCTGGGACGAGGACCCAGACATCCAGAAATACATCCACTCCATCCAACAGGCCCGCAAGGCAAGAATCCAAGTCATCTCAGGTACTCAGTCCACCACCCCTGGACCAGGATCCCAACCCGGAACGACGCACCCACCCCCCTCCGGACCGGAGACACAACCCCACAGCACCCGGATAACCGATTTTCCCAGCGAAACAGAGCGGCCCAGCCTACCAGTCACCCCAGCACCCATCCGAAGACCAGCGGGCGGGCCTCCCCAAGACAGCGACCAGTGGCACCAGTTGTTACCATCCGCACAGGGGGTGCCAAACCAGGAGGAATGGGTGGGTGTCACGGTTGGAGCGTTTTTGCACCTGCTGCGAGCGACGTGCTTATACTGGAACTTTATAGAATCCGTTGGTTCGCCTCGAAGAGCTACAGCGGCGTCAGTCGGAAATCTTGGATCGGCCAGAATCGCTCCAAGAACGAATTGAGAGAGCTGTTGGGGGGAGGCGTCGTCGTCCTGATCCTTAGTGTTTTGATTTGAATTACCTTCCTCCTTTTTTCCTTCCTTGGACTTTTTGAGGAGGAAGGAATGACTGAATCTGGACTGATTGTATGGGTAGTGGGTAGTTCTGTCGGGTCTTAATCTTGTCCCTTTTTTTCCCCCCCTCTCTCCCTTTCTTGCCGTCTACATCTACGCGAATGTTCCCAGCCTTTGAGCCCTTTTCCCCACTAGTTCTTATTTGTTGTCTATATGAGCGCTATCTGTATATTATGTGTTTGCATAATTTTCGCTATTTTCCTCTTCCTCTCTCTGTTAGTTTGGCTGTCTCTTTTCCCGTGCAGTAGGGCAATATCCGATATACGATACTACCTAGGTTTGCTTGATATGAGAGCATATCAGTTCGACCTCCTTATCCCCAGGATCTATACTGCATTATATTTTGTGTTCAGACGACAATAATCCGTAATAATAATTGTCGTGTATTGTTTCTATGTAATTTCATCTATCAAGCGACGTCGAATCATCAACCCCAGTCCAGCCCCATCCATCCATCCATTCTATACGATGCGAAACTACCTATCATACCAAGTCATACCAAGCATTAAACCAGAAGGGGAAAAAAAAAGAAACAAACAAAAGCAAGCGCTAATCGAACCAAACTGAAAGTAAGAATGAATCATTATCGTATCGTATCGTATCGGTCGAGGAGAGAAAAGCCATCCCTAGAAGAAGAACTGCGGAATTGATCACGCTGGGGATTGGGATTCGCCCCCTTGAGTATGCTGAATGGCGGGACAACGCTCTCCGCGAATGGAGTAGAAGTTGGTTTGCTTGATGTGGCTTGCTTTGCCTGTTGTTTCGTTGAAGATGGAGAAGCCGTGGGTTGAGGCGTTTGGGGGGGTGTATACTGGGTCGCGTTGTAGTTGGGGTAGTTAGTTGAGTTTATTGGGTTGGGTTGGGGTTTAATGGTTTGGTTTGAGAGAAGGGTGAAGAAAGTGTAGGTGCTTACGGTGGAGGGAGATGGCGAAATTGTTGGGATCGGGGTTGGAGATTTTGTGGAGGCCGAGCTGGTAATAGATTGTTAGTTTGTCTTATTCTACTTTCCTCCTCCCCCTCCTTCCAAGGTGGTCGGTACATACCTTGTCAGACATGTAGGTAACCTGGTTCTCGCCGTAGGTAGTTTCCTTGGTGACCTTAGGAGGAGACGTTTGACCCTGCTGGAGCTTGTTCTTGTCCGGCCAGGCACACAATGTTTCCTGAAGAGAGCCCTGGAGGATCTGGGAGCGGGATTAGAATTAGAAAAGGCCCTTTTCGTATTCATCCCCGAGGTATAGAGATAGCTACCTTCATAATGCAATGCGCCCCGGCGTGGTCGTGGATGGCGCTCCCTTTACCGGGACTCCAGACTAGGATTAGCTGGATCAACAGCAATAGTTAGCGACCATTAGCACTGGGTTGATGTAACTGCTTCGTGAAGTACAGCATGCAGACGCAGAGCCTACTCCAAGCGTAATTGCAGAAGTTGAGAAAATATGTATTGTATACAAGTGCTGGCAAGAATCAACACACCAGGTTACTTTTGCCGTTCCCCTCGTCGATGAGATTCCGCGTGTAGGATTTGTTAGGGTCGCCCAAAGCGAACGGGAGCCACTCTTCGGGGTTGGACTTGTACTGCTCCATTAGAAGCTGGATGTCCACCGGATTGACGTCGTCGGAATCTAGTCCGGAGCTCGGGCCTAGAGCGGCACTGAGATCGCGGACGAGTTTCTCGAAGGCATTACTCGTGGAGATCGCTGAGGTAGAACTTGAGATATAAGGCATTCTGTTGGTGGAGGCTCTGTTCAACGAAGTAGAGATATGATGGAGATATAGTAAGTGTTTTGGGGCGCGAATCTATACCAAGAGAATAGAGGGCATGGATTGGCATGCCAATGAGCGGACGCGGTATTGAAATAGAGAGTACTAGCAATGATAGTGCACAAGGCAGTGGTGTATGTAGTCCTGGTCTTTGAGTAGTTTATAGGCCAGGAAATGTATGTTTAGATAGATACGTTGTGGAGCAATGGCTCATGAAGCTTGGGTAGTTGTAGGTGAGCGGAAAGAACATAGTTGGATGTGCGTAGTCTTAGTTTAACGCCGTAGATTTTCCGCCTTTGCGGTAACTGCCCGAGGAGTCGAGATCAAGAAACCGGTCGTCGTTACCACGCCAGTTACAGAGATATACTATATCTCCATTCTAATCTTGTCGTCGTAATAAGCACCTTTAGAATAGCGTAGGTCTCCAGGTTAATGCTTGAATCTCACACCAAGTAAATAGAAAAGGACCGACCACTGATGTCATGTAGGTCACGTGAGTCGACGTGCACGTACCTGACCTTATCGATAGCCACCACGTGACCCACACCGGTTGCCACTGGGCGGATGCATTGACATGCCTAAGGCACACAACCCCACCATGTGATCTCTCGCTCTCCGCCCGACAAACGGGCGAATGAAGTGGCGGCCACAATTTCCATCAAAGATTGATCGCTCGACCAACTTCCTACACATTATACCCTACCCAGCAACGACAGATTCTCCCTAGCTTCACAACAGCGCAGCTGGAAGATAGGGACTGACTGCCGCGATAGAATATCTGTTTTATTTTGCATATATTGACCTTGTTCGAGGGGTAAATCTCGTTGCGCCGCCAAGATGTCGACCACCGTGGAAAAGGTGCGCCTCAATATCTGCCCTATCTTCTTTCAAATGATACGTTCAAATGATGTGAATATGACTAACGTGGACCTTGTCAATATAGATCAAGCAAATCGAGGACGAGGTTCGCTCCAGATGCCGCTACGCTGATCGCAGAACCGGGTACTGACTAGATAACCAGATGGCTCGGACTCAGAAAAACAAGAACACCTCCTATCACTTGGGTATGGGCTGCTTTGAGCGAGTTGGCCAATGTGTGTTTCGTGCTGACAAAATGTCTAGGACAATTGAAGGCGAAGCTTGCGAAACTGAAGCGAGAGCTTCTGACGCCCTCTGGAGGCGGCGGTGGTGGTGGAGGTATGTGCCTGTACAGTTCGGATGGCCTGGGTGCTCGGCTAATATCTGGTTCTAGTTGGATTCGATGTCGCTCGTACTGGTGTTGCTAGTGTGTATGTCCGACAGACAACCTCATGGGTGAAGATCTTAGGATGTGTGGATACTAACTCGGTGCAGTGGTTTCATCGGCTTTCCGTCCGTCGGCAAAAGTACTCTGATGAGTAGATTGACAGGCCAGCATTCAGAAGGTTGGTGGTGGACATATCGGTTGCGAGGAATGGCTGCTGACCTGGAACAGCTGCGGCGTACGAATTCACAACCCTGACCACTGTGCCTGGTCAGGTCATGTACAATGGCGCAAAGATTCAGATCTTGGATCTCCCGGGTATTATCCAGGGTGCCAAGGATGGTAAAGGTCGTGGTCGTCAAGTCATCGCAGTGGCCAAGACATGCCATCTTATCTTCATCGTTCTCGATGTGAACAAACCCCTTGTCGACAAGCGAGTCATCGAGCGAGAATTGGAAGGGTTTGGAATCAGGATCAACAAGCAGCCTCCCAATATTACCTTCAAGAAGAAGGACAAGGGTGGCATTGCAATCACGAGCACTGTTCCCTTAACACACATTACGCATGACGTGAGTGCTCATCATCCTTATTGTTCTATACTTGACTGACAGTCTTGTTTGCCTCGTCACAGGAAGTCAAAGCTGTCATGAGCGAATATAAGATTTCCTCAGCGGATATCTCCATCCGGTGCGATGCGACGGTTGACGACATTATCGACGTGCTTGAGGCCAAGAGCCGAGCGTATATTCCCGTCGTCTACGCCTTGAACAAGATCGATTCCATCACCATCGAAGAGCTGGATCTCCTTTACCGTATACCCAACGCCTGCCCTATCAGCTCCGAGCACGGCTGGAACATCGATGAGTTACTGGAGCAGATGTGGGAGAAGCTCAACCTCCGGCGGATCTACACCAAGCCCAAGGGCAAGGCACCTGACTACACGGCGCCGGTCGTCCTCAAAGCCGGCGCATCCACAGTCGAGGATTTCGTATGAGCCCCATCCCATATTCGTTTCGATTGAATTTCACTATGGCAAAATCAACTGACTCGCAACCAGTGTGTTTCAATCCACAAATCGATCAAGGAGCAATTCAAGCAGGCGATTGTGTACGGGCGGTCGGTCAAGCACCAACCGCAGCGCGTCGGTCTCACGCACGAGCTTGCCGATGAAGACATTGGTCTGGACCCGAACAACCCCTTCCCCCCTGAGCGATCATTGCGGATCCTGGAGCTAACGGTGTGATCAACTACAGTGACGATTATCAAGCGGTAAAGTACCAACCGAACTCTCGATGCTACGAGCCCGTGCCAGAGCGGAGAAAGCAGTGGCGAATCGAGTCGCGCTCGAGACCACGAAACGAGTTGTGTGTAAAGGGGGGTTTGCTTCGCTAAGTGTCCATGCCCAAGAGGCCCGGGCCTTGTGACAGATTTTCGCGAGATGTCATAGGGGGGATATGATTGGTGGGGCGCGGTGCTCGCACGGGCAGCACGCTGCCAACTACTACCGCTCGGATTTGCAACGATCGCTCACTAAAAGACGGAGGAGAGAGTGGACGACTGAAACCAAGCGCTAGTATGCCGTGCAGTTAGTTACCGTGCTTTTGCAAGTCATCTTCTCCCCCAGGGGTTGGTTTGTTCAGAGACAGTTTGGTTCGGGGGAACGGGATCGTTGAGAAAGGCTGACAGAGATATCCACAACGGAGGGGTCTTCTGTCACGTTGGACCGAACCTAGTTTTGTTTCTTTTTGACTTTTTCCCGCACCGTTTCATTTCGATGCGCGTGGTCCGCTTCGCTTGATTCGTGGTCTCCTTCCGGATACATCGACCAAATAAATCAATAAATGAATAAAACAATCTATATATACATACATATATCAAATCCATTGGGTTCTAGATCTGTTTAAATGAATAAATGTCAATGTTAAGCAAGCTGATAGTATAGCAGGTAGTGAAACAATAGTACCTTCCATCATACCACCACGAACCATACCCCCTACATCTACGTGACCCATCTACCTCTTACCTATTACTATTATTACTCCGTCATAGCAGCCGCAGGTAGGTAGGTAAGAAAGTAATACGTATAAACAAACAAACAAAAAGCTAACCCACCTCCCCAACCAACCGACCAACCAACTAACCAACTAACTAACTAACCCCGGGGAACGACTCCCCCAAGCCGATAGATCCCTCGGTCGATCCCTTAACGCACGTATAAAACAAATGACACGCACGTACATGAGGGATGGACGGACGGACGGACGGTGCGCTACCCTAGATTAAACTAAACTAAGGGGTGAGCTGTTGAGTAGTAGTAGTATATTAGTATAGTATAGTATAGTATCGTACCTAGTAGTGGTAGTAGTGGTAGTAGTAATGGTAGAGTACCTACCTACCTACCTACCTAGTATAGTGGTAATAGGGAGAGGGGGGAAAGGGAAATGGCGCTAGATAGCTAGATAGCGACGATCATGATCTTTCATTCTTTGGGTCCGCTTATTTAGTTAGTTAGGACCTGCTTAGGTAGGTAGTATAGTACTTCTTTCTAGATATGGACTGGACTGGACTGGACTGGTTGATTTAGGAGCGGAGGAATTATTGGGAGATTGGTAGACGAGGAGAATGAGGAATGAGGAGGAGAAGGGGATAGCTACCTAGTTACCTACCGACCTGCCTACCTACCTACCTAAGCTAGGTCAAAGGCTGGGTTGAATAGATAGATCTTTTAGTAGTATGGAAGAGGATGAATGGTTGTTTAACCGGAGGTAGTAAGTAAGTAGTAAGTACCTCCCTACCTAGGCAGGTACCAAAGTAGATGAATGCATACCTGCGAGATCTAACACAGTGCATGAAATGCTTGCCTGATCTTGTAGAAATCTATTCAATTTTCTTTACTACTTGCTATGGGTTTATAGTACCTACATACATACATATACATGGATCAAAATAATCATTTCAGGAGGACTCGATGATTGGGGGGCTTTTTAACGGAGTTGCTTTATTTAGGTATTTATTTATTTTTTGGGTTTATCTTGTTCGTATTCGTTGTGGCTATATATAATATTATTAATATTTATTCATTGTTTAATTTTATTTTATTTGTTGGATGTTTGCTTATATTGTGATAGCTAGCTAGCTATTGAGTACCTACGTATGTTTGGCATTGGATTTTGGCCTACAGTTGTACTAGTTATTTGGGGAGGTACCTATATTGCCGGGTTATACAGGAATGCACAACATCAGGTCCACTATTGTTTGGCTCAATTCATAGCTGGTAGCTAGTAGCTAGTAGCTCCGGTCAGACAGCTATGTTATACTCTGGTTAGTATAGTCAGCCGCAACGGTCAAAGTGTCAGTGACTAACACCCCCGTGATGTTACCAATCTACTGATATTAACATCAACAAGATAATTGCAGGACAGGTGGGTCAGGAGAGAGGGGAAAGGGGAGGGGAAGGGCTCGGGGAACAAGAAGTACCTACTATCTACCTTAGCTATGTGCAGAGTACTAGTTAAGGACCAACTGATGATCCCCATCGGTCCTCATCGGTCTTGAGGAGGGAAGGCAAGTAGCAGGTATACGACCTCGCCATTGAGAACAGACTATACCCTCTAAGCCCTAACTATCTCCGGTAGGTCTGTTACTGATTGATGACCCGGGACTGCTATTATTAACCAACCCATGTACCTATGTATCTGTGCTTACGATATCTTGTCTGGGGCTAGACTAGTCAGTCCACGGTCCACGGTCCACGGTTCTGCGAGATGTTACCTTGTCTGGTTAGCACGCGGGACTCCGTACTAAAAGGAATAGGTTCGTGCTCATCTCTTTCTCGTCTCTCCACTGTTCATGATGACGATGGGGCGAGGACGGACGCGGCACGGGGATCCTGATTCTGACTCTGATTCTGATTCTAGACCAGGGGATTGTTGTTTGTTTGTCCTTTTTTTTTATTTCAATTTTTTTAGTTTGTTTGTCTCCCAAAAATGGAAATAAATTGCAGAGGGTGCCACGGACTGGGCCAATTGGACAGGGAGTGGCTGATCGGTGGGAGAAGTGGTGATTCCTATTTGTGTTGTTTTAGGGTATTCTACCCTATCATTCGTTTTTTTGACATTTTTGAAAATAAAATAATGATCTGGTCTGTCTTCTTTCCTTTTGCCGGGGATGATTCCAATAGACAGTAAGCCTCCTGCAGTATTTCCTTGGTAGGCAGGGAAGAACAAACCTCGTCCATACTGGATATGACGAAATGCAGGATTTTCCTCGCGACCCGCCAATCAAGAAAATGGATGGGGTGAGAAAGCGGCAGAGAAATCATGCACGTTGAGGAGCTTTTTTCTTTCTTTCTTCCTTTCTTCCTGTCTGCAGGTGCATGAAGGAGGGGAGGGGAGGGGCTTCACTAGTTCTCTAGTACCCAGGCTAGTCGTGTCTAGGCTGACAGGAGTAAGAATAAGAAGCGGTCTGCGCGGGATGGGGCTGTCAGTTGCATGGCTTACATGAATCGTCATTGGATTCTGCCTCTCTATCTCTCGGTCTGGCAGCTGAATGGTGCAACGATCTGGGAAGGAAGGAGCTCCAGGAACCCCACCGCGCTAGACTAGTAAGGGAACGAATCCTCCAGACTCCTCGGATGGTTCATCTGATGCCGCCTTTTGAACCTTCCAGTGGATGGACAACAATGACGGGAGAAGAATGACAGGAATCCACTCTCGGGTAGAAAGGACCATACGAACAGACACGACTAGTGAGGTGTTACCGTTGATGTGCGAGTCAGCCGAGTGTCTCCATTCAAAAAAGGATGAACAGATCCGGTGTCAAACTCCTTCGGGTGATCCCACCCTGCACAGCCCCTGATGGACCGGACCCTCAATCTGGAAATTAATTGACTAGTTGTTACTAGTTCCATGGGGGAGCTTCCGCTGAAGAAGTAAGTCCTCGGGGGCCGTTGGGTACTCATTGGAGGAGCGATCCATAACTGCTTGGTCGAAGCCCTGGAGATGCGATGCCTGTTCGAAGTGAATTCTCTGTCCATCAGATGACAACCTTCGGTTTATTTGTGGGGATGCTGCGTCTGCCTGTCTTTTGTCGGTGACAAGAATTGGATAACCCGTCAGCGCTGGTCATTCTTTCTTCCTTTTTCATTTGCTATTTGATTTCTTTTCTTTCTTTTCTCTTTTTCTTTCTCTTTTTCTCCCATTATTTCTTATTTCTTTGGATTGATTTGCGGGATATCGCGGGATGCCCCAGCTCCAGTGCCAGCCACACAGCAAGCCGTGGCGGCCCCAAGAACAAAGAAACGTTGGAGGGGCTGGTGGTCACTAACGCAGCTAAAACGCCAGACCAGCTGCTGCCGATACATCGATCGCATTCGAGGGGAGGACGCCGAGGGGTGAGATCCTTACGATGCGCATAGGTCACGGTACACGACTCCATCGTCCATCTTCCCTCATGGGGATGGATAGGATCGAGCTAACCCATCGTGGCCCCACTCAGATCTGTATCCTGACTCCTCCGTTCTTCCATCGTCGTCCTACTGGATAGAGTATAGTATAGTTGGTGGGCGGTTCTTTTCGTCGCGAGAATGTCCGATTCTTCGATCGCTGATGTCATGATCCGAAGATAAATAATACATTAGTAAAACCATGAAATAAAATCATGACATATAGTCGTATAATCATAATATACTATACGGAGTACATCGGTGGTACGGACATGCCCACCCATCAACCCCTCAGGATTGGGTATCGGTCGTGTATCACATAATCCAGGTATTCTCCTGATCTCCTGTCAATAAATGACGGCAAGGTACATTGCAAGGAGGACCAGCAGGTTGGGAATCCAATGTGAATTAGATTAATTAAATTAAATCATATCAGAGACACCTGCACTGCCATGCGTACCTGACAGGTGTCTAATCGGCGAGGGAGAAGCAAGGCTGGGGATGGAGATGGGAAAAAATGAGACGGTGTGTCTGATGTCGCACCACCCCGGACATTTCTTTCTCCCCAATCTGGATCCTCGGTACTAGGTAGGGTACGTAGGCTTCTTTTCTTTTCTTCCCGGATATTTAATGTAATATCGATCTTGCTCGTGCAGAGGGTTACAGATCAGAAATCGGTCGACAGAATCATCCGAGGAGATGGGACAAGACTGGTCATAAATTGATACAATACGATTTTGTTTTGGGAGAGGAAATTTAGTTTATTCTATAAAAAATATACATATATAAATAATAACAAATAGAATAAAATAAAATAACAAAGTCGGACTTCTGATCCGGAGGGGTTCTGGATCCTGGATTCTGATTCTGGATTCCCAGAGACTACCAAGAGAGGGAGAGACGGACTCCAGTTGGCGACTCGCTCGGTCCGTCTCAGAGGAAGATCGATTGGATCAGACCTATATTTACCTCGCAATGTATCTATTTATTTTATTCAAAGATTCTCCCCTTTCCACCCCTGATCCGACCCGGGCTGTGACTCTGTGCAACTTCAATTAGCTGGAAATCGGCCTTTATTGTTTCCCTCCATTGTTCTGTGACAGGTATCATCGTTGGGTCTCACAAATGATGGATATAGGGTTTTAACTTCCCGAGAGAACACAAATCATTTAATAACCGGAGGTCTTATAATAATAATCAGGAGAATAATATAAAACTTTCCGGCTTATGCATCAGCCCTAATGAAGGAGATCATCGTGTGCGGTATTAGTTACAATCTCTTTGACCTTTCATTTTCATCGTACTTACCAGGTATTGAGTTCGAGTCAGATACCAGAGACACTCCTCGTGGGTATTCGAACAAGCGGGGCTGGTTTGATGCAGTGCAGTCTGTGCCTTTGTTCAGTTCCACCCTTTCCCGCCTGCCCCGTCCCGCTTCAGTCGGTCAGTAGTAGTAGGAGTACCTTCAATCCTTTGGGTGTCTAGATGTTCAGGACACGTCTGGACGGTCCTTACATCAGCTCTCACCATCGCTGATAATTGTCCCTGGTACCTACCTACCAATCCAGAGGTTGCACTTGGGCATGGCATCTCAACACACACACAGCATAGCATAGCATACAGCATGATGCATACGAGAACTCTCTTTCTTTCTTTCTCCAGGTGCCTGACCCATCAGCCAGCCATATCCTCCCTATCCTCTTCCCTATATGCAGTGCTCTGGGTGGCGGCATCTCACGGTAGTAGTTATTTCGTGATCGACCGACCCCCCCAGTCCTATACTACCAGTCAGAGCACGCCTCTCCCCCATACCGACAGTACCAAAGCGGCCTTGCCCTGCAGGTTTAGGCGCGCATCCTCCAAATGCGGTGGCATGTTGAGGGGCGCTGTCGAGTCAGTGCTCTGGTTGGTCGTGGTGGTGGTGCGTCCCTGTCATACCTGATCCTGATCTCACCTTTCTCAATGTAGGTAGGTATTTGATTCGTGTCTCTTGGACTCAGGAAGTAAGGCTGCTGCTGCTGCTGCTGCTACCTGATTGACTGCCAGGGTTCAAGGGTTGCGATCCGAGGGGGCGGAGCTAGTTGTTGTACCGGTATTTATTTTTAATCTTTTAGGGATGGATTTATTGTTGGATTGGATTTTATGCCTGATCTTGATTATATTTTTCCTTTCGATTTATTTTATTTTATTTTATTTTTTTCACGTCATGTTGCATTATTAATTCATATGGATTCGTTCCACCGTCTCTCTATACATCGCTGGTGGGATCGCTGATTTGCTGGTCCTTCGCTTGGCTTTGACTGACTCGATCTGTCGCTCTGGACTACGCATTTTTCAGTAGTACGATGCTCTCTGGCTCCTCGATCGATTCTTGCTCTTTCTTCTTTTCCCTTTCTTTCATATTTATTAGGCTTTCTCCCATTGATTATGGCTATTGTATTTGTCCCCACCTCTCTTCTCCGTTCTCCCGTCCTCACTGGATTTGCATTACTTAGGTTGCCGGCCCGGAGTGGACCGCAGCGGGCCTTGGTGGACCACGGGCCCTAGCTCCTCGACCTCATACCATTGACAATTAACCATTAACATTAACTATGAACATTAACCCAGTTTCGGCCTTACTTAGTAGGTACTTACTATACACGGTGTAGTAACCCGACTCGACTCCCTTGCAGTGAACCCATGCCCGGCTCTCGACTCTAACAGGACAAGCCCCCCAATCCTTCAACCCCGGTCGAGCCCATGTAACGCAGAAACCTAATAAATTGAAATTAATCTATGCCCCTCCCGACCTCCTTATTCGCCTGTCCCGTGTCTTGACATTTGATTTTTCTTTTTCTCCTCGCTGTGACAAAGTACTGTGCAGATCAGGGCTTCCACTGATGGGATGTCATTCTGGAATCTGATTAGTAGCTGGTTTGGATATTGGGCCAATATTCGTTCCAATCGAGAGAGATAGAGAGAGGTGCTTGAAGGAGTAGGTCCTAGCTTCGGCCTCTTTCCACTGGGGAAAGATCAATCAATCAATCAATCAATCGAATGAGGCTTCCCTGCTGAGGTGCTATCCCAGGTTCCGATTCGAAGGATGGGTCGGATCGACCGTTTCATCCTTTCCCTCCCTTCTCATTTTGATAGACAATTCATCCATTCTTGAGGGGTCTGGAGAAAGAAAAACCGTTGGGAACCAGCCCTCGTGATAGCTAGTTAGTAATAATCACCGGCATTTAGACATAAGCATATGGTCCGAACATCGTCGCTTCAAACCTTCGCTTTAGGATCGGCGGTCTATCGATCCGTTCCCGGTCCGTTGTACACGACCTTGGTTTGCTTGAGGAAAAAAAAGGAAAAAAGAAAGATAGAGAACTCTCCCGTCTTCCGGCCGAGCCCATGATTTGCGTCTGAGAATGATCGCCTCGACGGTTGACTCGGAGGGTGGCTGTCGTTCGTATCGCTTGGGGAGGGATGGATGGGGCAGAGTCGAAGGATTTCCTGTCATGGGAGGAGTTTTGGTGGGAATCAATGATTAGGAAAAGAAAAGAAAGAAGGAAAAAGAAAGAAAAAAAGACAAATCCAAATACAAACTTTGGGAAAAGCAAAAGCAAAGACTAACTAACCTTCTTTTCTGTTCTCTTATTTTTCTACCATTCTCGTGTTGTCTGTATATTGACTGTAGTCAGTCATGTCTGGACATCTGCAAGACCATTCCCATAGTCTCCTCAGTCGTAAGATACCTACCAAAATAAGTAGGTACCTACTATATACTACGTACCTAGGTAGAGGACCTCCCTCACAATAATACTAATCCATGATGTACGTACGAAACGAGGTTCGATACGATACCCTGACACAACCGCATACGACGCCATACCATACGCCGGGGTTCTAGCGGTATTTGGCACCGGCCGGAGATCCCTGTTCACCAATCTAAGCCCTGACCAATCAGCGGCCCGAACCCCCACCAATTTTCGATGGGGAAAATCATTTGCATCCTTTTTTACTTCGAGCCCGCTGCCCAATCGCGGGGCTGAATCTGGTCCTTTTCTCCCTCATGCACCGACCAACCTGGAGACTCTCCGGTCCTCCTCCTCTTTACTTCCAAGGACTTCTCTCCTCTCTCTGCTTGGACGGCGTGATGTCGCGTCTGGTCAGTCGAGCGTCAAATCAGGGACGGCTTCATGTGCCTTGATTGATTGGTTTAGTTGGATGAGGGAGATTATATGGTTATATGATTATTATTTGTTCTCTCCAGCCCGTGTAGTAGATCCATTTGTCCGTCGATACCGGAGTTACCGTGGACATGTGCGTAGGATTGATGCGATGTACGACGGACCTGAGATATTAAGAGGTGCACTGCCGATATTATCATCCATGCCTATCAGGTATAAAAGTCTAAACTGATTAAATCATAAAAATAATAATAATAATAAATAAATAAATAAATAAAAATCATAGAAATAATCGATCTGTATTGATCCGATGTCCTCCGTCCTCTCCTCTCCATCAATCATCTCTTCCATCCTAGCTTTTTCCCCTCTCATTCCCCCTCCTTCTCCCTCCATCATCGTTCTGATTTACTACTCGCTAACATCTTCCCTGATCGTCACTGTGCCTTGCACGCTCGCCTGGCCTTTTTTGGCTTCCCTGTTCTCTTTCTTTTTTCTTTTTTCTTTTCTTTTCTTTTTTTCCTTTTTTGATTTTTGATTTTTAATTCATTTATTTTATTTAATTTATTTTTTTTTTTTTTTTTTTAAAAAAAAGAAAAACAATGTCAATAATAAAGACAATTATTATTCGAATAAATCCCATTTCATGCCTTATCCGCTCTCTCTCTCTGCTGTGACGGTTACGGCGACTCCCCCATTTCCCACCTACTTCTCTCCCTGTACAAAACGGCAAGGGCCTGCAGGATTTTTAGTCTTGTATGCATACAGGTCCTGAACTTACTTCATTACTTACCACTTATTACTACGGCCTTTGGACTCTCGTCTCCCTCCACATCCTCACTCCTCGTCCATCTCGCTCGTCCAGCGTCCAGTCCTTCCTCTGGATACTTCGAGTGTTGGGTCGCCCTTGGATTTACAGGTGTTGGAAAGACGGTCACCCTCACGGGATTCTCTCTCTCTCTCATCGTTGCATTGCATTGCATTTCATTTCTTTGGACTTCGGTCGGTTTGCGGTGTTTGGTTTGCTTGCTATACTTGCTTCGACGGCTCCATAATCACATATCTACTTGACTCGATTCGGCACCCTTCTCCAATGTCGAACATGCATCGTCGTTTTTCCTTCTGTCTTTAGATTATCTATGCGCTTCTCGACTCCATTTGCTTGCTTTTTCGTTCCCATTGACCGTGGATATCGTCTCCCGGCCTGAAACGCAGACCTGGTTGGAATCCATACCGGTGCTGCACTGTTGCACGGCACCCAGAGATTGACCGACCGGCTTGGTTCAACCTGCATTCTTCGACTTCCGGTCTCTTCCCCCCTATCTCTTCCCCTGTCTTCGAATCCTCTCTTCGAGATGGATACGGAGAGCTCTCATTCCCAGGACAATGACTTTGCACAATCGCCCTGGGTAGACATGGGAGGGTTTCACCCGGCCCAGCAGTCACCTCCCCTCGACGACTACCATGGATTCCCGTACGGTGTGATCCCCTTGGACTCGGCCTACGGCGTGTCAATACCGCCCCCTTATGCTTCTCTGCCCTTGACGCTGCCCTCGAATACGTGGCCCAGTATGCTCACCAACCATCAATCGCATTTCCCGGAGGGAGGCTTGCCGCCAGTTCCTATTCCGCCTTCGTCGGTATCCCCTGTCACCCCGATCCCACCCCCGCGCAAGTCCTCCACGAGCAGCTCCACTCCGCGGAGAACGCTCACGGATGAAGACCGTCGGCGGATGTGTCTCTACCACGAAGAGAACAAAACCGCGAAGCAGACTGATATTGGAGGTAAGACCCTGACACCTGCCGTGTCACCTCTCTCTTCTCTCAGCAGCGCACTAACGGATTGCAGCATTATTCGGCGTGGAAAGAAGGTACAGTTCATGCATCTCCACCAGGCCGGGATCAGCCATGTCTAACCGACATCCTTCACAGCACCGTTTCCAAGGTCCTGCGCCAGAAGGAAAAGTATCTTAACCCCGATGATGGGAGTCGTTCCCCTATCAAGCGGACCAAAGGGAGAGTGCCGGATATTGAAAAGGCCCTCTCCAACTGGGTGCGCAATTACCAGCGCCAAGGTTATCCCCTGAGCGATGAGATGATCCGAGAAAAGGCCATCTTCTTCGCAAATACGTGCGGGAGTCCTGACGGAAAGGAGAAGGTGCTGAGCACCGCTTGGTTGGACAAATTCAAGCACAGGAACGGCCTGTTAGGCGCAAAGTCCCGCAAGGGCTCCTTTGCTTCCAAGAGCGACTCCGGGAGTCCCTCTCGTCTGAGCATCAACTCGGCTTTGGCGTCTGGGGTACAATCGCCGAGCGTGCTTTCTCCAACGTCGCCCACGGGCTTTGCCACGCCTTCGCCCTTGTCGCCTACCCACAGCCAGTTCAATATCAAAACAGATGAGACGCATGACTTTGGGCCCGACTTGCACCAGGTCTTATCCAAAAGTCCCCCCTCGCTCGATACCACGTCTACCTTCTCCGCTGCGGTAGCGAGCCCGACGTCCACATTGGTGTCAGACAGTCCATTTACCCCCACGAGTCAGTCTCGTAATTCATCGACCGACAGTCATTCTAACCGACCAAGGAGCCAGACCCTCCCAATCAACGCCATTGACCCTAGCCTGACGTCGGCGGGCGACTCGACGGAGCAGGTGTCCCCCAAGACCACGCTGGAGTCGCCTCTCTCTGCCAACGAGGCGTTCCCAGAACCGGCCCATAATCCCCGATGCACCCCGACTTTAGACACCTCCGCGAACACGATCAAGCGCAATCGCAGCAACCCCGAGATCAAAACCAAGATCATTTACCCGCCTCTGTTCTCCAAGTCGACGACGGTCTCGCCGATCAGCTCTCCAGGATCCCCGACCCAGGATGAGGCCCGCAAGGCGCTGGAGTTGGTGATGAGCTACTTTGAGCAGCAGCCAACCGGACTAGGCGCCCAGGAATACGTGACCATTGGGAAACTGATGGAGAGGCTGGAGCTTGCCAAGGCGCAGCATATCACGCTTCCTGGCGGGCTGACTCGTATCGATGAACATGAGGACGGGCCTCACCTCCACAAGAAGCGAAGCATCCACAGTCTGGGCTGAGTGTCCAACTTCCCATTGATATTGGAGGCGCTTTCGCTTGTTTCTCGGGTACATTGTTCAATTTACTATCTCATTTTATGCGACCTTTTCCCCTTGTTGTTTTCTCTTCGTTTTCTCTTCTTTTCCCTTTCTGTCCGTTTCTTTCCGTCTATTTTACGTTTCGGTGGCCTTTTGTTTGACTAGCATTGTACGTCATGTTGGATGAAGTTCCGTCGCTTAAACGCCATCAATTGCTGGCGGTGGAGGACCAAAAGAAAAGACCCGATAATACATACACAATAGGGAAGAGGGCGACCTCGAATACACGGTTCATATACGACACAGGCGCTGGTCCTATTTACAGGATGATGGATGGCATGGATGCCAACCACGGGTAGTGGTTGATTTCGGAGTCTTGATTGATTTTCCTCTGATTTTATCTTTTTTCCTGGTTTTTTGGTTTTTGGTTATCATCATATCATATTTTTTTTCTTCATGTCGGTGAAACTGGCGGGAGGACCAAGGCATTGGTCCAGGTAACATGAGCATGGATATCATTTTTCTTTTCTTTTCTTTTTATTTATTTTTTATTTTTTCCTTCCCGTTCCCATACATTAACTTCCTCACCGCATTTCTGTGTCATAATTCAATCGGTTCTATCTATTTTATCATTTTCTTCCTTTCAAATCCTTCCTGGGAAGTATCTCCTGGCCTGACCCATGCTTGTACTGCTTACCCGTACCTGGACCTGCATGCATGCATGCATTTATCTTATTTGTCGGACGGGTCGATTTGCTGTCTTTTTTTCCTTTCCCCTGCTCTGTGCGCCCTCTCCCACCCACCCCTGCTTGGCTTTTATTTTCAACCCCGCTGCGTGCCTGCGTGTGTGTTGTGTGAGTGTGAGTGTGAGTGTGTGCATGCGTGTCCAATTTGCTTGCCCCTTGCTTATTAGGTAGGTTTCTTTATTTCTTTTCCGAGAGGAAACAATCCTCCGTCTTACATTGTCCTGGTACTATAGTAGTACTTGGTGGGACGATGTCACCTGTCACTGTAACAATTATATTCGTGCGTTTCGCTACCTAGCTACCTTGTATATACCACAATTCTATCAAATCAAATAGTATAATAGCAGTAAGCTATAGATGTAGATAAACTCAATAAACCCAGAAAGACAAATGTAGAAGATCGGGATGTCCCCGATAAAAAGTAAAGAAAGAAAGAAGAAAGAAGAATGGTCTATATAATATTAACTAAATCCTACCTGGCCTATTATACCCCGTAGCACAACCGCAACGCATTCCCCGAAGCAGGAAGCAAACAATCTAGCTTCATTACTTAGGTACCTAGGTACTAGGTACCGTACCTACCACCCACTAGGTCCTTCTTTCTTACCTACCGAATGAATCTATCGAACCTACTGAATTGAATGTCTAGGCTTGGGGGGTACACGAGTTGTCAGCATACATACATACATACATACATACATACTACCATCCACTCACCTATAACATACCTTACCTATACCTGTAGAACTAGAGACTAGACTAGGCCGTACATACTACATACATCGTACATATACTAAGTAGGTACCGCTACACAGGTAGGCAGATGAGTAGGTGGGTAGTTCTCGGGAAATTACCGTCTACCTCCTACCTACCTATCTACCTGGCCACTGCATCATTGGTGAAAATAGGTAGGTTCCGGGCTGGTCAAGTGATGGGCGGTTTATGTGGGTGGGTGTGGGTTTGTCCTGGCCTGTTGCTACCTACCTACCTAATCCTACCTACCTACCTGCTTGCATGTGTACCTATGTATGTATGTGTGTATCTGTGTGTGGATGGAGGTGTCTGATTAAGATACCTTGGTAGGATGGAATTCTTTTGGGGGATTAATAGATAAGAGGTAGGGAGGTACCTTTATACCTGGTTATCTATTTACTTGTATCTATCTATACCTAAATGAATGAACAGACAAGAAGGGTAGATACATGGATAAATAGACACACTACTACTACTACTACTACTACTACTACTACTACTACTACTACTACTACTACTACTACAGACGAGACAGCCATCCATCCATCTAATCGAGTCGAGATTAGTCCCGTACTACCTCAGTACTACTCCTTAGCTTGTTATAGTATAATGCGATTGTCACCTTTTTAAGAGCCATGTATCTGTCGATATCCTACGTAGTACGTAGATTAGTCATCTACCTATCTATCTATCTACTAAATAAATCAATCTACACTAGTTCTCCAGAAATTGAGACTCGTCGATTTGGTGGTGTCGCTCGTGCGACTCTAGTAGGTGGGACTTTTATTTGCCACGCTTCCTAGTTCTGATTGGCTAGACACTTATTCATTTAGGTATTTCGATAGTTGGATAGTAGTACTCCGTACTTTGTTAGGTAGAATCAGGGTAATTCGTACAACTGTTAAGACAATTCATGATCGTCATTATCTATGGAATCCCTAAATAGTACCACATAATTCACCACATCTCTGGATTAAGACGACTCCTGTCAAGTATCTGGAAGATTGGTTAAATCCTACTCGTGGCGGTCAAGGGTACACCCCTGTGCTCCATTAACTCGGTCACACTGTATTCCGAGAGCTCGGGAAGAAGTCTGGCCAGCACGGTCTCGATGATCGCGTACGCAAGGTGTCGGTTGCAGTAGTCGTCAGCAAAGAGATCCAGAATGTCGGTCTCGATCGCCGCCAGCAGACGCGCCTCCTCGTCGACCGCCTGCGAGGTCGCTGCCAGATCTGGCGAAGACGCAGCCCGAGGCGACGAATGTGGTGGGCTCCGCTCTGGAGGTGGCGGTTGCTGTGCTTCCTTGAGAGCGGCCCAAGACTCTTGGCGCTTCCCAGGGGCCGCTCCAGACGAGCCAGCCGGAGGAGGCGAGGTTGACAGGCCCAAAAACCGTCGCGCGACTGGCCGAGGAACGAGCGAGAGGAGGCGCGCCGCACACGATCGCTTGATGGATGCGATTTCGGCCGCGGACAGGCGACTGTCGGTGGTCGGCGATAGAGACGGCGGGGGCGCAGGCGCTGACGCGGTAGCAACGCTACTGCCGGCGGTACTTGCGCCAGTGGAATCGCTACGAGGGGCGCTGGCGCCCCATTCGATAGGGGACGTCGGTGGTTGCACGGACACAGACACAGACACGGGCAGAGACGGCGGGTGCGAAGCCGGCTGCGGCCCAACACTTACGCCCTTAGCGGTCGCGGCCGCGGCGGTCGGATGCGTATTCGAGGGAAACAGGGCTGCCCGCGATGCGAGGAGCAGATTGGGCAATAAAGTGGGGGTCAAAATATAGTCTTGAATGGTCTCGTGAAGGAACCTAGTGGAGTCGAAAAATAACAGTTTAGTAAAAAGGCGACCATCCAACAGGGGTGAACCTGGCACTTTTCCACAAAGGGAAATCCAGCGAAAATGATCATTAGCGGTCAGATTGCGCAACGACGGACGGAGAAACCCCCGATGGGGTTCAGTCATTGGGCGAGTCTCCTTGGGAATCCACCCCGACAGACAATTTGTCAAAAGTATAAAAAATCAAATAATAAAATAACAAGAACGGGGATGGGCCAAAAAGGCCTCATCTCGTGAGTGGAGACCAATGGCACAGGATCTGCTCGGTGTTAAGGAGCTTGGGCCATCCATTGGTGCGATTGCTGAGGCCCCGATATTGGAGATGACGACAGACCAACCCTCTTGTCTATCGTCTGAGCGAATGAAAAAAATCGTATGTTGGAGGGGTCAAACTGAGGATTTCTTTTCCCCCGGTTGCTGCAGCCTGGTCGTACCCCAGACCGAAAATAAAAAGCCACTTGATCTCGGTTCAAGCGTGAACTTGCCATGCTTGATGGGTATTCGTTGTTGGTCAGATTTGAAGGTAACCATGAATCAGGAGACCCAAGGGGTAAAAGCGAATAGGCTTTTTATCACGGCTCGACCCATGCTCAGCCCAAGGTTGTCGATAGGATTGTAAAACGTCCTTCAGGTAGAGAGCCTGGGTGATCGTCGCAGAATCATTTCATGTTAAACCAGCACCAAGCCCCCAAGACGCAGCCACTGGTCGTTGCAGGGGTCTGGACGAGTTCCCTCAAGCCTTGTTTTTTTTTTTTTTATTTAATTCTTTTTTTTTTTCTTCCCTTCTTTCCCTTTCGGGGTTTGAAGTGGGCCTTTTTTCTCTCTCTCTCTTTGTTTCCTCATCTGGTTCGGTCTCCACGAGTCAAATCTGGCAGAAAAGAAAAAAAAAAAAAAAAAAAAAAGGTAAAATAAAATAAGAAAAGGAAAAACCCTCGACTCGCACGGGACGGAAAGGGCCGGGCCAGCCCATTCTGGCTAAATCATCTATGAGGTAACCCCAGCGTGGAGTGAAGAGATAGATGTGATAGATTGACTGCGGATCAGGGCACGTTCAGGCTCGAACTCGGAATGGCCGATATGTGCTGCAGCCAACAGAGGGATGGTCGGTCGATCTGGCTATCAATTCTTGTTCTCTTGCTCGCTCGCTCGCAACGTCCCTGGCAAGGCCTGTCCGAATAAGGGAAGAGGCAGGGAATGGCAATGGGAGTGAGGAGAGAGATGATCCTGGCGACCAGGATCATCCAGAGCCAGGAAGAAACCATAATCAAAAAGTAATCAATGCCAGCCCGTCAGAACGATACCAACACGGTAAGATAACCGTACGCGCCGGTCACAGACCGTAATGGACCATACGGTCATGCATGGGCGAATCAGGGGGAAAGGAGGCCGATGCGTTGTGCATCCACCCTCAGATCAAGTGATCGATGCAGCATGCGAGCAATGCGCATCCGCGACATCGATGTCCCGCCGGATATGCAGCCATCTTCCACGGGCTTCCTCCGCATGCTCGGCAATGATAATAACAGAAATCATAATAATAATAAGGGGGCAAAAAAGCGCGCTTGCCTGTGCCAGTGTAGATCATGGTTCGGAGATCGAACGGTACGCTTCTCTCCTACCCTAGGAGTTGCTCCGTCCCGTTTGACAAACCGCCATGCGCAATCTGAATGGTGCTCGGGGAAGAGGGGAAAGAGGGTGGGTGGGAACTCAAATAAAGATGCGACTCACCTATCAAGGACGCTATCCGTGTCACCGAGTCTGCCTGGACCCGCCACAATCAGGTATTGGAAAAGCGCCAACATCCCGCTCAACCACGGCATCCGCCGAGGTATATCCACCAGCTGCGAGAGCATGCTGGATGCTCGGTAGTAGAGAACGGGGCGCTTGCCCTCGGGGTTATTGTACGGGGTGGGGGTCTTGCTGGTCTGACTGGTTGAAGCGGTGGCAGTTGATGGTGAGGTCACCGGATCCCTAAATGCAACGCCGAACAGACCTACGACGATGAAACGCAGGGTCACAAAGGCCAAGTAACCCAACTGAAGTAAATTCCAAATCCAGTCGGGGACCCTCAACTGGGTCTTGGGCGGCGAACGGGCCCTCACAAATTCTTCCCTGGGCGAAAGGAGGCCGAATTTCTGTAACTGGCCCTTCCCCGTAGTTGCAGTATCATCCTCACGGTTGTCACGTTGTCTCACCACATCGATGATCTTCGTGACACTGCCCCAAAGGAACCAGCCTTTGGTCATTCTCCCACTCACTTCGTTGCCCAGAATCAGGTCCGCCAGAATGTCGCCAACCAGCGTGCGCAGGCACGCATTCTCTAAATCCTCCGTTGGAAGGAGAATAGCCAGCATTCCCTGCGCCAGTAATTGCCGATATACCGCTTCATTTTCATATTGCCGTGTAATCGTTTCCGCGTCTGAGGGGTCCGGCACTGGTGAAAGACTAGGATGTGGATTCAAGGTGTGATATATTTGGCGGACGGACGGAGAAAATCCCGACATGTTCGACTGCGCTCTTGCTAGTCTGTATGCTTTTCATTGATTCAGACCCAGTCAGTGACGGAGACGGTTATTTCGGCCATGTCCGAGGAGCACAGAGGTCATTATCTCACATGTAATATGGGTCTCTACCAAGCCTGGTATCTCGTCCAGGATCAACTGCGCAACATCTATCTCTCGCAGCCTTTGCTCCAGCGCGCGAGTGCAGTGCGCCATCACCTGAATGACCTCAGCGGCAAGGGCCTGGTCAGCGGTGAGTTTCGAATACCAGGAGAAGATGAACTCCTTGACAATGATGGCAATAAGAGCATAAAGTTGGCAGTCCACATCATTTGAACTTGTCAACGGAGGTAAGAGCTCCTCCAGCGGTGGGGGGGTGGAAGCTCCGCCATAGCTGGCAGACTGCGGACAAAGGACGCGACGAATGAGCGCCGCCGTCGCCTTATCGCCCAGCGGGTTGATCTGCTCATCCCTGCTCAGGTTCCTGCGGTGTTGCGGTCGTTGCGATGTCTGGGATGAGGAAGACTGCAGAGTCGAGGCCGCTGGCCGCGCAGTGGATCTGGAGCTGGACGTCGTCGGTCCAGCTTTCAGATGCGACAACGGGCGGAGGCCCGGGCGTGGAAGATCGGTGGACATTTCATCCCACGATCTATATCGGTGTAAAGAGGGTAGACCATCCAGAATACAGAACAGACGAATAAACAACTATTCTGTAGGAAATGACATGGACAAACAGATGAAGCAAGGTGAACGCGGATGACATCGTGGAAGTTTCCCCGGAGAAAGCTACGGCAGCTGTCCCCATCGGGAAGGTAGGGCTTAGGGCTGGATGTTATCACCTTATCGGACTGATAGGGATTCCCCGCATGATAAGAGACCATCTCGACTTAATCAAATGGTTGCATCCTCCTTCACAGCAACAAACAACTGTTCCTTTCTCACTCTTCTGGCAGAACCGTCCAATTCGAAACCTTTGGACCGTCAATTTCCAAATACATCCAACATGGCTTCCTCGACAGACCGCATCCCTCTCTGGTTGGATTGTGACCCTGGTTAGTCGACTCCCTACTCCTTAATTGAGTCACTACTAACGCCATTGCCAGGCCACGATGTAAGTAGACCACGAGTGGTCCTGCTGCATACATTAAACATGACTCATTGAGTCGAAGTAGCTAATACACAATCTACTTCGCTCACATAGGACGCCTTCGCTATTCTAATTGCCGCCCATCACCCGTCTCTGAACCTACTGGGCATCACCACGATCCACGGCAATGCGTCTCTCGAAAACACGACTATCAACGCCACAAGAATCCTGGAGGCCATTGGTCTACCTGAGGTCCCAGTCTACCCAGGCAGCAGCAAACCATTCTGCAGACCTGCAGTCCACGCCCCCAATATCCACGGTAAGACGCCTTCCCGGGCCCGGTCGCCGTCATTGATTGCACTCTAACCACGGCCCTTCCACAACCAGGCGACTCGGGAATCGATGGCACGGATCTCCTCCCCAAGCCGTCCCGCGCCCCCATCACCGACAAGAACCCAATCCTTGCCATGCGAGATGCCCTCCTCGCACAGCCAAAGGGCACCCCGTGGGTCATCGCCACCGGCGCCCTAACGAACGTGGCCCTCCTCTTCGCCACGTTCCCCGAAGTCGCAGACCACATCCAAGGTCTCAGCATCATGGGCGGCGGCGTAGGCGAAGGCTTCACCGACGCACCCATCTGTCGACTCGTCGGGGAAGAAAGCCGCATCGGAAACGTGACGCCGCTCGCCGAATTCAACATCTACGTATGTTGACCTACCCCCCCAAAAAACCCACCCTAACCCAACCCAACCAGTGCGACCCCGAATCCTCCCAATCAATCTTCGGCAACCCCACCCTCGCCTGCAAAACCACCCTCATCAGCCTCGACCTAACCCACCAAGTCCTCGCCTCACCCACCGTGCAAACCCGCATCCTCCGCGGCGGAGACGACCCCTCCATCCCCCCCACCACCCTCCGCCAAATGCTCTACGAGCTCCTCACCTTCTTCTCCTCGACCTACGAAACCGAGTTTGGAATCACCGCCGGTCCGCCCCTGCACGACCCGCTCGCCGTCGCCGTCATCCTGTCAACGCTGAACCCGACCTTCACGAAGCAGCACCCGACCCAGGCACTGAAGTTCGACGACCGCAACGGCGAGCGCTTCGCCGTCCACGTCGTCACGGACGGTCTTCACGGCTCTGACGTTGCCCTGGTGGGCGAGTTGGGCCGCTCGCGCGTGAAATCGGACACCGTGGGCGTGGCGATCCCCCGTGGCGTGGACCTCGAGGCTTTCTGGGCCTTGGTTCTGGAGTGTATTAAGCGGGCGGATGCTTGTAATGCTGCGCGGTTGAAGTGAGCGCTTCTTTTTTTCTTGTCTTGTTGCTTGGTAAGGGTGGCTTAGATGGTCTTTACAGTAGAGTATATCTAGATGTCATTCACGTTTCATGTTATTTCTATAGTATCTCTGAATACATACCGCTATGCAACTCTAAAATAAAAATAAGGAAAGAGAAAAGCTCGACACTCGGTAAAAACAGATTGGCAGGAATAAGTAACTACCACTCCCGGATCCCCCCATCAGGACCAAAAAACTCCTTCGGTTCCCAGGGCGCGGTATCCAGCGCCACTCGACGCACAGTCTCCTCGTCGACCTCAATGCCCAAGCCCGGCGCGGTCAAAGCAGCGACGTAACCATCCTGGACGGCAAAGACGCCCGCGTCCTTGACATAGCTGGTGATATCGTAGTCGCCAGCTTCGGTGTTGTAGTGCATGCCGAGGCTCATTTCCTGGATGACAAAGTTGGGCGTGGCGAGGTCGACCTGCATGCAGGCGGCCAGGGCGATGGGCCCAAGTGGACAGTGCGGCGCGATGGCCACATCGTACGTCTCGGCCATGGACGCGATGCGCCGCAGCTCGGAGATGCCGCCGCAGTGGCTGATGTCGGGCTGGAGCACGTCGACGCTGCCGTCTTCGAGGAACCGCTTGACGTCCCAGCGGCTGAAGAGGCGCTCGCCCAGCGCGATGGGCGTCGACACCTGATCGGAGAGCTGCTTGATGCCTTCGGGGTGTTCGGACAGCAGGGGCTCCTCCAGGAAGAGTGGGCGGTGCGGTTCCAGTGCTTTGGCTAGCTGCTTCGCCATGGGCTTGTGCAGTCGGCCGTGGAAGTCCAGCGCGGCGTCTAGACCGAGGGATTTAACTGTCTTTAGGCGTTCGACGCTGGAGTCGAGCGCGCGGGGCGAGTCGAGCCAGTTGACGTCTTCGGTTGCGTTCATTTTGATCGCTTTGAACCCCTGCGCAAGCCGTGCCTTGCCGGCTACTTCGACGTCTGCTGGTCGGTCGCCGCCGATCCAGGCGTACACGGAGAGCTTGTGGCGGACTTTGCCGCCTAGGAGCTGGTGGATGGGGACGCCGAGCCGACGGCCTTTTAGATCCCACAGGGCGATGTCGATCCCGGCGAGCGCGGACATGAAGATGGGGCCGCCGCGGTAGAAGTTGAGGCGCCAGACTGTTTGCCAGATGTGTTCGATGTCGCTGTCGTGAGGTTTCTGGTTAGTTGCGGGCAGGCTGGGAAGGAGGGGCGTGTGGGGGGGGTGAAAACATACTCGGCTTCGTAGCCCACGAAGCGCTTGCACATTGCATTTAGAGTCCCTTCCACGGCCTCCGTGTGGCCTTCGAGGGTACTTTCCCCCCAGCCGTAGTGACCCTCTTCATCGACAATTTTGACAAAGAGCCAGCGGGGGAGAACGCGGAAGTATTCGATGGACTTGATTTTCGCCATGGCTGCGGGGAAGACGGGGGATGTGGGGAAGGCCGTCCGGGCGTCAGAATCCGATATGCAAGGAGGTTTGCAACCGCGTACACCGTAGCTATTCCGGTGGTAGTATCTTGAGGGTGTTTGGGTACTGGCAGATGACCGTTGGTATGTGTTTCAAACGCGACAGGGTCAGGTCTCCTATAAGTAACGACGCAGCGTGGGGGTCGTTCTTCGGAGTTTCTCCGTTTAGCCAAACCGAGTTGCCGATGGCTCATCGACTGTTCTTGATGAACCTTATCATCAAGAGACACCATCAACATGAGTGTGGAGGGTAGATAAAGTCGACTTTGGTCTCGATGAGTTGAATATTGCCACTAGCCAAGTCACACATAGGACGGTCGTTGTCATCATACTGTTTGAAGGGCATTCAAATATCAGCTATAAAAGTCGATGGTCGGCGAGAGTGAGAGGTGTGTGAGAGAGGGAGAGAAAAGGAAGAGAAAAGGAAGAGAGGGAGAAAGGGGAGAAGGAAGGAGATTGATATGATCCTATCACGGGATCTGCTTTCAACATGAGCACGAATGTTATAAGCTGTTTCCATTGTCAAAGAAATCCAGTCGAAATCATATACACCGGTTCCCACCGGGTATTGCATACAAAATAGGCTACTTGACTATCTCAACCTTGACTATCTCAACAATCTAACCTACGGTGCTTCACAGGGCTATACACACGTTCTTTAGGTCTCTTCTGAATGCTTGGAGAGCTCTCTGGGGGTGCTTCAGGTGACTCCATATGAGTGCTTTAAGTCTGGAGCTTCGCATAACTGTGTGTATCTCAGAGGCATTTCATCAGATACCATAGCGAGAGCATCATAGGCGATCTAATCTCTCCCCCCTGACAAAAGCCAGTCGAGCATTCCACCACAGCTCTCTTGCGGCTTTCGGGTTCTTTTGGGACCTTGTTGTCCTCATTCTGGTCATCAATCTAATCCCCCCGTCCTAGTCGTCAAACTCCCGTCTTCCGTGCCAGGAGTCCGGACAGCGAGGATGGGAATCGGCTGTTCTTGACTGGTGGAGTCCGAGTCGCGTACCGACTAAGTCGATTATGTCCACGAGCTTTAAGATCATTCCAGCGGTCTTCGGTCTTCTCGACTCAGTCTAGCAAAGCTAAGCTCCATATAAAGTCTCAGCCACTGCACCAACATGCCGTTTGGTAGAGCTGGACCTGACTGATATCTCCAACCTCGACCGGGGTGGGGATGCGGGTTGAGGAGCGGGGCGACGGTGGAGACGATCCGCGCTTGCATTTGGCATTGTTAAGGAGTCAAGAGGTTCAAAGGCGTTGGAGAGAGAGAAGACAGCCGTTGACCTTGACGATGGTGAATGTATCTGGGAGAAGTCTTCGGTGTTGGGCTGTCGGGCAAGGTGCTGACCTTAATCTCCGGTATGACAGGCTTCGCGCCATTAACTGGTCTCGGGGCTTTAGGGGGTTTGGGGCTGCTTTGGGGGTCTCTGGGCTCGACGGGCTACGGGCAATGAGATCCTACATGGGCGTTTACAGAACTATATAGTATATAGTACATAACTATATTTGTATATAATTTATTTTATAAATTAATCAGATCAGACCACTGACAAAATGTCCATGTAGAATCCACCCGACCAAGATAAAGATCGCGTGGCCCAAACAGGCAATACATCGTGACCTCCAAATCTCCCGAGATCCGCAACTTCACTTCTTCGTCGTCTCTTCTTCCTTTCATCTTCATCCCACTCCTCCACAACCACCCTGTCAGTCTAGATGTCTGACCCATCCGATTCTTTTTCATCCCACTGCAGATCCCCTCCCTCCTTGCGCTCTCTCCACTCGTCCCTTTCCCATTCCGATCACCATCACGACCACTCTCCGATGAGTTGATTGCCACCACACCCCCCCCCCATTCTTCCTGTCTTCCGAGGATCATGCCCCCTCCAGCCAACACCCCTTCGGTATGTTCGTTGAACTTTCTTCTCCTTCGACGGGATGGTATCTTCTCATGGTTTCTTGGTTTCTTTCTCCGATCCCCCCGTCTTCTTCTCGTCTAGATCCCTAAGCCCGTCTAGGGTCCGCCCCCTTGCGCCTCCTATCAACCCACCCGTCGCTTTATCGAATGTCGGTCTTTGAAAGCTAATCCGTCTCCTCTTTATCAATAGGATACCCCCGCTCGCGCGCGCCCCACAGTCTCTCCCTCTGCTCAACAACTGAATTCGCTCTCCATCCCCGTCCCCTCGTTACCCGCCGTCGTCGCCGACGATGCCCATGATGACAACGTGAGCTTCCTGCGGACTCGCGCCCCACCGGATACTGCCTCCTCGTCCTCGATCGCTCGACAACGCCGTCGTCGGCAACAAACCGTGCCCGAATTCGACCCGGAACCCATGGATGTGGATGACACGTCCAACCTACGCATGTCCGTCGAGATCAACCGTCGCATCCCCATCATCCGTCGCCAGCGCGACAGCTCTCTCACCCCCCAAATCAACATGCCCAACTACGACGGCCGCCCGGTCAACCCCCGGTCGCTCTACGGCTGGGCCCCCGCGTCCGACGACGAAGACGAAGATGATCTCGCCTACGAACCGATCCATGACGGGGACACGTTCTCGTCCTGGTTCGGCCGATTGTCCGACCGCGGGCAACCGAGCGCTCGCCGCCATCGTCACGACGCCGCCCAACGGAGTCCGCCGCTGCTACCCGAGGATCCTTTAGATAGCAGTAGCAGCAGCCATCGCCCGAGTGGCTCGCCCATGTCGACCACGGAGGCCTTACTACAGTCGGTCCGCCGGCAGCCACGCTTCTCCCGCACCCGCACGCTCCACAACTACCTGCTCGACCGGGAACGCGCCAGCCACGACGCGGAGGAAACGCTGCGGGACCGATCGGGCGCGGCGGCCGCCTCGTCCCGGGCGTATCGGTTCCTGCCGAGCAGTCGCAGCGAGGCCCATCGCCTCCTGACGCACAACGACCTGCGCGCCCGGATCAGCGCCCACCGGCAGATGCACCTGGACAACCCGCCCAGTCCGCGGCTCAAGGAGACCATCAAGTACCTTGACCGTCTCCGATACTCCAACTCGTTTGAGGAGAGTCTCACCTCGGCAGCGGCCGGGGGGTTTGTGTCGATGGATTTCTTGTCCTGGGACGAGGACGATTTCATCCTCGACACGGCCTCGATCGCGCCCCCGCCCATGTGCTCCTGGCTGCGGCCGGGGATGGTGTTCTCCGGGTCCCAGCGCGCGGCCAGCAGCGCCAGCACGGTCTTGTCCCAGCACCCATCGAGTCCGTCCGGGGCGCCAGAACCCGTGATCGTCAACGGCAGCGAGTCGAACCCCGGCCGCGTCGGCGTGCGCACGTCGAGCGGGCGGCGATACATGGCCAACAACATCTACCACCTGGGGAGCGGCAAGGACGAGAACTGGCCGGTCAAGGTGACGATCCACAACATCAACCCCTGCGACATGACGTTATCAGGGACGATGGAAGCGTACAACATCCCGGATAAAACGACGCCGTCGCACGACGCGCACATCGTGACGTTCCTCGAGGGGGAGATCATCGACTTCAACACGCACACGCTGGAGACGAAGAATTTCACGACGGGCGCGGACACGGACTGCACGTATTGGCGGGAGCTGCATCCGTTCAAGAACCTGACGGACGACGAGATGACGCGGAACCTGGTGAGTCGGAAGTGGGTGACGGAAGAGCTGTGTCAGGGGTGGATATTGATGCGATGGAAGGGTAGGCCCCAAAATCCTTTTTGGTATTCTAGTGCTAACCTCGGCAGAACGCTGTTTCATCACACCGACGGACGCACGGCAGGGCCTGACGATATCGGGGTTCTACTATATTTCGCTGCACCGGGAGAGCGGACACATCGAAGGGTTATACTATGACCCGGGGAGCTCACCATATCAGCAGTTATCATTACAGCCGGAGAACAAGAAGATGGTGCGACCGTCGTATAGTTTTCGCTAGCTGAGTATATAGGTATATATTGTATAATACATCTACACATTAAATAAGACATCCATCAGATATCGAAGATATCCATTGAGCTATCTGTTTGCAGTGTACTCAGTAGATACAAGATCACCACACACACAGAATCATGCCTGATCCAGATCAAACTAGACCAAGACACATTTACTGCTCAGTCTGGAAGTAGTTGAGCAGCACAGAGCGCTCCTGCGACTCCTCACCCCAGTCCTTAACGACAACGCAAGAGCAGTTGACGACCTTGCGGGCGTTACCCTCACGGTCGAGCTGGCCTACACACGAACTATTAGCACAACCATTCCAATCTTTTTTTTCCTCTTGTTCCCCTTTCTCCTCGGGGGAGAAAAAAGAAACAGAGATAGAGGGAGGGGGGGAGAAGACATACAAAGACCAACCCACTCGCCCAACATCTTCCCATCAGGCACCTTAATCAACGGAATCTTGTGCTCCGAGCAAAGCGCAATAACCAGCTTCTTGTAAGCCTCCTCCTCGCAGCCCTCGTTCAGGACACACATATGCGCCTGACGACGGTCGAGCGTCTTGGCCGCCTCGCGCAGACCACGGGCCAAGCCGTCGTGGATGAGCGAAATGCGCAGAACGCCCTTCAGCGCGTCCAGAACGCTCATCTGGCCGCTGCCGCCGGCGTCCGCGCTCACTTCCACCTCGTCGGCGGCGGCAACGGGGGGGTTGGATTGGGTCTCTTCTCCGTCCGACTATTTCATTTTTTTCATTCCGGTTAGCTTGTTGGATTGCACGATTGCGAATTGCAATTGCGTTTGGGTGGCTGTTTGGGGGCCAGGGAAGTGTCTCTTTCTCGTATTAAAAGCAACACGTACCATTTTGTGTGGTTCGGATTTTCCTCAAAGAGTGAGTTGAGTTGGTGTTGGGGAGTTGTTTCGTTCGTTCGAATCGCTGGCTATCTTCGCTTCGCCTAAAATTATCCGTGTGCCCTATTATGTAAGCCACGTGATTTGACCACCCACGTGACTGGCACTCCACGCCCCACCGCTACCACTATAGTACAGGCTGTGAACGCTCGTAGTATACCTAGTACGAGTACAACGCATCGTCTACCTATGTCTACGGTCATACCATGTCAAGTAAAGTCATATCATACACTACTCAGACGTATGTACTCGGTCGATACCCGTTGGTCAACCCCTCTATAGGTCCAGGCCCATGCCCAGGCCCAGGCCCATGTCCACGCCCATGCCCGTTGGTCCGCGCCTCCTGATCGATGTGCATCTTTAGAAATTGCAGGTCCAGCCCGTGGAGGTGCGGAATATGGGGAACAAGATCCATAAAGTCGGACAGCTATTCCCACATTAGCATTGTCAATAAGAATCAGAAGAACAAAAGGGGAAATACCTTAACCCAAAATACATGCTCCATCTCAAAGTATTTCGGCCGCGTCTCGCTGTCCTTCTGCATCACTTGCCCCAATGACGATCCCAAGACTTCCGTCTCGTCCGCGTGCACCAGCATCCGCCGTGTAACCCGCCACAGGTTCATCCGTTGCGTCGGCGTTGCATCGCGCTTCTCCCAACTGGCGTACTGCGACAGCTGGAGGTCATTCGTCGCCAGCAGCGGTGCCACCAGGTAGTTCGGCACCCATCGGTCCGCTGCCACCGTCGCATCACACGTAGGATCCAGCTGCCGCGTCTCCGCCGTCACCACCGGCAGGAATTTGCGCAGCCACGCGTGGCTCCGGGCCCGAGCGTCGTTCGACCCCACCAGGTGCGCCGCGATCCGGAGTCGACTGGGCAGTCCCTCTCGCCGTCGCTGTTCCAGCTCCTCCTGCTCGCGCCGCTGCTTCGCCAGCCGTAGCCGCTCCTGCTCCAGTCGCTTCTGCCGCTCGTCTTCCGCCTGCTTGGCCCGCCGCTGCTCCGCTTCCTTGCGTCGCCGCTCCTCCTTCTCCTTCTCCTCCTCCGCGGCCTTCTCCGCGGCCTTCTCCTGTGCCAGACGCGCCGCCTGAGCCTCCCGCTCGGCCGCTTCTCGGTCCAGGCGAGCCTGCTCCGCTTCCTTCGCCAGCCGCGCTTCCTCCGCCCGTCGCCGTTGCGCCGCCGCGTCCGCGTCCTGTTGCCGACGGGCCTCGGCCTCGGCCGCTTCGCGGGCGCGTCGATCCGCGGCACTGCCGGCGTCCACCATGGGAATGTCGTCCAACACGCGGGCCTCCTGCTTCCCGTGCTCTTCCTTCACAGGATCCCGTTCGACGCTCTTCAGCGGCGGCCCTCCCGCACGATCGGTATGGGCCGGGGGACGCGGTGGCAGCGGGTGACCCTCCTCGGTCGGCGGCGGCGGGAGCGGCTCTCGCTTCCCCCCACCGTTGGTGAGGCTCGGCGTCCCGTCGTCGGCCAGAACACGGCGCTTTTTCTTCGGCCCGTCGGTGGCGGCGGGGCGCTCGGGATCCGTACCACGCGATCGCGGTCGTTCGGGGCTGGCGCTGCTGCGCCGCTTCAAGGGGGCCGGGGGTCCGGGCTTGGCGCCGTCCGGGTCGCCCGGTCGGGTACTCCCCTCGTCGTCGGAGGGCAGACTGGGCCGCCGACGTTCGCGGTCGGCCGGCGGTCGTCCCGAGAACAGTCGTCGTCGTTTCGGAGCATCGTCGCCACGATCCGCGTGGCTCTCCTTCCCCGCCGGAACCATCACCTTGGGTTTGGTCGTCTCCGCGCCGTCCCCGTCCTTCCGGGACACTTTCGGACGCGGCACGCCGGGCCGGTCTTTGGGGTGGGGGACCCCGTCGCGGCGCTTCTCCTTCAGGAGGGACGCTTCCTTGGACGCGGGGCGCGTCGCGCCGGTTTCGATGGATTTCCGCGGGACCGCACCCGGAGACGGCGAGTCCCGGCGCCCGGGCCGCTTGTTCTCCTTGTCTTTGTCCCGGGCCCGTCGGGGCGAGGCGGCGAGATCGGCCTTGCGCTGTCGCTTGGCCCGGACGTACTTCTCATACGCGTCGCGGAGCAGGTCGTACTCGTCCTCCCAGTTCTCGGCGCGGCGATCGCGGGACAGTTCGAAGTAGGTCCGGTCTCGATACAGGCGACGGGTCGGGTTGAAGTCGGGGTTGTCCAGCAGGATCCGGATGACGGCCAGGTTGCCGCGGCCGATCGCGGCCAGCATAGGTGTGTTGTAGCCCGGTTTGTGAGAGCCCCCCGCAACGGGATCGGGATCCGGGTCCGCGTCGCCCATACCCAGGAGCAGCGAGATCACCTCGTCGTGGCCGCCCTTGGCGGCCGCGATCATGGACTCGGGATCGGCCTTCTGCCCCACGTTGAGGATGTTGGCCACGCCCTCCATGTCCCCCTTGGCGGCGAACGCCTGCAGGTTCTCCGGCGTTGCTTTGGTCCACAGGAGGTCGTTGCGCGTGGCCTCGCGGCGGACCACCTTGCGCCGCGTGGCGGGAGGGCCGGGCGGCGGCGGACTCCGCGGCCCA
Source organism: Aspergillus neotritici (assembly GCA_023619815.1). Classification (NCBI taxonomy): domain Eukaryota; kingdom Fungi; phylum Ascomycota; class Eurotiomycetes; order Eurotiales; family Aspergillaceae; genus Aspergillus; species Aspergillus neotritici. The sequence continues at coordinate 427,692 of JALZYL010000011.1, forward strand.
TGGACAGGGGTTGGGTCCCGGCCGCCGCTGCCGTTGGAGACGCGCCGGGACGCGGGTTCCTTGCTGGCCGACGCCGCCCGCTCCTCCGACCGACGGTGCTGGCGGGGGTTAGCCTTGGCGTCCGCAATCACGCGCCGGATCTCCTCGAATTCCTCCGAATCGGACGGGACCAGGTCGTACGGTTCGTCGCCCTCGGCGTTCAGGGTCCGGGGGTTGGCTCCCGCGGCGAGCAGCAGCTTCACGACGTCGAGGTGTCCGTTTTCGACGGCGTCGATCAGCGGCGTGTCCTTGTCGATGTTCTTCGTGTCGATCTCACAGCCGGCCTCGAGCAGGAACTTGACGATCGGGGCGCACCCCTCGAGCGCAGCGATCTGCAGGGGGGTGTTGCCCGCGTTGTCGGCCACGTTCAGATCGTCCGGTCGTTCCGAGTGCCGCGCGATGGCCGCCTCGAGCTCCTGGGCCGCGCAAGCCCGCGCCAGCCGCGTCCGACCGTTCTGATCACGCTGTTTCTTGCTGCCGGTGGGGCGGGCCGGGGACGCCGACGCGCCGTCGACCAGCTTGCGCAGGTGCGCGGTGGGGAGCGGGGAGCCGCTGGTCGACGACGAGACCGACTGCCGATCTTCGGAGGTCTGTCGGGGGAAGCCCGTGACGAGCGGCGTCGGGGCCTTCTTCTTCCGCGGGGGCGCGGCGTCGCTGCTGCTGCTGCTGCCGCCACCCAGCTGCGGGCCGGAGGCCGCCCGCTTGTGGGTGTGTCGCACGGGCGACGTCGATCGGTCCTTGACGGACGGTGGTGGGAGGGAGACGTCGCCCAGGTCTCGCCGGGTGCGGTCACGCGGGGGCGCGGGTTGGTGGCGCGGAGGGCGTCCCGCGTCCCCGTCGCCGGCCATCACCTCACTCAGGCTCCGCTTCCTCGGCAATCGGGGCCCCGCGGGCGCGGGCTCGGGCTTGCGGGGGACCGCATCTCCCTCCTCGGACTTTTCGAGCTTCACAGTCGACGGGGGGGACCGGGGTCGCGGGGGCAGACCCGCGGGACGGGTCGCGGGGCGGTCGCGTGCGTCCAACGGCTCCCTCTCAGGTTCTACACGGTCATCATGTCCTTCGTCACGTCGTTTCACGGGTTCATGCTCAATGTACTTGCGTCGTTTCTGGGGCGACAGCGACTCGCGGCCGGACTGGATGATGGTCTCGGCCTCGGAGTCAGCCTTGGGGCTCGGGGGCCCATCACCCTCCTCCGCGCCAGGGGCCGGGGGCCGCTGCTCACCCGACGCCTCCTCTGGTGGCGAGGCCCTCCGGGGCGACGACGGAGCGGCCGGCGACCGGGGGTTCACCTCGACGGAACGGGCAGGTTGACCGGCATCCAGGGTAGCTGGCACGGAGGGGGCAGTGTCAACATCACTCATAGCGGTAGCACTCGAATGTTGGGGGTTCTGCTCGTCATCTTCGGGAGACGTGACGGACGGAAGAATGGTGGCCGAGGCACCAGCGGACGAGCGCGGAGCCGGGTGCTGACCACGCTGCAGGCAATCGGGGCGCTTCCTGGGATGAGGGAACGTGACGGGACGGTGAATAGGGGTTTGGAACGCGTGTGCTAGAAGATCGGTGAGTGGACGTCGTTGAGGAGACGGTGAGGTGGGTCGAGTGTGGCAGACGGATTGAATGGAATTGACAGTCAGAGATTCGGGAGGAACGGATGGAGGTGAGGTCACGAGGTCCAGGGTGAGAGGAAGAAGGATGGAACGATGGAAAGGAGTCGAAGAGGAAAAGAGGACAGGGAGGATATTATGGGAGGAATGATGGATGGAGAGAAAGGAGGAGAGGAAGATATGAGGAAGAAGGAAGAAGGAAGAAGACGGGGGGGAAGAAAGAAAGGAAAGAGAGAGAGAGAGAGAGAGAGAGGGAAACGATGAAACGACCGAGAGTGGTTTGAACTAGGGAAAATCGGGGAGTCGAGGTCAATACGGTACGGTGTCTTCTTAGTCACCTGGATGGTATTAATTACCATTCTTCCTCTCCATCTTTTCTTCTTTCTGTTCTCTCTTTCTCTTTAGAGAGAAAAAGATTTGAGAAAAGATTGTCCCATATTTCCATCAAATCAAATAGAAAGATCGATCTGTTCCCAGATTCTGTCACCCAACCCAGGACCGATTGGAGAATGGAAGAAGGCGATGGTAATCCGGATACGTACGATACCGTCCGCCAATCTTCCTGCGCGAAGGCCCAAAACCGGGCGGGGGCGAATCCAGAGTGGCGGATGAATCATATTCGTGGATTTCCTTTTTTTTTTCTCTTTTGATTTGATTTTGTTGAATGATTTCTAGATTTCTATTCCTTCTATAAATCCCCTGTGATTCGAATTAAATAGATAATCATCATACTGTGATCAAGGAAAATCGTATCGAGAGATCCGATTCCAGAATCCTGACGCCTAAGGCAGTGACGCCTTTCCCCATCCGGCTAGCCAGTTGGCGCTCTTCTTGCCCCCTCAGGCACCAATCAGGCCACGCCACCCGGCGATCGGCTGACTCATCCTCCCCACATCGACCGTGTCTCCCTTTTGGCCCAATATTGGCGTTGCATGATCCATGGATGCATTCGGTTTATATATAGATAGGTAGGTAGATAGATAGAAGGGGAGAGAGGAAAGGAATTCCAAAGAAATACTTCTGGCAAATATCCCCTACTCACAAACTTTAGAGATCAAAAGACTCGGTTCATTCGTGTCCAGCGTTCCATGTCCAGTCCAGTCCACAGCACTAACGATCCCACCACGGACTAGCTGGGAACTAACTACCTTGACTAACCAACTAACTCAGCTCTCCTCCTTCTACCTACACTATCTACCTACCTCTGCATTTACTATTTATGTCTCGTCGCCCGCCTCCCAGCCAGCTGACTGGGTTGACGATGGACCTTTGTTTAGATTCTCACCACACAGCGCCGATCTTGCCCGCCCTCGGCCCTCCCCCCTCAACGCAACCGAGTCCGATCGCAACCCCTGCTGATAAGAGGTAAGAGGGATCGCGCTTGTATCACCATGAGTCGTCAGAGTCTCCTTGCCCGCCAATCAATCAGAAACGCATCCCGGTCGCCGCCCCCGAGGATGAGATGACGTACACGTGACTTCATCGGGTGGACTCGATGTGATCATGTGATGCAGCCCTAATTTATCTGACCAACCCTTGGTCCGGAGAGTAGGACACTTCCTACTGGTTTTTGTATAGTGGCTATTCTATCCTTGAGCTATTCTATCCTTGAGAATAGAATAGATACGGTGTCACCATGTATTATCGAGGACAATACAGCCAATGAGTCCGCTCGACAAGGATCTCAGGTTGAGCCCGTCCCGTCCAGTCTGATAGATCAAATGCGGCGTCGTCCTCGACTAACCCAGGGAATGCCGGCCTGCAGCAAGCAGCATCAGCTGGATCGGGCCGATTCTTCATCAGTGCAGCAATGCAGCAACAGATAACACGGAATAATAAAACTGGGGTAATCAAAAGTCATCATTAAATTTAGAACCAGGAGAAAAAGAAAAGAAAAGAAACGAAAAAGAGGGGGAAGTTACGACTTCCCAACAAACTTCATCGCATTCCCCAATTTTGCAACCCTCACCACATCTCGATACGTCAGACTCACCCTCGTCTGCCGCTCGGCCCACCCCGCCTGGAATCGCTCCCGTTCCCCCAACAGATCCCAGTTACAGATGGACGCCGCATCCAGCGCCTCGTCCCTGCCGGTCTCCGCGATCCCATGCAAGAACTCCCGATACAGCGCCCCCCTCGTCACCAGCAGACTGCGCCTCTCCTGCAACACCCGGTACCGCAGCCGCCCGCGCCCCCCGCCGCCGTCGTCGTCGTCGCCCGTCTTCGCGTACAGGTCCAGCACCGTCGCCGAGCCCAGACTCACCGTCGCCACGAGCGGGTGGTACGCGGGGCCGTCCTCGTGCGGCATGATCCCTTGCCCGGGCCGGTACTCGTTGACCAGGACGTGGTTGGGCCCGCCGTGCGGCGCGTCGCTGAACAGGCCCAGCTCGTCGAAGCGGGGGCGGATGATGGGCGAGACCAGCCACGCGGGCAGCGGTGCGGCGATCAGCGCGTTGGACTTGGTGAGCGCCGATGGCCACGTCTGGAGACGACGGTGCGACAGGTGCGTCCAACGGCCGCGGGGGACGCTGTTGATCTGATGATGTTAATCATCGTTTTTGGATGTGGCAGCAGAGATAGAAAGAAGAAAACATGCACCGCTAATAGTAGAGACAGGGGGGTGTATCGTGTATCCTCATTCTATATTACGTTCCCCATTCGTCCCATCGATCTCAGTCTCCATACCTTTTGTAGCAAGGATGCCTCCTCATCCTCCGAGATGAAATCCGCAATGTAAAACGCATCATCCGGCAAGGTTGTCACCCGGGCGGCTTCCAGATCCAACCCCATTATTTGCTATTTTTGGGATCTGCGTCGTCTGATGTATCGAATTCAGCTCCTCAATTCTCTCTCACTCACTGACACATAGATGTAAGTTAACGGAGGGGGCGCCGCGCGGGTGGTTGTGTTGGATGCATCGGCCCTGTTGCAATGGACCAATAAACCCAGTCAACAAGGGTGTGTCCCGACGGCGCCACAAGCACCAAGTTTGGATATGCATGCATATGTGGCCCTCAAACGGGGATGTCGCGATAGAAACAACGATCAAAATATTCTCCTCCTCACCCCCCGTTGAGAAGAGACGTGTATACGACCTACCGGAATCCTCGGTTTCTGTTCGCAAGTCTGACTGGTTGGAACGAGGGATCGCCAGTGGTTTAGCAATCAGTGGGTGGGGAGGAGCGTGCGAGTGTACTACCTGGGTAAGGGAGTATACTCGGGAGGGGGGTGTGGATGTAGATAGGGTAGATTGATAGATCGGAATGAAGATAAAAAGATGAGGAAGAAGACGAAGGACGATGAGATGAAGATGAAGATGTTATAAAGTCCAGTAGAGAATCATCGAGACACTGCCTCAGGCTGCAACCCCACCGCCCCACTCCCGACATCATCTTCTTCTCCTTCTTTCATTCCTCTCCTTTCTTTCATCTTTCTTTCTTTCTGTCACGTCCCGTTTCCTTCTCTGTTGTTTCGCTGTCCCCATCTTTCTAACTCCCCCGCTCGCAACCAACAGTATCAGCAATGGCACCCAAAAACAACTCCAAAGGCGGCGACAAGAAGGGCAAAGGCAAGGACGAGGGGAGCTCCGATAAAGGGAAGGGGTTGAAGCCGGCCAACTCGATCAACGTGCGGCACATTCTTGTATGTTTCTATTCTTTTGGTCTTATTCTGCCTTGATCTTCCTTGGGTGTTGCGAGGTTCCGAGTCAATTCAAGATCTTATCGATCTGGGAGAGAGATGTCAGTTACATGCTGTGGTGTCAGGACATACTGCTATCCAGTGCGTGCATATACATAGGTACCTACTATGTTATGCTGCTAGGATACGACTACGCCATATCTGGCATACGAGATGGGATGTATATGTTCCTCCCTCTAATGTGTTCTCCACTCCGGACTGCCCTGAATCGGATATGGACTTCATCAACCTGTATCATGGATCTCATTGATATTGACCCTCAAGAACACCACATCCAAAACCCAAACTGCACCAAAGAACAAAAGAAGAGAAACAAAACTAACCCACCCAGTGCGAAAAATTCTCCAAAAAAGAAGAAGCCCTCGAGAAGCTCCGCAACGGCGCCAAATTCGACGACGTCGCGAGGGAGTACTCGGAGGACAAAGCCAGACAAGGTATGCCTGCCTCCCTACCCTTACTTCGTCTTCTATATCATTCCATTTCTCCCCACGCACAGGATAAGACAACCGTCCAATCCAATCCACCTAGTTAACGTTACCTAAACTGAGTAACTGACTGACGTAACAAGGCGGCTCTCTCGGGTGGAAAACCCGCGGCAGTCTAGACTCGACGTTCGAGAAGGCCGCGTACGAGCTGGAGCCCAGCACGACGGGGAATCCCAAGTACGCGGATGTGAAGACCGGGTTTGGGTATCATATTATTATGGTTGAGGGGCGGAAGTGATCTTCTTTTTCTCTTCCTTTCTTCTCTTTCTTATAATACCTTGTTTCTTTATCGCTGCTTTAATCTGCGCTATATGCTATGCTGTAGTATCATGTGTGATCTGATCTGTCTTGTCTATGTGTGATACCTCCTCGGCTATTCTCTTTCTTTCTTTCTTTCTCTGTCTATATGTTTGTCTTTCTTCTTTTCTTCTCTTAGACACCACGACCGATCCCTAGGAGATTAAGTAAGTGTTGATCAAACTACTGCCAATGAAAGGTCAATGGAAATGATAATGCGAGCATGAAAACAACACCAGTTGACATGATTATACAAGTGAGAATCTGAATCTGAATCTCTACTAAGATTGTCTATTGATAAACACACGACTATATACACATGGAAGAATAAACCACAACGATAAAAGAAGAGAAGAGACATATGACAGAACAGCTCATTCCGTCTTCGCGCGCGCCTTCGCCTTCTTCTCCTGCCGCTGCACGACCGCCTCAGCACCGATCCCGCCAAAGACAAGCCCGACACCCAGCCACTGCCCCGCAGACAGGGAGTGACCGAACCAGAAGACGCTGAGCAGCATGGTGAGCATCTTGCGGGTAACGGTGACGGTAACCAGGAGGAGGGACGAGAAGCGCGAGAGGGTGTAGAAGATGAAGAGCTGGCCGACGGCGCCGCAGGCGGCGAAGCCGAGGACGTTCTTGAGCGCTTCTGGGTGGCGGGAGAGGAAGGAGATGGCGGAGGCGAGCTCGGTCTCGGTGGAAGGGGGGATGGGGATGGGGAGGATGGTGTGGAGGAGGCCTGTGGAGGAGAGGTGCGGCACGGCGACGAGGTAGGCTGTTGTGAGGAGGGTGGAGAGCACGTTCTGCGCGACCATCATCTGCGGGCCGGTGAAGCGCGTGTAGGTCTGCGGGGAGGTGAAGACGTGGTCTTGGGTTGTGTTGGTGAGGCCGTCGAGGAGGAGGTTGATGGAGAGGAGGAAGATGCCCCAGGCGGAGGAGCCGGACTGCTGTGTGGACGCCGCGGCGACCTTCTTGCTGGTTCCCGGGTGGTGCAGGGTGAAGGTGGCTACGCCGAGGGTGACCATTAGGACGACGCCGTACTTGTACAGCGGGTAGCGCTTGCGGAAGATGGTCAGGTGCAGGAACATGACGGGTAGGAGCTTGCAGGACTTGGCGAGGATGAAGGTCAGGTAGTCGATGTGCGCGAGACTGGCGTATCCGAAGGGCGACGCGAGCGAGGATGAGATGCTGACGAGGAGCAGTGGGACGAGGATCTTGCGCGTGGGGAAGATCGACGGCACCTTTTGGCCGGACGGCGTCGAGAAAAAGAGGTATAAGAGTCCGGTGATCGCGGCGAAGGTGGACTGGATGGTGTTTAGGACGATCGAGTAGGTGAAGCGCTCGGTGGGAGGCTCGGGCTCCGATGCGCTTGCGGCGCGCACCGGGTACGACACGGTGGTGATGGCTTCCTGGAGGACGCCCCATGACAGGCTACAGTCAGTCAGCATGCGAACAGGTAGCTCAATCCGGTTGTAAAGGCGCATACAATGAGGCATAGATTCCCAGAACGCAGATCGCGAGCTGTAACAGACCCGGGGATTCTGGCGCTTCATGGCGACCAGCTCCCCCAGAGGCAGCCCCATTCGCGACGACTTTGGACTCCTTCGCGCCGCCATTCTGCTGCTGCTGCTCTACTAGCGATCCATTCTCTTCTCGAAGCAAATCCGCCAGTTCCGACGACGTAGTCCGCTGCAGAGGCGTGGATTGTTTCTGGCGCGCCATTGTCCGCTGTATCAGTTTGCAAAGCAAACACGATTAAGAGAGTGAAGGACGTAAAGACGAATATCAATCAAAAGGGAGATTTAAAGAAGGATCCCTGAAAAGCACATGAATAATGAGTTTAAACGAAGGAACAAGTGAGCGAGGGGTGGAAGAGAAGAAAAACAGCGGCAGATGATGCCATGTGTTAACTAAAAACCGCACAGGGCGGCACGATCGTCATTTAGCGTTGTTCTCGAGTGGGTCACTCGATTGATTTCTGCTTCATCCAACCTGGGACTGTCACTCACGAACACTCAATCACCCACGCTACTGCTCTAGATCTTGCTGATTCCTAGTCTAATTGAATCTATTCACTACTGAATTGACAGAATCCAATCCCTCCGTTCCTCCATCCACCCACCCACTCTATACCATCACCAAAAACACCAAGCCACCCCGCCAGTTCTCCATCCAAGACAGAAAACACCTCCAAAACACACCCCAACCAAACCAGAAACACCAGAGGAACCAAGAAAAAGATATAAACAAATCAAAATGATCACAAAAACACCCACCAAACCCCCACAACCCTCCGCCCTCACCAACCTCATCGCCTCTTCCTCCACCACCACCACCCCCGCACCCTCCGACCCGCTCGCCGCAAGCACCCTCCAAATCCTCCACAACCTCCAACACCAGCACCTCTGGACATCGCTCCAGACACACGAGATCGACATCCCCATCTCCGTGCCGTCCCAGCAATTACAAGATACCCCTTCCTCCTCCGCCTCTCCCTCCACAACAAGACAACCCCTCATCTCAGGCATCCCACCCCACCATGTCTACATCCACCCCGACGAGCAACTCTACATGCTCCAGCGCGGTCTGCGCGAGACCGACATTGAGCTGGAGCGGCTGTTCGTGCTCCCTGCCGTGCAGGGCCAGTCGTGGAGTCTGGCGCGGTTGGCGGCAGTGTTTGATTCGTTGCCGGGGGGCGGAGAGCGTCGGACGGAGCTGGATGGGGTGAGTGAGCGCGAGGGTGAGGGCGAGGGCGAGGGCAATAAGGCTGCCAAGTTGAAAGAGTACTACGAGTACCGGGAGAAGACGTCCCTCTCGAAAGAGTGGGGCGGGAAGAGGATCCTACTGGCTATGGTGGATAGGTTGATGGGCGGGGATGGGACGGTCGTTTACTATGTTGTGCAGGAGGGGGCCGTGAAGCCGAGGCAGAATTAATTGGATTACTGTACTGTGTTGCTGGCTCGCTGTGGGTGGATAGTGCGATATCAACGACTCTTAGTGGGAGACGGGAGGGGGTTAATGGTCGTGTCTGTGGACAAGTTCCATCCTTGATTCCTAGCTTTGATCGACCCGCCTTTCCAAACTTGCCTCGCCTCGCTGGCTAGCTGGCTAGCTGGCTAGCCACAGCTACCTTCCTATATACATGGACACAGAGAGGGATAATCTCGGTCGTCCATCCTGGATATATGCAACAAAATAGACAGACAACAGACAGACATCAACTGCAACCGGGTATCGTTTCAAGGAAACCGAAAGGAAAGGGGGAAAGAACAACAACAAGAAGAAAAAGAAAAGCGGCGGAGGGGGAAAACATTGCTGGCTCGCCCATAGCATGCTGTTCATGGATTTTCCGGGATACGACCCTTCTCCACCAGCTTGTCCTGCTCCGTGCGGCAACTGGTGCAATACTGGTCATACCACTTCTTGACATCGCCCGTGAGTTCAGCAAACACGGACGGGCTCCCTTGGTCCATGTCTACATCGTCGCTTCCGTTGTCCTTGCCGAGAAGGGACTCCACCTGCCGGCATCGGCGCAGCTCCTGCTTGAGCCAGCGCTCCCATTCGCCCTCGATGACTTCCTTCTCGATGCTGTTGACCACCCGGAGCGCGACGACCAGGTTGTGTCGGTACATGGCGAGGCGCTCGCGCGTCTGCTGCAGCCGTCGGACAGCACTCTTGGTCATTGCGTCCCGCGCGCTCGGCATCCCGACGGCGAGCATGCTCCCGGGGTCGCGGATGGTCTGTTGGTGGAAGGTGGAGAAACAGTCGCTTGCGCCGCTGTCGGTGTGCCCAACGCTGGAGTTGGCAATTGCTTCGTCGATGTCTTTGATGTAGATAGCTTTGCTCATGACGTGGTCCGGGTGGACCCCGAGACGCGCCATGAAGTTCCCGGCGTTTCTCTCGTGGTACCACTCGTACGCGTCCCGCGAGGTGTAGAATGAGTTAATGAAAACGCTCGATATCAGGAGTCCCAGGATCACTTTGTTGGCGCTGGTCGTCTTCCAGACCCAGCGGAGTAGGCCGAACGTCCAGAGCATGACGGATGTCACCGTGCTCTCGAGTAGACTGACGATCGTCTCGTAGAGGAGCTCAGCCAGCGTGCGCTGCTTCCGCGGATTGCGTGGCTCCGTCTTGAATTCGGGCTCGCTGGGAAACTGCGACACGAGACTCTGCCGCCCAATGTGGCCGAAGATCGTGATGGCTTTCTTGGTTCGACTGTGTGCGCCGAGCCGGCGCACCTGGTCGCTAACCAGATCCACCAAGTCCAGAGCATCTTGCTCCAGATCACTGGTGGCTTGTTTATCAATGATGCCTAGGCATTTGTTAACGGCCATCGTAGAAGACAGGATAATCCAAGTACTCACTTCCGAGGCCATAAGACGACCTCAGCCATTCGACCTTGGTGTAAATCGAAAGCTTGCTCTTCCCCTTGGCGACAAATGTGATCACGATCTTGCTGACAAGTCGGAAAGAACGCTTGAAAGGAAGATGCCATGGGGTCCGTTTATCCGTAACCACGTAGCACAGGTGTTCATTGAGGACGTCAATGATCTGATAGTCAGAGATATCCTTGGCATGAGGTCGTCCTGGAGGGTGTTAGTATCGGTGTTCGACTAAAGAAAAGAAAAGAAAAGAGCAGAACACCCACCAAACAAGTCATCCGCCTCAATCTGGTACTGAAAGTCTCTCCTCAGATGACGTGAGTCGTTTCTGACCCATGGCCCTTGCTTGATATCTACATTCTTGTTAGTCTCTCGTTCACACAAGAGGGACAGTCGACATACCCCGCGCCCTTCTTTGATGGAGGAGCAGCTGCCAGACAGCACTCTTGTCACCAAAAAGTATATGGCAGACCGCTTTCGGGCTGAGATCGAATACTTTCTCCGCTGCCAGGTTAAGGTTCCCCTGCGGAACATACTGAACTGGCTGGGTTGGCAGTCTGAACTTTGACCCTTCCCGTCCATGGACACCTCTCTTGGAATGCGGGTCGAGAGTCTTATCAATGTATATAGGCGCTCGGAAATCCCTCCTAGGCCCCCGCTCGCTGACTTCTTCACCAGCATGAGCTGTCTCGTCCGCGCCGGTCACATCCTCCCAACTGTCCAAACTAGGGGTCCGCGTCAAGGAATCAGTTTCCATTTTGTTCAGCGTCTTGAAGATCGCTTCCAATCCCATCGGCTCCACTGCCGTGGAGTCATTGATCAAGAAATTGAGACGCCTCTGGAGAAGTCTCAGCGGCTCGAGGAACGTCTTGACTGTCACCCGGCCAGGGGTGTCTTCTCCGGGAGGCGGGATGGTGTGAAGGAACAGGAAATCGCAATCTCTTCCTGCAGCAGCCGTCACCTCTCTGATGCCATCCAGAGAGATACTAGTAGTCAAGACCAGCCCAAAGTAGTGGCTGTAGAAATAGAGGTTTTGCGTGGTAACATAAGCCCTTCCGGGAAACTCTTGCTGGTCGTTCGGATTCCACGTGGCTCTGAACACCATGACCAAAGGCTCCTCTCTCTTGACGTTGGGGAAAAGGAGACGGAATTGGGCATCCTGGATCTTGAGTTGCTGTGGGTAGTAGCTAGGATACTCATGTGCGAGCCCCAAAATCGAACGCTGCATCTTGGAGGCGTCTCCATCAAGGCTAACAGTCTGTCTGTGACGCGGGGCGTTCTTCTGCTGTCCACTGTCCCCTTCGGCAATTGCTTGCTTGGATGAATCGCTCAATGGCGAGGATGGCGGCTGTGCAGAAGTCGAAGTCTGCCCATTGGCGTCCCCATTCAAGCGCTCTCGTGCAAACCTGTTCATGAAACCCCAGTTGGAGCTACCCCATAAGTTCGCCATCATACCGCTTGGCATTCCCCCGGTTTTATCGCTCTGACCAAGGCCGATCCCTCGTTCATTGCTGACTAGGACAGCTGCCTTGCTCATACTTGTTGGCGCAGGCGGGTTTGCCAATGTCAGAGGCGCCAGGGTTGAAGGGGCATCCAGAGGGTTCGTCATGCTACGGCTTCTTGTGCCGTCATTATCAAGGAGAGTAGATGTAGGCGGAAGAGCACCACTGGAAGCAATTGCGTTGTGACTGGCCGAAATCAGGCTCGCTATGCCACCATTTGCGCCCGGGATTGAATAAGATGGCTGCACTGTATTGTTGTTCTTGCGATGCAGATCCAATTTATGCTTGATTCGTGAAGTATGCTCGCGGGCAGAACTTTCAGCCTCCCCACCAGTCATCCGCCGATGACCGCTTAGATCAGTACTGCTCCGAAGAGGATTCTCTCGCTCCGGTAAACCAAGGCGATCAGTAGACCCCTGTTCGTCGCTGGAGTGGGGAGTCAGAGAATCGGCCGGATCAGCGGCGAATTCAGGAGCTGGGGGCTGTGATATGGAAAATGCAGGATCTTGCACAGTCATCTTTCCGGAAACCGAGATATCGGTGCTTGCTGGGTTCTCCAGTGCTTTCCGTTTGGCGGCCTCAAAGGCACCAATCCACTCGATCAGTTCTTCCTGGGTCTCCGCCTGAAGCAATATGGTGGTGCTCTTGGTTTTGACCTCGAAGCAGAATCGCCGGTCTTCCTGGACAGCCGGACGAATGCTACAGAGGAGGACACCTATTCTCTCGCTTTCCTCAACACCACCGGTCCGCGAACCCTGCACCAGGCAGCCAAATATGCCGTACTTCAAGAAAGCCCAGCGTCGCACCCAGATGGCACGAGTAGGCTTCCCTGAGAGTGTACGCAAGTTAACCCAGCCCTGTTTCTCCGGCTTGGCGTCTTTGGTCATATCAAGTGTAGAGATAGGACGAGATCCAAGATACGGGACGGTGGAGATATTATAATCTTCCAGCTCACGAGACGGCCGTGAAGCCACCTCGGCAGCATCTTCGATCTGCTTTCTAGCACCGAGAAGTTCCCGCCTCGAAGTTCTCTCGCTTCCTTCCATCTCGTGGATCCACCCCTTAATGCGGTCCATCTCCTGACCCCATTTTGCGAACGTGGCACCGTTGTTGCTGTGGAAAGTTTTGAACTCGCGCCAGTTTTCAAAAGACACCTGGACGAGTAGCCTATCGAGCGCATTCCGCAATTGGGGAGCCTGCACGGAAAAGTCCATCGATGCGCGGAGGTAAGCCTTGCGGGCTTCGTGGAGCTGAAAAGCATCTTCTCGAAGTGACGACGGTTCTTTGGACTTTGACTGTCCCGAATATCTAGCTTGCAGATAGTCGTACTGCTTCTGTGTTTGTTCGAGGGTGCGATGGATTTCCTATAGTGGGGTACGTCAGCCACTGCCCCTCCATCAACACGAGGACGCCCAAGATCTACCTTGAAGTTCCGCAAATCCTCATGGATGAAGGCCCGAATAGGCTCCGAAACGAGCCCCTCGATCCTTTTGGTAGTAGCGACAAATCCATTCCACAAATCCCGAGAGCTGTCGCCAGACCTCCTCATCGCCAGTAGGGTGTAATCATGGTCGAGGACGGCCTCCGACGCAACCAGCGGATTGGTCGAATAAGACAGAAAGACGCTCACCACGCTCTCCAGAGCCGCCGAGTCTGCAGCCAGCCTAGACGCGGCCTTTGCGTATCCGTCGAGCCATCGTTCAACGTATTCGATCTGGTCCAAGAAGTGGACTGTTGTGGCGCGGAAGGTGGGTGAGTCGAGAGCGGCCTCCTTTAATCCAACGGGACTTGACCCGAACTGTCAGCACGGATTCACTTTCATTTCCCTTTTTCCTTATCTCCAAAAAGACCACGTTCAAGGACAACATCTGGCTTACACCACGCTCACGAGCTTCCCGACCTGGGGTGATCGGTTCTGCGGCGGAGTCGACATCTAGTGTATGTTCCCCCAAGCATACACGCGATGGCGAAGATATCGGAATAAAACGAGCAACAAACCCCGAATTCGATCAAATCAATGACACGAAGGAGGTCATTTGACAGGGGAGGAGTCAAGATATTCAGGGGAGATCAAGGTGGGTTGAAGACCAGGTCAGGAATAGCTGGGAGAGCTTGAAGCGCCTCCTCAGCCTTCTGGGGAATACAAGGCCCGTGGATGATCCAATTGGCTACGTCAGTAACTTGCTGGGCAGCCTGGGCCGCCTGGCCCTCAGGCAACCCACTCCTATTTTAGGGGAGCGGTGAGTGCGGGTCCTTTTTTTTCTGCCGCCAACATTTTTTTTGCCAGGCGCAGGTTAGAAAAAAAAGAGAGGGAAAAGGTTACCCACGGTCAACCATTGATCAATCTTTTACTCCTACAAGAGCAAAAATGGAGCCTCCGGCCAAAAAATCGCGAAAGCTGCTAGATGACAGCAGTTCGGATGACTCTGGAGATGAATCCGGCGGTGTCACGCTCAATACTTCCGGCGACAAGGACTTCAAGATCAAGGTCAACGAAGAATACGCGCGCCGTTTTGAGTACAACAAGAAGAGAGAAGAATTGGCGAAGCGTAAGTCCAATCCTATATAATATTTATTCTATCTCGCTAATCTCGTCATTTTATAGTGGAGGCGAAACACGGAAAAAGTGCTGCTCACGACGATGAATCCGAAGAGGACTCGGAAGATGATGAGGAAGAAGACGAGGAGGGTGAACTAGCGACTGAAGCCCTTGATGCGGAGATCATGGAGACATTGAACGCGATCCGATCGAAAGACCCTCGTGTATACGACGCCAATGCGACCTTCTACCACGAGACGGAAGAAGACGGCCAGCCTGAGAGCTCAGACAAGAAGCAAAAGCCCATGACCTTGCGAGACTACCATCGGAAAACGCTCCTCAGTGGTGCTCATTTGGCGGACGATGATAACGAAGCGCCCAAGACCTACGCCCAGGAGCAGGAAGACCTGAAGATGGCGATCGTCAAAGAGATGCATGCCGCCGGCGATCAGGACGCGTCGGAGGATGACGAGGAAGCCGATGGTGACAACCTCCTGGTCGCCAAGTCCGCTCCCGAACGCCCGTCCGCGTCGAAAGCTGAGGTGAAGCTTGATGTTGAGAATGCAGACAAAGACCCCGAAACTTTCCTCTCGAACTTTATGTCTGCCCGGGCGTGGCTACCGACCGATCGAGCGGAGTTGAAGCCTTTTGAGTCTGACGACGAGGAAGAAGATCAGCGGGCCGAAGCTTTCGAGGAGGCATACAACTTCCGCTTTGAGGACCCCAGCAAGATCAATAAGGTATTGGTCACGCACTCCCGTGATGCAACCAATCAGCAGTCCGTCCGCCGGGAGGAGAAGAGTGGCCGGAAGAAGATCAGAGACCTCGAGCGCCAGCGGAAGGAAGAAGAAAAGAAGCAGCGCGAGACCGAAAAGAACCGATTGCGGAAATTAAAGGCGGAGGAACTACAGAACAAGGTTAAGAAGATCAAGGAAGTGGCCGGGATCCGTGCGTCCAAGTTCACAGACGACGACTGGACCAAGTTCTTGGATGAAGCCTGGGACGACAAGGACTGGGAGCAAGAAATGCAGAAGCGTTTCGGCGAAGACTACTACGCCGAAGACGATGGGAACGGGAGCGACGAGGAGGGTAGCGGCAAGCGGAAGCACCCGAAGAAGCCGACATGGGACGACGACATTGACATTAAAGATCTGGTGCCTGATTTCGAGGACGAGGAACAACCGGCTGCAGGCCTGTCTGACGTCGAGATGGGCGATGAGGACAACGATGGTTCGCAGCAGAAGAGCAAGGCCCAGGAGCGGCGGGACGCGAAACGGGAGGCCCGTAAGGACCGACTTCGCATTGAGGAGGCGCTCGATCGCAACCTTGACCTGGACATCACCCTCCTTCCCGGTGCTACGAAGAAGAACGCCACTCGATTCCGCTACCGCGAGACATCTCCCGAGAGTTTCGGGCTGACCGCACGCGACATTCTCATGGCGGACGACCACGATCTGAACAAATTCGCCGGGTTGAAGAAGCTTGCTTCGTTCCGGGAGGAGGAGAAGAAGCGTAAGGATCAGAAGAAACTGGGCAAGAAAGCTCGATTGAGGCAATGGCGCCAGGAGACATTCGGTAGCGAAGCCGAGCCCGAATGGCGCGTTGGTGAGGCCAAGGCTGCCGAAGACGTGCAGGAGGAGACGACCGAAGGCAAGGTTGATATTCGCGGGGAGGGAGAGCCGCGGAAGAAGAAGAGAAAGAGATCCAAGAAGAACTAATGATTGTGTTTGTGTATAAAAGTGTTATGGGCTAGTGCATGTATACCAGGCCGTTATCTATGATGATCGTTTTATAGCATATGGTTTCTTTCCCTCTAGTTATCTTAATCGTACACTATAATAGTTATCTAACTCTACATATATATAGTAGAATACGCTTCTGATCGGGTGACATTATCAGATATAGAAGTTGAGAATATGTGGCGGGCTTGAAGATTGAAGGCACAAGACGTAACCAAACACGGAAATATATAACCAGATGTAGCCGATGCGTCCATATAAACATCCCATCAAGTAAGACGTATCTATAGAACAACAACCCAATTTTCCTCCCCCAGATCAGTTCTACAAATGCCACGCGATGCAAACATTCTAGATGCTACCTTACCTAGTAGATAGCCATCGAGCTATCCACAAGAGCACACCCGGCCGATGTGGCAACACCGGAGTCTACCTCCCTACCTACCTAGAAGATTCCCACGATCGGAAACCCGGGTGGCAAAGGGAACCACGCAATAACCATATACATACCTGAAAGGCTAGAACGGTTCGATAACGACAGTAGGACCGATGGTCGAGACAAGGTGAGAATAGAGCAGCACTCGCGTCCGAGATGATACTATACTTCGGAGGTCTCGGGCGGCGGCAACGGGTATATGATAGGGTTTCCATAACAACGACTATCCTTAACTAAGGTGTCCATATCATAGGTAACTAAGGTATCATACAAACAAGGGTGACTAAAAAAAAAAAAAAGCTAGCTAGCTAGCTAGCCTGTTAATTAAGAGAGGTAGGTCGTTTTCGATAGCGGCTAGTTACCCAGGTACCTAGTATAATAAGTTGATGGACCATGTTTGGTGGGTCTGGTCTGGTTTCAACGGTGACGAAACAGAGCAAGAAGGGGAGAGAGTGTTCCAATTAAATGATGTCTGTTTGATTCATAATGATTGACTCTGGGGTCCAATTTTTTTTGTCTTGTCGAAAAGGAGAGAGTCAGTAATAATTTATCTACCTACCTACCTACCCTAGTAAGGATGGGAGAGGAAGTCAGAAAAAAAGGGAGGAAAAAAAAATGAGAAAAGTGGGCCCAATGAACGGACAGTGCATACAGGACACTTGGACTCTTTTCCTGTCTTTCTTTGCTCTGCTTTATGTTTATTTTTATTTTTGTTTTTTGGTAGGTCGCACGGTCGAGTCAAGTTGATAGATACTATTCTTATGGACTGCGTCTGCAGGCGATGGGAATAAGGGGACGTGGCCTTGTTATGGAGAGACTGGATGGATATTTTGCACTGTAATATCTCGACTGGGGGAGATGATATGGTTTCTCACCTAGCCTATATAATAATAATAATAATAATAATAATAATAATAAATCCAGCCTATATAAAGACAAGTTGATAGAATACGACGTACCTTATATTTGAAGATGTGCATTGATATAGTATTTCTATGCCCGTCTACCTCCAATATAAAGCATTAAAATCATCTAATATGAATCTGTAAATAGTAATCAAGCGGATAAAAAGTAGACATCAATATCTCGCTCCATTAAGAATGTTTTTAGTTGTTTATTTATAAATCGCATCCACGATGACCATCATCTGAAAGCGGTCTGCCGAGGAGGTTGGAGGATTCATCCTCACCGCATTCCGCATGGATGCCGACGGATCGGGATATGAGTCTTCAAAACACCTTTAATCAAAAAGATGAAGGGAATTCTCTTCAATCAATTAGCCTGGTCTGAGGATAGATCATTCTCGAATCAATTGGCAGAACAATTCCGCCAATTGGCAAGATGAGCCTATTGAATATGGACTACGGAGTAGGGTAAGGTATAGAATAGTTATGGCTATTCTCGGCCGGGCGCACATGCAACCCGACTCTGGATATCCGGTGGCGTGGCAGAATTCTCTGTCCAAACGGTGAATACCTACCTATCATACCGATCCAGAAGACCTCTATCGAGATGGGGATTACTTTCTGGAAACATGCAGCTTGGCATCCGATTCCACTTCTTCCACACTGGTCGAATTGTCGAGGCAAAAAAATAAAAAAATAAAATAAAATAAAAAACATAAAAAGAATTGAAAAACCTTTAATTTGCCATCGGATATTCGGAAGTACACGAAAAGAAGGGAGTTTCCCCGGGTGGATTGGGGGTCGGTGGGTGTGTGCGAGAGAGTCCGGAACTCCTTGTTTTGGTTCGGTTCACGGTTGACACGGGGAAATGGAGATACCTCGTTATCTGTAGTTGGAGAGAAAGCCATGCCACGACTACTACGCTACACTTGGGAGTCATGAAGTATTTATTGATTGTATCGAGTTGGAAAGGGTGGATGAAGAAATCCCGCAAGAAATGCATAATTAATCTTCATTGTCCGAATGATCAACCTGAAAAAAAACCTGGAAAAAAAACCTGAAAAAAACACCTGAAAAAAGAACAAGAATAATCTCGCAGTCTGGGTGGGAATCGGGAGATATCGGCTTTTCGTTGCCTGGGCCGGCGTTAGCGCCGGGTCGTTTTTCTTTTTCTTTTCTTGGGGCTTTACTTGTTTGGGAGGAAAATAATAATCATCAGAATAATAATTTTGGCCCAAAAATCCCAATCCAAATCCAAATTGGGTCACAGAAGAAAAATTCAGAGGCCAGCACAGCCAAAAAAGACCCAAAACCGACCCAAACGAACCAAACGAACCAAACCCAAGGTCCCACGGTCAAATCCTAAGCCTTCCCGAAACGGACTAGCGGCTCCGCTCGCTTCTTCCCGCTTACAAGAGCCCTTCGACTCGCTATTTTTTCATCCTCCCTTTCCCCTTCTTTTTCCTCTCTTTTTTTCTTCTCCATCCCTTCTGAAGTGTCCCCTTCTTCCTGACACTCTCTTTCATCCCCATCTCCTCTCCTCTCCTCACCTTCCTTCATTTCTTTTCATAGCAGTCAAAATGGCCGCCGGTGATGTTAACCAGGGCGAGAAGTCGGTCTTCGGCATGCCCGTAAGTTGCAATGGACTCCCTTTCCTATCTGGCGACTTCGAAATCCGGGATCACGCGCTCCCTCGACAACAGACTCGATGAACTTCAGAGAAGTCATGGATGGGGGAAGATGGTGGGATCGCGCGGGATTCCAGTGGTTTCGAAGTGGTTGGGTGGTGTTTTCTGCCTGAATGGTACTGACGAAAATTTTTTCACAGGGCTTCGTCGTCGACTTCCTGAGTATGTCTATCCCTATTTGCTCTTTCCATCGAGGCGCAATGGACCCTCGACCGGTGTTCCATTGCATATGGAATCAATAACATCCAACTGCCCTTCCCTCGACTGTTACTAACGGATTTGCAGTGGGTGGTGTGTCCGCTGCCGTCTCCAAGACCGCTGCTGCCCCCATTGAGCGTATCAAGCTGCTCATCCAGAACCAGGTTAGTTCTCACCCGCTTAGTACTTGGTCACGGACTCTAGAAAAACAAGATGAGCCATCGTGGACGCTACGGTGATGCCGTCGGCGAACCGATTGGCCTCGTGAAGAATTTTCTGGGGCCCAGACCAAGGTCCGGACATCGATCGAGTTCAGTGTTAACAATCCCTTCAGGATGAGATGCTTCGCGCCGGTCGTCTCGACCGCAAGTACAACGGTATCGGCGATTGCTTCAAGCGTACCGCCGCTGCTGAGGGTGTCGTCTCCCTGTGGCGTGGTAACACCGCCAACGTCATCCGTTACTTCCCCACCCAGGCCCTGAACTTCGCCTTCCGTGACACCTACAAGTCGATGTTCTCCTACAAGAAGGACCGTGATGGATACGCCAAGTGGATGATGGGTAACCTTGCCTCCGGTGGTGTATGTTCCTCTACGCTCCTGGTCGATTGAGGACAAGACTAACCAAGCGCAGGCCGCTGGTGCCACTTCCCTCCTGTTCGTCTACTCCCTCGACTACGCCCGTACCCGTCTCGCCAACGACGCCAAGTCCGCCAAGGGCACTGGCGAGCGTCAGTTCAACGGTCTCGTTGATGTCTACCGCAAGACCCTGGCCTCCGACGGTATTGCCGGTCTCTACCGTGGTTTCGGTCCTTCCGTCGCTGGTATTGTTGTCTACCGTGGTCTGTACTTCGGCATGTACGACTCCATCAAGCCCGTTCTCCTGGTTGGTCCTCTCGAGGGTAGCTTCCTTGCTTCTTTCCTGCTGGGCTGGACTGTCACCACTGGTGCTGGTATCGCTTCTTACCCTCTGGACACCATCCGTCGTCGCATGATGATGACCTCCGGTGAGGCCGTCAAGTACAACTCTTCCTTCGATGCTTTCCGCCAGATCGTCGCCAAGGAGGGCACCAAGTCCCTCTTCAAGGGTGCCGGTGCCAACATCCTCCGTGGTGTTGCCGGCGCTGGTGTCCTGTCCATCTACGACCAGGTCCAGCTCCTGCTCTTCGGAAAGAAGTTCAAATAAACGATTGATTCAGTTCAAGTCGTTGAAAAGCGATGGGGAAGGGGATGATCGGCTTCTGGCGTAACTGCCAGTGGCTACTGTGGAAGAAGAATCTTTAGAAGAGATGTGTCAAGATTGTCCATCTTGCGCATGCGCAGTGTGTCATTTTTTTCCTCGTGTACTAGTTGTACTTTACTGCCTGCAAGCTATTTCTTTTTCTCTGTATTCGTTCCTACTATGGTCCTCGTAAAACCTTGCATCGTAGGCTGGCTGGCCTTGGGGAGGGTAAAACTCTGCAGGCGGTGAGCACGCCATCCACCTGACCAGTCACATGACAGTCTGTCAATGACGTACGTCGGTCTGGGCTGCTTGCGACGGGATGGATATAGACAATGAGACAATGAGCGACAACGACCTCATATCCTCGACCGATTGAACCATCCCACATGACGACCCCTTCCTCTCCCGACGCGCAGGCGTCTCATCCGCGCACGTCGTCTCCTACTCAGACGGACTCAACCCCTGCCTCTACCGACGCCACCACCACAGCTGCAGCTGTAGCTCCGGCGCCAGCTCCATCGACAACCACTGCACCTTCCCCTCCAGGACCCTCCCCAGCTACGACGTCCATCGCCGCAGAACCGCAGAGTATCCCGTCTGTTCCAGACCCAACTGCCGCTCCGCTCGCAGCAGCAGCCCACCAAGCTAACCAGCTTCCGAACCCAACGACGACGACCGCTACGGCGACGACCTCGAGTACCTCTCCTCCTCTACCGCAACCGGGCCCGACTGCCGTTCCTCCTGCTACTGCGCAGCAGCAGCAGAAAACGCCACATGTCCACCCACCCGCTCCGGCTCCAGCGCCAGCACCAGTGCCAGCGCCAGTCCCAGCCGCAGCACCAACAGCCCACGGCAGCAGCTACAGCCCTAGCTACGGCAATTACAGCAGCCCCAACCCCAATCCCAATCCCAACTCCAGCTACGGCTATGGCTACAGCTACGGCACCGGCAACGACACGCAGAGACGCGCATACGGCTCACACCAGCCAATAGCACCCACCAAGACCATGACTCCCCAGGGATGGATTCCTCCCGGCTCCGCCAACGACAGCTACTACTACAACAATAACGCCTACGGTAGGGAAGTGGACCAGTACCCGCAAGAAGAAGAAGGTGTTCTCAGCACCGCGATGAGCTGGGCTCGTAGTGCGGGCGAGAAATTGGCTGATGTGGAGGCTGCTGTTTGGAAGAGGATTAATGATGCTCATGGGGGTGGTGGGCCGGGGGATTCGTCGAAGGAGTCGTGATTTTTCTGTCTTTTTCTGTTTGTCTTGTCGTTGATGTAAGGGTATATTTGTGTATTGTATATGGGGTTTGGCCTTTGTGTTCGGTTGTTGATTTTGTTTTATTTGCTGTTGGGATTGGATTGTTGGGTTTGGTTACTATGACTTACTCTGGTGTCTAGGTAAATTGGATCTGGCTGGCTACTTGGATGGATGGATGGATGGATGGACGGACGGACGGCTGGTCATCAGGCTGTTTAGGAGTTTTCTGCTGTTACCTATAAGTTTTATGAACTTCTTACTATATTGGATCGAATGGTTACAACTTAGCAGCATCAGGGTGCGATACAGTGGTTTCAACTACCTACCTACCTATCTACCTCCTTAGGTAAATACCTTAGGTAGCCTGGTACCTAGATAGATAAGTATCAATCAATCAATATCAATAATGGATTCCTTCCTCAGCGCGAATTTATACTATCTATCCATCTATCTACGTCTATACCCATCTACCAGCTAATACCATACATAATAGGCAAATTCTACCTATTTCCACATGCATAATCTACCCTATCTATCTACACTGAAGACGTCACGCCAGTCATTAATATTAATGAAGTTGATGTTATTTTGACGAGTATAATAAATAACTTGCTTACTACCTGGGGGTACCTTGATGGGTAGGGTAGGTACCTTGGTAGATAGGTAGGTAGGTAGGTAGGTAAGGTACCTTGGTAGGTAGGTATAAAAGTATCTACTACCTACCTAAGGTACTAAACGTTAATATGGCAGTAGATAGATAGATAGATAGATAAATACTATTGTTCATGTATGTTCAACCCTGAGTCACTAAAACTCGTATATACCCTACTAGGATCCGTCTTAACTTCCCAGTACGTAAATTAGATTTAAACAAAGTCTAGTTCAGATTCCTACCTAGCTAGCCTCTAGAGCAGAGTTTCCTGCCGTCTTTCATGGTACATCCTTTATGATAATTCGATCAGTGGGTGAGTTGATCTCATTAGTCTATTATAATATTATCAATGTAGTAAGTAGTATTAACGATCCTGTATGTTGTATGTTGTATGTTGAATGCTGTATGTATATATATGTATGTATGTACGCATCATGATGTATGTAATAATGCATGCACGCAAGTAGAAGAAAAGAAGCATGAGGTATTAGTCTGCCTTGTCCTCTGAGTTCCAGTCTCAGATAACATAACATGAATAGACAGGCCAGAACATGAACATGCCATACTGGTATAAGTAGCCAGTCTGTATCAAACAGTTTTCAATGGGAAATGAAGAAGAGTGAGGAGTATAAAATGTGAAGAAGTAGAACGCCAGCCTTCATAACCCAACCAGACCTATCCCAGTCCACCCAATGCATGTGCCAATCTGTCGAACCGGTCGACTGGTGTGTGGCTCTCGATTATTAATATATGTCGTGATCGAATGTAGAAAGAAACGAAATAAAATAGGCCAGCCTATGCAGACCCAATGGCTGTACCTAACGAGGATACCACCGGGCAAGAATGATCACATCGATCCAAGTCGTAAGAGGGCCTCCGCCGCAGCGCGTTCGCCGCCGTCAGGGAGGGAGAAACCAAGTTGTTGGATGGGGATCTTTTGCGGAGCCGACTTGGCGAGGGAGGAAGATGCGGGACCGCCGCCCCGCAGCTGAGACGATGGAGGTCGCTTGCCGTTGATGAAGCCACCGCCCCCATTCAACGACCGCGCACGGAGCGCGTCCGCCCCGATCTGCGCCCAGTCTTCTTCGTCCGTGACGTCCTCTTCGCGGTAGTCGTCGTCCGGGATGTCGTCGTCGGGCGCCTCCGACGAGGAGCAGTAGTCGCGCCCATCCCCATCCAGGGACATCTTGTCGGCCTCGTGGTCGAGCATGTCCTCGAGCATGGGGTCCTCTGTGTACGAGAAGATCGCCGAATCGCCCGTCACGCTGGTCCCGTAGGGTTGCAGACTGTCCCGCTTCGTGGGAATCTGCATCCCGGGCCGGGGGTACGAACTGGGAAAGCTGGACGGGGGTGACTCGTTCGACTGGTGGGGATCGCGCGCGGGTTCGCCGTGGCGACGCGCATCCCAGCGACCCCAGCCGACCTTCTCGAAGATCACCTCGCCCGTCTCGTCCTGACCGCCTCGTTCCAACGCGGCGACGACTAGTCGGCGCGCCTTGGCGGGCGGGATGCGCGAGAAGCCCGGGACAGAGGTCGTGAGGAATCCCGTAACGTGGCGGATCGCCAAGGGGCCATGCTGGAGCATGATCTCCGGCAGGTGGTGGCGAGCCAGCATCTCCGGGGTGATGGCACCGACGCTGTCCAGACCGGCAGCTGTCTCATGGGACAGCCCCTGGCCGTCAGGAGGGGCGGCGGCGTCTCCCAGATCGATGTCGGAGTCAACCTGGGAGGTGGGCAGCGGTGGGGACCCGGGAAGGTTCGCATCCCGGCGCCGGAAGGCCTGGGGAGGAAGTGTGGGCGATATGGAGTTCGGAGGAGTGGGCAACAGAGCAGGGTGGCCCGGACGGGTGGCGTCGTGATTACCGGACACGAAGCCAGACCGGGGCTTGGGGATATCGACAGAGGCGGTCTTGCCGGCCAGGGCCATGGCAATGCTGGAGGTTGTCTGCGGAGCCATGATTGCGGATGGATGAAGGACGGAGGAACGATGTCAGGGCGTTGTGGGATCAAGTAGATTGGGTCCTGAAATTCAGGTGGCTAATTACCTAGATTGTCGATATGAGTCAGGAGACGAACCACGGAACGCATGACCTCAGGACAACAAAGAACGGTGTGACCTGACAAAGAAACAGGGAAAAAACCCCGGGGGGAAGATTGAATGGTTGAGACTCACCGCACCGGATTCCAAGGCTTTTGAGGACAAGTGGTGTGGACGGTAGAGACAGCAACAAAGACCGTGTCTCTATCAGGGAAGGGAGAAAATGCGATGCGATGCGATGCGATGCGACGCGCTACTGAGCGACTAGTATGTGATAGACGCGACCGTCGGGAGGTTGACCGTCGAGGATTTTCCGGAACAAAGTTGGAGGAACTAGCAGGGAACGAACAACCAGGATGAGGAACAATGGACGGTACAATCAACAGTATTTGATGATGGGAGAGAGAGAAGGAGGAGGAGAGGAAGTCAGAAGAGGAGAGAGAGGAAGGAGGGGAAGGGGGAAAAGGAAGTAAGGAGGGAATGATGGCAGGTGATAATAATAGTATAGTGTGTAGTATAGTGTGTAGTTAGGTATAGAGTAGGCAATCCCCTTTAGGAGTTGATTAGGGTGATTAGGGGAATGAGGAGGGTGTGAATGCTGTATTGACCATACCTGGTATGTATGGATAGTATAAGAATAGAATAGGAATTTTCCAGCCAGGATGATTCTTCTTATCTATTCCATCTCCAGAGTATCTCCGTATAATAATAGGTACTCTATAGATATGGAATAACTCTATACTACCTACCTACTAGGTATCCATCATATCTGCCATCATAGTTGACCCAGTTGACCCAGTGTATCCAAACATCCTGCCCTTACAAGACCCATACGGGTATCGCGTGGTCCGCTTCATTGGTCCACAGTGTTCGGGCCCTCCCTGGACACCCCCGGGAGGGACCGGAGCCACCGATCGAATGGTATGAGATTACCATACCATACACATCCCTTCCCTTTGATACGTAACTCGATTCCATGGAATGACTTGTCCACCACTACTACTCAGGTATCCATAAGAGTCCACCATTACTACTCAGGTATCCATAAGAATAATAAGGTAGACACAGAGGTTGATTCAAGGCACGTGGGTGGCCCTGGAAAATCCTCACTGGTCGCCTCTCTTTCTCCTCCCTTTCCAACCTCTCTGCCTTCCTCTCATTCCCTGGATGGTCTCCAACTCTAATTCTTCTCGATCCAAACATGATTGTCATCCTTCGCTGCATATGTGGTCAACTCCATCTCTGATTTGTCCCTCTCCCGTTGACATTGGATGCACTTTAATCAGGTTGCAGATGCAGAGGGGTAACCTCCAATCGAATCCATGGCGACATGGACACACCGGGAAACTCGGAATCCGACAGTTCTTGACCATCCGATCTCGCACGGTCACTCAGGATCTACAAAGGCACATTCGCGTCCAAATACCCGTGGGTGGTACTCCAGGTAGACAAGAATGATTTCAGCCGAGGACTTGGCCCCGGTCAGCCTGCCGTTTTCGTTTCCCCTCAGCCCGCATGGTCCTCGATGGTTCATTTCCTGTGCAAGATAAGAGACCCCGGTGGGGACCGTCCGAGTGCGGGGGTCGCGGTCAGGGCGCAATCCAAATATTGCGCTTGACAAATCCTGGTGAGCGGAACAATCTCTCACTAGGTATCTACCTACGGGGTGATTTTTCTGTACGGAATATCCTGTGCCGTGCCTGACCCCAGCGAAATGGCGTGCTTCCATCATCCTGGTCGGATTATCAGGTACGTCATCCACAATGCTGGAGCGTCACGGATGAATTATGGGATTTGTGGGACATATAGAAACAAGGCAGGCAACAAGACAAGACGAACTCCTACTTATTGGTATATGGCTCATCCACGTAGCCGCGGTCAACTGTTTGCCTGGGTGTCGGGCGATGCCCCTCGCCCGGTGGGGCCAACCGTTCGATGAGCCGACACTTTTGCAATAATACTTGACAGTGTCGTTCATTATACCCCAAAGCAGGGAGTAATTCCCTCACACTACGCGTCCCAATATTCATGGCAAGAAAATCTGCTAGCCTGTTTCCTGATCACCTGCGTAACGTTGGGCACCCTATCAATGACTAAGGAGTAATCGCTCGCTGCGCCATTTCCTGTCATGTCCGCCGTCGTGTCGACCAACCATGGATCTTCAGGCTGACGGCTGACAGAGATGATTCTACCTATGTAATGGGGCATAAGCCCTAAACTGCACCATGCCATTTCTCAGAAACAAAGCATGGGGACTGGAAAGATACTACAGCACAATCCCCCCAGCCAACCCCGACTTCAATGCATGCTGCTTTTGAATTCAACAACCGGTATGCAACTAGCATGCAGCTAGACTGCAGGCACGTCCTTCCCTCTTCGGATAAAGCCCGCGAGGACCTTCCCAGCCTCTCGGGGACCGAGTTGGCCTTGAGATTATGTACTCTGCAGCTACACGAGACCACCCGAAACTCTGACATACTTGCTGAGGCGGAGTCATCCTCGTCATATTTTTCATACCTTGGTTGCAAGGTGGGTCTTGAAACCGGAAGAACAAAGACGGACTGTGTTGCTCCTGGCGTGAGACTTGATGTTACATTAATTCTCTTCTCCTACCCCTCCTTCCATCTTTGTTGGTGGTCTGGAGATAAGGATGTCGTGCGGTACTAACTACTAACAGTGTGTAGCACGGACCACCCACAGAGAAGGCTACACGGAGTATACCATCGAATTTGTAATGACATGACCGTCATCCACAACTATATCGGCTGTTACTGCACATTATCTATTATCTACCTCTAGCCAGCCCTAAACTTCGTTAGCACTGGCTAGGAGATCAGACTTCAATTAAGCAAAATAGAAGAAAAAAAATTATACCACTCGGGTTATATCACTTTTAACGCATACCAGCAGACGCGGGTAAGAATCCGACACGAACAAGGAATTCAACACTCCTCGCTACAGCAAGTTTCAACCGCAAGGGTGTGTGGACACGCCTCTCTGGTGCGGGGTTCGCTATCCGTCTATCGTTCTGGAAGCCCTCAATCATGTGCGCCAGAGGCCACAGCGGATGTGTCTCCTTCTCTGCGTCCATGTCGGCTCGGACAAGACCTAGCCACTCGGCCGTGGGCTTCCCCCGAAGCTTGTAACCGAGATCTTCGAGGATTGACCAGATCTCTTTCCACGTAATTCCGTCCACAGGAGACTCCTCGGTGACGTCTTCTTCTACGTTCTTACCTAGTGCTGTCTCAACAATCGCCGTCGCGGTGGTCGCGACGTCGGAGATGAATAGCCACCCGCCCGCCTCGGAGGTGTTATACGCGCCTATTTTGATGCATGTCGCTACCAGTCGCCAGATATAATCGCTGGGGTTGGAAATGCCCTCGTCTGGTGTGCCGATGACCCAGCCGGGGTTCAGCACAGCGAGACGACCGGTGTCGGATGGACTACGCTGTACCGCGCGCCTGACAACGACTTCACCGACCAGCTTGGTTTGGCTGTACGGGATGGCGTCAGCGACTGAGAGCTCCTTCACCACGTCGGGTTCTTCGACACCGTTCCATGGTCGACCGCCTGTGATGTAGAGGAATCTCACGCAGGGCAGTCTGATGGCAAGAAGCAGCAACTCTACGGTCGAGCCAACATTAGCCGCCTCTAGGACTTCGTAGCTTTTTGTCCAGTGCACTGTGGCACCAGCATGGATGATGATATTGGCCGCTTGGCCTCCAGACAAAGCATCCCAGCGTGTTGGGTCAAGCCCCAGATTCGGCAGCGATAGGTCTCCCCGCCAGACGTCGAGCTTATCTGCGTGGTGGTCATTCCACCAGAGCGCTTTCACAGCCGCATCAATGGTGCGACATCTGGCTGACTCGTCGGTCTCGCCGCGGACAAGGCTAATCACACGGCTGACGTGGCGAAGTCCTAGGAGCTGGCGTAGGACCTGAGTGCCGATGAAACCGCTGGCACCGGTCAAGAACACGCTGAAGGTCTGATTGTCTCTGTCAATCGACAAGTTATTGCCCGGGATAAGATTGTGGCTTGAAGACTCGCGCTGGACAGCCAGAACTCTTGAATCATGTCGATCGATCTCGACCATGAGGTCAACAGAGGCCAATGTCGCAGTCGAACGATGTCCGCAAAGGCACTCTTTAGCAGCAGAGGCCTGGCAATCTACTAGATATCGAGCAAGGCTCCTGATGCTGGTTACACTGCTCATTAGAAGCCGCATGTGGACATGGACATGGAAATTCTGTGAGATAAAAGAAGCGAGCTCCATCATGTCTACCGAATCGAGACCTGCGGACTGTAGCAGCACGTTGCTTAACCCAGCTGTTCCATTCTGGGATTCTTTTCCAGACAAGGCGTTCTGCCGGGTCCACGAGGAACGCAAGGAATGCACTTTCTGGGCCAGTGTGTACGCCGGCTGTTCAGTCTCCAATATAGGCCCGTCTAAGGGAAACTCTTCCCCAAGAGACTGCCCAATCCCGTCCAACAACCGCTCTCCCTCGGCCAGCAGCGCTGCCTGGCCGGATTCACGCAGTCGTCGCCGGTCCTTCTTTCCTGTGGCAGTGAGCGGTAGTTCCAATACAGAAAGAAAAACCGTCGGCACCATGTAGCCGGGTACATGATGTGCGAGTTTCTCCTTGATGATGGCCGCCATGGGGTATTTAATGGGCGTGAAAGACTTTATTTTGTCACTCTGCGTGGCAATTGTGCATTCTTGGATAAAGGCCGTCAGCACCGGTCTGGGATTCGTCTCGGCCTCAAGTACAATAACCTCAGCTGCAACTTGGGTCGCTTTTGACGGCAAACACTTCAGAATATGGTGTTCAACGTCCTCGAGCTCAATGCGCTGTCCTCTGATTTTGGTTTGACTATCATTGCGGCCCACAAATGACAGACTCCCGTCTTCGTTGTACCGCACCAGATCAGCTGTTTTGTAAAGGCGACCATGACGCCCAGGTTGACCAATTGAGCCTTCCAGCAGCCATTCGGGGTCTTTTATGAATGTTTTAGCCGACTTTTCTGCGTCACCCATGTACCCCTTTCCAACGAGCGGTCCCTCTAGGAGTAGTTCACCCGTGCACCCGGGGGCCAACAGGGTATTATGGTCCTCTGGATCGACAACCCACGTTACGAGCCCCACGCCTTTACCTATCCGCATACCCTCTTCAACGCTGGCATCCAAGGTATTGATAGTACTAATTGGTGTGCACTCAGCGGGCCCATATGTGTTGATAAAGTGGACTTTGTGTGACCTCCATCGCTCGGCATCTCTGGCTGTAACCGGCTCACCCAGTAAAATCAACGTCTCCAGACCCTGCAGTGCTTCCGGATCGACCAGGCGTGCCACAGTTGGAGTCAAATTTGCGATCGTGGGCCGCATGACGGAAATGACCTTGGTAAGGCCTTTGCGAGTCTCTTCGGACGGAATGCACAAGCACCCCCCTGCAACAAGCGTAGCCATCACATTGTGGATTGCGGCGTCAAAAGCATAAGTCGCGAAATCCAAGACCCTGGAGTCCCTCGTAAATCCAAGAAACCCGAGCTGGTAGTACACAGCAGAGCAGAAGCTCGCGTGTGTTACCAGCACGCCTTTGGGCGCTCCACTGCTGCCGGAAGTGAAAACTGCGTACAGGACCTTCGAAGACGGTTGCGACAGTGTCGTGGGACTCATGGCATGACGCGGGACACGACCTTGAATATGACCTGAAGACTGCAGGAGGCTCGGGCCAATTTGGATGACAATCTCCGAAAGCCTTCGGCTCAAGCCCATATTAGCGTGGGAGGATAGAAGCACCCTGGAGCCCACTTGGTGGAATATCGACCGTAGTCGGGGTTCAGGAAGGGAAGGATCGAGCAGCACAAAACCTGCACCGAACTTCAAGACACCAAGAATGGATACAACGGCCCATGCAGACTTCTCAAAGCATAGGGGTATCAGCATGTCCGGTCCTAGCATATGTGGACCGACCCCGTACTCTACAAGCTGTGCCACCACTAGCTCTGTGGCGAGTTTGTCTAAATCGCTATACGTGAAATCTCCGTCCCAGGCTGATATTGCTGACGCTTGTGGTTGGCCGTGTATCTGCTCTTCAACCATCTGATGGATGTACAGATTCACCGGCGAGGGAATGGTCTGATTCCAGTTCCAGATTCGCTCGAGGTTCTGGGGTGAAACGTGCTTGATTTCTGCTATGGTTTGTTCAGGTCCTGCAGTGTCGAGCTGGGTCATAATAAAGTCTAGCTCTTCTAGCAAGACTTGCACGAACCATGGCTTGATCACTCTTGAGTCGAATCTAGCAATGACCCTCTTCACGCCCATTTGTACTTCAAGCGACAATGCGTATGTGTTGATCCATTCTGGCGAGCAGCTATCCTCCCACTTTCCGAATGTCTCATCAGCTCGGGCCATCTCTTGTGGCTGGATGATAAGGAGTGTTTGGAATGTGCATGCCTGCTTAGCTCCTGAGCGGATCTTAGCGATCCGATGCAAGCCGAACTGCTCGAAGGGAATCATCTCCGTAGATTGCTGCTGTGTGGCTGCCAGATAGTGTAAGGCCTTCTGGGACCGCCGGACCTTGACATATAGCGGAAACGTTGCGATTGTTGGGCCTACCACCTTGTCAATGCCACGGACAGGCACACTTCGTCCGGATGCAGTGATGCCGAACACCACATTGTCTGAGTTTGTGACGCGACTGACGAGCAAAGCCCAGGCGGCACGAACAAGAGTCGAGCAAGTAACGTCTCGTGATTGTGACTCGAAACATTTTATCGGGCGAGCTACTTCGCTGTCTGCTACTGGCCGCTGTACGGCCGATGGAAGAGTCGGAAACGGGTTGCAATCACAGTCTCCAAGCGTGTTGCGCCAGTACTCAGCCATATTTTCTGTGTTCTGCTTCCCAACATACTCGATAAACACCTTGAACTCATGCTCCGCTGGGTTGATCGGGATGCCACGGTATGCTTGATTAACAATATCAAGCATGAGTGGCAGGGACCAGCCATCGTACAGTGCGTGATGCAGCGTCCACACAAACCATCGACGTGAGCTCGAAGGATCAGCGATGACTGCGTACCGCGCAAGTGGTTGCCCAAACTCCATTGGCAGTTTTCTGTCCTCTTTCAGATACTCATCCAAACCCGTTTTATGGATCCATTGTATTTCCTGATTGGATACCACCTGCAAGATACCCCTTTCGCGGGTCTGCACGATCCTTGTACGCAAAATAGCCACGTTCCGCACTAGGGTTTCCCATGCCTGGCAGAAGTCCCTGGTTGTGATTAAGGGGCGGATTTCCAAAGTGCGTTGGTGTACGTACTCCCCGGCGTGCTTCAACGACAGCGAAAAAAGACCTTCTTGCAAGGGCGTGCACGGGTATGCATCGACTATGGAAGCCCGATTTATTTGGTACCTAGTGGCAATATCTTCAACTAGCATGGCTGGATTGATGTTATCCCTGAGAAGAGCAAACGGTCGGATCACTTTTGGTGCCGTGTCCACTGACCGATACTTCTGGCCGGCCAGGCCACCAAGTGTAGGGTTTTGGAAAATGTCTGAAACGGTCATTTCAATACCGGCTTTGCGAGCCTCAGAGATGACTCGCATTGCTACAATGGAATCGCCCCCTAGCCGGAAGAAACTATCTTCGAGGCCTACAAGCGCTGGATCTAGGGCAAGGGCGCGGCCCAGTATCGTCTGCAGCTCCTTCGCAAACGGTGACAGGAGCGTTTGCCCCGGGTCCTGTCTTTGCAGTTGCCTGTACTGCTGGTAACACGACGTTCCCAGGTCGCGTAACTTCCTGCGGTCTAGTTTTCCTGCCACTGTCGTTGGGAGATTTGCTACAGCGAAAGCAACCGCTGGCATCATGTAGCGCGGCAGATGCGTATATAGAGCATCCTCAATACTAGCTGGCATCTGGAACAATTCGATTGCATATTTCTGAGGCCTGGGGTGGGTCGAATCGCTATTCATCTGGATGAAAGCGGCCAGTATAGGAGTGGACGTTCTTCCTTCAGAGTCGACAGTGTCGGCCACAACACGTACGGCCTCCGGCATATTCTCCTGTATCCAGAACTCAATTTCCCCGAGCTCGACTCGCTGTCCGTGGATCTTGACTTGGGTGTCCTTGCGTCCGACATATGTTAAGCTTCCGTCGTCGTCGTATTTAACAAGATCTCCTGTCTTGTATAGACGTCGTTCTGGCCAGCCTCGGTTAATCGCTGCTGCTTTCTCTGCCCACGCCGGGTTCCGAATGAACGCACTTGCTGTCTTCTCTTCATCACCCGAATACCCTTTACCAACAAGTGGACCTTCGAGAAGCAGCTCGCCAGTCTGTCCGAGCGGAAGCAACCGATCGTGATCATCCGGGTCAACGATCCATGTTACTTGACCAGCGCCTTTTCCTATTCGTATGGCTTTCTGTGGACTTGGGGCGTCACAGTTGAGGACGCTGAATGGAGTACGTTCGGAAGGTCCGTACAGATTGGCAACCCGTACTCTCCCCCACCAACGAATGACATCCCCAACGCTTAAAGCTTCAGCACCAAATTGAAGAGTCTGCAAGGTGGGCACCTCGCCAGGATCTAGCAGTCTCGCGACTGAAGGCGTGAGACAGACAATGTTGGCACGGAAAGACGTGATGCTCTGAGCGAGCCGGCTGGTGCGGTCTTGCTCTGCTGGCACACATAAGCAACCACCTGCCACGATAGTGCTAAAAGCATTGATGATCGATAGATCAAAGGAGTATGACGAAAAGTCATAGACCCTTGATTCTGTCGCACATCCGAGATGCCTCATCTGGTGGTAAAGAGCAGACGTGAAGTTGCTGTGGGTAATCATTACCCCTTTGGGTGTACCCGTACTGCCGGAGGTAAAGGTCATATACATGACTGACATGGGGTCGACGGAGGTCGAGCACCAGCCTGCTTTGTTATGTAGGTCTGCAAAAAACTGACGGTCGATAGAAATCACCTCTCGTGCCAACTTCGCACTGAGAATCCGGTTCGAGGTGGAGGTCAGAATCTGTGTGGCCTTGATTTGTCGAATGATAGCCTGGAGCCGCTGCTCTGGGAGAGAGGCGTCGAGCATCACAAAACCTCCTCCAGCTTTGAGAACGCCCAGCATGGCAACGGTGGTCCACCTTGACTTCTCGAAACATAGAGGAATCAGCGTGCCGGGGCTGAGTCCCTTATCGATGAGATGGCTTGCCAACTTTGTAGTGAGCCGGTCGAGTTCACCGTATGGTATATCACCGTCCCAGGCACATATAGCCAATGAATTCGGCTGCTTTTGTGCCGTTTCTTGGAACATATCATGAACACACCGCTCAATTCGCGTTGGATAGATTTTGTTCCATGACAGGATTGTCTGGAGGTCTTTCTGCGAGATCGTGCGATCTCCTGCCAAATCAGTGTTGACACCACTTTGTTGATCTGGAACCCATGCCATGATTACAGAGAGTCAAGTCGCAGCTGTAATGTGTTTGAGAAAACTCCGGTATTGGATATTAGATGAATTTCCTGAAGAAAGATACGAGAACAGGAGTCTCCCCGACATTGACGATTGGTGATCCAGTCTGTTCTTTTCAAACGACTGGGGTTGACAAATGACCCCAACGGAGGGTTACATGCGCATTCCATTATGCAGCTTGATGATTGTCGTGGATGAGCAGGGAGAGTGGCTTGATAAAGTCAAATGCACAGGGGGATCACATGATTACTGGATTGAATGAGCACCGATGTCATAGATCGCTCCTTCCAAGTATAAAGTCTTCAAGTAAGTCTTTACGAGTTATCTTAATGGAGTGTTACACTGCACTTGCCTTCTGTAGAAGGACATTTACAGTAACCAGGGATGGGGAATAGTTTAACACGGCAAGTGCAACAGATGCAGACACAAGATTCCATATTTCATTCTAAGAGGGACTGAACACCGCAGCAGACGGAGTTCAGTCAATACAGACCACAACAGTCTTATTCTTATCCTTAACCATTCGTTTAACAAACTATCCAATGCCTAACTGGAACGAACTCCGCAGAACCATTCCCAATGGCGAGGTTCTGGTCCCAGGCCAAGACGGCTACGCAGCCAGCCTGGGAAGATGGAGCACAGCAGCTGAAATGAAATCTGTCTGTCTGCCTCGATCCCTGCTAGGTCTATCCACTGGTGAACCCGCTAATTCTCTTACAGGCTGTGGTTGTGAAGCCAACCTGTGCCCTTGAGGTTTCGTCAGCCATACGATTTGCTGTCGCAAAGAAGCTGCCCCTCGCTGTTTGCGGGGGCGGCCATTCGACCAGCGGGGCGTCTTCGTCTGAAGGCATGGTGATTCACCTTGGCAATATGCGTCAAGTCGACGTCGACGAATCTAGCATGATGGTGTCTTTCCGCGGTGGGTGTCGCTGGGGGGATGTGGACTGGGCTCTGGCGGATCGCGGTCTGGCTACTGTCGGTGGTGCAGTGAACCACACTGGGGTGGGGGGCCTGATCCTAGGGGGAGGCCATGGATGGCTGACAGCCAAGTATGGCCTGACGATTGATAATCTCCGATCAGTGCAGATCGTCACGGCCGATGGCTCAATCCTAGAGGCGTCCGAGTTGCACAACTCAGACCTTTTCTGGGGAATCCGTGGAGCGGGGGCGCAGTTGGGAGTGGTCACATGCTTCCGGTCCCGTATTTACCATCAAGAGAGGGTGTGGAGCGGAACTCTCTCTTTTCCGCCGGATAAGATCTCCGAAGTGGTGGGATTTGCAAATGAGTTCCACAGTTGGGACAACCGGCAGGGCCATTGCATGACCGTGGGCTTTGGGCGCAGTCCCAACGGGAAGGCCTGCATCATCTCCGTTATTCCCCTCTATCATGGGCCAGAGGAGCAGGCAAGGTGTTACTTCTCAAAACTACTCAACATTGGGTCCGTCGTGGAGAGGACCGGCATGATGCTCATTGCAGAGGTCAACACCTTACAGAACCCCATGGCCGGATATGGGATCCGCCGCCTCCAGGGTTCGGGAAATATTACGATGCCCATGAATGTAACGACTATACAACAAATAGCCAATGCCATATGGTCTTTCGGTGGCACAAACCCCAATATCACAGTCAGCGGGATGGTAATAGAAGTCTTTCCCACCCATAAACTGCGAGAGGTGGCCCACGACGCTACGGCGTATGCCAATCGCGGCGACTACTACGACGCTGTGACTATGTTTGGATGGACAGCCCCGGAACTCGACACCACTGTTCGAGAGTTCAACCAAAAGATATGCGAGCAGATACGCCGACAAAGTGGGTTCGAAGGCTCACACAGCCAGGGAGGGGGAGTCTCCAATAACGCGCCAGTAGGGCGATATCTCAACATGGAAGCGGCCCCATTGAGGCCCCTTGAAGCATACGGCTCCAACCTGGCCAGATTGCAACAAGTGAAAAGGAAGTTCGATCCCGGGAATATTTTCCACAAGGGGCATGGTGTGGGTGACCCTACTGGGAAAGAAGGGATATAGTTAGGGCTTGCCTTTGGAGAGATGAGGGCGATTAACTAATGATTGATTTTTTTTTTCGATCCATATGTATGCATGTGTTCGTGTGATTTACTCACTTAACCCCTTGCTAGAACTATACCCCGGATTCTAGTGACGTATGAATCTGCAGAAGGGGCAAGACATGAATCACAGTAAGCTATACCGGAAGCAAGGCAACATTATAGCAGTTGTAGCCGCATCACTGAAAACTGAAGAGTATCGTATCCCTCTCTAGTTCAACATTCCATCAGCCTAATCTCATTCTTTATGTATATGATATGCTAGGGATAATCTTATTTTGCTAGTCGGATTCCACTGTGCTCGTGTAGCTGGGTGGCGTTGTAACGGACCCTGAAAAGTCACGGTCAGAGTGAAGTTATTCCCAGAGTCCATGTTTCGTGACATAGCTGTCCCATTACAGAGATTCGATAAACATCCCTTGGTTAAGGAATTGACTTTAGGGTCTGAATTAGTCAGAAGCTTTATGAAGGCTTGTTCTACTTGTCTGGGTATAAGGCATGTAGAGAATACCTGGTCTATAAAGAGATATCAGAGTTGGATGCTATTCCTCAGACTCTCTATCAGAACTATACTCTGACTACCACATCTACCAAAATCCAATTACTTCAGCATAAACTACTGGCTAGTCTGCCCCAGTTCCATCTATTCACCAAGCGGAATCCACTTTCTACCAAAATCGACCGACAATGTCTACCAATCCCGGCTCCCCCACTGTCGACATCTCTATCGCCTCACGCCCAGGCAACATCGACGCAGTCCCAAACCTCCTACAAGAAATAGAACAAAGCATTCGAAGCCTACAGGCCGGCACCGACGAACTCCGCAAAGACCTACTAGTTAAATGTCGAGCCCTTATCCAAGCAATACAGACACCCCGGGAGACCGTGGTGGACCACATTTGGGGACAGGTAATGACCACCACCATCACTACTAACCCCTATGCTCGCCATATAGAGTAAACGCTCATAAAAACGAACTGGCAGATGGGCGTCATCTCAGCGGTAAGCGTCGGCGTAGACTGCGGACTCTGGCTGTTGATGGCCCAGAATGGCGATGGCCCCCAGAAGGTGACTGATTTGACTGGGGGCCTTGGTGTTGATCCGGAGCTTCTTCGTTAGTACATATTGGAGAGAGGTATTTCTATGATGATTTTGACTGACTGGTTTAAAGGCCGTCTGATGCGTCATATAAGCGCTATGGGGCTGCTTGTTGAGGTCGGTGAAGATGAGTATATGCCTACGAATTATACCAAGGCTTTGAGTCTTCCGCAGATTGGGCATGGGTATCTTGGTCTGTAGGTGACATTCTTTCTTTTTTTCTTTCTCCCACTTCATTATTTACCTCTACTTTATTCGATATCTATCACGGCTAAAGCTGATACCCATCGCCCAAACAGCACATCCTGCACCGGCGCAGCCACCCTACAATTCCACGAATTCGCCCGTCAAAGAGGATGGAAGAATCCCACAAACGAGTACGACACGGCTCTAATGTCAGCCTACCACACTGACAAAGATATCTTCACCTGGGTACACGATCAGGGCTACGGACGACACCTGAACGACTACCTCGGCGGGTACAACCTGGGCCGTCCGCGGTGGATGGACGCCGCTGTTTACCCCGTGCAGGAAAGACTCATCGACGGCGCGGATACCGGCCCGGACGCGGTCTTTCTTGTCGACATTGGGGGTAATGTGGGCCATGACCTGGAGAGGCTTCATCGGCGCTATCCCCATGCTCCGGGGTTGTTGGTCCTCCAGGATCTGCCGATGATGATTCGTCAGATTAAGGAGCTGGATCCGGTGATTGTTCGGATGGAGTATGATTTTCGTCAGGAGCAGCCTGTTAAAGGTAAATCTTACTATTCCATTCTTTATATCCCTTTTTATATTCCCGATTGGATTGGACTAATGGCCCAGGTGCGCGAGCATACTACATCCACTCAACCCTGCACAACTGGCCTGACCACGTCTGCGACGTCATCCTAGCGAATGTCAAAGCGGCTATGAAGCCTGGATATAGCAGGCTTCTGATCAATGAGAATGTTGTGCCTGCGACTAATGCACACTGGGAGACTACGGGGCTGGACATGCTCATGCTGACGCTCTTCTCGAGTATGCAGCGGACCAGAGCAATGTGGTACGACTTGATTGAGAAGCGGGCGGGTTTGAGGATCGTAAATATTTGGAGTGGAGGGAGGGGAGTCGAGAGTGTTATTGAGTGTGAGGTGTGAGGGACCTTTAGGGGGAGAGTTGACTTTATTTTATGATGGAATATGCTATGTTTTTTGGAGGTTCTACGTCTTTGTAAGGAGAGTGATACTAGTACTCCTTGCTGCTGTTTAAGAAATTGATAGCAAGTTGAACGCAGTCAATGCACTCATGTATAGATTGTAAAGTGTAGATCCCTGAACATGGAAGACCTGTAGCTTTCACAAATGCAAGCACTGCAAAGAATGTGTGCTATGGTGTCTAATGAATGCCACACACCCATTGTCTTGCTAGACATGAAGTCACGAATCCAACAATCTACAACCGCCGCCATGACTCTCCATATTTCCCCCCCTTGCGGATCCAGCCTTAACGCCTACCATCACTTCAGGGGCCAGAGCGCAAGTATGCATCTTCGTCCACTGTTGGGTGGTGTCTCCCTTGCAGGCGCAACTCCTCACCAGATCTATCTACATCATGCCATATTCACTGAGCATAACCCTGCACGTCCATTCGACCCCCACTTGCCCTGTCTATGATGGGAAAGGATGATAGATATGCGAGTACATGATTCAGTCCCGCTCCTTTCTAACACAGGAGTCATAGCCCTATTATCCCTTAATTCCTAGACTACAGTTGACTGGAACAGGCTAAGGCTAGGGATTTACCCCTCTGCTTTCTATTATGATACATGCTGACGGGTGTATCTAGGCGGGGATCTTTAGATATAACACGCACGACTGTGTAAGCAGTGCGTACAGATAACTATATACACTGCAATGGATTAAAGGCAGTGACGTGCATGACATGGTCCATAAAACCCTGCTAATAAAGCACGATAATACTCCGTACGGACAGTACAAGTTGAACGTGGAATTGAGTACATTCCTCACATACATAAATAATAAGAATCCAGTCCCGTATCCGTCCTCATCTCACTCTAGATCCATTCCATTCCTCTTCACTCCACTTCACTGTCGTCTCATTCGAAGGGAGTAAGTA
The DNA here is from genome assembly GCA_023619815.1 of Aspergillus neotritici. Classification (NCBI taxonomy): domain Eukaryota; kingdom Fungi; phylum Ascomycota; class Eurotiomycetes; order Eurotiales; family Aspergillaceae; genus Aspergillus; species Aspergillus neotritici. The sequence goes on from JALZYL010000011.1 coordinate 467,131, forward strand.
GAGTATACTATGGTTAGTGGACTTCCTTCCTTTCGCTTCCTCCCGTACGGTAATCCCCAAAAGGAGATAAAGCGCCCATGCAGTAAAGCAATGGGCCACAAAGCAAAAGAATAGAAGGATAGAAGATGAAATGCACTTTTCGTTTTTCCTATTTTTAATCATTAAGAGAAGAAAAAAAATAATTTCCTTTTCAATTCAGGTTCGGTTTTTTCAGTTTCCACATCGCATAATGCTGAGAGCAAAGTAAGTAATAATAAAAAAAACTGTCAAAACCGAATCTATTCGTCATCCTCCTCCTCCTCCTCGTCGACGGTGGTCTTGGCGATCCGGTCCAGATCCCGCTGGCCACTCTGCGAGATGCGGCGGCCGCCCTTCTCCTCGTCCTGCTCGAGCACGCCGATCTTCTCCAGAGACTGCATCACCTTGCGGTCGACGGACCCGGAGGCGTCGACGTGGTGGGCGGGGCGGGAGCCACGGTTCTTGGTCGAGCCGTGGGCCTTGCGCAGACGGCCAACACCGACGGTCTTGCGGACGTAGATGTGACGGGCGACGGCGGCGGCACGGACGTAGTACCTTGGATTTTTGGTCAGTTTGCTGCTCCATTTTACGGGATGTGATGTGGATCGAGGTGGCGGTCGTACCAGTCAGGGTCCTGGGGAGGGAGCTCGTTGGAGGCGGAGGTCTTGACGGTATCGACCCAGCCTAGTATTCGTTAGTACATATATTATTCCCTTGTTCGAGTATTACAGGGTGTATAACGGATGACATACCGGGGATGGGGAGCTTGCCCTGGCGCTTCAGGAACGCGGAGTAGGCAGCAATGAACTTCTGCGCCTGTAACGGAACAAGGATGTTAGCGTTTGGACCTCCCATATCAAATTCTGTCCTGGACAAGGACAGGTGGATCCCCATGTCCCAGCAGTCGGTGGTCGGCAGATTTGGCAGATTCGATATTCGGAAGGCGCTGATTTAGATCGGTCATCTAGTGCACGGCGCAGCATCGATGCAATGCACCGTGATCGTGAAGCTCCAGTTCTCAAAATCCTGCTCGAGTCGCAAATCCTGCAGCGAAATCCACGCGCAAAAATCGTAGATCGCGTCATCCATGACCATATTGAAAGAGCATCCGGTCGAATTTCGACACTCCATGTCAATGGATGACTTCCCGTAAGGTTCCTCAAAGAAGGCCTCCGAGAGTAATATCAACCCTCAAATTCCTCCATCCTTCCCATGTCCCAACTTCCAATGTCGTCCTCGCGCAAAAGAAAAAACCGACCGTCACAGCGTGATAGATGTACCGAATATCGAATGGAAAGAATCTGCCAAATCTGCCCAAGCCGCCGTCTGCCCCGTTCGTCCAAGAGAAGAAGATCCTGCCTGTCCAGTCCAGTGTTCCGGGGGGAGCGTGAAAAAAGCAAGCAGCAACTTACGTCCACATCGCGAACGGTGACACCACCCATTTTTGCGACTTGAGACCTCGAAGGTGAACGGAGGGGGCGAGTTGAGGAGGGAGGGAGAGGCGGGTGGGATGGGTGTCGTTGTCGTCGTTGAAGTCGGTCGGGGAGTCGGACGGAGGCGGCCTCGAAATTCGCACACAACAGAATAATCGATGGACTTTCTCGGTTGTGTGTCGCCTGTGCGCTAGGCCCGTTTGGGTTTAGCTGTACCCTAACCTCTTTCTTCCCCGTTCTGGTCTAGCGTTTATGCCTGAGGCAGGAACATCAATCACTAGTCTAGATCTGGTTAGCGTGGTCACTGACCAAGATACTATGCAAGGTATCTACCAGCCTAAGGTATCTACCTATGTACACCAGCCCATGAAGGTTCTTGTAGAAGTATATCGTCAGTGTTAAAAATCATATTAAGGATATCATGCGGTAATTCTATCATACACCAATTACATGCTCGCGTTTCGCTCTACCGCATCCAGTACGCGTCGTCAAAAAAAAAAGAAAAAAAGGATATCATCAAGCAAACTACAAAGTCGGGGCCCGCTTCAGCCCAACGCAATACCGCACAAAGAGCGTGTCCATAAAATGTCCGTGGCGAATGCCCGGGGGTCGTCGTCGTTCGAACTCGTCGATCGCCTCCTGCACACCATACCCGCACCGTTCGATCAGGTACGACACGAGCAAGAATCCCGTCCGGTTGAACCCGTAGTGACAGTGGACGCCCACCACGGGACGCTCACCCCCACCAGACTTTTCCATCTTCTCGGTGATCTCACCCTGGAGTCGATCCACCAGGGCAATAAAATCCCGCGTCTCGTCGGGCGTCGGGGGAATCTTGGATACGGTCGGGTGCTTGTGGTAGTGGATGCCGCCTCGTTCCAGCGAGGCCGGGTTGTACACCGGGTTCTCGTAGCTGATGTCAATCACCGCGTAGATCTGGTCGCGGTACTTCTGCGCGAACAGCTGCGGATTATGCTCCTCGTCCACCTCCCGTAGCATCTTGAGAGCGACGAACGTGTCAGCGATCCGCTGCGAGACTGGTGGAACCTTCTGCCACTTGACCAGGTTCTTCACATCCCACTTGCCAGAAGTGTTGAGGTGCTGTAACTGCCATCCCAGGCTGAGACGGTGGTCGACGTGTTTTCGGAGGAAGTCCTGGATGATCCCCGACAGAGTGCGATACGTCGCACGATCGTAGAGAAGCGCATGAGAGGCCGGCGCAGGAAGAATGACAGTCTTGACACAGCGCTTGGTCTTGACTACCTTCGTCTCGGCTTGATGGTCAGCACCATTCTCCACACAGGATGCTGGAACACCGTCCGAGCCAGGCTTTTGGTCAAGGACTGGGGACGCATCGGGACCGTGGTGGGTGATGTCCTGATCTTGGGACTTCGTATCTCCGAAAAAGTCGAGGATTTTCCGGAGTTCCCCGGGTTTCGTAACGGCGTCTGATTCTCCAGCAACAAGGAACACAGGCAAAGTCACACCGGCCCAGATATCGCGTCCCGGGATACCACCGGTCGGCTTACCACTGCTGTCGTACTCAGGAAGGGTCCCCCAGGCCATCCGTCTCCAGACCGCGGTTTTGCTCTGCTTATTGTATCGCACTTGGAGATGCCGAGTGTCAGGATCGGCAGCAGCGCCAACAAGTCGATTGACGCTGGCACTATATAAGCCGCCCCGTCGATCCCAGCTACGCCAGAGATCAAAGATAGGCCCTGGGATTTGAAGCAAGCGGCGGAAGCTCGTGACTTCCTTGGGGCTCGGAGGCGATGCGCGAGGGCAGACGGCGATCAGCCCCAGGATGTGTTGTTTCAGATCCCCGCCTATTGACGAGGCGGAGGAGGCCAAAAGCGCGGACAACGAGCAGCCGAGACTATGGGCGATCAGGATCACGCCTTGTCCAGCTTCTTTATCACGGTGCTGATCAATGGAGGTGGCCAGGAGCTCCGCCATTGCATTGACCGTGTACGCATTCCACGAGGTCGGCGCGAAGTCCGACAAGCCACAACCCGGGAGGTCGATTCCAAAGCATGGGCCTATATTGGACAAAGTGCTAAGGAGATGGTTGAACTGCGCCAAAGAGCCCCCGAGTCCATGGACGAAAACCAACAACGGGATCGGGGAGGGTTTGGTTGGTAATTTGTCCATCTGCGGGTGGGGACGGTAGAATGTCCGGATAGACGGATAGGTAGCGACAGAGGTCGAATAGGAAAGATACGAAGAGTGTTTCTTCAATAAGCCAGGGTCTGTATCGTGTGCTGATTGGGGTCAGTCCGGCCGATGACAAGGATGGAAAGGAGTCCCGGCTCACCTTCTTCCGACTTCTCTTGATGGTGCGACGATGCCTGTTTTCCAGGGACCGTACTATCTGTGCCAGGACGCAGAGAGCCATTGCTATCAATGTCTTCTTCGTCAGAAGAGGTTACGGTTTCTTCCGCAGAAGTCTTGGTGTGGCTCCTCCGCAACCCGCGACGAAACCGACTTCTTTCATGAGACGGTCTGCCAAGTCTGCGCCACGTCAACGAAGAAAGGAGTCCACACCCGGCCATGGCGAAGACGAAGGTGGTCAACACAACTTTGCTCCAATTCACGGTTCCATCCTGACCAGCAGAATAAAAATAATGAGAGAAGAGGCTCCAATCACCAGGCGTGGAAAGAATAGCGGAGATCGGGTTCCAGGATCGTAGGATAGCACCGATATCTGAAGAAGCTGGTCGAGATATGGCCGAGTCCAAAGAAGCACCCGGGGAGCCCATCATAATAAGGAAGGACGTGAGAATAGCGTCCCACGGCTATTAATAAAGTAAGTAGCGTGGTCTCCTTTCTGGAGAATAGCCTCACTACACCCTTACTGGGTTTCCAAGCCTAACGGCCAGCGCCAGGAGCCCTTGTGGCGCACCCGGCAGCTAGAACCGACGAAGATCAAGTCTGGAACGAGAGTCTCAAACCCTCACGGGATAGAACGCCGAACGCTGTTTGGTGAGAGGATGAAACCTGGTTCAATAGTGAGGCGGGAGAGCGGGTCGATCAGAGCAAAGGATATCCAAACCCCAGAGCATGAGCGTCAATGGGCAAGCTCGACACCCTTGTTCCTCCTACCTCGTCAGGCAGGCACCCACGGAAGGTAGGCAGGTAGTAGCAAGTAGCAATTGAAAACGACAGCGCGTACGTCGGGATTTGTAGGCGCTGGGCCAATGAGAGAAGAGAATCCAACACGTTGGTCTCCCGACTAGTTCTCCGCGGTCCCGGGAGATCTTACAGCTCCACACTTCCAATTGCAGCCACGAAAGCTAGAATTATTGAATTCTTTGGGAACTTGAAGGGAAGAATGTGGGCGACGAACAGGCTTCTGCGGGTCGGCCACATGGACTAGCTAAACCCCCATGTAGGAGTCAGTCATGGACACATCCGGTAAGTCAGATGCCAATCAGGGGGCGAGAATCCACGAAGAATGTGTCCAACATTCCACCGGATACGTACCGCACAATTCCCAGAAAAAAGGGCCGTCTGTCCTCTGCATACCACGGAGTTGACAGGAGACGGCTGGGGTTGCCTATTTTATATGTATCCGGATGGCAGAATTTCACTGCGGAAAAAGCCGGATGACGATGTTGTGAAACCCGCGACGAAAATTCCAATTTCGTCGGACCAATTGTTGCACGGAAGTGGTGGGAGTCAAGAGGCGACGTTAGATGTCAAGACTGAGACGCCTAGGTACGGTATTTTGGAAGATCCGTCCATCTGGAACCGTGCAAATCGCAAGAAATCGCAGCGTGGAGACGGCAGAGAAAGGAAAGTGAAAGGCGGACTGAGGATCGATGACTCATCCACCGCATCATGTGACATCATACATACTATGGCATTGTTGACTCTGATATTCTTGCACTCTCCCTCTCCATTGTCTCTCGTGGCACAGCAGTATTCTTCTCGTCAAGATGATGGGGTTATTATGAAGACTCGGTTATTTGATTCAGTCTAAGCCGTTACCCAGCTCTCTAACAAGAGTCCACGGAGACAGGTCGAGCCTGATGGATTTACTAGCAGTGAGCTACCAATAGTTGAAGAGAATGTCATTAATACCAAATATGAATATTTCTGGGTACAGTGGATCAGACCTGTCAAAAGCTATTTCTGTCGACATATTCTATACACAAAAAGACAATTGTTACGATGGTCATGAGCATCGAGATTCTGCAGCCACCGAAAGGCGTTCGTATTCGATGGAGAACAACTCAGGAGCCTGGGAGTGGTTCGGCTATGATGCCCAAAGAAAAAGTGTCAGCTGCGCCTTGAATTGGCCATCTTGTTTGCCCTCATGGTCAAGAGCGGACTTCACCAAAAATGGACGGTGAAGTGACACCTGCAGCAGCTAGGGCGGCAGATGAGGTTATGAGATCCCAGAATCCTGCAGATGAGATGAATCAAATCCAATAGGAATACAGCCTTATGCGGCACCCTATGGTGGCTTCGACCTGGACTCCAATCTCTGAGAGACGTCTGACCTCAGACTTTAGTGGGGTGATGATGGATAGTATACCATGCCCAGGACTGATATAAACTGCAACGGATATCTGGGTCGTCGAATTGTCTCTTCCTAGTATTCCAGTAACCACCTACAGCACCATGTGGGCAGCATTTCTCTTCTATGGAGCAATTGTCTCCGCCAAACCGGGTGTGTATGATTACTGCCACTGCAGTGCCAATGCTAACGTCGAACGGTCCAGTCCTCCCCCGAGATGGGATAGATACGTGCACAACCTCCTCGACCAGCAGCCAATGGCTCAGTATCTGCGACACGACGCTCTTCTGGCCCACTTCGACCGACTACTATTATGGTCCAACCATCGGCCCCTCTGCCTCAGCCGTTCTCTGCAACGCCGGATGGGTCGAGTACGACGGCCGCGCCAGCGAGCTCTCCTCGCTCGGCGCTACCTCGACCTCCACGATCTACAGTCCCTATCCGACCAGCACCGGAGCCTGCAACACCGAAATCTGGGCTGAAGGATGGCGCGACACGCATACCGGCCCACTAACCACCCTCTGCGACAATATCCCGCGCGCCCTGGGTCCTCGCGAAACTCTCACATCCTTCTGGCCCGGCACGGGCCCATGCAGCACGTTCCAAATGACAGACAGCACCGTCGAACCAGTCTACCGCTCGCCTGACTCAGCCCCTTCCTGCAGTCTCAACACTCAAGACTGCATCGCTATCTGGTCCACCTATTCCTCTCTCTCGTCCGCCTACCGAAGCGCCGTCCCGACCCCTCCCCCAGGCGACACAAACAGCCCGATCCGCCCGAGCAGCTGCCCCTCAACCCGGCGGAACTACACCGAGAACGACCCCTGCACAAACTGCCACTACCTCCCCGGCGAAGCCACTCTCTTCTACTGGCCTGTCTCCACGATCTCAGGCGACCTCTGCTCCCAGAACGGTTCAACCATCCCAGCAACGCCCACCGGGAACGGCCCGAACACAGCCATCGTCAACGGCAACACCTTCGTCTCGCCCACCATCTACGTCTCCTTCACCAGCATCTACGCCCGCAGCAATAACCGCGCACACCCGGGCGGCTCCTGCGGCGGCGAGCACGAAAACGTGATCATCTCCGTCGAGCCGGACGCCGTCTCGTCCTGCCGCAGCCACCGCAACGCCAAATACCCGAGGATTGGAACCGCCTTCCCCTTCAGCTACGACGAGTTCCAGATCCACCAAGTGGGCAACTACTCCATGGCGCTCGTCCCTTGGGACAAGTACCAGGGAGGGGCGCAGTGTCCCGTGGGCACGACTTGCACGCTCGTCAGGGACGATTATCGGCCCCACATGGGCATCCCCGAGGGCGTCATGACCCAGATTGACGAGCGCTGGACAGAGTGCCATCGCTCTTGGTATATCCCGCCTGTTAGCATGGTGCCGTTGGTTGGGGAGGGTAGCTGGAGTGGGAAGGCGGTGCCAACCGGGACTGGGACTGAAGATGTTGCTGTTGCGGCTGTGCCTGAGTCTGTGGGTGCGGCGCCTACGCCTCTGAAGACGGGAGCAGACTGGTAGTCTCTGTTGACCCTCTCTCTCGTGTCTCTGTGTGTGTCTGTGTGTGTCCATGATAAATGCGATAGTACCAATGATAATGCTAGTCCTAAACCCTAACCCAACTAAAACAAATCCGTCATCGCCCCCGTCGACGCATCGCCCACCAACCGCGCATACTTAGCCAACACACCGCGCGTAACATGCGGCGCAGGCGGCTTCCACTCGCGCATCCTCTGCTGCAACTCCTCATCCGACACATCCATCGATATCGAGTTCGTCTCGGCATCAATAGTAATCACATCGCCGTCCCGCACAACCGCCAGCGGTCCACCAACAGCCGCCTCAGGCACAATATGCCCAACAATAAACCCATGACTAGCCCCGGAGTACCGCCCGTCCGTAATGAGCGCCACATTCGTCAGCTTGGCGCCCATGAGCGCCGCGCTGGCCTTCAGCTGCTCAGGCATGCCAGGCCCGCCCTTCGGCCCCTCATACCGCACAATAACGACCAGGTTCTCCCCGTGCGGGATCTTCCCCTGATCCAGCGCCTCGTTCAGCCGCCACTCCTTGTCGAAGACGCGCGCCCGCCCCGTGAACCGCAGCCCCTCCTTGCCGGTGATCTTGGCCACCGCGCCCCCCGGCGCGAGGTTCCCCCGCAGGATCTGCAGGTGTCCTGTGGCTTTGATCGGCTGGTCCAGCGGCCGGATGATCACCTGGTCGGCTGGCAGCGACGGGAACGAGGCGACGTTCTGAGCCAGCGTCCGTCCCGTCACCGTCGGGATGTCCCCGTCTAGCAGCCCCGCGGCGATCAGCAGCTTCTGCACGGACGGGATCCCCCCGATGTCGTACAGGTCTGCCATGTAGTACTTCCCGCTGGGGGCTAGGTCCGCGATGAAGGGGATCTTGTCGCTGACGCGCTGGACGTCGTCCAGCTTGAGGTCTACGCCGGCTGTGCGCGCCATGGCGAGGAAGTGTAGCACGCCGTTGGTGCTCCCGCCTAGCGCCATGGTTATGACGAGTGCGTTCTCGAAGGAGCGTTTGGTGAGCAGATCGCGCGGCCGGATGTTCTGCTCCATGCAGGTGCGGATCGCGTCTGCTGCTTTGGCGCACTCGCGCATCTTGGAGGGCGAGGACGCGGGCGTCGACGATGACCCTGGGAGGGAGAGGCCCATGGACTCGATGGCTGTCGCCATCGTGTTCGCGGTGAACATCCCGCCGCAGGCGCCCGCGGACGGACACGCGTGTCGCTCCAGGTCGTCCATGATCTCGTCGGCGGTCTTGCTGGTGTCGCCGCCGTCGGTGGTGGGCTGGCGCAGCGTTCCGTAGGCGTATGCGCCGGCGGCTTCGAAACAGCTCGACACGTTGATCGGCTTGCGCAGCAAGTTCGAGTAGCCGATTTGGATGGTGCCGCCGTAGATCATGATCGAGGGGCGGTTGTGCCGCGCCATGCCCATCACTACGCCGGGCATGTTCTTGTCGCAGCCTGGGATCGCGATGCAGGCGTCGTGATATTGTGCGCAGGTGACGCTTTCGATGCTGTCCGCGATGATCTCGCGCGTTTGTAGCGAGAATCGCATTCCTTGTCACACGTTGGTATCTATCAACTGAAGTCTTCTCTCATATAAAAGGGGTATTATGTTGTATGTTGGGGTTGAACCGGGGGTCATTTACCCTCGCTCCCCATCGTGATCGCATCCGATACCCCAATGGTGTTGTACTGCCACCCGATCATGCCATTATCTGAGATCGCCTTCTTGGTCGTCTTCCCCAGGTCCAGCAGGTGCATGTTGCATGGGTTTCCCTCCCACCACACCGACGCGACGCCGACCTGGGGGCTTGTGGCCATGGCTTTCTGATCGGGGACGCCGGCCGCGAAGAGCATTGCCTATGGAGTGCTCAGCATCAGCCCCAGCAAGTTAAATAAATGAATCATATACAGCTAAAGAGATAAACATCGTAAAAATAAAAGACAGCAATGACCAACCTTCGCGCCGGGAAAATCATGACCCCGCGTGATATGCGACGAATACCGGTTCAAAGCGGGCGTGCCATCCTCGTTCTTTGCGCCGTCCGGAAGACAGGGAAACTCGAGGTACTTGGCTTCCCCGAGCGTGCTGGACACCGCGGGCTGGGAGGGATCCATGATAATAATCGGTTTCGTTATAATGAAATGAATGAAGGGACTGAATTTGGGGAGAGAAAGCAGAGGGAGAGGGGTGGAAATAAAAGCCCCGCGTCCGGATGATGACCGACCGGTGACTCGGCCAGTAGTCCGTTGCGGGGAGGAATAACCTCGGAGAGAGCCTGTTGTCAATTCAGATGCTGTGATTTGCGGGTGTTCCTTGATCCAGTGGTTGGAGTGGGGAATGATCAGTCAGTCATAGTATAGGGATTATTGAGGTAGTGGGGAAGCCGTGGGATGCTTCCATTTACTTGATTGATTTCTTTCTGATTCTTGTGTAAACGAACTTGTCTTCGGACTCTTGCCGAGTGTATAGGTAAGGTATATATCATGAAATGAGTAGATTGCTGGGTATCTCCACCGAGAGTCGACTTCTAGTAAATAAACTGGCTAAGACATAATGTTCGAAGAGAAAAAAAAGTCAATAAAAACGTAGCAGGCGCACCGATATCCGTAATAGGAGGATGTTACTCCTCCTGGGCGTCATCCTCTTCATCAGACACTTCTTCGGCAGATTCCCGCTCCACGGTAGACCACTGACTCGAGTGCTGCAACGCTTCGTCGGATGTCAGGTCTTCCAATGGACTAGATCTTCCCCGGGGACTGTCCGATCCCTGGTCCGAATCGCCGTCATCCGCACCGGTGCCCTCGTCGACGGCGAACCCCACGGTCTTCCCGGAGCTCGGTGGTCGAGCTTCCTCCAAGACGTCGCCGTTCCACGGCTTGCACTTCTTGACGGTCTCTCCGCATCGGAGACAAACCCAGCCTTCGCCCTCCTCACCTTCCAACTTCTGCACAATACAGACAAAGCAGTATACACACCCGCACGGCACGGTCTCGTAGGGATTCGTGATATCGGTTTCAGCCGAGCCGACAACGCCTCCAGCGCCCACCATCTCCGTCTCGGTTACCGCGCCCGGGTTGTTGTCCTTGTAACAGATGGCGCATGTTCGTTCGGGAAGGAATGCGAGCTCTCCTTGACTCTCGTCCAGTTCATCGTCGTCTCCATTCGCCTTGAACGTGGACTTGGTTTTCCGCCACGCCCGAGACAGCCACCGTCGCCATCGGCTGATTCCAACGAGCGGTAATAAGAAGAGGAGGAATTCGGTAAAAGCGTGCCACACGAGTTGGCGGTTCAGATATTCAAAGGACACTTCGCGGCTGGCTTGCTGCGAGGGTGGGGTGAGGCGAATGCGGAGGATGCGGTCGGTCAACGTCCGGTATCGCCCGTTGACAAGGAAGACAAGGAAGGAGACGAAGGCAGCGATCGAATGTGTCGTCGAAACCAGATCGGTCATGCGAGCGAGCATCCGCACTTCGCGTGACGGCTACCGATCCGAGTCAGTAAAAAAAGAAAAACAGGATCCCAGTAGAAGTGGAATCGGACTCACCTCCTCATAGCCGCCCTCTTGGTCAACCAACCAACTTTCCCATTTCCCCCATGCATAGCGACCGCCAACCGTAAGCAGACCGTATAGCGATTTCTGCCATTTCGTGGGAGCGGAATGGACCGGGCCTTTGCTGCGACAGTCGACATATTTCAGGCCCTGTAAGGCCGCCCCGTACGACGCATCGTGATCCCATATCGCCAGCTTGAACAGGATCGCGCGCAGCACCAGTTGGATTTCATTCGACCAGTCCTCCCGCAGTTGCGGCTAGACATACCATGAGTCAGTCAGATACACACTCCATCGGCGTGGGGCAACACGGAGAAGACCTACCCCGTAGTATTTCAGGGCATTGCCGACCTCCCCTTTTAGCAAGTCCAGCAGTTCCTCATCCAGTAACTCCGCATCAACCTGTCCCACTCGAAAGGCCGGTCGTAACCCTTCGCGGCCTCTGACAGTATTCCATAGCGAGTACCCCGACTGGGGTAATGTGTTCAACGGGTAGGGCAGTCGTTGCAGCGCGGAATAGTTGACCGGCGACGCTCGCTGCTGCTCCGCAAACCGGGCGCGAGATTCGGCCTCGCGGAGACGACGACGTTCCAGTACACGCTTTTGGGCAGCAGCAAAATTTGTGGAGCTCATCGTGAAATCATCATGCGTTTCCCAACGATATCAAGGGTAATGAGAGAAAGGAACGGTCGTCACTCGAGAGGGGATCGGGCATATGGGGGGAAGAGTAATCCGTCCGTTTCGGTCGGTTCCCCAGACCGAGATTAACCAGCCGAGGTTAGTGATGGGACACGTGACTGACTCATGCCAGTTGGCGGCTGACTGATTCGACACCTGAGGCAGTAAACCGTCTGTTTCCCTCGCGGTATTGAGGGGACAGCTGCATCGTACGCACCAGCACGGTGTTCGGTCTCTAATCGAATATGAGACCATTTCAATTTTATTTATGATAAGTCTATGAGACCTCCATATTAATTCTCTCTTTTCATGATCAAGGAGTAAACTAGAGTAGTTCCTGAGGTGACCTCTTCACTTGTGGTCACTGGCCATCAAGTGGATATCCATGTGGGGAAACCAGTATCGCCTTGTGGGCCCTAGATTCCAGGCAGGCAACAGCTAAACATCGCCCAGTATCATCGTACGCACCGAAGAGGTTGAGGAACAATAAATTCATATTTTGTTGAGGACAGGCGATATGGACACTGGATCGTAGATTGATTATTCATCCATACCACAGATGATGGATGTGGCTGAAAAGAGGCACGCCTTAACATATACAACCTTGTTTACCCCGTAGGAGTCAGAAGTATATATTGACTTGGCGAGGATGGTAGTATTTTGTAGACACGGTTCAACGTCAACATTATAATCATCCTACTATAACGTACCTATCGAGGTACTCAAGGTGTTGGACACTAGTCGGTCACGGAGCAAACAATCAACAAATCCTTCCATCCAGTCAATGCTACCTCTCTATCTATCTGCCTGATGGACGATGGATTTCCCCAGATACGATCAAAACACGTGCCAAGCCTCATCGGCCCAATTGGCCATGAGGAGAAACAACACCAACTCCTCTCGATTCTTCCTCCTTCATTTCTATCCTTCCGTCTTCTTACTGGAATTCCTCTAGCTCTGCCCTAGGCTATCTCTCAACCATTTATGATTTGACGTCCTACACCCACCCCTACTAGCGGGGAAAGCGAGATACAACGAATAAGCCTCCCCTCTTATCGTTGGAGCTCTGTCAACCGATGCTACCTTGGACGGAACCCCGCAGGCCTTCCTTAGGGTCATGCGCCTCCCCCGACCGTAGCCTCCGCTGAGTCTTTGTTATGCGATTACCTATAAAAGGAATAGGTAAGCTTCTGCTCGGGAGGTGCATTCGCTCTTGCTGATCTTCCTCCCCCCGTCACCGCTGCAAAGTCGATCGCCAGGTTGGTTAGTTGCGAAAAGATCACCAGTCCTCAAGATGAATTCCCTTGTCGCCAGCCTCGTGCTTGCCGCATCCGTGGTTCAGGCACAAACGATCTCGGTGAAAGAGTCGGAACCCTCCCTCGCAGAAATCACCAAGGCCCAAAACACCACCGAACCTCCTTTGTCGCCAGTCTCCAATGTCAAAGGGCTTGCGTTCAACCGCTTCTACCAGATCTGGCTGGAAAACATCGTAAGTGGTGCTTTCTCTTCAACCGGAGTCCTGTAATTCTTGTCCGTTGCTTCGATGAGCTAACAGAGGTCTGACGGGATGAAGGACTTTGAAGATGCCGAAGCAGACGAGAACAATAAATGGCTGGCGTCCCAGGGGATTACGCTGTAAGAGTCTCCCCCGTCGTGACCATAATTCTCACCAACACTGACACGTCTCCTGACAGGACCAATTTTTATGCACTCACCCACCCGTCTCAGCCAAATTATCTGGCCTCCGCCGGAGGTGACGTGTTTGGCATGGATCATGATGACTTTGCCCAGGTCCCGGAGAATGTCTCCACGGTGGCGGATCTGCTGGACACGAAACACATCTCGTGGGCGGAGTACCAGGAACATATCCCCTACCCGGGATTCCAGGGAATGAACTACTCCAACCAAGAGACCTATGAGCCCGACTATGTGCGGAAGCACAACCCCTTTGCCCAGTACAACTCGGTCACCCAGAATGAAACCCGTCTGCGTCAGATCAAGAGCTTCGACGATTTTGACAATGATCTGAAGAACGAGAAGCTCCCGCAGTGGGCGTTTATCACCCCCAACATGACCAACGATGCGCACGATACCGACATCACCTTTGCGGCCAAGTGGCAGCGCAACTGGGTCGCCCCCCTGCTTAAGAACCCTTACTTCATGAAGGATACCCTGCTACTCCTTACGTTCGATGAGGATAAGACCTTCGAAAAGGACAACCGGATCTTCAGTGTCCTCCTTGGAGGTGCCATTCCCGAAGAATTGAAGGGCACAAAAGACGATACGTTCTACACCCATTACTCGGTCATTGCGTCCGTGTCTGCCAACTGGGGTCTCCCCTCCCTGGGACGGTGGGATTGCGGCGCGAATCTTCTGGAGATTGTCGCCAACAAGACCAACTATGCCAACTATGAGGTCGACACCAAGAATCTCCGCCTCAACGAAACCAACCCCGGCCCCTTGTCCAGTGACGACCTGTCGGACTTTTCCCCCGAATGGCCCGTTCCGTTGACTGAGGGTGACTGCTCCGCGGGGCACGGCATCCTGGATATTGTCAAGGAGACCTACAAGGACCACAAGCCTTCCCACAACTACACCAGCCCCTTCCCGTACGATACCAAGAGTGGCTACAATGTTGACGTTAAGGCAACCAGAACGAAGGGCCAAGCGTCGGGGTCCGCGTCGGCTGTTCCCTCCACCGACGCAGCAGCTTCCCAACTGCCCCTTACCTTTGGCTCTGTCTTGACCGTCTTGATGACAGCGGCCATGAATTTCTTCTAAAATCCCTCTGTGGCGGAAGAAAACAAAACCATACCCGCTTCTACGCGGAACTATAGCTTTACTAAAGTAGTAAATGAGAAATGAGAATCCCTCATGAATCGGAAGACTCTTATGACAGTACTCCAGATTTAAACGAAAAGTAAGCATTATTCTCTTGCGATATAGGACCAGCAAAAACCTCCATAATAGAACCGGTGCGCTTCTCATCTATGACTGCTGTGCGTGTGGGTAAACACGGGGCTACCCCTGTTGTAAGCCGAATATTCATAGCCAGCTTGCCTTGCGAAGGCCATTATACCCTGGAAAATAATTCTCAATAAATTCCTGGCAATAACTTGCAGTTATTTCCCGACTCGATTACCGCGTGGACAATGTGGTGGGTATAAGCATTAGTTGATCGGCGGAACAACCCCTTGGCTACTTGGCTCTTTATCCGCCATGAGTAATTATCCCTCACTACGTTATATTGCTAGGTTCAGTATTATCATTGGTCTACGAACAATAACATGTTGAAAAACAATGATTTGATTACATTAACGTTTTATTATATACCATGAGAAAAGTGAACAAATTTAACCAACAACCCCTCACGCAATCCCTTCACGCTTCAAGTCCTGGATGCCTAGGGTATCCTGGTCACCAGGACGGCGCTCGGATGCAATCTTGGCCTTGTCCTCTGGGCCTCCCTCGCCCTCATACTCCCCGGCGGGGGCGAGTCTTTCAACGTGTTAGCTACGTCATATTCCAACTTGATAGGAATCGAGCCTGTCGCTCACCTGCCGCGGTCGTCTCTGGTTCCGCCCTCATCTTCAGGGATCGGCCTCCTGTCACTTCCCGTAGCACCAGCTCCGCGGCCCGTCCTGACACTCGTCTCTTGTGGAAATTTCCTTTCCGCCATCTCATTGACGTTCGATTCAAGGGCTGAGGCGGATTAGCTTTCACGCTTGACGGGGGGCGATGGTTAAGGGTTGGATCGTACTTGAATCACTCTTGGGGCCGAGACCCTGCTTGGCCTGGTAGCTGTTCAGGTCTCGTTCGGCCTCGGCGGCCATGCGGAGGTGTTCGGACTCAGACATTGTGTATAGTATTGATGGTAGTATAGCGTACCTAGACTAGTCAATTGGTAAGATGTAGAATTCATCCGATGAGCCTGCCATCCCCTGCTCTATATACCCAGAGAAAGCACACAATTCCTTGTTAGAAGCCATTGTGGATTCCATTGCATCAGTATGCATCATCGAAGGCTTCCTCGCACATGTGTCAAGCCTTCACAATTGAACAAGATCCTGGTTGCGAAGATATGACGTCAGTCGATCTGCCCTAAGTTGATATCCCAGATTGGACTAGCGTCCAGGGTCCAGCCCTAGGGCTGATCCGGCGGGGAACAACCCTGCTCCCGGTGTCTATGCCGCGGGGAGAGAAAGATGGGTCCGTGATAGCTTTGTTGGGCCCTCATCCCGCCCTCTGCATGCCGTCTTCCCCCCACTTAATCCAGGCAGGGAAGGTCTACGGAATCCTGTCGATCAGTTTCTAGAATACTAGTTGGCGCTGCTTACGGATTTAATCGTGCTGTGTCCATAATCTTGTCTACAGACCGCTTCTTTTAGCATCCGGATCTAGCATACCCCTCCGAACCCCCCCGCCCCGTACCAACCTCTCGACATGGCTTCCATGGTCGAGTTACCGGGGGAGTCGAATCCCTTGACTGTGCAAAACGTTCTGAACGCGTTGGTACAAGCTGCAAGCTCGACACAACAGCAGGTGCAAACAGGCGGTCAGCAGCTCCAGAATTGGGAGAAACAGGAAAAATACTATACCTATCTCCAGGTACCGTCCTATCTCCCCGGGTTATGTCAGGGACATCTTGCTCACTGCTTTCAGGATGTCTTCTTAGATCACTCCGTACCAATCGAGGTCCGGTACCTTTCCATTATCCAGCTGAAGAACGGGATCGACAAGTACTGGCGAAAGACGGCGACAAAGTAGGCTCGCGAAACACTCTCGACACATCAACGAAGGATGGATTCATTGGACGGGTGAACTGACTGGTTGGCAGTGCGATCAAAAAGGATGAAAAGGAACAGATCAAGATGCGGGCTCTCCAGGCAGGCATCGTCGAGCCGGCACCTCTCCTCGCCCTTCACAATGCGTTGATGATTGCAAAGATTATGCGCCAAGAATTTCCCCATGACTGGTACGTCGCATATCTGTTGCACTTGGAGGCTATTTTCTCATGGATTCTCTAGGGCCGACGGTATCTCTTCCCTTATCGCCTTCCTTCGTTCATCCACAGAGCCCGGCGCGAACCCGCTGCAGCTGTCTCGGACCCTCGTCATCATCCTCCAGATAATCAAAGAACTGTCCACCGCGCGATTGCAGCGAACGCGCGTGCACCTTCAATCGGTCTCGCCCGAGATATTCCATCTGCTGGGGAGTATATACGTGGAGAAAGTGAACAACTGGGCTTCCTTGCTGGAACAGGGGAATGCAGACGAGGGTACCGTAGTGCAGTTGCTTGAACAAAGCCTCGTGTCCCTGAAAGTGGTCCGACGTCTCATTATTGCCGGCTTCGAGCATCCCAATCGTGACAATGAGGTCCGCAACTTCTGGTTGCTGACACACAACCATTTCAGCCGGTTTCTCACTTTCATCAATGGCTCTGTTCCCATGTCTGAGGAGGCCCGCCGCGCAGTCGAGAAGCATCTGTTGCAGCTGTCCAAACTCCACGTTGATATGGCCAAGGACCGTGCGGCCTCTTTTGCGCTGCTTCCGGAAAGCATTACCCTCGTTCAGTCATACTGGACGCTCGTGGTACAACTGGCAGAGAATTACAGCCAACTGGGCGAAAGTGAGTCCGAAGGAAAGTCTCTGATGGAGAAGACGGGTCTCAGGGCGCTCCTCCTCATCCGCGCCTGCTCGAAGATGGCGTTCAATCCCGCGCAGACTTTCAAATACCAGACGCCGGAAGACAAAGAAGAGAAGAGACAGTCGATTGAGCTGATCAAGGGGCAATTGTTCACCCATGACTTTGTGGTCAATGTCATGGAGCTGCTGGTCACGCAGTTCTTCCGGTTCAGGAAGAGCGACTTCCAGGAGTGGGAAGAAGATCCGGAAGAATGGGAGCGCAGGGAAGAGGATATTGCCGAAGCGTGGGAGTTCTCTATCCGATCGTGCTCTGAAAAGCTCTTCCTGGACCTGGTGATCCACTTCAAGGACCTTCTCATTCCGCGTCTCCTAAATGTGTTCTATTCATTTGCCAGTAAGCATGGACCTGCTGCTGTCCCCTTATTTATCTTTTCGATTGCTGATGTCTAGTAACAGGCCCTGAAAGCCGCGACGTGCTGCTGAAGGATTCGTTGTACTCGGCCATCGGACTGGCCGCTGCAAGTCTGGAACAGCACTTGGACTTCAACAGCTTCCTGGAGAACACGCTTGTCCCCGAAGTCCAGATCCAAGAACAAGGGTACAATCTACTCCGGAGGAGAATTGCCATCCTTCTCGGGCAGTGGGTTCCCGTCAAATTCGACCAGCTGAATCGCAACGCCATTTATCAGATCTTCCAGCATCTCCTCAGCCAACAGGACCCATTGAATGACCTGGTGGTTCGCATCACCGCGGGCCGACAGTTGAAATATGTGATGGAGCCTTTTGAATTCTCGCCTGCTGGGTTCCTGCCATATGCGCCTGCGATCCTCCGAGACCTGATGTCGCTCGTGCAGGAGGTGGACTTGTCCGAGACGAAGATGGGACTGTTGGACACGGTGCGCACTGCCGTGGTAAAGATGGAGGATCATGTATGCGCCCTGTCCGCCCTCCCTACTTCCCGGTGTACTGACAGCCTTCTAGATCAACCCCTTCTCCGACCAGATCCTGTCGCTGCTGCCCCCACTGTGGGAGAGCTCAGGCGAGGAGCACCTGATGAAACAGGCGATCCTGACGCTCCTGTCGTCACTGATCAACTCCCTCAAGCAAGACTCGATCCGATACCACTCGCTCATCCTGCCATTGATCAAGAACTCGGTCGAGCCTGGCTCCGTACGTTCATCTCCTGCCAAATCCACATTTGTGCAAGCTAACAACCCAGGAAACCATCATCTACCTCCTCGACGAAGCCCTCGACCTCTGGGGCGCAATCCTGACCCAGACGCCCGCCCCCGCCTCCCCAGAAATCCTATCCCTCCTGCCAGCCCTCTACCCCATCTTCGAAGCCGCCACCGACAGCGTCCCACAAGCCCTCCAAATCGCCGAATCCTACATCTACCTCGCGCCCCAAGAAGTCCTCAGCGACGGCGTCCGCTTCCACCTCCTCGCCTCCTTCGAAGCGCTCCTCAAATCCACCACCCGCCAACGCCTCGGCATCGTCCCCCGCCTCGTCGAACTCATGATCCGCGGCGCAGACATCTCCACGCCCCCACCCACCAAAGAAGCAACCTACAACACGATCGCGCGCTCCCTCGTCGACTCCTCCTTCCTCGCCTCCCTCCTCGAAGGCCTCCACTCCGCCCACGAAGCAAGCCAAACGACCGGCCCCAACCGCAAACAAACCTCCGTCTACGGCGTCGTCGAAACAGACTACTTCTCCGTCCTCGCCCGTCTCGCCCTCGCCTCCCCGCCCATCCTCGTCTCCGCCCTCTCAGCCACAACAAACATCGCCCCAGACCACTCCCCCACCCCCAACGACCCCCTCCCCTGGCTCCTCTCCGAATGGTTCCTCCACTACGACAACATCGGCAGCGTCACCCAAAAGAAACTCCACGCCCTAGCCCTCACCAACCTGCTCACCCTCCTCCCCGACCCCTCAACCTACTACACCTCCCTCCTCCTCTCCAACCTCCAATCCTACCTCTCAGTCTGGACAAACATCATCACCGAACTCGCCGACGACTCCAACACCGACCCCGCATCCAAACAAGACTACCTCGTCAACTGGTCCACCCACGAAACCCAATCTCCTGAAACTGAACCCCCCGAGACAACCCGCCGCCGCGACTGGGACAACGCAGACCCGCTGCACTCGATCGATATGCAGGCTTTTGTGCGTGAGCGTCTCCAGGCCCTCATCGCTGCTTGTGGCGGCGAGAGCAGGTTCCAGGAGGAATGGCTGGTGAATGTTGATAGGGATGTTGTGGGGGGCTTTGCCGGGTTGGGGTTGTTTTGATCCATCCATCCATCCATCCATCATTCCGTTCTTCTTCCATTTTCATTTCCCCCCCTCGTCTATCTAGAGCGGATAGTAGCTAGCTAGCTAGGCTGCTTGGGGGTTGTTTAGTTAGGTTTTATTTGAATTTATTATTGATTGATTGTTTGAGTTGTTTGTTTTGCTGTGTTTATTTATTTATTTATTTACTTTGTTGTTGTTGTTGTTGTTGTTCTTCTGCAGTCTTACTATTAACCACCTACATAAGAATACCCTATAGATGAATGACATTATGTATCACTCACTACTCACTACGTCCATCTATCTCTATAAAGACCTACGTCGATTCAAAGAATGGATGACTGATTGAAATATCTAGTCTAACAGCTCAAAGAATGGAGATAATAACGATAAAGATAACCATAACGATGAAAACAGGCAATTTAAGGAGTGAACAATCAAGAATGGGAGATATATAGAGAGAGCTAGAGAGCGAGAGAAAAGAATGGCTCTGGCTCAATCAAGGACAAGTGGTTAACACAACCCAGGATACTTCCGGTCGTCCTCACTCGTCGGGAACAACCCATTAGCCAACAGATCGCGCATGTCCCACTCCGGAGAACTCTCCGTGGTCCAAGTCCAGAAGATCCAGCCCGACTTGAGCTCGTACGCTTCAATCTGCGCCTCGATGAACTTGCGGATGTTGGTCTTTTCGAGGTCGGAGAGGTCGGCCGAGCTGCCGGAGACCTTGCGCGCGCAGTTGCCGACGGCGCCCGTGCTGCCGGCCTTGGTGCCGTCGTAGCGGGCGCCGACGCCCTTGCCGTTGAGGTACTTGCTGCAGTCGGTGACGGCGCCGGTCCACTCGCCGACGAGGGCGGGCTTGTCGTTGGGGACGAGGTGGGTGCGGGAGTACTCGCAGGCGGTGCGGATGTGCGTGTCGATGTCCATGGCGAGCTGGCCATCGTCGAAGACGTGGTAGTGGTGTGCGTCCATGACGACGTGGCCGTCGCCTGTTTGGAAGCCGTTCCAGCTTTCGGTGGCTTCAAAGCCGTCGGCGAGGACGAGGGCGACGTCTGGGCTGAGCTGGCGGAGGCGGCTGAGCACCTCGTTGTAGTATCCCTCTAGAACGCCGCGGGGGACACCGCCGGGGATGTTGGGCTCGTTGAGGGCTTCGATGGCGCTGACGACGTCGGCGTCGTCTGTGTACCGCTTGGCGAGCTCCTCCCAGGCGATGATGGTCTTCTGGACGGTGTCGCCCTGGCCCCAGTTGACAGGGCCCTTGCGGCCGCTGTTGTCGAATCCGTTCTGGGAGCCGGGTGCTATATACTGTTAGTGGCCAACAGAATAAGACGAGCGGGCAGAGCACAAGACACTCGAAAGGCGAAGTGAAGGCAAGTGAAGGGATGAACATAGAAGATATACGCACCCCCATGCAGGTCTACAATGACCTTGAGGCCGGCATCCCGAGCCCATTCAATGGCGTTGTCGAGGTATTCCAGCTGACCGTCCACGTAGGGTTCACCCTCGAGGGGGGTCACGGCCCAGTAGCCCACGGGGATGCGGACGTGGTTCAGACCCGCCGCGGCCATTTCGTGGAAGTCGTCGGGCCCGACGAAATCCGCCCAGTGGTGGGAGAGACGGTGCTTGGCCTCATCCTTACCCAGCACCTCAGTCAGAGTCCATTCGTCGATGGCAGCTTCTCCGGCGGCATCAAAGATTGAAGGGGTGATCCACGGTTCGAGCACCAGCCAACCACCCAGGTTGACACCGCGGACCTTGTCGGTGTTGAAGTCAAAGGAAGCTGCACGAGGCTTCAAGTGTCTACGTTCAGGGTTAGCGGTCTACTACCACACAGGGGCTGTGTCGAAAGACACTGACATGCTTGCGGCCTCGGAGCCAACCAGCGCCAGCGCCAGGGCGACGAGCGCACTTCGCGAGAGAGAAAACATTTCGAAATCGTAGACCTGCAACGGTAAATTGAGGAGGTTGGGCAATGTGAGATCGGACGAAGTTCAGCTCTGGAATGGAAGATCTGCTGGGTTAAGTAAGGGCTGGTGGTGACTACGATGGCCAGTGGCCGAATGCAGCCGGGGGCGGATTCTATTGGGTCCGCGATGAAGAGCAGCTTGCACGGGGTCCAGACAAGGCTGCTTTCAGACGCCCTTGCACAGTGTCGAGAGACCAAGGCAACGCGATGACGATGGTCCGCGTGGGTCCGCCGGAAACAGGACGAGATTCAATAGCGAAGATGGAAGAATAAGACAATAGGGTATAGATAATGACAGTGGATTGGGACGCTAGAGAATTCGAGGCTCTTACGGGTTACTGGAGGGTGCAACGAGGGGCATGACGACGCGGCCCGGAGTTGCAGCACCACGGTAGTCATCCAGGAACTGGGGCGGCCCTGAGATCACTCTGACGAACGCAGAGGAAGTCGGGATTGGCTAGGAATATACTCAGGAGAAGGTTCTCCGGGCCGATGCGGCAATCCAGGGTTGGGAGCCTGAGCTCCTCGTCAAGGAAAGGACTACCCATGACAAGGTTGGTCCATGACGGTGAGGGGCAACCGGTCAGGAAGCCACCGAGTCAGCGTATTGCTCGTCAGATTTTATCAGCCATGTGTGTAGGCAGTGTCCAGTAATCTATAGGACCCCATTAGTACAGTATCTACTAAGTATAGAAAGAATCCCGTGAGTGGGGGGGGGGGGGGGGGGAAGTGGCTATGGAAGTTGGAGACCCATGTGCCGATGGACAGATGGATCTTGCACCCGCATCCGGGGAGAACAACCCCATTGAGGCGTGCCGGATTGGGAGCAGAAAGGAAGAATAGAAGAGAAAGAGGTTGACGAGAAGACGGGGAAAAGACAATGTTTCCGCATCCGGTAATGGGATCACGTGGAGTGTGGGTTCTGCACAACGTGCATATCGTAGTCAGCAATATGCATAAATATACCCGCTGGACTATGCACGGCATCCGACATCATTTCCCAATCTCGACCATCACCAATACGCCTGGTGGAATCTTCTCCTAGGAAGGAGACACTCTCCCAGTGGAGCAAGTGGCAATGCGTTTGAGCACTGGTCTCATACAGTCGAAGTGGATTGACAGAAAGCATCTAGACCAGTTTTACTGAGGAGGTTGGTAACGACAGGCCGAGGTGAACCGACCGACAAGAGGGTGTAAAAAGATATATCAACCAATGACAGAATCCATGCCAGATGACAGGACACCGTTGAACGGAGTCGACGGAGTCAACAGAGTCCACAGACCCATCCCCATCCAAAACGCCCCAGAGTCTGGATATGACGGGTAACCGGACGGTCGGCCCTTCGAGGCCTGCCGATCGGGTCTGCGGTCCATTCTCGGTATCAGGATCAACTTTGTGCGTGCACTCGGTCAAGGGGATCCGAACGGGAGTTTCACATGCGAGATGGAAGATGGATGGAAGGTGTCAATAGATATAGGGTGAGAAGGGTTCGCGAGAACTCGATCGATAATCCCTGTCCATATTCAGGGTCGTATAGAGGTTCGAGTCGGCTAGAAAAGAATCATCATGATTCGGCCGTGGTGTCTCGGAGATTTTTCTGTTTGGAATGATGGGAAGTGGATCCAAGTGGATCGGAGGAGAGGGACGTGGCCTCGAATAGGCCGCGTTCCGATTATTCAATAAATCAACAAATCACCCGAACGAAAGAAATGAAGGCAGGAAGAAAAAGGAAGGAAGGACGGAAGGAAGCAGATGAAACCAGAGGACAGACGATCCAGGATGATCTATCATCTCTGCAGGAGAGAGATGAATCGGATGAGCTTGATCCTCTCATGTAGATTAAAGAAGCGTCGGCAGATGACTCGATGGAACGGTCGGGATATCTGCAACGAAAACAATCCGGTGGAGAAGAGAAAAATAAAGAGAGATCAGGCCATGATCTCAGATGAAAATTCTATCATCCTTCCGAGTTCATTTAGATAGATTGAATGGGTACGACTCAGTGACGGTGTCGCACCCGAGTATAGAGGGAGCGGTATAGGTGAGATTACCGTAGTTAGAAGGACTCCGGACCGTATGATGTCCATCAGGTGATCCACTGACTCATGGTCAACAAAAAAGTACTCAGGAAGAGAAATCATAACAGGAATACTGATAATACGAATCTTATACTACCTCATTCTAACCGGGACAGTCAACAGAAGCAGAATAATCAGAAGAGAAAGAAGAAGAAAACCGTTAACGCACCCATGGGACCACGTGTTTCATGATCCATAATCAATGTGATATGGTTCCTTCTTGTCGCCCTCACCACCAAGAGAATAATCTATTCGATGACAATCATAATGAGGGTCAGTTATTACAAGGAGTATGCAAGACGATCACACCACTGCTTCTCAACAATCTGGTCTGGATACCCTAGGTAACTAGTTCCCTATGTCCCTAGTCCCTACAACCTCCGGACCAACAAAGGATCCACGATGACGCCTCCAAGCTGAAACATGTCCTCATCAATTGGTGGATCTGTGGGAGGGATGTCACATTGCTAGAGTATCCGATCACTATACGAATTCTCACCATGACTAGGGTCATTCAAGGATGATTTTTTGCTCTTCTGATTCTTTGCTCCTTCGGGAAATACTCTTCCTCACACGGCCCACGTTCCGACTCTTTCCCACGGTCCTACTATATAAACATCATCCACGGCTTCCCTCTCTTCGTAAGAAAAAACAAGAAAAGAAAACAAAATAACAAGAAAAGGAAATAATCATACTCCTTCGTGGGTCTAACACCAAGTATCCCACTCCCCCCCTCCACACTCGCAATCTCCCATCGTTTTGTCTTATCCTGTCCTGTCCAGACCCTCTTCGCCAACCCGTACGAGCCCACTGCCAAATCCCCAGGGGTTCGGATCCGTGATTTCTTCTCCCAATTCGTTTTTTCTTCTTATTTGATTTTATATTATTTATAAGGGTGGTTCATCCCCCCAAAAACCGCCAAGCTGGATCCCTTGCAGGTACCCTTGTCCGACAGACCTCGGAAAATGGAGATCCCTATCGACCCCGGTCGTCCCATCAAACATGTTGGCCGCAAAGAGCTGTACACCAGCCTGGAGGCTCGTATCCGATATCTGCGGGAGATGGTCGATTTCAATTCTTGTACGTCCCTGTCCCTCTCTCTTACTCCATCTCTGGAAAGGAGGATGGCTAACTCCAACAGCCGACGTCGAGGCCCTCACCAGCGGCGCCAAGTACATCAAGGCCCTGATCCCCGCCGTTGTCAACATCGTCTACAAGAAGCTCCTCGACAATGACATCACTGCCCGCGCCTTCCACACCCGCGACACTGCCGATGAGACCCCCATCGAGGAGTTCTACACCGAGCAGAGCCCCCAGATCCAGCGTCGCAAGATGTTCCTGCGCTGGTACCTCGTCCGGATCTGCTCCGACCCCACCCAGATGGATTTCTGGCGCTATCTGAACAAGGTTGGGTAAGTCATGTCATACCTCTGACGCACCGTAAGAGAGAGCCCCCACTAATGCAAGAAACAGACAAATGCATTCCGGCCAGGCCCGTCTGCATCCCCTCAACATCGAATACATCCACATCGGCGCCTTGCTCGGCTTCATCACCGATATCTTCATCGAGGCCATCATGTCCCACCCGCAGCTGTCGCTGCACCGCAAGGTCGCCCTCGTCCGCGCCTTCAACAAGGTCGTCTGGATCCAGAACGACCTCTTCGCCAAGTGGCGCGTCCGTGACGGCGAGGAGTTCGCCGACGAGATGTCCGAGATCATCACCGACGACAAGGAGGGGTACATCGGCGAGAAGAAGTTCCTCGGCGACAGCAGCTCCTCCTCCGCGAGCTCCAACGACGGCGACACCGCCAGTATCGCCAGCAGCACCGCCCCCTCCGCCCACTCCACCTCGGCAGCCTCCACCAAATCGGCCTGTCCGTTTGCCGAGATGTCCAAGTCTATGTCTGAGACGAAGATCTGGGCTGGGAAAGCACGGTGATCGATGTCATCATCGTGCTGCACTGGTATAACGTCACGAGCGAGACGTACTTGCTTCGTTGTCCATATCCAACGATTACTTTTCTTCTTTTCTTTTTCTCCGGCCTGCTCGTCTGTTGTCTGTTCTTGTCCCATTGCATGGGTTTCTGTCACTGCATGGATGGTGTTTGGGGGGTTTGGGGAGTTTTTGTCCACGATATCCGTCACGGCCTATCGCCTCTCATTCCAGTCGGGCAATTAGATAGATCGTTCAATCCATTTTTTCTGATACCATTCCAATTCTTTCCTGAAAGGGAACACAAAAGAAACATGTCTCATAAGCCCAGGACGACCCCCCACAGCCAGCAAGGGCTAGACATTCCAGAGGCGCTGAGACAGTGGCGCCAAACCCAAGCCACGCAGGTGAGGTCGATCATCATGGCAATTATTGATCGTTAATTGATCATGTCGGGCAATTATCGATGGAAAGGCGATCACACAGGAGATGATGTCGGATTCAAATGGATCTTTTCTCTCATTGTCTTCACCCGGTGTGGGATGCGGTGGGTGGGCCAACCAGCCAATAAATATCGTCAGGCACCCTGCAGCGGAGGCCCGTGGCTGTCCAGTATTGATTTGGACGAATAGATAGTATCTCCCGGCCTCAGGGCTAGTAAAGTCTATTCCGCATAGCGCATGGAGGGTCGAATCATACGGCAGGTCGAGGACAGATGGTCAGATCAACGGAGAAGGGCATCGAAATGGTCGGCGTTATCGATATCGGACAGCCTGCTGATGGCCTCGAATGTCCATCCTGCATACCTGATACCATCGGAAGATTGGATCCGTCGTCTGCAAACCTTACCCTCCGTGCGGAGTCCCAGCAGCGCTAATTCTCCACCACACGCAGCCAGTCGCGCCAGTGCCACGGAAGAGTCAGGGGAAACCGGAGCGGCGGATAATGATAGTGGCGACGTCGGGTGTCGGTCCCCCGCACAAGAGCCGAGAAAAACGGAGCCCTTAGAGTTCGTGCGCAACGGCTCGAAATCTGGAGGGAAAAGACCCTTCAAAATCAGAGGATCAAAATAAAAAATCAAAATAAAAAGGCCTGAAAATATTCGTGTCCATGCAGTTCTCCGATGTTGCACGACTAGTGCTGGAAAACTCAAGCTATCCAGACTAACGTCGAGGGAGGAAAACGTCATTCCCGAAAGGAAACTGATGTGCTGCAGACCAGCAACGGTCATGGATCGTACCCCCACTCCCTTGCCGCGTCGCGCACTCGCTTGTAATCCGCAAGGACATATAACCCCTCCGCCCCTCGCAAGACCTCATTCGATTTCGTCAGTCTTGCACCATTCTGCCATTGTCAGCTCATCCGTCTCAACTCTTTGGAATCGTCATCGGACTAGGACAACATTTGAGGATTGGAATTTGGCAACACCGCGGAATTAAATCCACACCATGTGCTCAAACGGCACAAGTGGCGACATCGTGCCGCTCATTATTAACAATGAATCAATCATAACCGACACCATCTTCGACGTTCACAACCCTGCCAAAGGCGAAGTCGTCCACCGCTGCGCCAGCGCGTCGGTGGGAGATGCCACGCGCGCCGCCGTAGCTGCAAAGGCCGCCTTCCCCGCATGGAGCAAGACGAAACCCTATGAGCGCCGAGATATCCTCATGCGTGCTGCCGACATCATGTTCTCCCGGAGAGAGGAACTGATCCATTATCAGATGGAAGAGACGGGGGCCGGCCGGCTCTTCGTGGAGAAGACCTTCGAGATGGGCGCGAACTTCATCAAGGATTTCGCCGCGCGCATCCCCTCCATTCAGGGCGCCGTGCCGTCGGTCTCGGAGGAAGGCGAGGGTGCCATGGTTTTCAAGGAGCCATACGGCGTGATTCTGGGGATCGCTCCTTGGTAAGGCTCCCCCCACGCGAACAGAGCATCCTCCCGCCCGGGCTGCTGTTGACCACCGGCTCACTGCAGGAACGCCCCATTCATCCTCGGCGCCCGCGCCGTCGCCCTTCCCCTCGCCGCGGGCAACACGACGATCCTGAAGGGCTCCGAGCTGTCTCCGAAATGTTTCTGGGCGATTGGTGACATCTTCCGCCAGGCTGGTCTTCCGGCGGGGTGCCTCAACGTTCTCTACCACCAACCTGCCGACGCTGCAGAAGTCACCGCGGCCTTGATCGCTCACCCGGCCGTCCGGAAAATCAGCTTCACCGGGAGCACGCAGGTGGGATCTATCGTCGCTTCCACCGCCGGTAAATATGTGAAGCCTGTGGTCCTTGAACTGGGTGGCAAGTCCAGCGCCATTGTCCTGGACGATGCGAACCTGGAGCGCGCCGCTATGGGCTGCGCGCTGGGAGCTTTCATGCATGTAAGTGCCCACCCTGCCGGGTTGGTCTGATCGGTGACCTGCCGAGACACTGACCCGGGAACCGTTTAGTCTGGTCAAGTATGCATGTCAACCGAGCGCATCGTGGTCCAACGCCCCGTTGCAGAGCAGTTTTGCCAGGCGCTCACAGAGGCTGCCGAACGAGTCTTCGGGGGCAATGCGCCGGCCCCGGTCCTGGTTGCGGCGGCTGCCGTCCAGAAGAACAAGGGCTTGGTCGCGAATGCGATTTCCCAGGGTGCCAATCTGTTGTATGGCGATGCCAACGCCTCGGAAGATAGCAGTCACGCCATGAGACCCCTGATCGTGGGCAATGTCACCAAGGAGATGGACCTGTACTCCACGGAGTCTTTCGGTCCGACCGTGTCTCTCATCGTCGTCGATACCGAAGACGAAGCTGTCGCCCTGGCCAATGACACAGAATACGGCCTTACTTCGGCAGTGTTTACCGACAACTTGTTCCGCGGACTACGCCTCGCGAGGCAGATCGAGTCAGGGTAAGTCGGCCCACAACCAATTCTTCCTTGATAAGACAAAAACTAATCTCCGTTTCTCGTCTTTCCTTTAGGGCCGTGCACATCAATTCCATGACCATCCACGATGAGCCCGTATTGCCCCACGGTGGATGGAAGAGCAGCGGATACGGTCGGTTTGGAGGGCCCGGCGGATACGACGAGTGGTTGCAGACCAAGACAGTCACTTGGACGCAGTGAGCAACGTTGGAGGACATTAATTACTCCGGAGCACAATTTAGTGCTTATTGCTATTTTAGACCTAATATCTTCATTCCGCAAGGACCCATGGAATATAAACCGGTAACCTTTCGGAGCACTAACTGCCTGCAGCAAACATAAAAATAGAAGCTGAACAGGTCTCAAGAGTGCAAAGTCGTAGTGCGGAGCATGGAGGGGACATCCCCGGTGAAACAGCACCAATGACTGTCATCCGTTGTAGGTTCCGAGAGGCGAACTGTGCGGGTCTTTGTGAACACTGAGATAGGAAAATTCATCAAGGTCCATCTTGGTAGCGCACGGTTTGGACCAGCGACATGAGCGTTGTCAGCCTCAAAACTGTCTGGATTCGGAGTTCCTCGCCGTCATAGCGATCGACTCGCCCAGAACATGTTCCAGAAATACCACTAGCGGTGATCTGATCCAGTTAGCTTGAATGTATATAAAGCTACAGACTAGAGCGATGCGACTCTGTATAGAATGGACAAAAATAGGCGATTTGAGATCTCCGATCGATGCTGATGGCACGGTGACGTCTGTACACTGGGAGCCGTCCAATCAAACCCCTGTCGGAGGAGCCCACATGGGACAGCCCTTGGCGTCGTACAGACCGATCACTTAATTTGCGCCTCCGTGAGTCACCTTGACCGCAAACGAGGGGAACAAAGGTCTTGCCGGACAGAATGGAGTCATGGGCACTGGCTAAGCACTGACACTAGTCCAGCGCCCCTGCCCCTGCGTAGCATGCGCATCCAGTATACACACGGGAGCGCATGGCACGGTTGGTTCGACGTGTCCACTGAGGTACTATATACCATAGTGCCTCGATATTGCTAGACGACACGTCTCATCGTTGGGGCGTTCGGTGCATCGCCCCGGTGTTTTCCATGCTGCGCCTTGCTCGGACTGTCGTTTCCCACTTCGTGCCGTGTCCTTATTGTGTTGTGTTTACCTTTGTTAAATTCTCGGTAACGAGGGGTACCACAGCACAATTTCCCTGGAACGCTTGTAATTAAACTAGACGATGTGCTAGGTAGCCGGCGGGTGGGTTCCACCAAACTATGCCTGAGACAAGAAATGAACCCTGCCTTCCCAAGTCGACATAGACAGACTTGGTTTTGGTAGAGATCTTCTTTTTTTTGCGGGGAATAGGCCTTGTTCTCTCAATTTTTTTTCTGAACTACTCAGGTTCGGCATTGAAACTCCTGATCTGAGATGTTGCACCTTTGTGATTGACTGACGGATTGCACCGGGTGGGGAAATGCGGATAGGGCAACTGTACAGATCCTTCTAATTTCACCCTGGCTTTAGTCTTGGTGTCATGCAAGGTATGATGAGGACTGAGATTTGTAGACCACTTGTTCGGCCTTTGGATGTGGTGGATAGACTCACCCCTCGCGTCAGACAGAACCTAATTAAACCCGTCTCTGAATCTTGTAGACATCGAGCTGTGACTTCATTGGAGGCGATTCTGAATCAGTTGAAGAAAAATACCCGAGGAGGCGCAGAGGAGCAGGATGAGGGGAAGAATGAAAAAGGAGAAGAAGGAAATGTTGAGCGACGGTCGAAGTCACGCCGTTGGTTGCCTGGGGCTCGCGTGGCTCATTCCACTCAACGGTCTGACTTTCTGACTTCTGACTTCTGACATTCTCTCCTTCCATGTCTCAATCCTGCATCCTGTCTCACTGACGGCCATGCCATCCATCCCTACCGAACTCTCTGTGTTTTCATTCTTCAGAGCATGTTATCGATGCATCGGGAATATATCGGTTATGGTCACCGTAGGTACAATTAACCATCGGTCCGCGCCGTTGACGCTTAGTCTTTAGATTTGTCTGCTAATGAGGCATAGGATCCACGAGGTAGTGAGCTAGTCCTGTATTGCCCAAGTCCACCCTCGGACCCCTAAACCTGCCCGTATTGTTCTGATTATTACGGAGACTTCTCGTGGACAAGCCATCGCCCCCTCCATGTCGTGGGACCTGAGAGAAATCTCCGCCAATCTGCGGTCTTCCTGCATCCTTGCGCGGTGATTGCCCAGGACCTTGGGCCGTGGGATATCAAGCTAATATGCTAAGCTGACCAGTAGCGGGGTCGAATGCCCCTGGGGGAAAATTGCCTTTTTGCCCAGCACAAAGGGAGGTTGTTGTTGGGCTGCAGCATTCCAGTGGTTCCCGTCGAATCCACTGTCGCATCGCAAGTCTTGATATGGAAAATAAACAACCGTCCCCAATGCTGTGCCACCCCTGGCGGGAAGACTTCCCCTGTAGTTCATTTTACGGTCCCACTGTCCGATGAGCCGCAAAGTTCCAAATGGATGAGACAAAATGTTCTACCCAAGGGGGGAATTTGAAGGACAAACCTAACGTTCAGCTGATGTTGCACCCGGTCCGGTTCATCTTAATTGGAGCCTTTTTCTCGCCTTCTTTTCCCCGATCTTTCTTCGTTCTTTTCTTCCTCTCATCCTCTCTTTTCTCATCATCCGTTCTTTAGCCATATATCTTGTCTTTCTTTTCCGCTTCTTGCGGCAGTCATTCTTTTACGCAACCTGAGATTCCCCCACTTAGTCACTCTTTGATTCACTCTTTTCACCTCTGATCAAGATGCGTTTCCTCAAGACCTTCCTCGTGTCGGCTCTTGCGGCTCTGGCAGCTGCCCACACCGAGCCGGACTACACCAAGAACCCGGAGGGCAATGCGATCTCGAAGCCGGGTCTCAACGAGGCCGTCCCAGCCGGCAAGCCCTACACCATCACCTGGGAGCCCACCACTAAGGGACCGGTGTCCCTGGTGCTCCTGCGCGGACCCAGCAACAACGTCCAGCCCATCGCCACCATCGCAGAGCAGATCGAGAACTCGGGCAAGTACGAGTGGACGCCCAGCACCAGCCTCGAGCCCGACGTCACCCACTACGGTCTGCTCATCGTCGTCGAGGGCACCGGCCAGTACCAGTGGTCGACTCAGTTCGGCATCTCCAACAAGGACTTCGCCGGCTCCCCTTCCGCCACGAAGACCACCCCCCGCTCCTCCACCGACGTCATCTCCAAGGAAAAGACCACCACCCTCCCGGAGACCTCCAGCGCTCCCGCTCCCACCACCACCACCACCTCGACCACCTCGACCACCTCCTCCGTCAGCACCAGCAGCAGCATCATCGTGTCGTCGTCCGTTTCGCGCCCTCCCAAGTTCACCGCGGCGCCGACGACCCTGCACAGCGCGGGCGTGCCCACCGCGGCGCCGTCCGCGACCACGACTGACTCGCCCCCGATGTTCACCAACGGCGCTGACCGCAACGCGATCAGCTTCGGCGGCCTCGCGCTGGGCATTGCCGCCATCCTGGCAATCTAAGGGGTTGAGCCTCATTCTTCTTCTTCTTCCTCTTCTTATTCTTCTCATATTCCTCTTCTTTTTTCCTTCTAGACATGTATCTAGATTCTTCTACTACCCCTTCTTTTACCCATTCTTTCTTCTACCTCTTCTTTGGTTTCTGACTTGCCGGGCTTGAACGCCCACGGCCCTAATGGAGATCACGTTTACATAATGTCTGTCAGTACTTGCTAGAATTAAGTACTATGATGATAATGTTATCGTATTCAGCTACGCCCATGCCCTGTATATTGATTTGATTCATGTAGAGCAGATCGTAAACTGTAAACTCCTATTCAGTAGGTAGGTAGGTGTGTGTATGGATCCCAGTGGGTCATACTATTTATTTATTAACCCCAAACTATCTATCCAGGGTAGTAAATGATAGCCATAACCCTATCCATCTATGTCCGACCTAGTAGGTACCTACCTAGTACGGCCTAAATAAATACTGTCTGTCGTAATACATACTAGCAGTAATACAGATAGATAAATAAATAAATAGTGCATATAAACACAACACCAGCTTATGTAATACTCACATCAACATAACAGGAATGGACATCACGTGACAGACAGATAAGGCGATAAGCAAATCTGCAACTTTTTTCCACCGATCGACCTGGCACTGACTGATTGCATCACAGCAGACACACATTGCTTAAACAGACTATCTATAATACGGAAAAAGAGAGAGGAAGAGAAGAACAAGACAGAAAAATGGCCCAAACACCACTCAAGAAGAAGGCTTCGACGAGCACGAAGAAGCGGTATGTTTCTTTTTTTTTTCTCCCCTCCTGCTGCTGCTACCTATTGCTATTGCTATTGCTTGGAAGCCTTACGGCGTCTATCGCACTTTACTTTACGAGTATCAACAAACGAAACATATCCCAGATATTGAAGAAGAAGGGGGGAAAAGAAAGAATGAATGAAAGAAGACTAATAACAAGTACAGAGCAGCATCCACGCTCGGACCGCGCAATATCGCGCCCAAGAAGCAGACGCTCATTAAGCAGAAGAAGTTGAATAAGGTATTTCCTCTCTTCTTTCCCTGATATATATGTCGTGAAGAATGCATCATGAATCATGGATCATGAATGAAATGAATGAAATGAACAATACTAACACCCTTGGACGTTGGTAGAAACTCACAGCCGGCCTCGTCACCCGAACGGAACGAACCCTCGCGCAGAAAGCAGGCCATCTGGAGATGTTGGCTGGGGGGAAGAAATCTGAGAAGGAGAAGGAGAAGGAGAAGGCGAATGCGAAGAGGAAGTAGCCAGCTCTCTCTTTTTTTCTCGTCTTCTTGTTTTTGCGTCTTTGGATAATTGCGCTGAGAAAATTTTCTGTTATTTTTAAGGTGCTGAGGAGCTTCTTGTTGTTTTTTTGCTGCTGCTGCTACTGTATTCATTATGATTAATGAATGATAGATACCCTTGATAAAATTTGGAGTATATATATATAATTTACTCGCATGAATCAAATCATGTACGTAGCCCGTTTTCATATATATATATATAACCTTTGTATAAGTCTATATATAATCATTGTATAATCTATCCATATATAAATAAACTAAAACAGTACCAACATAAGCCATGTACAGAGTCATAATTCATAAATCGCTCAGGGGTATCTCAAATTCAGTTGTCTGCCGTCCATCCATCCAGCCATTGCGGACATTATTGTCGCCTCTCGCCGACTAGCCAGCTACCCGTCGTCGTACCCCGGCCTGGTCGATCAGATCCTGTCCCCGATCGATCCACCGCTGGAATCCTTCGTCGGTAGGGTCCGCCGGGAAGTCGTCCCAGACGGCGTTCTCCGAGTCCGCGTACGAAGACCACACGCCCTTGGGGACATCCGACGCCGACCACGACGGGAGCTTCGCCAGCACGCACGTGTAGTAGACGTAGAGGATGCGGCAGAGCAGGTCCACGCGGTCCACGTAGTGCTGCTTGTTCGGGTCGGGGTCGCGGCCGCCGTCGCCCAGCCGCTTCCACCATGAGACGCGCCAGCGCAGCGTCAGCAGGATGTGCCCGAGTTCGCGCAGGAAGCGGAGGTGCGTCTCCTGCGAGATCTGCTTCCATTTGATGTTGTAGAAGTCGCGCTCCAGTTTGCGGAACCCTTCCACCTCGAGCATGCGACAGACGATCCGCGAGAGCTGTGCCGCGAGGAGGATTTCGCGGCGGTCGGACTCATTCTGGATGTCCATCGGTCGCTCCTCGCCACCGGGCTCGACCGGGACGAAGCTGTAGCTGGCACGGCTGGGCATGTTGTTCCACTGCGAGAGGAGAGTCTGCAGCACGTTAGCGATCGTCGCCACAGAATGGTCGTGGACGGGAGAGGGAGAAAGGGGAGGCGCGTACGTAGACGTGGTTCATCGGGTCGCAATCCTTCACACAGGTCAACCAGTTCTTCGACTTGTCCTTGGACTCGAGGATGCGCCGGTCGACAAAGTCGAGGAAATTAGACCGCGAGTTGCCATTGCAATCGCTGAGGTTCTTCAGGAATTTGTAAGTTTCGGCCAGGTCCAGCACGTAGAGGGACCCCCAGGCCTGACTGGCGCGGAT
Organism: Aspergillus neotritici; assembly: GCA_023619815.1. Classification (NCBI taxonomy): domain Eukaryota; kingdom Fungi; phylum Ascomycota; class Eurotiomycetes; order Eurotiales; family Aspergillaceae; genus Aspergillus; species Aspergillus neotritici. The sequence continues at coordinate 501,837 of JALZYL010000011.1, forward strand.
GTTGAATCGCCCCTGTCGCTGGCTCAGGACGGACAGGAGATCGTTCAGGTCGAATTCCACCGGGATCTCCATCCGCACGCGGCCCGCGCGGTCCAAGGTCGGATGGTTCACGGCGCGTTGGGCTAGAAGGGTCAGTGGCAGGTCCGACGAGGAGGGCTGAGGCATCTTACAGATGTAATTGCACGTGCCATATTCCACAATGCTGGCAAAGCACGCTTTGGCGCATGGTTGCTCGTGGAGCGTCGGTCGGCACGCTTCACATGGGGCGTTTCCGTCGCACTGGACGGTGTCAGCCGGTGTCAAGGGGGGGAAAAAAAAAAAGAAAAGAAAAGACCAACCTTGCGCTTGTTCAGTCGACATTGCACGCACGTGTCCTTGTTCTTGCGTCGCAAGCCGGCGTTGGCCCGACCGGCCATGGACAACGGTCCCTTGCGACGGGCTCCCCGCGGGGGCGACACGAAATCAGCCGACGCGATCGACCCGCCCTGACCGTCTTCCTGGACGATCTGCAAGGGCTTGGGCTGACCGTGGTCGAGGCTGGCGTTGGCGCTGCGTTGCTTGCGCTTCCGCACCGTGGCCGCGGTCTGGAGGGCCAGGGCCGAGGGGCGATCGGGGTTGCGCGATGCGGCCGCCGAGGCAGCCCGGGATCGGGCCGGAGCCGACACGAGGAACGACTCGGACGGGGACTCGCTGACCATGAAGGCGGTGGCCTGCTGCTGCCGCGGTGGGGGGACCGCCTCGGGGGGAGACTCGTCCTTCCCACTCCATGGGTGGTCTCCGTCCACCGGTCGCTCGGCCGCAGGCGGCAGGTGGTCGTCACCCGTGGTCGAGTAGGAGCACTCGTAGACCCCCGACAGGTCGCCCGACACCGACGAGGTCTCGGACCGGTAGTGGAACCCATCCGGGGTGCGGCGGTCGCCGCCGACCAGCCCCGTCTCGTACGAGAGGGCGGACGCGGAGGGGGATATCATGGCGGTCGGCAGCTGCGATTCCACGGCCGAGGGCCAGCGAGAGTGGAGGGGCTGCGTGGACTGCAGCATGTTGGTGTCCTTGAGCGGTGCCGGGGCCCCCAGGGGCATGGAGCCGGGTGCGGGCGAGGTCGTGGCCGAGTCGGTCCAGGGCTCGGGCGCGGTGAAGGCCAAGGGCGGCAGCATGTTCTGGAAGGTCAGGAGCGAGTCGGACAGGTCGCCATAGCCCGGGTTCTGGGGCAGCTCCCCGGCATCGCCGACGATGACGGTGTTGTTGGCGGGGGCAGGACCTTTGGGATAGGGGTAGAGGGAGGAGGCATCCATCGGGATGCCGGTGGTCATGGCGTTGAGCAACTGGTAATGGGGCCATGAGTCATCGAGCTGGAAGTGGTCGTCGGCGGACGGTGGCAGCGTTCTGGGACTCATGGTGCCACTGACGGTGCCTTCGACGGGGCCCTCCATCAAACCGAACCGGTCGGGGGAGGTGGTGGTGGTGCCTGGTTTGCTACATGGCCGAAACAGGCCGTCGTCAGCTTGCGACCACGTAGGGGGGAGGTCGGACGGGGGAGCACACACCTGTCGGTGGTGGAAAAGGGGTCCGACGACTGGCCGAGAAGGTCCCTGGCCAGAGAGGCTTGAGCGGCATTCATGTCCGCCGAGTCATCGCCCTGACTGGAATCTTGACTGGTATCCCACTCCAGGGGTTGTTCGTAGGCGGGGTGGTCCCAGGTCGGGATGGTGTTGAGGGCGTCTTGCCAGTTGTCGAGGATCTTGGGGTCGATGCCCGCGGCGGAATCCGACGTCCGACAGTCCATTCAGGGGGTGATGAGGGAGGGCGAGAGGGATGCAAGATGGGTGAGATGGTGAGGTGTCAAGTTGGGACGTTTGATCAGAGGAGTTTGTGGTGTCTATTTTTATTTTGATTTTTTGGTTATAATTTTTCCTTTTTTTTCCCTTTTTCCTTTTTTTTTTTTTTTTTCGCGTTTCCTTTTCCTGCGTCTGGGCGGGACGAGTGGATCTCCGTGGAGCTGATGCAGAACCAGTCAGTCCGGTCAACCAGGAACGGGGGACCACGTAATCTTGGAACCCACCAGGGGGGATTTGATCGATCGGGGGATATATCGGCGGGGGATCTCGCGATGGGAGAAGAAGACGAAGAGGGGGAGGAGGAAGACGAAAGAAAAAGAATGAGGAGAGAGGGAATGGTGGTGGGATGATGAATGGATTGATATTTGATTCCCCACCACGGAGTTTACCCCCCCGGCGGATCGGCCGTCCAGTCAGCACAGGCCAGATCCAGGATCGGGATAATGTGTGGAAATAGGCGTGGAACGTAGGATTCGGGGGGATTTCAAGGCGGACAGGAGAGGACAAGTGAACGAAGGAGAGGAAGATGTAGAGGAAGATGTATCAGAGAGAAGAAGAGAGGAAAGGAAGTAGAGTAGAATATAGAAGAATAGTTCAGGTAGAAGAAATCAGAGAGAGAGAGAGAGTTCTTGCCCAGTGGAAACGGTCAACTCACAGTGGACGATCCGGGCACGAGGATCTTTCTTCCTTATTATTCTTATTATTCTTTTTATTATCCTTCTTATTGTATAATTATAATGATCTTTTCTCTCCTTATCTGATGGATTTGAGGATTGACAATCTGCACGTCAGTGATCTCTATAGTCTCTATAGTCTCCCCAATCCTTTCAATTGATTATAGAGGATGATATAATTGCCACTGTTCTCATATGGTCCTTACACTTGATGATAATTATAATTATAATTATTATTATTATTATTATTATTACATTGTACTATGATACTATTAATAATAATATAGTCTGACTCTGATAAGGATTCTGGTTATGTGATTCGATTATAAAACAACCAAATAGAGTGCAATGGAAACCTTCTAGAACTCTTCCACCAATCTTCCATCGACATCTCGATGTTAGGAATATGTAGGATATATACGGGTAGATCTATAGGTAGATATATCCTCTCTCTTAATAGATACCTTCTATCTCATCTTCTGTCATCATAATCAGTCATCTCTATTAATTCATTCCTATTAATCACACTCTGTCAACCAGATTAACGATTTTCTTGTCCACCTGATCAGAAACTTTTGATCGCCTTCACCGCAGCCTCTTTTCGGGTCAGTCCAATACGGTATTTTACCCGTTCTCCCCCCATTCCACCCCTCATCCTCTCCTATTAAATGGTAAATATCGTAATACCAATACACTCAACTCCCTCCCTCTCCCCATCCCCACTCCTCATCCATCATCTTCACCATTGCTCCCCCATTCCTGCCATCCCGATCAATCCAGATTCATGTCAGGTATCATCCGTCCGTTCACGCGGAGGGGTCTTGTCCCCTCCTGGCCTCCATGATCCATTCCTCTTTCTGTTCCCCGGTATGGCCTCGGTAGGAATCGGCTCGACGACCCTCTTTGCGACGGAAATGGATCGGGTCCCTCAGCCCAACTGGAACCATCTATAAGTATTGGATCTCGTTCCCGACTTGGTTGCATCTCTCTACCAGTCCACTATATTTCCACTACATTTTCCTCTTTTTTATTCTTATTCTTTCCGTGAATCATTGAAACAAGACCGTCGAGGATCTCCAATTCGTCCTGCAGATCACCTCCCCAATCCATCCAGGAAGACAATCCCGTCGCGGACTTGGTCGCCAAGTCCCAATCCACCACTGGGGGATTCACCATGCATATCTTGGTATGATTGCTTTTCATTCCCACCTTATCTCTATAAAAATAAACAAAATAAAATAAAACAAGATAAGAAGAGCGAAAAAGAAAAGAGAAGGGAAAAAAGAAAAGACAGACAGAGAGAAAAAAAAAAAAAAACTAACAGATCAGGTGGTCAACGATGATGGCCCTCCCTCCAACCGACTCTCCCCCTACATCCGTCCCTTCGTCCACGCCCTCCAATCCGCCGGCCATCAAGTCTCAGTCGCTATCCCCGCCGCCTCACGCTCCTGGATCGGCAAAGCCCACCTGATCGAAGCCTCCCTCACAGCCACCTACGTGCCCGAGTCCGCCTTTCGCGACGACGGCTCCTGGGATCCCGCCGCCCCCGCCGGGCCCCCCCACGCCCAATGGGTCGTCATCGCCAACGGCACCCCCGCCAGCTGCGTTCAGCTCGGCCTCTACAACCTCTTCGCCGATCGCGGGCCCATCGACCTCGTCATCTCCGGTCCCAATCACGGTCGCAACGCCTCCACCGTCTATAACCTCTCCTCCGGCACCGTCGGCGGCGCCCTCGAGGCCGCCACCTGCGCCCACCGCGCCATCGCCATCTCCTTCGGCAGCAAGGACCCCCAACCCGCCCCCGTCATCGACGCCGCCGCCCGCCTCGCCTCCCGCCTCGTCTCCCACCTCGCCCGCAATTGGGACCCCCGCGTCGAGCTCTACAACCTGAACGTGCCGATGCGCGCCGACGTCGAATCGCGACCCGTGCGCTACACCCGCGCCTTTCCCTATCACTGGACGCATGGCTGTCTCTACGCGGAGACAGAATCCAATGCACCTTCCTCCGTTCTGCAATCCAGCAAACAAACCAACGGGGACGCACCCCCAACCCCCAACGGCGTCTCCCACCACGATACCACAACCCCCCTCCAACAACGCACCTTCACCTGGGCCGCCGAGCTCTCCGGCATGAAAAAGGCACTGCAGGCGAGTCCGGAAGGGACCGATGCGCAGACCGTCTTGAGCGGAGATACCAGGTTAGTAGTCTTTCTTTACTTCTTTCTTTCATCCGTCACGATGATCCGATCCACCTGCAGCTTGAGACTGGAGTAAGAGGACGGACAAAAGCTAACTAATAATAAATAGTATCACAGCCCTCTGCGCCAACTTCTGGCACGTACCCGGCCTCGAAGGGGATCTTGTCCTGGACGATCTTCAGGAGTAAGTTGTCTTGCAAGAAATTTGGTCGGTTGGGAGATGGGATATATAACATGTGTATGAGGGAGGAGGAAAGGAAAGGGGAAAAAAGGGGAGAAGAGATGAGAAAGGGGGTTTTATATAGAGATATCTAGATACCCGCAATGGTTATTTTATTTTTCGTTTATTCAGTACTTGTGTAGTTATAGTTATAACTATAGGTATAGGTGTAGGTATAGGTGTAGGTGTAGGTGTAGGTATAGTAGTAATCTGAAGTTCAGTACAGCCAGTTCATCTCTACCATCCGTAGACACTCCACAGAAGAACAGAAGAACAGAACACACAAACCCTCAAGGAAAGACAGCCCCTCAAGATAAACATATAAGGGAATTAAACTCGAGAAAACACAACAGTAAGGTATGAAAAGTGCTAGTTAATGATAATTACAGCGCCCGCGCTACCTCTCCCGCCCCACTATCCACGACCGAGGCCTGCTCAGCCCGCATTTTGCCCTTGCCCGCGCCGCCCTCGCCGACACCCATCCGCCGCGCCACGTACCGCTGTGCGATGATGCCCACTGCCAGCGAGAGCGTCTCCTCGATCCACTCGGCGGCCCACTCGCGCGGGTCGACGCCGCCGCTTTCGACGATGTCGGCGATTTCGGCGGGCGTCGTGGTCAGGTTGTTGTCGGCGTCGGTGTTTGCCGCGGTAGAGTCGGTAGTGGTGTCCAGCCAGTCGATCCACTTCTGCGGGATGCTCTGCGAGATGGTGTGGAAGGCGATGCCGTGGATCGGATCGTGCAGGTACACCGCGAAGGTGACTTCCTCCTCGGTGGCGTCGGGGACGTCGACCACGCCCGGGGGCGTCGATTTCTCCGTCGTGGGCCCCGCCTGGAACAGCTCCGTCGACGAGGTCTGGCTGATGGCCTGGATGGCGAGGAAGATGTCGCTGCTGCGGACGGGGTTGGTCTCGCTGAGGACCTCGGAGGCCTGCTTGGCGGCTTCTTCGACGCCGCCGCGGGGCGCGAAGAACTCCGTTGCGAAGGACTCGGCGCTGGCGCGCGCCAGCTTCGATGCCTCAGCGGCGCCGCGGATGGCCGACAGGCTGCGCGGCGTGCCGGGCGTGACTGTGCGCCACCAGGGCCCGTCGTGCCAGCCTGGGGCGCGGCTGCTGCCTGTGATGTCGAGACCCCGCTTGGGGGCGGACTCCTGCCCGCGTTGCAGCACCAGCAGCTCGCCGCCTTCCACCTGCGCCATGACGCGCGAGAACACGGCGTAGACCAGCGGGTCGATGCTCGGGTATCCGGAGAGATCGTGCGTGACGTGAATCTGGAGACGCTCGTGGGACGAGATGGGGGGCGCCAGCGTGTGGATGAGCGTGGTGAACGTCGGGAGGGCCCGGTCTCGAAGCTCGCCGCCTGGATGTGTGAGCATGGTGTGGCCTAACGGTTAGATAGAAGAGAGTAACGTACCCAAATCCCGAAGCGCCCCGACATTCCCCTTCACCTGCTGGGCCCATTTCTGGGCTTCCTCGTTGTGTTGGATCTCCTTGACGGCGGCTTCCGCCTGCTTCATGGCCGCGCTGGCCGTCGCGAAGATCCCGCCCCACCATCCTCCACCGCTGGCCGGCGCTTCCTCCGCTGTCGGTTTCTCCGATTCCGCGGGCTGTGCGGCAGCGGGCTTGCTGGCTGCCCGAGAAGCCGTCCGGGCACTCTCCGTCGACTTGCGGGGGGCGGTCTTGTCCTCGCTGGACCGGCTAGTCGAGGGGGTGGCCGTCGCGGCCGCGGCCGCCGGCTTCGGGGACCGGGTAGACGGACGGGCTTCGTTCATGGACACGCGAGGGGTTCCCGTATTGCTGCTGGGGCGTTGGGCGGCGAGGTTCTCGAACTCGGCGAGGATGTCCTCCGACTGGCCGGTTGTGTTGGCCGGCTTTGCGCCGTCAGATTTGTCACCGGAGTCGACTCCGAGCGAGTCGAACTGAGCGAGCAGCTCATCACTGGTAGGTTTGGAATCTTTGGGACGCATGGTCAATTGTTGTGCTGAGAAAAGTTGGGTGTTTGTGGGGAAGGAAAGGGAGGAGGAGACTCAGGATGTTGATGATGATGGTTTGGGCGGTGGAGCACGTGTGGCTGATGACCTGCGCCAAGAAGCGGCTTGACAGCACGTTGGACAACACACATCACATCTAATAGGTAGGTAGGTAGGTATTTGATGGCATTCCTTGCATTGGATAGGTGTTTTTCCTGATCGATATTTGATCATATAATTGGTATGATTAGTGGTGTTTTTTCAAACCAGGACCTCCTCTATATAAAGCCGGAACGAGGTATTCATATACTCGTCATATAGCTAAAATAACTAATATATATAGATTCATTTGAAGAGACAGGCATACTTAAATAAGAAGAAAAGCAGGGGAGAATCTCTTGAATACTGCTTTGCATATATATCTGGTATTGTGCCAACGCCAGCTGACTTGCAGCGTTTTACGCTCATAAATGGTTGTTATGACACTCCATCTTTTGCAACCATTCGCAACCTTCCCCATAATTTCCAGAATCGTCAAGTTCATCATTCTTTTGGACTGTTTTCATCGGTTCTCCCACACTGTATATCGTAAATATCTCCCACTCGATCTACTGGTGCGTTCTCACCCACACTAGCTTACACACAACTACGGGATCAGCTACGAGGATGACCAACTGGCTTATTCTTTTATAGACCTACTTGGTTCTATCTAGATTGGAATGGACGGTATCAAGCAACGGGATCAGGGTCTGCCAGAATCATATCGATACCCGTGGAGAGGCGATGGTCCAGTGAATCCCTTCCAGTGTCCATCGTTGGGGTCTCGGTTCATCGCTATTGTACGTATATAGTTCTATTCTATCTACATCCGCCTACAAGATGTGGGTCCACCACCGAAATCACCCGTGTGCACCCCATCCTTCAACGAAACTTGGTGAAAGAGCTCAGCGAAACGAGTCTAGCACTTAGTTGAGTCAAATTCTTGGCCAGGTCTTTCAAAGGCACGGTAGCCCCCAGCTCCTTGGCAAACCACGTCCGAAATTCCATCTCGATCAGCGAGTCGACGCCGTTCGCACGTACATTGAGGCTGTCATCGATCGAGTCTTCGGGAATGTTCAGCAAATCGGCCATCTTGCGTCTGACCGCCTTGTGAATGATGCTTGCTGCCTCCTCGGGGGCCGTAGCGGACTGGAGGTAATCGCGAAGGTGAGTTGCCGATTGCGCGCTATCCGGACCGCTAGCGCCGGTGTTTGCGAGAGCCGGCGGGAGCTGGGCAAACATGGGATACTTGAGATGAGTTGGCTGGGCTTCGTTGTTGAGACGGTATGAAGCTGGGGTTCGGAGACCACAGACGAGCTGCGCGGTATCGGGACTCAGGGCAGTATGATGACGTTGATCGATCAAATACTCGATGGTGGCCAGGACCTCTTCCTCGGTTTGTGGATTGGCCATCCTAAACGTGTGTTTCCCGGCATATTCTGCGTTCTCCGCAATAAAACCTATTCCAACGACAGCGCCGAGATTGACACTGGCACCGTACATTCCCTTGGAAACACGGTGGCGTGCCAAAGCGTCCTGGAAATTGTTGCCGGCATTATAGTTGGCTTGGCTTCGATTGCCCACAACGCCGGTGATGGAGCTCAGCAACAAGAAGAAATCAACATCTGGCAGGAGGCAGTGGAGGTTCCAAGATCCAGAGACTTTGGGAATCAGGGCAGTTTGCCATTCCTCGTGTGTCATGGAGTCAAAGGCCCTGTCCTTCAGGACAAAAGAGCATTGTACACATCCCCGGACTGGGGGCAGCGTTTCTCGAATCTGGGTGATAACATCAAGGAGACGAGACTCGTCCGAGATATCGCACTGGAAGACATGGCTGGTACAGCCAAGAAGCTTGAGTTTGGCGATCGTCTCTTGCCCTGCTTCGTGTACCGTTGGGGACCGTGAGAAGAATATGATGTGCTTGGCTCCCCGACGAGCCAATCTGAGTGCTATACTGCGGCCGATTCCTCCCAAACCTCCCGCTAGTATGAATGACGCGTTTGCATCCAGCTCCAGAGGAACCAGTGGCATCGGTATGACAGAAACAGGAGAGGCGCCCGGAACGAGCGTAATCTTACCAATGCTTTTCCCTGTCTGTAATAAACGCAAACCTTCTTTTAACTGCCCATAGTCAAGGACTTGGGTTGGGCGCGCTTCATGAATATGCCTGTTGGACCACAACTGGATCGTTTCTTGCAATAAGTCCTGGCAGATCCCAGGCCGGTTTTCAGCCAAAGCGTTGAGGTCTACACCGGAGAAGGAAACATTGTGAAGGAAGGGCGTCATGTCCAACTTGGAACCGGCCTGCAAATCAAGCTTTCCAATTTCGACGAAGCGGCCAAATGGTGCAACACACGCCCAGGACTGTCTCAATGCTTCGCCGCTGAGTGAGTTTAGAACAACGTCCACGCCCGCAGGCGCGATGTGTTTGATGCCCGCCGAGAAATTCAGATCGCGACTCGAAAATATGTGGTCCGCGGGAATGTGGAAGTTGTCCATGATGAATTGCTTCTTCTCAATGCTTGAAAGGGTCACGAAGATCTCTGCTCCCTTGGATTGAGCGTACTGAATAGCGGCTTGCCCGATACCGCCGGCCGCCGCATGGATCAAGACTTTCTCCCCAGCACAGAGTCGAGCGATATGACCCAATGAGTAGATCACCGTGCTATAGATGATGGGCAGCCCCGCCGCAATTTCGAAGTCCATCGTGTCCGGAATCTTGACAACAAGTCCGCAATGGACGCGGCTGCGGGTGCGCAGTGTACCCATTCGGCCGGGAGAAGGATCCCCGAGGTACATCACTCGATCACCTGCCCTGAAAGTGCTGACGGATGAGCCTGCTCCGACAACTATACCAGCTCCTTCATGTCCGAACCCTGGCTGATCAATTTCCCCCATGGCCACGAGAAGATCTTTGAAGTTCAGCCCAACAGCATGGACATCGATCTCGATTTCATTCGCACCAAGTGGCTTTCCTGAAACATCTTCATCGGTGACCCATGTGAGAGAATCAACACCCGGGCTCGTACTGACCAGGCGAACAGGTCGTTCAATATTTTCCCAGGTTGAAAGTATTGGCTTCGGTGGCGAGAACTGCGATTCAATGACAGTGCTCGCCGCTGTGTTTTTGACGACATGATTAGTCTCAATTACTGGACCTCGAACACGATACTCGGCATTAGTATTGCTGGAGTCCTTTGAATGCCGGTCAAGGAATTGGTACCGAAGAATTTGGATCAGAGCGTCAACATTTTCGTCTATGGAAGCTGTAGACTTGCCGTCTAGGGAAACCGTGATCAAGTTCAGGTCGTTGCGATCCTGTTCCCAGCGGATGGTACGGATCAGGCCCGTTGCCGTTTGAAATTTTGGCTGTGCCACGGGATCTCCAGTTACCCACAACAGTGAGTCGCAGGTAGTAACCAGATGCTGGATTGCCTGGAATGTAGCCCCGTCCACAGAGTTCAAAATGGGCTGCTGAGCCTCGAGCAAAGAGATACAGACTCTGCCGACCACACTATCGGAATGGACGTCATCGACAAGACAGACTGAATGAGGTACTCCTACATCGAGCAATCGTGTGGCGAGCGAGCGAGAGATTTCCGAGTGGGACTGGATTATGATGAGGACTTCAAGTGAAGGAGCGGTGGCCTCCAGCGTTCTGTGACTCGCAGTGGATGCAATCAAAGAAAAATCGGCGAATTCCGGGTAGATGGAGCTTGAAGCTTCAAAATCAACCCCAGAGAACCCGCTCTTCCGAAGGATGCTGTCCCATTCGACGTTGTCGGCGCAGTTATTAGCTTCCCGAGAGGGCTCACTTGCCCCCCACCATCCGGACAAGGAGCCAAGTATGATATTGGCGTGGAGGGGCTGTGGTCGAGCATCCTCAAGGATAAGAACTCGACCGCCTGGTCGTGTCAAAGAGTTCAGTCGCACCATAATTTCCTCCATGTTTGGCTGGCTTCGAAGAGCGTTGTTGGCGATGACGAGATCGAAAGCCTCATTCTCGATCTCCTGCCCGGAAGACTTGGCCGTCAAGTCAAGTGGTTCGTACATGATGATGTCCACCCACGCAGAAAGACGCCCCTTCAGCTTCTCAAGGTGATCAGCCGATTGAGAACCAATAACATACTGCTCGATGGATTCTCCAGTGCTATCTGCGCGCAGTGTCCTAAGCACATGTTCAGCCAGGGCTCCTGCGCGGCTGCCCACTTCGAGGATGCGAAGGCTGCGTTGTGTTTTGCGAAGGAGAGTGAGGAATTGAGTAAGCGCGGGCAGTATGTTCCCACGTAACAATCTACTGTCATCCCATACCGAGAAAAGGTTGTCCTTGTCAAAAAGAAGACGCGAGGCTGTGGTCTCCTTTCTCAAGATGGATGGGATCGCTGATCCAATTCTGACTAGAAGGGCACCATCGGGATTCCGGCTTTCGATCTCACGGTAGAGGTGCTCTTTTAGCTGAGGGTTTCGAGAATACTCCAGCCACATCTCCAAAGAGACACGTGGGATATTGTCAGTTGTGACATCAGCGGCAATGGTTCGAAGAAACTCTCTATAGTATCTCTGATGATCTTCCAAGCTGGAATCTTTCACTCCACGAGTGGCCCGCAGACCATCAGTGGCCAAGAGAGTTGATGCCAGTTGCAGTTCACTGAACCATTTCAACTGAGTATCATACGTCTCCAACTGAACAGGAGACTCTGGCAGAAGCTTCTGAAACCCTTTTTTAGTCAGCAGGCTCAGGTCAGGATGCCATTCAACCGAATAACAAGTTCTGTTTTCAGCGGCGATGGTATCACTAGATTCGGGCCGGAATGGAGACAGCCGGATGCCAGCCAGTGACATGAGCTTTTGGCTGGGGTTCGACGGGCTCCACGCATGCACTGTGCTCTCAAAACCGCCGTGCAGAGCACGAGAAGCTTCACTAGTACAACGCAATACGGTACCAGCATCAGATGAGACGGCGGTTGCAGACAGCCAAACGTCTTGAACGTAGCTGGGGACACAACCCCGACGCATCATTGTCTTGCCCTCCAGATCATAAATCGATGCAAATGATGCATGGAATGCATTATCCAGAGTGGTTGGATGGATTAGATGTTCGTGCGCGTACTGTTTTGGCATCAGTTGTGAGATATCTGGGACGATAATGTCGCCTGTCATCAGCCCTTGTTCTCGATCGCCAATGCTGACGTTGGCCAAGTTCTGAAAGGAGGGCCCATGGTTGACACCGATCTCTCTGAGGTGGTTGTACACAGGCGTAAAGTCAACTGGCGCCTTACAGCTGTTTTCTCGGGACTGGGTAAATGCCGACCATTGTGCCCTCTCGGTCTCCTCGGTGCGAGAACAATCAATCGGGTTGAAGATCTTCTTAAAATCTGGCGAGACTTCCCCCGTGCAATGCTCAACCCACTCCTCAGTCTCCGGGTTGTAAGAGGCCACCTCGAACCTCTTCCATGCAGTTGACAACGAGGTTTTGGATTCTGGCACTGGGTAGAAAGAAAGGCACACCTCTACGCCTTGCGTATTATCTGGAACTATGAGCATTGCTTTGAGTTTGACATCCCTTAGGAATATGCCAACCAACTCGGCGTGATCTGTGATTTGCTTCATGCCTTCCACTGCCATTACCATATAACCAGCACCGGGGAAAACAAAGTCGTCACCGATCTGAGAGAAAGTCAGTGTTTGCGCTCAGATACCCTCTGGATACGGGATGAGATACTTACGACATGTTCTTTCAGCCACGGATTCTCTGAAACACGCAGGAAATGGCGCCAACGTGGGCTATTGGGGTTCCAGTCAGGAACAGGGGCCCCAAACAAGTCATGTCGAGGAAACTGGCGAAGACGGGTGTTCTTGATTAACCGGCTCTCGTGGAGACTTTGTTCATCGTGGTTGAATGGGTAAGGTGGTAAATCCACAATCATTTGGGGCTTGATCAGGGGGTTCGCTGACCTGTTAACCTTCTCCAGATCAACAGGGGCACCGTGGGCAGCCAGGCTGCCTATTGTGCTAAGCAGTGTGTTCAATCCAGTATCCTTTCGGTTCAAGGTGCCCAAGTACGGAATGTTCGAGTGTGAACCGAGGATATCCTTTACTGCACTTTGCATTGCTGGATGGGGCCCGACTTCTACAATCACATCCACATGAGTACCCTGAACCGACGAGCCATCGCCCGAAATCGAGTCGAAGCACATTGAAGAAACCGCCTTTGTAAACTCGACGGGACCAACCATGCTATTCGACCAATGCAAAGACTTTTCAGGCACGCAAGAATCATCCAACAAGCGGCCCGTAAGAGTCGAGAACATATGCACGGTATGGTCAAAGTGCAAGAGATGATCTGATACCAAGTCACCCACAAGCTCTTCGTATTCCTTTGTATATTGCTCCATGTGAGAGGAATGGGCAGCATGTTCGACTGTGAGCTTCCGGGTGAATATCCCTTGTTCGTCGAGCAAGACTTTCAACGCATCCACCATCGCATCATCACCTGAGATCGTGTGATTCCGAGGGCTGTTGTAGCAAGCGATTGACAAGGCGCCGCCGGGATGCGTTGCGTGGACCTGGCCGAGAAGATCCAGCAAAGGCCCTTCTTCAATGCCCGCTGCGAGCATACCGCCTACACGATTCGTCTTTCCATGGAGAAGGACATGACCGCGGAAGTAGGCCACTCTCCATGCCGCTTCTCGTGAGATCTTACCTGCGCAGTAAGCTGCTGCAATTTCTCCCGATGAATGCCCCACAACGCGGTGAGGGACAACATTCCAACTCAGCAGAAGATCAAGCAGCGCAATCTGCACCGCGCAGGATAAAGGATGAGCAAACGCCGATTTGGATATCCTGGAGCCTTTCGAATCCTTCTCGAGCTCCTCTAGTAACGACCAATCACAACCCAGGGACTTGAAGTAGAGGTCTGCAGCTTCGAGTGCTTGTTTGAAAACTGGATAGACAAGAAGCTGCTGGCCCATCCGTGCGTATTGAGCTCCTTGGCCGGTGAAGACAAAGCCAACTCGCAGGGTGGATCGTGATTTGATCGCTTTGGAAGGCAGCTTTGATAGATTCTCATACAATTCCTCTACAGAACTGCAGAGGGCATAGCTTTTCCAAGGAAGACGCGATCGTTTTTTCGATAGAGTGAAAGCAAGATCTTGCAATACTTGCCCGGCAGAGTTTGAAGGCAAAGACGAGACGTGCTTTCGGATTTGCGCCACGACTTTCTCCAAGCTCTTTTTGTCGAACGCCGAGAAAAGAAGTAGAGTCTGCGGTTGGAAAGCTTTGGCTGATTCAGGTACCTTTGCAGGACTGGGATTGGTGACATTGGCTCCATTACCATTGACTCCATTTCCGTTGACTCCAATAGTGCCGTCGACTCTGTTTGTGTGATTTGTGCCATTGAATCCGTTTCTGCGACTGACTTCATTACCATTGGGCTCACTCGTTTTGTTGAATCCATTGGTACCGTTGACTTCATCGGTACCATTGTGTCCGTTGGTGCCATTAGTCTGGTATCGCCCGGCAGACTTTGCGACAGCGAGGTCAATTTCCGTCTCCGAGGGCACAGTTTCAGTGGTTCTGTGCCGGACAGAGATCGCTCGTTGATTGCAGTAGTGATATGCATCATCTAGAATGCAGTGTGCATTCGTCCCGCTAATTCCATACGAGCTGATCGATGATCGCCGGATGCCAGCGGTGGGCCATGGAATGCAGCGCCGGGGAAATTGAACATTCCACTCGGGGCTAATTTTCGGATTAACGTCGCCTAGCGTCGCATTTGGCGGGATAATACCAGACTCCAAAAGGAGAACGGACTTGATGACGCTGGTGATGCCAGCGCCTCCTTCAAGATGCCCAACGTTGGGCTTGACAGCGCCAATGTAGAAGGGCGAATTCCGCTTTTCGGTCTCAAATGCAGCTGCAATTGCGGTGCATTCCATCAAGTCTCCAGCTTGGGTTCCCGTTCCATGGCTTTCAGCATATATTGTGTCTTTGGGATCCAGGCCTGCCGCCATGTAGGTTTTGCGAATCAGTGCCTCCTGTGCTGCTGAGCTTGGATATGTCATTCCGGGTGTGTGGCCGTCATGGTTGAGGCCCGTACCTCGGACGACGGCTCGAATCGTGTCACCGTCTCGAACAGCGGCGGATAAGGTCTTGAGGATCACTGTTCCTACGCCCTCTCCAAGCCCGTATCCATCTGCTCGTTGGTCAAATGCCAGGGACTTGCCCTCCGATCCTAGGAGCCCAGAGTATGACATTTTCATTAAATGGGCTGGGTAACCAATCACGCTGACACCACTGACAATAGCCTGTGCATACCAGAAAGATTGTTAGTGAGTACTCCACTAGTCTTGCGATGAAGAAGGCCCTGACCATGTCGCTCTCTTTTGCCTCCAGGCTTTGCCTGGCTAAATGGAGGCCGACTAGACTGCTGGAGCAGGCAGTATCGATTGTGAGACTGGCTCCCTGAAAGTCGTAGAACCAGCTGATTCTTCCCGAAATCATGGAGCTCTCGGCTCCGGTCGGCTTGTGTTTGAAAGGCAGTTCTAGATCACTGTTTAGACGATCGGCATGATGGTAGTTGAAGCCGCTAACAAACACCGACGTGTTGGAGGAAATGACATCTTCCAGCGGAAGGCCAGCTGCATAATCCCACAGTCAGTGTCTGTGCTGCAGAGTTCATGGACCAACTTGGACCTGACCATTTTCTAATGCGTGGTACACATTTTCCATCAGAATTCGTTGCTGGGGATCCAGACTTTGCACCTCAGTCTTGCTCATTTTGAAAAAGGCCGCATCAAATCCATTGGGACTCTCCCCGAGAAAAGCAGCACCTTTGACGTAAAACTACCAAGACGTCAGCCACGACCAGAACCATTCAACTTCTGCAGTTACGAACCGATCCACCCCGGTTAGGATCTGGGTGATAGAACCCTTTGGAGCTGAGTCTATCCTCTGGGATTGGACGAGTTGCCTGTCGTGCTCTCAAGAGAAAGTCCCAGAAGGCCTCGGCATCCGTGGCCTCGTCGGCCGCACGCATGGCCAAGCCAATAATGGCCATTGGCTCTGTATTGCCATGGCTGTGTTGGGACCTATGGACCTCATGGTGGGTGGTGTTCCCGTTGATGAGGGAAGGCATTGTGACTAATATGACTCAGTCTGGGACTGATGGCTATGTCTACTTAAGTCTTTGTTTTACAGGAATATTGGCCTGCATTTATACAAGACCGACAAGATTCCAAAGTGCTGATGCTTCCATCGAGATATACTCCGGAGTCCTCATAGACATCTTGGTGGGCCCTGTGTCAGACCTTGGATCCTCATCATCCACAACAATCGGGATTGTTGCGGACAGACTACGGAGTATATGATTGCCCACGGAGATATTCGGGTCCTAGACCAATGAGAGCTGGATTGAGATTGATATAAACAAGTACCCACTGCGAGATGATAGCAATGCCACATCTGATATTAGCACGGACAGACCCACCTATACTAGCGACAGGACCATATCAACCTCAGCCTCGTTCCGCTGAACCCGAGTCTTCCATACACTCTCTGCAAGTCGTCGAGTACTTTTGCCAAGATGGAAGAAGGATTGGCCCCCACTGTTGAATGCTGTCGGAGTTAAGCTTCCCTGATTTGCTCTTTCGGGCTTGCTTATCGGAGCTAAGCTTTACGGAGCTTGGCGCCTCGGCTCGTCTAGCGGCGATGGCTGAGATGCATCCCTTAAGTCTATGTCTAACGCTTCCCCCACTTCGTCGAAGGCACGGTACCCACTGAGGGAACGATAGCAGGGTTGTGTAGGGGCGTGAGGCTAAACACGAAAGCGGTTACTGGTCGGTATATTCTGCCTATGCGAGGTGTCCAGCCAGCGGGCCATAGACAAGTCTAGAAGGGTCTGTGTGCGGACACGCATGTGTCCTATTTGCAGGCGCATATGAAGTGCAGCAGGCTTGCAGGGGGCGGCTCAAGCACTGCCCACATGTCTTCTCGAGCATTATCTGTGATTCCCCCTTGAACTGGATGATAATATTTGAAGTCTGCCTCGATTCATGTTGTGGCTAAACCGGCTAAAATGGTTCATGCTCTTTCAAGATGAAAAGCTCGCTATGGACTATCATCCAAATCACGAGATGCGCGGGGGTTTGTAAAATAGCCAAAGTACTACACTCTCTTCTCAGCAAGAAGACACGACTGTCACGATCGAGACCGGCCAAAGGATCACCAAGGCAACCGCAATATGGAGCCAGGGAAGGATTCTCGTCACAACGAACGGAAATATGATGAGGCTGTTGTTGGAAAGTGGACTCAAGAAGTCGTCGATCCTCGGTAGCGGACCGGATCATTGTGACAACCAGCGATCGCGATTCTTACTCGACGCAATCCTTGAACCAACCTAATGCAGGTCACTATTTAGTTCCAGGAGGATTCAAAATCACAATCCTTCCGGTACAGCCATTTCGTTTCCTCACGTCAGCCGCTAACAACCCCTTGCCCCACTAAACATGCGATTTGGTTTGTTGATGGCGGAAACCGAGGTCTCTATATAGCGACAAGAGGGGCCCATGGTTGAGCACACGTTGAAGGCACACAAGCAAATACAATGTCTCCTTCCTTGAATGAGTCGGAACGACCAAGTCGACAGGCGCAAGGCCTGGCCTGTGATGAGTGTCGAGCAAGAAAACTTCGATGTGATCGAGTGCGGCCAAGGTGTGGGACCTGCGAAAGCCTCGATATCACTTGCACTCCGAACAGCGTTCGCCAGCCTCGGGGGCCTCGAAAAGGGTACCTGAAAACATTGCAGTCTCGCATTTGTAAGAATCGAACTTTGTCTCTGGACAACATTGACTAACTCAATCCAGCGGCACTGGAGCGCCAATGGAGCGGACAGCAGAAGGCTGTGGGCGGTTCCCCGGGAGTAGAAAGTCCCCCGTGTAGTCAACCGAATCAAGCTCTTCGAGAGGTGTCGGAGTCTGTGTCGGACGAAGTTCACGACGAAGACCAAGCGAATGGGGAGCGTCAAGCGAGCTCGCAGCCGTCCATTGAACAGCCGATCCTCCAACCGACCGTGCCATTAGATGGACTACCGGCGTTGCACGGCTTCCAACCCATCAACGGCCCCTTTGCCTTTACCCTCCCAACCCCAGACCCGTCAAAGCCGGCGGACCTATTCTCTCACATGGAATGCTTCCCTTCAATGCCGACGAAGTTCGATCCAAGAGCGTTTGTCCCACCGCAACCGACCCCAACTAGCACCTTGTCAGACGGCCACTTTGAATTGTCCTCTGATTTCGCCGTCACGCCCAAATTCCAACTGCCAGAGCTGATGAAGGCCGATTTGAATCATTTGTACTTTGATCGAGCCCACGCTTTTGCACCAATCCTCAATAAACGCCGGTACTTTGCACGCGCCTCGCGACCGGCGGGTGAGCAAGGAGCGCTGACGTGTCTCCAGCACGCCATGTGGACGCTGGCCGCATGGCTGGGGAGTCAGTTCAAGCATATCCAGAAAGATCTTTATATCCATACCCGGGGATTGCTAGAGAAATGGGAGATCAACATGGATCCCGGGAATCCTCCTATTGAGCTAGCCCAGGCACGGCTCCTTTTGGCCATCTATGAAATCATGCAGGTTAATTACGAGCGGGGATGGCTGAGCGCTGGGCGCTGCTTCCGGCTCGTTCAACTGATGAAGCTGCATGAGATGGACGTGTCCGACGGGATCGCAGAGTCCGGAATCTCGTTCGGCGAGATCGAGGAGAAGCGTAGGACCTTCTGGATGGCATACTCCCTGGACCGCTTCATCAATCTCATCAACAAGATGCCACTCACTCTCAACGAACAAGTGGTATGTATTGGCGCAAGCCCTGTAGACTCGTGATTTGGTGTTTGGTTCTGCTGACCGGACGACAGATTTTTACACGCTTGCCCGCACCAGAAGCAGCGTTCCAACGTGAGCGACCAGTTCAAGCCCGGTTTCTGTCTGAATATATGGCCGGAGACGACGATCTGCATAAAGTGTCACCGTTCAGTGCCTGCATCATAGTCATGACCATCAGCGGACGCTGCCTGGCCCACCAACAGCAATGTGTCGTGGAAAGAGCATACGGGGGCATGCCCCAGGACTTTCTCACCCGGCATCAATGGCTCGAGGGCATTCTCACGAGTAAAGGCAAGACAATTGTCGATTGCGTGTCCGACGAGCTGGGTGATGAGCCGACGGACCCGATGCTGCTGTTCACTAACATGGCGGCACAAGCAACGACACTCCTGCTGGGGAGGACGATGCAGTCCTCCTCCCTATGTGATTATGAGAACTTGATCAGCGGGTTTGAACAGCGAGCCTCGGAGGCTGCGCAAAAGATTTTACATTTATGCCATGGGTTAGATGAGTGTGGCTATTTCAAGGTATTTAGAACATGGCCCCTGAATGCTCGATGAGTGATCTACTATGCACATCTCGGCTGACCTCAAACTCCGTTTCCCAGGTACATCCCTTTACGCCCATCCCCCTTGTCTTCTGTGCAGAATATGCACAAGCACGGAAGAGTCAGGACCCGGCGTTTGAAACCCTATATGATTCTATGTTATGTAGTCTCCGGGATCTCAGTGCAGTCAATACGTTGGCTGAGATGTGTTTGGCCAAGTTCAATAATTTTAACCCTTAGATGGACACGGACGTGTCCAGATGTCAGAGGTAGTATAGAAGTCAAGAACATAGACATCAGAATACGAGCAATGATATTATGAGCAATGATATTATGAACAATGATATTATGAACAATGATATTATGAACAATGATATTATGAACAATGATATTCGGACTGCCCGGTTCTTTTTCGGGCAAGTCTCCCAGACCTCTTGTGCCCACAAAAGACACAATGCTTACATCTGCTACTTCATGCGCCGAGATCAGGTTTCAAACGGACTATGCACATCGTCATGGGTTAGATCCTCCAGGAATCCCGTGCATAAGTCTCATTTAGACTTCGTCTATCTTGTGACGAATCCTTCAGGAGCTGGGTAGCCGCTGGGCTCTGGTTCTGACTAGGAACACCCCGCTCCGGCGCTTAGTACGACTTGATAACTTTCGTGATTTTCCGGTGGTGGATGGCCTTATTGTCCGTTCTATTGAACTTGAGAGACTCCGAGACCCCGAGACTCCGACAGGTTAGCGGGGAAAGGACACCACAACCCAAACTATCTGGTAATCCTAGTTGGAAGACACAGATTGATTACTCCATTGACCTTGGTTGGTCCGTTTTCCGTTCGTCAGTCTCTCATGGAGACTTTGTCGCTCATGAAGCTATTCCGGGCCACTTCGACGGAAACTAGGTCCCTACACGAGGAATTTATACTCTCCTCGGATTTTCTCCTGATAAGCTTGCATAGTCCAACTGCGGGTTGAGATCGAAGTGAATCCCCAAGGTTGCAACGAAACATGGAATACACTGGGGTATCCTCCACGCAAGCAGTCATTGCTCTAGTCGTGGTTCTCGTGCTTGTGAGTCTGGAAAGAGTCGCCTTGTCTAGGTCGATAGTAACCACAATCAGACCAAGGTGTATCGGGTCTACACCGGCCCCCTTGCACACCTCCCTGGCCCTGTGATTTCCAGATGGACCGGACTAGTCTTGCAAAAGCATCTGTTTGCGGGAGACAGGCCGCGATATGTCCAGAAACTACATCAGCAATACGGTCAGCGCTCCGAGCTAAAGCAATCGTCGACCAGGGCTAACCGGGGGCGCTTGTAGGGCCCATCGTCCGGATCAGCCCTAACGAGCTCGACGTCAGTGACAGTGCTGCAGCCAAGGGCATCCACAAGGTTTCCAGCCGATTCTACAAAGGTCGGTTTTACGAGCATATCGGTCACCGCAGCCCCAAGACGCTCTTCAGCTCCACGGACCCTCAATTCCATGCGTACCGACGTCGGCTGCTGGGGGGCGCCATGTCCGACACCTCCATTCGACAACACGAGCCCACCGTCGCGCAGAAAGTCAAGCTATGCGTCGACCAAATGGCACGGGAAGCCGAACGGCGCGGCTGCGTCGATGTCTTCAAGTGGTGGTGTTTTCTGGCCACGGACACGATCGGCGAGCTGAGTTTTGGCAAGTCTTTCCGGATGCTCGAGAAAGGAGAGGTCGGTCTATCGAGATAGTCACAGACGCGATGTATGCGCTCGCTAAGTCTGAATCTACAGAAAAGCCAGTACTCACGGGACCTGGAGATGGTCTCGACGCTGATGATCATCCGGACGACCTTTCCGTTTCTCTCTCGCGTCGCTGAATACGTGCCACTGCCTTACTTCAAGCAAGCGGCGCAGTCGGGCAAGCGCATGCTCGGGTATGCAACGGAATCCATACAGAGATACAAGAAACACGTCGAGACATACGGAGAAGGCGCCAAGCCCACCATGTTTACCAAGTTGATCACCAAAGGCCACCAAGAAGGCAGCCTGACCGAGGCCGAGATCCGACTGGAAGCAGGCGGGTACATCGTTGCTGGCAGCGACACCTCGGCCATCTCGTTGACGTACCTCGTGTGGGCCGTCTGCAGGAACCCTCTCATCCGAGACTCGCTGGCGGCGGAAGTTGCAGCCCTCCCGGAGGACTTCACGGACGACCATGTGCGCGCTCTCCCCTACACCCGCCGCGTCATTGACGAGACGCTGCGTCTGTATCCGGCTGTGCCCGGGGCGTTGCCGCGAGAGGTGCCTCCTGAGGGGGCAACGCTGGTGAATCATTTCATCCCCGGAGGAACCACCGTTTCTACACAGGTGTATAGCCTTCATCGCGATCCCCGGATCTTTCCCGATCCTGACCGGTAAGGGGGTTGAAAGAGGAGCTCACACGATGCAGAGGGCTAACTGATGAATCTTAGGTTTGACCCCGATAGATGGATCGATGCCACGGCAGAGATGAAAGACGCCTTTATGCCTTTTGGAGGTGGCTCCCGCAGCAAGTGTCCCTCTCTCTCTCTCTTATATCTCAACACTGACGGGCTCTAGCCTGCATCGGCATGCACCTCGCGCGAATGGAGCTCCGTCTCGCGACGGCGCATTTCTTCCGGCGCTTTCCCAGCCCGAAAGTCTCGCTGAAGGAAGGATTCACCGACGATGATATGTACCAGCACATGTATTTCTTGGTGTCTCCCAAGGGCCACCGGTGCTTGATAGACGTTTAAGTACACAAATAGGTAGATTTCCATACATGAGTGGGATCAGACATAAGTCGAAACGATACATATCAAAGCATTTCCAACCGTCGTGTGAAGAGCTCCTCCGTCTCCTTCATCATCCCCTCAACATCATAGTGCCAAATCTTTCGACAACGCCAATCGATCTCGGCCGCACATTTCGCCCGATCAAATCCCACCTGCGCGTTCTGACCTTCGTAGATCTCCCCGATGTGCCTGCTCGTCTCCACCAGCCAATGCGCTCGCTCCAGCCGAATAGAGTTGTACGTTTCGAGGGCCTTGCGCAGCACAACCGGGCTCGAGACACTGCCCTTCTTCTCAGCACCATGCGATTCCTTCACGTAGTCATCCGCCGCGGAAAGAAGCGACGCCAGAACCGCCGCATCCTCCACGGCAAACCCAGCCCCCGCACCGTGGTAAGGCGCAGCCGCATGGGCCGCATCCCCGGAGATACAGACTCGACCGCGGACGAACGTCGGCGCCGGATAGTCGTACGTGTCGAAGACGGCCCATTTGCTCAGCTCGTCCGGGAGCATGTCGACGATGGCGCGGACAGTGGGGTTGAACCGCTCAAATGCCTGGACTGCGTCGGCTTTGCGCGCAGGCAGGGTGAACTTCTCGCTGTCGGGCCATGCGTGGCGGTCGGTGACGAAGGCGACCACGTTCAGCAGTTTCCCTCCGGCTACTGGGAAGGTCAGGGCGTGGGCGTCTGGCCCGAGATACATGTGTCGGGTGTCGGTCTTTTCTTGGCCCAGTGCTGCGTAGGCTTTGTCCATGGGGATCAGCCCGCGGAAGGCGTATTTGTGGGTGTAGTGTGGGTGGTGAGCAAGCTGGTCGTCGCCCCCGATGACGAATTGTCGGACTTTGGACCGGATTCCGTCGCATCCGATGACTGGAGTTGAAGAGAGGTGTATCGATCAGCAAGGAATTGTGGTAATATATCCTGGATATGGGCGTTGACTGACATACCAACATGGCTCCTGGCAGTGCTCCCATCCGCAAACTTCAACCACACATCTTCATCCCCCACGCCATCCTCATCCACAACCTCAACCAGATTCTTCGAGAACTGCACCGTCCCCGGGGGGAGTCTCTTCACCAATTCGTCGAGGAAATCGGCCCGCGCGCAGCCCTCGAACCCCCGCTCCCCAAGGTACATCTTGTGGACCACCGCCTCCTCCTCCTCCTCCTCCTCCTGCTGCTGCGGCTTCTCACCTTCCAGGCTCCTCCCGTCCATCCATATAAACCAGTCCGTACCGTTCTGCACCGTGACGCGTTTGAACGCAGCGTGAATCTCCGGGTCGAGGACTTTCATCGCCCATTCCGCGTTGGGCGTGAAGCCGATGCCCGCGCCGATCTCGCGGAAATTTCGACCCCGTTCGTAGATCGTCGGTTGGATTCCGCGCTTGAGGAGACCGAGAGCGAGAGTCACCCCTGCGATGCCGCCGCCGATGATGGCAACGTCCAGGGTGCTGGTGGTGGCTTGGTCCGGGAGGTAGGATCCCATCGTGACGGGGTAACGGGCACGGTTATGGTGAATGGGTGTTAAAGGGGAGGGGAGATGTCCGACAAATGTACGATATCTACATCAAAACTTGAATACAATCACCTGCAGAACTCATACGAAATGGATGGAGGAAGTGATTTATTCTACCGGCACAGTTGGTCCGCGCGCTCACCTATCGGAGAACGGGGTATCTCCATTCTCCATGGATCCATCTGGAGACTCCGACCCGACAACTCTATCTAGCGTCATATATCCATATCCAGACGATCTGGAATCCCGTTCTACGCTCTCATCGGTGTCTCCTCCACTCGATACACGAGTTTCTCCCCACTCACTCGACCCTCTCTCATAGCCTGGAACCCATCCAGAACTCCCTCGAGCCCGTCCGTGCCGACTCGAGGCGGATGAACTCGAATCTTGCCAGCGGCCACGAGCCCAGCACTCAGCTTCCAAAAGTCCCGAGCAAAATGCAGATCCTCAGGTCGCGCCTCGAACTTCCTGCTCCCCGCAGCCAAACTGAAGTACTCTCCGAAAGCGGTATACGCCAGCGTATACTTGGCCTGGACATCCTCGCGCTCGTGCTGGAGGGCAGGCAGGAGGTAGGATACCGCTCCGCCGTGGGGCCCAATCGCCGCCGCGCAGATCGCTGCGCTCGTGCTCGTGGAGACACAGTCCAAGACATGCCCCAGCGCATCGTGGGTGCAATCCTTGATCTTTTGCACGCAGTCCGCGTCGCGGTAGTCGAAGGCCGCGTCGGCGCCTAGGGATTTGACCCAGTCGAAGTGGCGCGGAGAGCACGTCGTGAGGATTGGCGTGCACCCGGACAGCCGCGCATACTGGATCGCGAGACTCCCGGTCGCGGTGCTCCCGCCGTAGATGAGGATCGGGCAGTTGGCTTTCGTGTCTGATCCCGGCAGTGGGAGCCCGAGCGACTGGTACAGGCCCTGGCCCACGGTCGTGACCCCGACGCCCAGCGTGCATGCTTCCTCGTCCGGCATACCCTCGGGGATCTGGAAGAGTCAGTCAGCTTGGAAACATGGGGGTGGGGCGTCTGTAGGCAGAGGGTAAAGAAAAGCAAACAAACCTTCATGCCTATACCGGCCTTTGCCAGGCAGTACTCTGCGTGGCAGCCGTCTTCCGGTTGGACCTCGCTGCCACCATGTGTGAAGCCTGCGATGCGATCACCTCGTTGCCAGTCGGTTCCCACGTTTGGTCCGACCTCTTCAACCACGCCGGCAAAGTCGCAGCCGATTGTTGTCCCCGGGGGTGCGACGAAGTCGATATGTCTCCTGTGATGGATGAGTCGGGATCGTAGCTGCGAAAGAAGTGGATCGCATTGTGCAACTGGGGAAGAGACAGATCTTACCAGTCGGTGGGATTCAAGGCCACGGCCTTGACTTTTACTAGGAGGTAGTCGTCTCGTTTTTGAGGGATTGGCACCTCCTGGACCTCTGCCCGGTGGTCTGCAACTGTCTTGATAGCTTTCATGATTAATGATCCTTTGCCGTAATCTCGTTGTCTGGGAAATTGTCACTTTGGTGGGATAGACCTTCGGGAGAAGAAAAGCGAGTAGGGCGAGAGGTTTATATAAAAGAAAATACAAGAGAAGGGGAATCTCAGGACAAGAGCTTCAAGAGCTTCGGGGTAACTCTGCGGACTGCGATACCGTTACTATGAGAAACCGATCCCAAACCATCTGTAATAGAGATCACTAGTTCCGCAGGGTGACCACCTAGAAAAAAAAAAAAAAAAAAAAAAAAAAAAAAAGAAAGAAAAAAAGAAACTCCGATGTCTTTCCTCTATAAGTTTCTCTATAAACACAACAGACCCTCTAAGTATAGCTAACTTCTACATATGTTGTCCGTCCTAACGCAGGGGAACAGGGTTTCCAGCGCCAAACTTGCCCTCTGGATCCCACTGTTTCTTCAACCGCACCAGCTTGGGAAGATTGTCCTTGCCATACCACACCTCCGGGCCTTCGTCCCCGTACGCGTAGTTGATATACGTGTTCAGGGAGTCAAAGCCACTAGTGGAGACCAGCTGATCACGCAGCTTCTTGCTGAACCGATCGACATCGGCGTCGTGACGCGGGCCATCGTAGTAGTTTTCGAGGGTGCTGTCGCTAATGTCAGCGACGGGGGCCAACGCATACCTGTCATCTCTGGAGAATTCTGACTTACACGATGGAGCTGAATTCACGGCCCGGATAGACACCACGTTTGCTTTCCGGAACCGCGAGCGTCGCCGCCGTGTTAAACCGCTGGACGACGAGGGAGCCGGTGAGCCACGGTCTGGCCTTCATGATCTCGACGTACTGGTTGAAGACGTCGGTGTAGGTCGACGCAGAGGTCTGCTTGGCGCCGATCGAGGGGTGGTTGTTATACTTTCCGGGGGCACAGACGCTGGCGCCCGTCCCGAAGCCGGAGGATTCACTCACTTTGCTCCACGGAAGGGTGGAGTTTTGCCATTTTGTGGGTTTCAGCGCAAGGAGTTGGTCGATCCATGGCTGGGTCGCTTCTTGGGCCCCGAAGTAGGTTAAGGAGGCTGATGCCGAGGGCTGTAGTTCTCGGGTTGCGTTAGTAAACGTCATATCAAGCCTGACCAAGATGCCGTTTGTGCAGGGGCTGAGATCAACTGAAAGCAACAATATCTACGATGGTAGGACGCACCTTGCCGGTCTTTTGGTCGTACGACGCCGACATGGTCAGGCCCATTTCTTTGGCATAAGTCTTATCCCACGACTCCAGCAGCTTCCAGAGAGAGCCATTGACGGATCCAGGGTAGGCGAACTCCGCCAGAACCACATTGCCCTTATTGGGGGCGTCGAAAATCTCGTACGTCGCGGACGTGATAACGCCAAAGTTGGCACCAGCCCCTCGCACCGCCCAAAAGAGGTCCGGATTCTCCTTGTCGGACGCCGTGACGATGTCGCCACTGGCCGTGACGAGGCGGACGGAGCGCAAGGCATCGATGACCAGACCGTGCAGACCCTGATAGGGTCCCACGCCTGCGCCGATGGTAGCGCCGATCATGTTCACGCAGTACGCATTGCCGACAGCTGGGGAGACAGTTGTTGTCAGTGGGAGGCTCCTGTGCCAGACGAAACCCTGCGGAGAGAATAGCGAGACTTACG
The DNA here is from genome assembly GCA_023619815.1 of Aspergillus neotritici. Classification (NCBI taxonomy): domain Eukaryota; kingdom Fungi; phylum Ascomycota; class Eurotiomycetes; order Eurotiales; family Aspergillaceae; genus Aspergillus; species Aspergillus neotritici. Next base: position 528,604 of record JALZYL010000011.1, read on the forward strand.
AACCACCTTGCCGGCCTTGTACAGTTTGGTCTCAAAGGCAGAAAAGGAGTTTCCCGGACCGACTGTCAGTGTATTGGCCTTTAGATCCAGGACATTCTCCTTGAATTTGGACAGGTCGATATTGACGGCATGCTTCACTGAAGCGAAGCCGGTGTCGCTGCCATGGCCACCACCGGTGACAAAGAAGGGCAGTTTATGTTTGTTGGCGGTTGTAATCTGATTCCCAATTAGAAGGCGCATAAAACCACACGGGCTTGGCCACTTACGATATATTGCACATCTTTGTCCGTTGCAGGCTGGATGGTGACCGCGAAAGTCGGCTCCTCCCAAGTCGACCAGCGCGGGACGGTGGTCGTATTGTAATCAGCCTGTCCAGGATAGTGAATGCTCGCCTTCGCCGACAGCCCACCACCGAAGATCTTGGAGTAATTCACCTGGCCGTCCCCTTGGCCAGACGTCGACACGGCTGACGCTATCAATGGGAAGGCGGCAAAAGCCACCGCGTCAATGAAACGCATGCTGGACGATGAGATAGCTGGCTTTTGAATGGTGTTCTGTTTCGAATGAACTGTAGACCAGAGGATGGGGACGACGGCGAGTCGTTCGCCTTTTAGAGGCAAATCCAGGCTCCTTTCTGTTCGCCATCATCCAGTCCAAAACTTGGTAATCTCACCACGGATCGCGTGGGGGCCATCGAATTCGACATCTGGTGATTGAGGCGATGAGAGGCCGACCTCATCCTCTTTCCCAAAATCGGCCTTGAAGGATTGTAGTTCGCATAGCCCCTGTGGCGGCCAACACGGAATCGATATCAGCCTCCTCACCAGAAGGGAGACGTAATGTTTCAGCCACTGCTATATCGGAGGGCATTTTGATGAAGCTTGATATGACTGATATCCCAACAACCACCAATACGAGGTCGGAATGAGCCTCTCAGCCGGAGGAGAGACGTGATGGAGAAAGGGGGCTGACCGAAGGATCGTTCCAAAATTAAAGAACTGCAAAGCTTAGAGCAGAGAGTAAGCATCTGGACACGAGGGCGAAAGGTGTTGGATGAGTGCCCCAGTTGGCTGGTGGGAGCGAGGCATCTACGGATACCCACTTGGTTCAAACTTCACTCTAGTCGATTATTATTAAGAGTCAGCTGTTCTGGCCTCTCAGCCGGATAATACGGATTAGGCAACCTTGGATTTCTATTTTTATAATAAAAGCTTCGCCTTGCTGGGGTACATTCTCGCTAATCCAGGTGGGGTGAGGTCTCGGAGTTTCTTATAGTCCATCTGGCGAAGCACGGGATGTGAAGTCACGGATTGCACAGGTGTTCTGCAGAGATGATACTCGATATCTTCGGAATAACTCAGAATCCCTTCCAGGAAGACGGGTGTCTATGGATATCATATATCGTACGATCCTCGACCAGTGGTGGCTGTTTTTCAGATACCCCGAGATCCCGGGTTTGTACCTGCTATATCGCCTCATACGATGTTGACGACCACTGACAACTTATCGAGCATCATGAGATTGGAACGGCACTGTACAGTCGCTACCCGGATAATTGATTATAGAATTAGAGATCCCAAAATGTCTGGAGATAGATTCCGATACCGTGAGAACGAGTTGCCCTTGCCCGCCTTTATGTGAGGCGGTTCAGACTCAGTCAGATCAAGTTCTATATTTGGAAAAATCTGTGATATCAAACACCTCCATCCCATACGTCCTCTACCAGTATGTCTATCCTGACCCTCTTGAAAGAGTACGTGTACGGAAACGGAGCGCATCATGAGAAGCCCAAGCAAACACATGTCATCATCATCGGCGCGGGCCTCACAGGGCTCCTGCTGGCGCAGGGGTTGCGAAAGCTGAACGCAACCCTGGAGAGACAAGGCCAACCTGCGCGATTCACCTACAGCATCCATGAACGCGACGAATCCTCCTTCTACCGCGGCGGCGGGTTCAGCCTGACCATCCACTGGGCGCTCCAGCAGCTCTACGACATCCTGCCCGAGGAACTTTCCGCGCGGATTTTCGAATGCGTGGGCAACCCCGAGGCGATCCGAAATGGACAGATGGGCTCCTTTACGTTCCTGAACCTCCGAACGGGAGAGCCCGCCCTCCAAACCTCCATTCCCCCCGGGTGGAAGGGCGCCCGCATGTCGCGGGTGCGGTTCCTGCAGCTGCTCATGACCGGCCTTGATATCCACTATTCGCACCGTCTGTGCGAGATCGCCTTCCCGACCGATGACACGGTCCGCGCCCATTTCGAGAACGGTGACCAGGAGACGGGAGATATCCTCATCGGCGCGGATGGCGCCAATTCCGTGGTGCGCCGGTTTGTGTATGGCGTGGAGAATTCCGTCAACACCGAGCTACCCATCCGCATGCTCAATTGCCGCTCCGAGTATCGTCTCCAGGACTTGGAGGCCTGCTTGAGGATTGATCCACATCTCTTCCATGCCGGGGATCCCGTGCAGGATGGGTATTTCATGTTCGCGTTTCTGGATATGCCACCGCCGGGGTCGAAAGACGGCAAAGCGGGCGTCCAGTTGACCATCAGCTGGCCCTATGAGCCGGGTTATTTGGGCCGGGAAGACCCGTCCGATCCGCCGACCGAGCTTCCGGAGCAGTTGGCTTGGTTGAAACGCATGGCGGAGCACTGGGCGAACCCGGTCCATGATCTGATCCACGGGATGCCGGATGATAGTGTTGTTCGGGTCATCCGGGTCCAGGAGTGGATGCCGAACGACGCGACTCGGCGGCCGACGGACGGAAGGATTACCACGGTTGGCGATGCTGCTCATCTGATGACGTCTTGTAAGTGACATCGAGTGATCCCTCTGTGTCTGGTTTGACCTCCTAACCAACGGGGAATACTAGTTCGCGGGGAGAATGCGAACCACGGAGTCGTTGACGTGGCCAAATTACTCGCCCTGCTGGCAGCAAATAGCAGCAACGGGACTGGTCTCAAGGAGGCTGTGAGTGTGTATGAAAAAGAGATGATTCAACGATCGCGACCCGCAACAGTCAAGGCCCGAGAGGCCTGCTTGGATGCCAATCACTACTCCAAGATCACGTCGGGCAGTCCGTTCCTGTCTCGACGGACGATGCTCGATGAGGAGGAGAGGGGACTTTTGAACCAGTCTACGTGATCTATATAGTTTTTGTCTCCATCTGTGTATCTATGCAGTCAGAAAGCTTATCATTCCACGTACTTCATCACCGCTTCTGAATGTGCAGAGTGAGCCGGACGAGTCCAATGTTTTGATTATGGCACTACATCTAGAAGTCTGGTGCTGTCTAGAATTGTCCTCCAGCATAGTTGAGCCTACCGAGTACTAGAATGGAACAGTTCACAAAACCACTAGACCAAAACCTTGACCAATGCTTGGTATAGGGCTTAACCAAATTGATATGCCCCAACAACAGTATAGGAGAGCGCCATGCTGACGTGGGCAGTTTTTAGTCCATGCTAGTTCGGAGCACGGCGACTGTATGAGATCGAGATGCAGTGATATGCATGAAGTTCTCCGTATAGGTTAGTGTCTTTGCGAAACTCCGAGCCTGCACTCTTCGTCTCCACCATGACCCATGTCACTGCCCCCTGACTATCCTATGAGAATCCAACACGGCCTCAATCCTAACCAAGCTCTTGCTGGGGGTAGAACTCATTATACCCTCTATTGTGCTACGGAGTTTCAATCCCTGTGTCGGATTTAAGGACATAAGGCAGGTTTAATACCGCACCAACAATAAGCGCCCTCCAGTGTCATTCTGATTCGACAAAAGGGTATATCCACCTCATGTTATCAGTAAAAATAGAACGAAACCGTCTGGAGCAACGGGGTTTAGGGAGTTAAGTAAAGGCAGGACACGATCGCCAATATAAACCTCTGGTGGCGCCTCCTGCTCGGGATACATCACCATCCATCCTTTCTCCCATTCATGCTTCGCTTCTTCAAGTCGAGCCGCCTTCTCAGCCGGAAACCCTTCCAAGCAAAAGTCACGCCATCATCTCGCCCAACATCTTCCATATCGACCACCATGACCGCCGGACATGACGCCGCCATTCTCCCTCAGCCGGGCGGACCCTTGTCCGTGGGCACGCGTCCGACCCCCGAGCCCGGTCCCAATGAGGTCCTCATCCAAGTCAAGGCCGTCGCCTTGAACCCCTGCGATTATTACCAGCGGGATTACGGCATGCCACCGGTGCCGATCTACCCCGCAGTCCTCGGTTCCGACACGGCCGGTGTGGTAGCCAAGCTGGGCTCCAATGTCACAGGGATCGTCCCCGGCCCGGGAAGCCGAGTCATTGCCTTCGCCTCGTCCTTCTACCAGAACGGCTCCCCAGACCACGGAGCATTCCAGACGTACAGCCTGGCCCAATCCGAGGCGGTCATCCCCCTCCCAGACAGTCTCTCCTTTGAACAAGGCGCCGTCTTCCCCTTGGCTGTCTTGACAGCCCTGACGGCATGGACTACCATCGGCATCCCGCTCGACACCCGCTACGCGCCCGCGGACAAACAGGCGGTCCTGATCTGGGGCGCCTCGAGCAGCGTCGGCTCGTTTGCCGTCCAGTCGGCCAAGACCCTCGGCTTCACCGTCTACGCCACCGCCAGTGCCAAGCACCACGACCTCGTCAAGAAGCTCGGAGCCGATGCGGTCTTCGACTACAAGGACGGCGATGTCGTCGCTCAGATCGTCAAGGCTGTGAAGGCCGACGGCGTGAAGCTGCACACGGCTCACTGCGTCGTCGACGGCGCCCTCCAGCCCACGTTGGATATCCTCCGCGAGACCAAGGGTGATGCCCCTGCCAAGGTGGCCCACTCGCCTGTTCTCCCGGAGGGTCACCCGACGCTCGAGAACACGCAGATCACTTTCAACTTCCCTTCCATGGATGAGGTGGCGCGGAGCAAGCACATAAAGGAGGTCTTCCATGGGTGGCTGCACCCTGGTCTGAAGGCTGGGGAGATCATCCCTAGCCCTAATATCCAGGTCGAGGGTGGTGGTCTGGGTGGAGTGCATGCCGCCCTAGACAAGCTCAAGGGGGGTGTCAGTGGCACGAAGATTGTTGTGCCCCTTTGATGGATTGTCTTTACTCCTGCTTAATGCATATGGAGTACTGTATGTATGCTGTCCACTATATGTTTTAGAGAATGGCAACAAACAAGTACACTCGTCGCTTGCTTTCGACGGCGGTCTATATTACACTGTAGGATTGGTAAGACAATTTTCAACGATGATCAAGATATAATTCGTCGTGGTAGTTCATGTCCTCCTTGGGCATTCTCAAGCGCTTTAGTCGATGAACTCGGACGTTTTCAAGATGTACGTAGCCGGCCTGTACGATCTCTATCAGTATCCGGTCAGGGTGTAGATCATCGAGATTAACTTGGGTGTAGAACTTGGGACTCTTTATTATCTCACATCTTCCCTACTAGGTATCTTTACCAGACGGTCATACTAGTATATCACCTATCGAATAATAGCTATTCATCATGTACCGATATTGATATAGGTAGAGATCAATAAGGGACCGAGAGAAACAAAACGGCGTTTCCTAACCACTACTCTATCCACCGTGCATCTCCCCCTGAATCCCCCGACGAACAGAATCAAGGCTCACCCACTTGCGTTGAAGACAATCTCAATCACCGACATGGCCGTCCCAGCCGGAGTAACCACCGCCCTGACCGAATACCGCGAATCCGCCCGTTTGATCACATCGATCCAATCCTTCTCGGACCGCTCCGGTGCATTCACCATCGTCATCATCTGCATCGACCGGATAGTCGACAGACGCTCCAACCACATCGGTCCAGACTGTGTGTTTTCAGGCCCGATAAAGTCAGCGATGAGGACCCGCGCACCGTCCTTGAGCGCCGGCACGAGATTCTTCAAAATCAGCACCGCATATTTGTCCGACCAGTCGTGCAGAATCGACCGCAGGAGGTACACATCCGCATTGGCGTGCGCATTCGGCTGCAGGATATCCTGCGCTTCGAAGCGAATCCGGGGCTTGAGGGCATCCGGAATGCCATCGTGGAATGACTTCAGGCCCTCGAAATCTTGGACAACGAATTCCAGGTCTGGGAAGACCTTGGCCAGCTCGATCGACACATGGCCCGCGGATCCGCCCACCTTGTGGAACGCTCCGAGTTAGCATGGACAACCTAACACCCGGAATATATGCACACACGCTAGGAAAAGGGGAGGGGAAACTAACATCAATCACCGTGGCTTTGCCCAGTCCAGCCCAGTCAAACGCCGCGTGCAGGTGCTGATGCGTCTGGGGGTTCCCCGCCGCACGGCACTTCATGCCCTGCGCAAATCGCCTCTGCCGCCACCCCTTCTCCTCTCCCTCGCCTTCATGGGCAATAAAGTCCCAGTAGGTCTTGCCCGGGGCGAACCCAAAGGCACGCCCGATGGCCGAGTCGCTGGGCTCCTCGCTATCCCCGCACGTGCGCAGCGTCTCCACGAGCCTCGTATCGGCTTTCCACACCTCGTCCAGGTTGAAGGATACCCAGTCGCGCAGGACGGGGTTCCGGAGGAAGGCGGCCGATGGCCCCGTATGCGCGACATAGCCCGGACGGGGCTCGCGGAAGATACGGGAGGTCATGGCGTGGCGGAGAATGCGATGCACTCGGTACTCGGGGAAGCCGACCTGCTGGGCGATTTCGGCGTAGGACACCTCGCCGTCGAGGGGCACTAACTGTGGGATGTTGAAATCCACAATGACGTGCAGTGCGGCGAGGTCGTGCTTGATCTGTTTGGCTGGGATTAGCATCTGATGCTCCTTTCGTGCAGATGAGGTTCATGGGACACACTCCGTCTGAGAATGCCGTGATGCAGTCTTCGGGTCCGAGGGCCAGATCGCGGATTGCGTTCGCGGATTCGATCAGAGCCATGCGAGCTGCTTGGATCTGCTCATATTGTTTTCCGTGAGGGGGCGCTGGAGGTGCATCTGGACCAAACGAAGGAGATGGTAGATTTGCTGCAGCTAAGAGCTTGCTTAACGTCGATGCCTGAGCCTGGACTTGGTCCCCGAGGCCCTCGAGAGTAGTCGTTCTAGTCATTTTCGATGAGCAGGTGTGAGCTACAACAGTTTCTTCCGCTTTCTGCTACAAAGGTATGAGGGTTTCCCGGTGTCCTGCTTTATAGAAACCCATTCTGTATCCAATCGTGTAGCTAAGCCATAGACTTGACGCTGGCTGGATTTCTCAAGTGGAAGCTGTACCAGTGTAAGCCCGTAGGCCATCGCGATGGGGCTGGGAGTCCATTATTCCTCCCCTGCCGGAGTATGGGATACTCCATTGATGCCGTTGCGGATCCCTGTAACGGGGGCTAACTCGAAACTCCGCAGTGAATCTACCAACTCCGCCACTGGAGATGTACCAGATCGACGAGATACTGCACAGCGTGCTATAGACCGCAAATTCCACACGCTAACAACTTAAATCAACTCATACCGTCATAGACCAAAGCACTCGAATCCCACATCTCCTCCACCATGACGCCGCTGAATCTGGCCCACTACGAGGATATCCTGGGGCAGTTGCCCCGGCTCAAGACCTATTCGCACATGCTCCTAGCCTTTCCTCTACCTGAAGATCAGTCGCCAGACCCTTTCATAGACTCGATTGAGCACGCCACGCAAGAACTGAGAACCGCCTTCCCGTGGCTCGCGTGTCGGGTGGTGCACGAGGGCCGTGGGCCCGGCACCTCAGGGGCGTTCAGACTGGCACCGTGCCCTGAATTTGCCTGTCCAAACCCCATCGTGCGCACAAGGGACTGTAAAGACCTGTGCCCCACGTTCCAGGAGATCGTCGCCGCCCATGGTCCGGTGGCGATGCTGGATGGGGCCATCCTCGCCCCCGTGCCTGCCTTTCCGCACATTTACGATGATGACGAACTCGACCCTGCGCCGGTGATCGCCCTTCAAGCCAACGTCGTCCGCGGAGGCCTGCTTCTGGACATTGCTGCACAGCACAACATCATTGATGGAGGAGGACTGATGCGGGTGCTGGATCTGCTAGCGAAGGTCATGCGAGGAGAACCCTTCTTGCCGGAGGAACTGGAGCATGGGAACCGCGACCGATCGACGCTCGTCCACCTGCTGCAGCCTGACGAGCCCATGTTAGACCATAGTCACTTAATCCGTGAGTCGGCTCTTGGAGCCCATCAACCACCCGCGGCGGATCGCCCCACGGCGCAGTGGCAGTTTGTACGATTCCCGGCGGCCAAAAGGAATATCCTCAAGGAACGCGCGATGCAAGACGTCAAACGCGTAGGGGAAGACGTCTTCGTTTCCACCAATGACACCTTGAGCGCGTTTCTCTGGCAGCGCATCTCTGCGGTCCGGCTCCGGCGTCGCAAAAGACCGGATGATCTGTCCAAGTTCTCCCGCGCCCTGGATGCCCGTCGTGCGCTGGGCATTCCTCGAGACTATCTGGGCCAGATGGGTTTCAACGCAACTTGCCATTTGAGTTTCAGGGAGCTGGAAGCGTTGCCACTGGGACATGTAGGGTTGTTTCTCCGCGGGGCCGTCAAGCAAGCCAACACCACCTACGCGGCTCGGAGTTGGGCGACGTTGATCGCCAATGAGCCGGACAAGTCGCGGATCATGTTTGGCGGATCGTTCGATCCCGATAAGGATTTGGGGGCCTCGTCGATTCTCCATGCCACTTTCAACGACGTTGTGTTTGGCGACCTGGGGACACCGACCCTGTTCCGGCGCCCCCTGTTTCCGCCCCTGGAAAGCTGTATCTATCTCTGGACGCAGACAGCCGAGGGGGACGTCGACGTCTTGCTTTGCTTGATAGAGGCTGATTGGGATGCGTTATCCGCTGATACGGAGTGGACGGCGCACACGGAGCTTATCGGATAGAAATTTATATCAATTTTCTTTTCAATGGCTATCGGTGTTTGTCCTCAGGATGGTAAAGAGCTAGGAAGCCCAAACTAGAAAGATCCCGTAGGTGGCCCAATTTCAAAGTCGAATTTGGTCTTCAACCTGTCTCCTCGCACGATTTCAGCCTGCTTGCACATCAACTCCGGCAAATCCCAGGTGCAATTGATGTATCTCCCCCCGAGCCACTCGCGCCTCTTGGACACCAGGAACGCGACGGAGTCGCCGCTAAGCTCCGGTTTTTCCACAAACACTTGCGAAATTGGGTTAGTTGCATAGGACGCGTCCCAAATTCAGACAAAGACTCACCATGCTTGTGATGCGGTGGAATGGCATCCGGCCCTCCCATAATATCCGTCGGAATATTCCCAGGATGGATCGCAAAGGAGATCACGCCCGGGCCATACTCGGCATGAGTCAAAGTAGTGAGCTTCAACAGTGCATTCTTGGCCACCTGGTAGCTGCTCAATGTCGGGTTGGTCAGATGAGCGCCCACACTGCAGACATTCACGAGGTACTTGATATCGTCCTCGCCGGCCTTGAGGAGCAGAGGCAGAAAAGCACGCGTGACAAGGTAAGGCCCGCGGAGATTGACATTCAGTACCTCCCACCACTCCTTGGGGTCCGAGTCGGCAATGAGACCGTATTTCCCCAGGATCCCAGCATTGTTGACCAGAACGTTGAGCTGCCCGAACACCCGGCCGACTTCCGCCGCTGCGGCCGCGACGCTGGCTTCGTCCGTGACGTCCAATCTGACCGGCAGAAATTCGGGCGGGCTCGCGCACGTCTCGGCGATTTCCTTTGCAAGGCTGTCCAGTGGTGAGCGAGCTCCCACAGCAATCCTGGACACGCCCGCCCTGGCGAAGGATAGTGCCATGGACCGGCCCAGTCCGCGAGAACCCCCGGTGATGAAGACGCTTTTACCCTGGAGATTCAACAGACGGGGATCAATCTCGGGGTAGGTGTCATTGTGTACTCGGGTGGTCACCTCGTAATCACCTGCACAAATTTGGTCAACTTTGAGTTCTCGTATGTTTTTGTGGTTGTGCCGAACGCACCGGGGCCACGGAGAATGTTTGGCTGGTCTTTAGAAGGGGGCATGGTTGCTGGAAGGATTTTGTCTGTGGACAGGATTTGATATTGCCGTTTTGTTACTATTTAGCTGGATTTTCTATGGGACGGACTTTTCCTGCGTACATGGGTAGGTAGAAGGTACATTAATATGGAGTTAGGGCCTGAGATCCTCGTCGGAGAATTCAATCTGTACGTCAATCAAAGCCGCATTTTGGCGAGAATTCGAGCGAGCAGCGTCTGGGTTGCCTTTCGGAGCCTGACACATCCGATTCCTTCGGAGTTACTTGCTTTGCTATCGGAAGTTTCGGAGTATAGCCTCCACATTCATTGGCAAGCCTTAAAGGCAAGCTGTTCTTCGTCCGCCTTATTGGTGGACTGCCGGCTGATGGGGCAACAAGCTTGGATCTTCAGCTGTAAAATAATGGAACTGGAAGGCAATACCAGTCTTGTATCTTGACCAATGATGGTGAATGCGGCGTTGGCACTATAGCCTGCCCCATGGCCTACTGGAATAACACCAAAGATCACCCTTCACTCTGGCTCTAGCCCTACATTTTCAAGCCTGCACTGCTCGTTGGCCGACTTAGTCAAAGAATGCGAACCACCACAGATAACCCTCACACCGCGCTGCCCCGTATCCTATGTCTCCACGGCGGCGGCTCCAACGCGCGAATCTTCAAGGCGCAGACCCGCGCCTTGCGATATGAGCTTTCAAACCATTTCCGCTTCGTGTTCGTCGAAGGTCCTTTTGACTCAGAGCCCGGGCCGGACGTCACGTCGGCTTACGGGAAGGAAAGGTTCGGCCCCTTTCGACGCTGGTTTCGATCCGGACCGCAGCATCCACCCATTGACCCGCACGAAGCGGTCGCGTGTATCGAGGAGTCCATATATACGGCGATGGACCGGGACGACCTCCAAGGCGGCACGGGTGAATATGTCGCGGTGATGGGCTTCAGTCAAGGCGCCAAGTTGGCAGCGAGCTTGCTGTTCCGCCAGCAAGTCCGCGCCGAGAAGCTGGGACAGGCCATGAGCGGCACGACTTTTCGGTTTGCGGTCTTGCTAAACGGGCGCGGCCCCTTAGTCTCGATGGATCCGGAGCTGGTGATGAATTCAGCGTTGTTGGATGCATCGCAGATCGCGTTGGATAGGCCAATAACCGTGCCGGAAGACCTCCGCCGCCGCAAGGAGCATGTACTACGTCTGCCCACTATACATGTCCACGGCCTTCGAGACCCTGGGACGATGCTGCATCGCGTGCTGCTGCAGGAGTATTGCACGACGGATGCAAGACTGGTGGAATGGGACGGAGGGCATCGAGTGCCTATCAAGACGAAGGACGTTGTTCCTCTGGTCCATGAGATTTTGCAGCTGGCGAAGCAGACAGGAGTTGCTTTCCCGGCATGACTTTGTTCAGCAGCGGCTGTTCCCCCCTTCTACCACTCTCTGGGGCTTTTGAGACGGGTTACTCCTTGGGAGATGATGGAGACCCATGCGAGTCTGACAGTCTGACGGGTGTTTTGTTCAAGATGTGGGCTATCCATCTGTGTTGCAATATAGACAGTCCGCTCAACCGCTGGGCCAATTCGGCCTCCCACGTGATCGATTTGTCATGTGCTCACCAGTGTGATATAGGGCCGAATTCCTGTAATTTTTACATGTTTTCTTCAAGGATCCCGTTGTTTTATATAGAGTCAAGTTTATAATCGTTGTTTTACCTCTTAGATTGTGATAAATATAATATCTCAGGAGTTTGTCTCCTGCCAGCGGTCATCACATGAGATAGTCACGTGATTTGTCCAAAGAAAGCACGGTCTTCCTTCTCTTCGTTCTCTCCTAGTCATCCAATCCATCATTCTTTTGACCGTTTCCATCGCTTCTTCCAAATCGGGCAGTGACTGGCTTGAAAGGCCTGATTTATGCAGACCGTGGAGTACGTGAAAATCTCGGAATTTCAATAGGTAGGACATTAGTACTGACGACATCTGCTGGGTGGCTCGCCGCAGATATGAGAGCGCTATTTTCGTAAACTACACTCAGATCCTGACAAGCTGACATTATATTATGTTGCTAGTATGGCAAAAGTCATGTCCAACTTGCTATACTCGGGTTATAACTTGCTTGGTACATACATGATATAGACTCGACTGGGACAGTTACATTTGATCTATGACTTGGACGGTCTAGGAGAGATGCCACCAGCCACTTCGTGACCCCTCTGGTTGAATATACAGCTTTGGTGGCCTGATTCAATTGCGGTATCTACCGAGGGACCTGATTCTCGCGCCGTAGATTAACAGGACCACGGGGATTGGCACAAGCGCAAGGGCAAAAAAACCGAGAATATTCGTAGCCCAGAAGACCTATTCCACTGTCAGTCATGCTCAGGCAACGGTCAAAGCAACCGGCATTACTCACACCAAATTTATGGTACATCTGAGGGGCGAAAAGTGGAAATGTTCCTCCGACAAGCGAACGCACAATCATGGTACCTGAAATCGCAGAGGCCGCCCCGGTGGTGTATATATCAATCAGGTACGCCAATGATTGTAAAAGGATCACCTGAACGCCAACGCCAATGGGGATACCTGCTAATATCTGGGGCCACGGGCTTATGGCTGGTGAAGACGTCCACGCAAACCAGAAGAGGCCGATTGCGAGCGAGACTGCGCCGACGATCATGGGGTACAGTCGATCCTCCGGAACGAGAGGGTTTCCCTGCGCTGCTTTTTGTTTGACCGTCATTAATGTAGACCGCGATGCATAGAAGGCGCCCACTATAATGCCCAGGCAGATCGATAGGAGCGGCCAGGTGCCATTGATTGGACCGTATGCTCTATCTTGGACAAAGCTTATGGGATACGCCTAGAGAGCTCAGCTGGAGTACGACAGCATCAGGCCAAATATACTTACAACAAACAGGAGATAGATCAGACCGAATGTGAAGGAGATGTATATGGTCATTGAGAGAAGTATCGGCTCTGAAGCGAGCATGGAAACCGGCAAGGTCAAGTATTTGGTCAGAAACTCGCGAATGCTAACTGGTTTCTCATCGAGCCTAGAATGCAAGGCCCAGTCCTTTCTTTCTAGTCGCAATTTCCGGGCATGTCTCTGCTCCACGACGGGCAGATACGTCTCGGGAAGAATGATGAAGCCAGCAAACCCTGAAATAATGCCCAGACCCATGGTGGTCCATGCAGTCATCCGCCATCCCGTGGCAGACTGCAACTGAATCTGGCTGGCAATGGCACCGATGCTGGGTCCCACCAGGGTGGTGGCGGCAAAGATAGCCACGGCGACACCCCGTTCTGCCGGCAAGAGAAAATCCGCCAGCCAACCGCCAGTGATCGCAGGGCAGACGGACGACGTGACACCGCCGAGGAAGCGGAAAGTGAGGACCGTGGGAGCATCATGGCCCAGCGCTACCGGGATCTGACACAAGACAAACAGAACGTACCCTAGGAAGAAAGGCAGTTTGCGGCCGTACACCTCCGAGGCTGGACCCATGATAATGGGCCCCGTTGCAAAGCCGAAGACGAAGAGCGATGTGCCCAGTGCCATCGTCTCCGGCTTCACATGGAACTCTATCGCCGTCACTGGGATGGCGGCGTTGAAGGCGGCACTGGCAAAAGCGACGACGAAAGTCATCGCACCCAACACGCTTGCGCCGGCCCATTTTCGCCAGCCGGGTAGATTCACTGGATTGAGCGGGTGGTCCAAGCTACTCAGGTCGACGAGCTCAGACTCGCGATGCTCTTCGAGTAAAGGTCGCCTTTCGCCATTGGTGGTTCTAGTGAATGGAGGCATTCGGAAAAGATTCTTACTTAGTCGTCGACAAGTTACTAAGTCTCCAAGAATGTCGCAGCATACTTGGGACTGTTATCTACTCCTATCTCGAATCATTCCTGCATGAGAACAAGAAAACCATACCTATATTGAACTATACCGAGTCAGCAAGACGTTGCGAGTGTCGGCCCGAGAGATAGCCCGATAACTCGGAAACTCCGAGAGCGCGAAAGCTACCACTAGATACATGGCTTCACGCCAATCCCAATTCAGTCTGGAGGGTTTTGGCGAGTGTCTGGACCATCCGCTCCGCACGACCTGGCTCATAGTATGCCTCGTTGTAGACCAGATGGAGTTCCAATCTTCCCCGAAACGTCCACAGAAAGCAGTAGGTTTGCCGGGTTAATGTTTCGACCCCAATGCTCACATCTTGTACTTCCAGGACGGTTCCTTTATGTGTAAACCGTGGGGACACGAGAACCTCAGCGTCACCCACGCTGGATATGTCGACCTCGCTTGGTGGCGGATCGGGAGGGGTTGCGCCCCGTTGCAGGATGCCGAGAATCTCCACCGCATACTGGCGGCGACACTTTAAGAAATTCTCTGTAATGCCAGTCTTATACTCCGTTTCGTACTGCTTCGCATTCTCCATCCACGACTGCGAGGCTGGTACGGGAAACATGTAGCCGCCGGTGTACAAGCCCGCCGCAAAGGCTGGCCCGGAATATGGCGGGGGGAGATGAGGGCGCAAGCTGAATCGCATAGTACTTGTGTAGTGCTTATCGCGGGCATCCGACGAAGCTTCCAGTCGCGTGATGGCGGCACAGGATGCGTGCACAGCCGAGAGAAGGCTGATGTCTCGCTCCGCGCAGGCGGCCTTGATGGCGCTGGTATCAGCTTCGGTCAGACTAACATGTGCGCTTTTGGTTCCCCCGGGGACAATGTTCTTTCCGGCTGTCACCGCAACACCGACCGCCCCTCGTGTGCAGGCCAAGGTCTTCATGCATTCCTGGGTGGCTGCAAGAATCTCGGGCGTGGCTGTCACCGGTAGATCGAGGACCTCCTCGACGCTCGGGGTTAAACGACGCCACTCCTCGCCCCATGGGATTGTCCTGGTGTCACTGTCACTGTGGCTATCACCACTGGCGACCTTGCACAGCCTGTCCAGGAACGCATTCACCAGCTGCAAAGCGCCGTAGCCGTCCGTTCTCCAATGTGCCGCGTGGAGAATCACTTCGCTCTTCCCAGGAAGGAGATGAGCTGTAATATACTTGGATGGCTGAAGAGCTGCAATCACGTCGTCGGCGGTGGAATCCAAGTCATGTACGTGGAATGTCTCGTTGGCCCAGGAGGCAAGACCATTATTCGAAGGCGTTTGATAACTCAGGGTGTCTCCTTCCACCGTGCAAGCAATGCTGGGATGGTCAAACCGAAGCGCGCACCAGGCGCTGAGACACTGGCTCGATAGCTCAGCTCGCGTCTGGTTTCGATTCAGAGTGAATGTCGCTCCTGATGTGACGGACCAGTGCTCACGGCCAATCTGATGAGATCGGTCACCGATAAATTTGATAAATTTCTCATTGTCGCCTATTGGACGCTGCCAGAGGCCTGGCTTTGTTTGGACCCACGGCATCTAGAGGATAAAATGCGATATATCGCAGATGAATATCAAATATGCAGACGGTATCCAAAGGTACAACTGTGATGTCTAATGTATATGTTGCTGAAGAGCATCTATGGGTACGCCCGAAGTACAGAAGATTCATAATCCTCGGAGTTTGCGATGCTCCGGGCTGTCCCCTTAACGTTGACGATAAACACAGCCGACACTCCTGCTTGCCTTCCTATTCTTCCAGCCAGCGGCATCATCAGAATCAATCTCACTGGCGAAACCTTGTGCAAAATGGGTTCCATCATCGACCACTTCGACTATCCCGATGGAGAATTCAGTAACTACGAACAAGTCTATCTGAAGATGTCCAGAGCTTTCAGCCACCTGGAAAAGGAACACTGGGGCATTCATTGCGTTTGCTCACTCCGTCAGGATGCGCCAAACAAGACCACCCTCGGCGAGGGTCTACGCAAAGCTTGGATGCGGCTGGTCGTCGAGTACCCCGGACTGAGCATGGTCCCAGTTGGGCTACAAAAGAAATACCCTCGCTTGGATGACAAGGGCCTAGAGACATGGGCAGAGAAGACTTTTTTCGTCACGAGTCATCAATGCGCCGATGAAGTTGTCAGTGAAGCCAAGCCACGCGATCTACCAAGTCTCTACTGGATTCCTGCGTCATCGGAAGTCGTGCTGCAAATCCAACACTGGCGGGTGGACGCTCTCGGCACTTACATGCTACTGGATCGGGTCTTTGAGATTTTGGGCCAATCGACCGATTCCATGCAGCAGGACGAAGTGGAGCCAAGTCCGCCGACACCAAGCTTCGAATCCGCTGCGGGGGCTGTCAAGTCCGAGGATCCAACGCTGCAAGCCTACGCGCGGAAGTACATCGATGCGTTTCATCGGAAGGCTGTAAATGCCGGAGGGTTGCCATATCAAGGAGACGCAACCACACCACCCTCCCGCTCCACACATTCGGGCATGGAGTTCACGGCAGCCTCGACAGATGCCATCGTTGCCGCGTGCAGAAGTCAGAAGATCAGTGTCACCGCAGCAATCCACACAGCCCTGGCACAAACCGTTTTCTCATACCTCACCGAGACGGAGTGCCAGACAGGCTATACGACGGTGATGGCTGTCAACATGCGGCCGTATCTTCCTCCTCCCTACGACAGCAGGAAACACGCCTGTCAAACATTCGTAGCAAGCATCACTCCCACCGTATCTTATCGCAGCGGATTTGTCGATTCGGCGCGTTCCTTAACCCACGAATATCGGAATTGGTGGAGTCCGGACTTCATGCGGTCCCTCGGGTGGATATACGACTACCACCTTGCCAAACTCTCCACGCCACCCCCGGCAGATGCAGGGCCGATGAAGCCTCCTAGTGGTGTGACGCTGAGTAGTCTTGGGGTCGTCGACCGGACCCTCGGGGGGAATTATGGACCGAATCTCCAGATCAGCAAGTTCCGGTTTGGAGTGAGCATGATGACACGACAAACAATTCTGTACGCGTGGACATTCCAAGGGCGACTGACCCTTTCGCTCAACTATAATGAGGCGTACTACTCGGACTCTATGGCAAAGGAGGTCGTGTCTCGAGTCGCGTCGCATCTGGCGAAAGGACTCGAAGTGGACCTGAACATAGCATAACCATAACCATTGGCACAGCATACGGAAAACATGGTATATGCTTGAAAGTATCTATTTCCATTCTTTTTTTTAGTTTGAGAGCGGCCCATGATAGTCTACAGTTCGGTTCGCCAGTATAGTGGAACGGGGTTGTTGACGCTGAACCGCTCTTCCGGGTCC
This sequence comes from Aspergillus neotritici, assembly GCA_023619815.1. Taxonomy (NCBI): domain Eukaryota; kingdom Fungi; phylum Ascomycota; class Eurotiomycetes; order Eurotiales; family Aspergillaceae; genus Aspergillus; species Aspergillus neotritici. The sequence goes on from JALZYL010000011.1 coordinate 545,787, forward strand.
CATTTACGTTTCAGGGCCGACAACTTGGGCAGCTTTCGCTCACCATACCAGGCGATTGGGCCCTCGTCTCCGCGCGCATACTATTGGGTATAGTTAGTCATTTGTTTAAGTTCCAATCTAACCCTTTCGTTTCTACTCACGTTGGAATAGACCGCCAGCTGGTCAAAGCCACTCGTTTTGGCCAACTCTTGTCGACCCAAGCTAGCAAACTCGTTCACAGCATCGTCGAGAGCGCTATCTCCATAGAAGCCTTCGATGTTCCTTTGGTTGGAAAAAAAAAATCAAAAATCAGTGATACTGCGGTGCTATGATCGTCCAGCCTGCACTCACATGTATGTCTTCACGTCGCGGTAGGCATAGGCGGTTGTATCATCTGGAACTGCCATCGGACCCTCATTTGAGTAACGCTGAATTAAGAGCCGGCCTTGATAGGTCGGATTGGCGTGCCAAAAGTCAACCAGCTTTGAATAGAAAGATACAAAAGTTGGGGCGTGAAATTGCTTCAGGGCCAAGGTATAGATGTTGATGTGCTGATTGGGGGTGCAAGCACCGTTGTCCATTCCGAAAAAGTTGAAAAAGGCAGCGTCCATCATCTGCGCCGCGGGAATGCTGGAGACATTTTTCATTTCCGGCTGCAGAGATTCGAACGGTTGCAAGTAAGGGAGTGCTTCCTCGAGCGAGCCGAAGAAGACAGCATTGACAGCGATCACTGGCTATACCGAGGTCAGACACCTGAACCGTACGACGGAGATCACACGAGCGTCTTACCTTGTTATTGACGCGGTCGAAAAATGAGGCGCCTGTAATGGCCAGTCGAGATGGCAGGGTATTATCGAAGTGCTCCAGCACTTCGAAGAAGGACTGGTTGGAGCTCACAGGGAAGACATAGTCCGCATTGACATACACTCCGTTGTTGCTGACCTCCGCCAGCCGGTACGTTGCTGAAGTCACGATCCCATAGTTACTACCGGCTCCACGCAGGGCCCAGAAGAGATCTTCGTTCTCAGTCTCTGATGCCTTGATGAGATCGCCAGACGCGGTGACGACTTCGACTTCTTCCAGGTAATCGACCAACAGGCCGCGCAGTCCATGGAGACTCCCAATCCCACCACCCAGCGTAGCTCCAACCACACCAACGCACGCACAAGAGCCAAGTGGGAGCTCTCTTCCCCATTCAGCGAGCGGCTTGGTGAGCTGGTTGATTTTCACCGCACCGCCAATGGTGAGACGATCTCCTGCGGCGTTCCTTTCCACCGTGTTGAACTTGCCCATATCAATGGAAAGCCCGTCGAACCCGTGGTAATCGGATATGCCGTGGCCACCTCCCGTCACAAAGAACGGGACGGAGTTGGCGTTGGCGATTTTCACAGTATTTTGGACGTCCTTGACCGTCGCGGGCTTGATGGCCCCCACGCCGTATGTAGGCGCGTTGTAGTCGGTCCATCTCTGCTGCAGCTGGGCGTAGAAATTGGTATCGTTCCCGTAGAGAATCTCTGCCTGGGGTGATAGGTAGGGACCAAACAGCGACGCCAGGTCTTTGGTCGCGCTGAGGCCCAGAACTGTTTGGAATATGGCAGAGAGCGCAACCATTGTCGAGCTGGCTATCATGGGAGGTTTTTTGTTGAGAGTGGGAGGACAACGAGGGAGAATTCCCGATGCACAATCTAGAATTACATTCGTCTAAGAATAGAAATAGGCTCTTTAGGGGAAGAATAAAAGAATACCAGGCGCCCGACTTCAGCTGTTCGGGGCAATGCGAAGGTCCGAGAGGATAAGCATGGGACGAAGGATTCTAGGGTCTGTCATCATCTCCGACTCCGTTTCTCCAGCCCTTGCTCGGAGAATCTCACTAACACCAGACAAGATTCAAGCCACTCCATCTGGTTTGTCCGGTTGAAGCCGTCGCTCTACGGGTTGACATGCTCGCCGAATACATCGGGGAATGCAACCCAGATATGGGGCTTGACTCGACTTGATCTGTCCTTGATGTCAAGACCAACGGCGACACATGATATTCTTTTACTTCAAGCAGGGGGTATAACTCAATCTTTTTCCTATTTCCCCCTCCCAGAAGACCATCGGAAAGTCATTCACTTTCAACCGCGGTCGCCTTCTTTCAACAAAAGACCTACAATGGCTGTTGCCAACCACGAGGAGACAGAAGCCACGACGGTTCTTCTATTCGGACCTCAGGCTTTATCATTCACTGAAGAATCCTTCCAACGGATTCGAGTGGCGCTAAGTGACTCAGCAAATGCTTGGATGCGCCAGGTTGTCGAAGAACTCCCGGACTGCACAAGCCGGGTTGCGGAACAGTTCCCCAAGCTTCAGGCCACGCCAGCAGCAAGGTTACAAGACAGCCTACGAGAATGGTTGAAGATCGACGAGGGTACCGCTCCAGCGGCATCGAAGAGCCTTCCAAACGCCCTTCTTACGCCTCTCGTCGTCCTGGACCAGCTCGCACAGTATTCACAGTACGTCCAACTGGCTCACACTGAGACCGGACATGGGGCCGACCGATACGGGCCTCGGTCTCGTCCCACGCGAAATGTGGGCTTCTGCACGGGTCTGTTGAGTGCACTTGCTGTGTCGAGCGCCTCCAACCAGGTCGAGTTTCGAGAATACGCAGCAGTGGCCGTTCGCCTAGCCGCGGTGATCGGAGCGTTGGTCGACGCGGAGGATGCCATTGGGAGCTGCGGCGAGTCGAAGACTTTCTCGGCGGCGTACCATTCTCCCCAGCAAGCATCGGAATTGCAAAGTATCCTGCAAGAGTTTCCTGAGGTAGGTGGATGAGACGCATTGCAGTACAGGTGTCGGAGGACTGACTCCTTTGCGAAATGGTCCAGGCATACATTTCTGTCAACTACGATGAAGGCCGAGCAACGATCACAACTTCCAATAGTACGGCGCAAGCGTTCCAGCAACGACTCCGAAACGCAGGCATCACTGCTCAAGCCATCGGGCTCCGAGGTCGATTCCACTATCGAGGGTATCAAGAAGACCTTGCCCGCCTAATCGAGATTTGCGACACTATGCCCGAACTGAGTCTTCCCGATGTAACGGACACTGTCAGTCCAATCCACTCCCTTTCTGGTGGTGGACTGATTACCGAAGGACGGTTGCATCACATTGCCCTGCGAGAGATCCTCGTCGAGCAATCTCAATGGGGCAAAACGTTTGATGCCGTGTCGCGGTCTAGCCTTGCCAATCCGCATTCGCTGTTGGTTCCATTCGGGTTCGAAAAGTGTGTGCCACCTACTGCTATGCCCCGGGTCGGTGGCCAAATCGTCTACATGACCGACCAGCACGACGTGAGGTCGCGGCTGTCAGCCGTCCAAAAACCCGGTGAGACGGTCTCTGAAGACGAGATTGCGGTCGTCGGAATGGCTGTCAAGGTGGCTGGGGCTGACGATGCCGATGAATTCTGGGACCTGAACCTGACGGCAGAGTCGCAGCACCGAGAGGTGCCGGCAGAACGATTCACCTTTGAGACGCACTGGCGCTCCGTCGATCCCGGGAGAAAGTGGTATGGGAATTTCGTGCGAGACCATGATGCCTTTGATCACCAGTGAGTTTACTCTTAACGGGATGGCGAACTTCCCTGGTCAGCAACATCTGATGTCTTTTTTCTTTCTGAAACATAGGTTCTTCCAAAAGTCACCCCGAGAAGCGACCACACAAGATCCCCAGCAACGGATTTTCCTGCAATCTGCGTATCAAGCTGTGGAGCAGTCTGGCTATTTCCATTCGCCCAATGCAGATCGAAATGTGGGTGTGTATGTGGGAGTATGTGCCAACGACTACGAAGCCAACATTGCTTGCTACCCCCCGAACGCGTTCTCGGCCACGGGCAATCTGAAAAGTTTTATTGCAGGGAAGATCAGTCATTACTTTGGATGGCATGGGTATGAACACGTAGCTCCTCACGCTCTCACTCCTTCCCGGAGCAGAAGTCAGTGCTGATATGGGCCCGATTATAGGCCCGGGTTGACGATTGATACTGCATGTTCGGCATCGGCCGTTGCGATCCACCAAGCATGTAAAGCGATTCAGAGTGGTGAGTGTACAGCTGCGCTCGCTGGAGGCACGAACATCATGACGTCGCCTCTTTGGTTCCAAAATCTTGCAGGTGCTTCATTCCTGAGTCAAACCGGAGCATGCAAGCCGTTTGATACCAAGGCAGATGGGTACTGTCGTGGAGAAGGTGTCGCGTGTGTCTTCCTTAAAAAGATGACCAAGGCGATTGATGATGTGAGTGGGGTCTCTTTCCAGTATGCTCCTTTGTGCGGAAACCCTGACCTTGGGTAATAGGGCGACACCATCATTGGGTCTATTCGGAGTACAGCCGTGTATCAAAATGACAACTGCACCCCCATCTTTGTTCCAAACGCGCCATCGCTATCGGATCTCTTTGATAATGTCGTCCAAAAGTCTGGACTGTCACCCAAAGACATCACTTTAGTCGAAGCGCATGGGACCGGTACTCCCGTCGGCGGTATGGATATAAGGCCCTTGAAAGCAGCGTGAGACATGACAGCGAGGCTAATGAACGATATAGACCCAGCTGAGTGGGAGAGTATTCGCAAGACCTTGGGCGGAAGGTCTGTACGATCGGTTCCCATGCCTGTTGGTTCGGTCAAGGGATTGATAGGACACACAGAATGCACCTCTGGTGTGGTGGCCCTGATCAAGGTCCTCTTGCTGATTCATTACGGTATCATTCCGCCGCAAGCCAGCTTCCAGACCTTGAGTCCCGCATTGAAAGCCACTGCGGATGATATGTTGGAGGTTTGCACCAAACAGATACCATGGGATGTCGACTATCGGGCGGCGCTCATCAACAACTATGGGGCTTCCGGTTCGAACGCATCAATGATTGTCACGCAGCCACCCAAAGCGCGCGGCAATAGTCCATTGTCCACGCCTGACAGCGGCGGAAAACACGCGTTCTGGTTGACTGGTCTTGATGAACGGAGTCTTCAAGATTATGCTCGCAAGCTGGCCAACTTTGTGGCATCTAGAAAGATCTCATCGCTTTCTAGTTTGTCATTCAATGCTTACCGGCAGTCTAACCGAGCCCTGCCGCACGGCCTCATTTTCAGCTCCAGCTCAGTCGAAGAGCTACAGAGTCAATTGGCCGGCTTCGCGGAGGGGGATGGGAAGTTGACCGTCACGACGCGGAAGACAGCTCGCCCTGTGATACTCTGCTTCGGAGGCCAAATTTCACGGTTCGTCGGTTTAGACAAAACAGTCTACGAATCCATCGGTACGCTGCGCGCACACCTTGATCGCTGCGATGCGACTCTCGAGTCATTGGGCCTTGACGGGTTATACCCCGCGATCTTCGAAAAGAGCCAGATCGATGACCCTGTCAAGCTTCAGACCATGCTCTTTGCTTTGCAATACTCGTGTGCTAAATGCTGGATTGACTGTGGCGTGCGGCCAGTTGCTGTCGTTGGTCACAGCTTTGGGGAGCTCACTGCCCTTTGCATCGCCGGTGTACTTACGCTCCGAGACTCGCTTCAGGTGGTTGCTGCACGCGCTCAGCTTATCAAGAGCAGCTGGGGCCCTGACGCCGGTGCTATGATGGCCGTGGAGGGAGACCTGGCCGAGGTCCAGGTGCTACTGAAGAATGCCGCCGAAAAGGCAGGCCCCGAGGAGACACCCGCTACTGTGGCGTGCTATAATGGGCCCACGACTTTCACTCTCGCTGGCTCGACCAAAGCCATTGACGCCGTGGGTGAATGTATCTCTTCGGTTCCGAAAGTCCGTGGAAAGAGGCTCTCCGTATCCAATGCATTCCACTCGACTCTCGTTGAGCCACTCAAAGCCCAGCTCGCAACGCTAGCGGAGGGCATGATCTTTGGAGAGCCAAATAATATCCGGTGGGAGAGGGCCACCGAGAGCCATGTCTCGTCGAGCATCGGGCCAGAGTTCTTCGCATCCCACATGCGCGATCCGGTCTATGCCAACCATGCCTTCCAGAGACTGCATCGGGAATTCCCATCGGCAATCTGGCTGGAGGCCGGCTCGAACTCCACCATCACCAGAATGGCGAACAAAGCGCTTGGATTCCCTGCCGAGTCCTACTTCGCCGACATCAACATCACTTCTGACTCCGGTGCCCACATGCTTACGGAGAGCTTCGTGAATCTGTGGAAAGAGGGGCTGGCAATTCCTCACTGGGCGCACCACTACACACAGGCGCAGGCTTATTCGACACTGCTTCTCCCCCCGTATCAGTTCAAACGATCTCGGCATTGGCTCGAGCTGAAGAAGCCCCAAGCCGCCCAGCAGGTCGATCTCCCTTCCCAGACCCAGCCGGAAGAGCTTCCAACAGAACTCTACACTTTCGTCGGCTACCAGGACGAAGCGAAACGCCAGGCGCGTTTCAGAGTCAACACAATGATCAAGGCGTATGAGGAATTCGTCCTCGGCCATCTGATCGTGCAGACGGCTGCAATCTGCCCCGCAACTCTGGAAGTGGACATAGCAGTCGAAGCGCTGTTCACCTTGTGTCCGGACTTCAAAGCCGCCGGACTTCAGCCGCAGATTGCAAACGTCGAGAATCTGGTTCCCGTCTGTGTGGACCGTTCGCGCACGCTCTGGCTCGACCTGCGGGCAACCGCGTCGGATTCCTGGAAATCCTGGGAATGGCAGATGGTCAGCACGAACAACAATGGGGAGGCAAAATCCCCCACCACCCACGTGAAGGGCCAGATCATTTTCCAGTCTGCGGCTGATGCGCAAGCGGAGTTCTCCCGCTACGAGCGTCTGGTTCCGCATCGACGATGCACTGAGATTCTCAACGCCCCGGACCCAGATGATGTCCTCCAGGGACGGAACATGTACAAAGTCTTCGCTGAGATCGTGGACTACTCTGAGCCCTATCGGGGCCTGCAGAAGCTGGTCGGGAAGGGGTCCACCTCCGCGGGTCGTGTCGTGAAGCAGCGCTCTGGGAAATCCTGGCTCGATACCCATCTGTCGGACTGCTTCAGTCAGGTAGGAGGGTTCTGGGTGAACTGTATGACCGATCGCTCGGCCTCCGACATGTACATTGCCGCTGGCTTTGAGTCGTGGATTCGCAGGCCTGGGAGCACCACTCCACCTGATCATTCCGAGAATGCTAGTAGTACTGCTGTGTGGGACGTTGTCGCGTGCCACGTCAAGGCCTCAGAGAAAGCATACACCACGGACATCTTCATCTTCGATGCGGCAAGTGGGCTTCTCTGCGAGGTCATCCTTGGCATCAACTATTCCAGGCTGCCCAAATCTACGATGAGCAAGATGCTGACGAAGCTGACCGCTCCAAGTGAGAGGAGAACAGCACCTGTGGACTCCCCGTCGGTCGTCGCTGCATCGGTCACCGCACCGCCTAGCGCACCTGTACAGGCACCAGTCGAGCCAGTGCTCCAAACCAAGAAGTCGACCACCGCTGCAGATCCCGGCGCGGGCGGACAGAATAACTCAAAAGTCCCCGGCATTGTAGTTGAAGTGCTTGCGGAGCTCTCTGGTGTCGAGCCCGACGCGATCAGCATGTCAGCGAAACTTGCCGACATCGGAATCGACTCGCTGGTGGGTATGGAGATGGTTCACGACCTGGAGTCCAAGTGCGAATGCTCCCTTGACATGGACGAAATGGCCGAGGTGGTCACCGTCAACGACGTGGTGCAATGCGTCCACAGGACACTCGGTATCGACGGCAGCGGCTCTGCAGCGCTGGAGAGCGATGAGAATCCCATCACACCTGCTTCCAGTGAGGCTCAAAGCCCCCGGAGCGGACCAGCTTCCGACACCAGCGTGTCTGATCTGGACCCGCTGCCTCGAAAGGAATCAGGAGGCGAAGAACAAGAATTGGAGCTCTCTGCTTCGGACGTGCTGGACGCTTTCGGGGAGGCAAAGAAACTGACGGACCAGTTCATCACTGATTTCAACTGCGCGGGCTACATGGACAATATCAACCCGAAGCAGACACAACTCTGCATCGCCCTTACTATCGAGGCCTTCGAGAAGCTTGGGTGCAACCTGCGGACAGCCAAGACGGGGGAAACCTTGCCTCGCATCAGCCATGCTCCGCAACATGGACGCTTGACGCAGTATCTCTACGACATGCTCGAGCACGAAGGCCGCCTGATTGACGTTAGTGGCGGCAGCATCGTGCGAACCGCTGTCTCCGTGCCGCACAAATCGAGCAAGGAGATCCTGAGCAGCTTGGAGGCCGCGTTCCCCGAGCACGCCTGTGCCAGCCGTCTGGCCTTCTTCTGTGGCTCGCGCCTGGTAGAAGTGCTGGAAGGGAAGCTCGACGGGGTGAAGCTGATCTTTGGGAATGAAGAAGGCCGGCAGCTAGTGTCGGGCCTATACGGCGACACTCAGCTGAACAAGATCTTCTACAAGCAGATGGAAGATGTCATCTTGACTCGTCTGATCTCGCGGATCCCACGCGGCTCCGGCCCGTTGAAGATCCTCGAGATGGGCGCTGGGACGGGTGGAATGACGAAATATCTTGTGCCGCTCCTTGCAGCCCTTGGAGCGCCCGTTGAGTATACCTTCACCGATCTGGCACCCTCCTTCGTCGCTGCGGCTCGCCGGCAGTACAAGGCGTACCCGTTCATGCGGTTTCGCGCTCATGATATCGAGCAAGAGCCCGCGGAAGACCTCATCGGGACGCAGCATATCGTCATCGCCAGTAACGCTGTGCACGCCACCCACAGCTTGACCGTTTCAGCAAGCAACATCCGCAAGGCACTCCGGCCGGATGGTTTTCTGATGATGCTGGAGATGACCCAGACTGTGCCATGGGTGGACATGATCTTCGGTCTCCTCGAGGGCTGGTGGCTGTTTGACGACGGTCGTCAACACGCAATCTCTCCCGAGTCTCGATGGGAGAAGGACCTACAGTCTGTTGGCTACGGCCATGTCGACTGGACGGACGGCCACCTCGCAGAGAACAAGCTTCAGCGCATCATCATCGCCATGGCTTCTGGTCCGCAGTATGATCGCCTTCCCATTGGACCATTAGAGGCTTGACACGATCTCGCTGACCCCCAAATGTTGCTGCAGGTTTGGGCGGCTTCCTCTTCCCGCGAAGCCGATAACGCAGGCACCGACTTCCACCGCCACCGAGCGAGCAGCGGCTGTAGAGGGCTACGTGGAGAGGTTCACCTCCGGCTTCGACATGCCGCCATCGGCATCCTCACCCGAGGCCGCTGCCACCAAGGACGCTCGTCCGCAGTGCGTCCTCGTCACGGGGGCGACGGGAAGTCTAGGCGCACATCTAGTGATGGAGCTACGGGGCCGGTCCAACGTTGAGACCGTGATCTGCCTCAACCGTCCTGGTCGGGGCAACGATCCCGAGCAGCGACAGCACAGATCGTTCGAGGAAAAGGGACTGAACCTCGACTCTGCCCAGTCCGCCCACCTGCGCATCATCGAAACGGACACGTCGAAGCCTCGACTGGGCCTCAGCGCCGAGCAATACTCGGAGCTCACCACCAAGGTGACCGCCATCGTGCACAACGCGTGGCCGATGAGCGGCGCCCGCCCACTGCGGGGCTTCGAAGGACAGTTCGCGTCGATGCGCAGCCTGATCGATCTCGCGCGCGACGCCGCCTCCGCATCGCAGACCGTCATCGCCTTCCAGTTCATCTCCTCCATCGCGGTCGTCGGCCACTATCCGCTCTGGAGCCACGAGCGCCTCGTGCCGGAGGAACGCGTCGGCATTGAATCGATCCTCCCCAACGGATACGGCGACGCCAAGTACGTCTGCGAGCGCATGCTCGACGCCACTCTGCATCGACACCCCGCGCACTTCCGCCCCATGAGCGTCCGTCTCGGCCAGGTCGCGGGGAGCAGCCAGACCGGCTACTGGAACTCGCTGGAGCATCTCAGCTTCCTGGTCAAGTCGTCGCAGACGCTCCGTGCCTTGCCCGACTTCCAGGGCGAGCTGTCGTGGACGCCCGTCGACGCTGTGGCATCGACGCTGGCCGATCTGGTCTCCTACGCTGCGTCGGACGGCGCAGCAAGCACGGTCTACCCGATCTACCACATCGACAATCCGGTCCGTCAGCCCTGGCAGGATATGGTGCCCGTCCTGGCACGCGCCCTTGATGTGCCGTCGGCGAATGTCCTCCCGTTTCGGGAGTGGGTGCGTCGCGTCCGACGCTTTCCGGGATCGGTCGAGAAGGATAATCCCGCGTTCAAGCTCATTGACTTTTTGGATGACCACTTTGTGCGCATGTCTTGTGGGGGACTGTTGTTGGACACGCGCCATACGCAGCAGCACTCGCCCACGCTTGCGGCGCTGGGACCTGTCAGTGACGAGGTTGCGGAGGGGTATATCGGGTACTGGAAGAGGGTTGGGTTTCTGGCTGGTTAGAGGTTACTGGCTGGTATTTGTGTATATAGATAGACAGATAGATAGATATATTTGTGGGGAAATATCTGTGTTGACCTCGGAGTATGGTGTCCATCGGCCGGTCCAGAATTCTTTGAGCTACCAAGAATGCCCGTCTCCTAGTGATGAGCCTGAGCGTTATTAAGAGTCGTCTAGATAATTACTCTGCAGTTTCAGCATATAATCGGATTGGCCATTGTATATGTCGGGTCCTCCATACGGTTGATCAACAATCAAGCTAAGATGAACAGCGACATCGGCCGGATTCCGCTTTACCCTCGGCTCCCGTCACGGACCCGCCCGAGTGGAGGATCGTCGGCATAAATAGAGGGAGTCCGTTCTAATTATCCTTGACAGCTGCACGACTGGGATCACTGCTATTGAGGTATGTTTCCATAGGATTAATTAGATGGGTTGATTACTGATGTCATCACAGCTTCTCCCTCCTCCTACAACCTGACATATACCTGATATATATATATATCTATAAATATACACCTATTGATAAAATGCGCCTCCCATACGTCCCCAACCCCCCACCCACCACCACCCCCGAAGAAGCGGCCATCCTAGCCCGGGTGCAAGCGCGTCGGGCCCCGGGCCCTCTCCTCCCGCTGGACCGAGCCCTCCTGCACTCGTACCCCGTCGCCGACGGGTGGAACTCGTTCATCGGGGCGATCCGCACGCAAACGACGCTGTCGACCATCATCCGGGAACTGATCATCTGCCGGGTGGCGGTGGTGAACGGGGCGCTGTTCGAGTGGGAGCAACACGCGCCGCTGCTGCAGGCGGGGGGCGTGAGCGAGGAAGCGCTGGCGGCGGTTAGGGACGAGGGGGCGGATTTTGCGGCGGCGGTGCGGGCGGGGGTGTTGGGGGCGGCGGAAGGAGCGGTGTTGCGGTATACGGATGCGATGACGCGGAGGGTAAGGGTGGAGGAGGAGGAGTTTGCGGAGGTGAGGAGGTGGTTTGGGGAGCGCGAGGTGGTGGAGATTACGGCGACGGTGGCGGCTTATAATTGTGTGAGTCGGTTTTTGGTGGCGTTGGATGTGGGGGAGAAGAATCATTGAGTATAGAGTATATAGAGGGTATACAGGATGTGTATAGAGAGTGAGTATGGACTGAGCTTACAGTGAGTATATCAAAGTAAGTATAGAGTAGTATACAGTATGTGGATATATAGAGTGGGTATAGAGTGAGTATAATAAGAGAGGATGTCAAGGATTCTCAATATGACATAGATTGTTGTAATTATTGAATGAATTTCTTCTCTATAATTATAATAATCTTATAATTACTCCTATTAAATAAATATAAAGTACCTGAACTAAGCAAGGAGAGTGACAGGAAAGAGAATGACGGTAAATGACCGTACCAGAGGATCACCCTCCTCTCTCCAGGATGGTATGGTATTGTCAGGTGAATTTTTCCATCACTTTGATCATCACTACAACTACTTTACTTCACTACTTCTACTTCAACTTCAACTACAACTACTCACTCAACAACAACAACATCAACATTCACTCCTGCACTGATCAATCAGAACACATGCATGGTCTTCTAATCTATTGACTGCATCTCTTCTCATTCTTTCTCTTCTCTTCCCTTTCTTCTCTTCTTCTCTTCTCTTCTTCTCTTCTCTTCTTCTCTTCTCTTCTCCTCTCCAGTCCTTCTACACTGATACCAACACTCATCCATTCCCCTTCTGCCTCCTTTCTACCTCACAATTCCCATCCACTGCCATTCTTTCTGCAATTCTTTCTCTCTAATCATCTTCTCTTCCATCTCCCCATCCCCCTACCCTCTCATTGACGTGCCTCGCGTGGCGCTTGTCCTTGCTTACCCGATCGGCTGTCCTCCTGCAGCCAACCCAACCCAAACCAAACCAACCCAAACCCACATCCTACCACGGACACTACCGAAGTTTCTACTTCTACTTCTCTTCTACTTCTCTTCTACTTCACTTTACTTCACCATCATCCTTGCATCGTCTCCCTTTTCTTTCCCAGCATCCACCCTCACGAATCCCATCCTCTTCTCCCTCATCAATCCGTCCTCAAAGACGGTTCTAGTATTCTAATACCATCCCTTTTCCAATTCTCCCATCCCTCGATTGAATTCTCAGGTACGTTCCCACCACTCCCTTCTACTTCCTCTCGTCTCCCTGAGCCCACCACCCTCCCCATCCCTTTTGAATCTCCTCTGTACACAAAATGTAGCATGTTCAGATCATGTTCTCCAACCGTGCATATCCCTGGCCCATCTCTGGCCCATCCCTATGCGCTTTCCTTCCTCTCGCGCCGCCTCTACACTCCCTGTTGATCCCATGCCACACCCAGTACTTCCGCGTCTTGGCATCCGGAAGCGAACTTTTCTCCCCCAAACGGGCGGCCAACTGACAACGTGATAGTCAGCGCTCGATCGGCCTGAACCCCATCGTCCATTCCGATCGCCCCGTCTCCATCGGCAACGTGATTGACCGTCATCGCCGCGCTCCCGATCGGGTCTCCCCCCGTGGCCGGCTCGCCATGGCTCCGGTCGCCCAGAGTGATATTGACGCCGGAAGCCATACTTCGGACATGGCCAGCCAGGACTCCCCCATCCGCCGACAATTCTCCGAACCAATCCACCGCCGCCCATCCGACCCCCAGCCCTCCCCCTCGCCCCCCCAACCCGTCTCCAAGGCGCCCTGTACCTGGTGCGGGGAGGACTTTGACGCGCCCGCCGACGATCCCTCCGCCCAGAAGGACGCCCTCAAGGAGCACATGGCCGCCGTCCACCCGCAGATCGCGAAGCGCGCCACCCGCGACGCCGCGGCCGACCCCCCCGCCGAGACCGACCGCGTCTCCACCGTCGCCGAAATCGAAGAGAACGACGCCGCCGATGTCGAAGACGAGCAGGACGATGACCTGAGCGACGCCCCCGTCGACGGCGCGGCCGACGCCGCCGAGACCACCGAGCCCACCAACCCCCCCGACGAGGACGAGGAACTCGAGCCCGAAGCCGAAGCGGACGGCGACGGCCACGACGTCGAGTCCGACCTCGCCCTCTCCAACCAGCTCCACGAGTTCTCCCGCCCCCACGACGCCGTCTCCTTGGACAAGCGCGTCCACAACCTGTGGACCCTCCACGACGCCCCCCTCTTCTCCCGCGATTACGACGAGACGGCCACCCACCTGAACCAGACCTGGGCCCACGTCTTCCTCGACCCCCTCGACCCCAAGCGCGGGAAGAAGCGCGACGGCTCCGACCTCCTCGACCGTCCCGATCCCTACCAGAAGCCCAAGGGGGCCCGCGGCGAATTCCTCGAGATCACCCAGGTGGAGGCCTTCCTGCGCCAGCTCCGCGATCCCGAGCTGCGCGCCTCCGACCAGCTCTACGCCATCACCGAGAATGTCGCCTACGCGCTCAAGGCCTGGCAGGACGAGTACCTCGCCATCGAGAAGCTGCAGAAGCTGGCCACCCGCCACAACGCGAAGCCCAGCAGCAACCCCCGCAAGACGGAGAAACCGCGCATCTTCGAGGACAAGAAGGAGGCGATGCTCTACAACTACAAGCACGACCCCAAAAAGGACAAGATCAGCCATCAGAACCCCTTCGTCCAGGGCGGCTTCAAACCGACCGTGGCCCAGGCCCGCAAGATGGCCGCCAAGGCCGGCCCCGACCACCCCAACCCCGACGGGTGGCCCACCGTCACCAAGTTCGGCGTCCCGCACGTCCCCAAATTCCAGAACCCCCCGCCCCGCGTGCCCCTCGTCCCCAAGGCCACGCGCAAGCGCAAGGCCGCCGAGCTCGAGGCCGCCCGCGCCCGCGAGACCGACCAGACCCCCGGCGGGACGCCCGCGCCCGCGGACACGGAACCCGAGTCCGTCCCGCCCAAGCGCACCACGCGCACCCGTCGGGCGGAGCCCGCCCCGGCCCCCAAACCGGCCCCCCGCGGCCGCGGCCGCGGCAAGGGCGCCAAGGCGGGCGCGCGCGGCGCCTCCGAAACGCCCCAGCCCGCCCCGCCCACGGCCCCGGCGCGGGCGTCCGGTCGCGCCCCCGGTCGGGAGGCCGCCGCGGCCCCGGCCGGCGCCGGCGCCGCGCAGACCCGACCCGGCCCCGCGACCGCGCTCGCGCCCCTCGAACCGGCGCCGCGCGGGGGGTCCGCCCCCACCGCGGCGGCGACCGGGGGTGGGACGACGGACCCGCTGGACCCGGCGGAGATCGCCCGGCGCGAGAAGATCGCCAACTCCAAGAACCCCAAGCGCACCGAGGCCATGCTGAACCACTGGGCCCGGTTCAACCGCGAAGGGCGGACGCGCAACCCCAAGCGGTCCAAAGCCCAGATCGAGGCCGACCGCGTGGCCGAAGCGGCGAAGCGGGCCGCGGAGCCCGACAAGCTCGGAGCCAAGAAGAAACCACCCGCCGAGAGTCCACCCTTTGCGGGCCCGCCCCTGCGCACCGACGCCGGGCTGGCTCCGGCCCCGGGGCCCCCGCCGCCGATGGCCGCGTCCGCGCCGCTGACCGCGGGCCTCCCGGGGCCTCCCCGCCTGGCCCCCCTGACCGCGCCCCGGGGAGGCCTGGGGACGGGGACCATGGCGCCCTACGGGCCCATTGACCCGCGGGCCATCGCGCCCTTCCCGCCGCCGCCGCGGGGGCCTCTGCACCAGCCGCCGCCCCAGCCCTACCATACCCCCTATCCTTATCTGCCGTATGGGGCGGCGGCGGGCATGCCTCCCGGGCCTCCGGGGCCACCGGGGCCTCCGGGGCCCCCGCGGCCGGCGTGATCTTTCTTTTCCCTTCCCTTGTTTTCCCTCTACCTTATCTTTTTAATTCTTTTCATCCCGTGTCTTATATTTCTTCTATCCTATTGTTTTATCCTTTTGATCTGAGGCTGGGTCAATGGTCTAGATGGCATCAATTTGACGCCATTGACCCCGGGGGCCAATGCCTCCGCGAGCTTCTCACCAGCCGCCGCGGCGGCTGGATTCTCCGGACCTACGATCTTGGGTTCCTTGTTACTGCATCTGGTCTTTGGCCTGTCTTGTTAATGTATACTACCGTCGGTCCTGAGGCACGTTGATTTCTGCTACTCTGGATCGGTTGCATTTGTCTGGATTAGCGTTTGGCCAGCGATGGCGCAGGTGGTCTGTTCTTGGATTGCGGGCTGTTATTCCCGTCCGCGCGGCATCCGGTGTTGTCTGGTATCGAATGATGGATGTTTTACTTGCGATGGATGTATGTATGGAATATATTGCTGAATTACTGTTTAATTTTCACTTCGTTCAGAAGATGGTAGGGTCTAACTGATCCCAGTAGTCAACACGTGACGTAGACCCACGTGATGTCCGGCAGGTGACCGCAGGTGACTTCGGCGGCGAGTTCCCGACGCGGTTGTCATTTGCCTCTTCATCCCATCCATCTCATCACTTCCCTCCCCCGATTCAGACCACCGCCATGGGAAAGAAGAGACGCGGACCCTCCCTGGAAGAGCTCCTCGCTCGACCGTGGTGCTACTACTGCGAACGCGACTTTGACGACCTGAAGATCCTCATCTCCCACCAGAAAGCGAAACACTTTAAATGCGAGCGATGCGGGCGGCGGCTCAACACAGCCGGAGGTATCTCCCCATTCTCCCCCATGCTACAAGGCGAAGCTGACTGGACAGGCCTCTCGGTCCACATGAGCCAGGTACACAAGGAGCAGCTGTCCTCCGTCGACAATGCGCTTCCTAACCGATCTAGTCTTGACGTGGAGATCTTCGGCATGGAAGGCGTCCCCGAGGATATCATCCAGGGCCACAACCAGCGCGTCGCGACCCAGTTCCAGCAGGCCGAGGCCGAGCGCCAGGCCGTCACGGGGAACCCGCCTGCGGGCCAGGGTGGCACCCCCGGCGGGGGCCAGCCGGCCAAGCGACCCAAGCTGGAGAACGTGTCGGATCTGAAGAAGCGGTTGGCGGAGCATAAGGCGAAGAAGGCGGAGGCTCTCGCGGGCGGGAGTAGTGGTGAGGTGACGCCTGTCGGGGCGGGACAGACGCAGAATGTTGGATTTGTATGTTTCTATTCTCATCTGGTTCGATTGGGTGCAAGCAGCTAACAGTTCAGACACCCCCCACCACGCAGCAATTCTCTTATCCCCAGCCGTACACAGGTGCCGCTGCGGGTTCTCCCTACCAATCCACGGCAAGTCCCGTTTACCAGAACTTCTTACCGGGCGGACCACCGCAGTACCCTTCTAGCACGCAGTACACGCCGCCGTCGACCTACTCGCCGCAGCCGTACACGGCGCCGACGCCGGGTCAGCCCATCGCATACACGCCGTCGCAACCGCCGTCGCAGACCAACACGCCCCCGCAGGCGGCGACCGGCCTGCCGCAGCGACCGCCCAGTCTGCCGAGTGCGTCGACGCTGCCCCAGCGGCCGGTGCTGGGCGCGCCGCCCGTCAACGCGTTCCAGATGCAGCAGATGCACATGGGGCAGGGCGGGCCCAACGGCGACGGCACGACCCCGTTCGCGACGTCGGTGGACGATTTGATTTCGGGGGCCGCGCGCGCAGCCGACCAGGCGGCTGCTCCGGCGGCGCCAGCAGCACCGTCGAAGGCGGAAACGACTGACGAAAAGACGAGCAAGAAAGACAAGTCGAAGCAGACGCGGCTGGTGTATGCTGATAACGAGACCAGTCCGGAGGAGAAGATGGCGCGACTGGCGCGGTATGCGTACGTTCCTCGGGAAGAGACTGTTCTGGCCGAGGTGCCTGCGGCTGTGACTGCTCCGAGTGCTAGCTAGTACGGTTGGACTGAATGCAGGTGCTGAAGCAGGTGATAGGGAAAAGCTAAGTCGATCTATGTCAAGCAGGGAGTCTTGTCACTGACGGCTGGTGGTAGTGATGTGGTTGATAGAGAGCATGATACTGTAAGTTCGGAGTAAGGTAGGGAATATCATCATTATTATTATCATCATGGTTATAATGTAGTCTACGGTTGAATCAAACCCCATCATTGATTATTCATAGACAAAGATACACAATACACAACCACCACCTAAACAGAGACAGAAAGGAAAGAAAAGAAAGAGATAAATCACCTCCGCGAAGCATTATAAACCGCCCCCCCAAAAACCACCCCCCCAACAAGCGCCAACCCCCCAAGACCGATCGGAACAACCTTCCTCGTCTTAATCGCCCTGGGAATCGAGCTCCCACCCAGCACGGCAGACGCTAACAAAGCCAACTCGTTCCCGTAGGGCTGATTGTGCTGGAGCCGGGTGTAGCTGTAGAGGTAGAGCGCGCCGATGGAGACGCCCGCTGCGATGGAGGGGACGGAGCCCGTGCGCGCGTAGCCGATTATGCCGCCGAGGGAGGTGAGGAGGGAGAGGGTGAGGGCTGTATTTCTTTCGGTGGTCTGTTTTTTGGATTTGGGTTGTTAGTTGGTGAGTTTGGTTTGGTGGTGTTGTTGTTGTTGGGGTGGGTTGGGTGGGTTGGAGGTTATGGGGATGGATTGGGGGGGGGGGGGGGAAGAGAGTGGAGAGGTGGTATGAAAATATGGAGGATGCACTAGTTGACGTACCATTTTGGTTGTTTGTCTTCAATTGTTGTTGGGTAGGTTGAGACTGCGTATTGAGTAGATGGTGATGATGATGTGAGTAGGAGTAGGTAGGTGGAGGTGGTGGTATGATGGAGAGAGAGAGAGAGCTATACCGAGGTAGACAACTAGTAATACTACATAGATGACTAAACATCATTCATAACTCTACTTCGTTATATTGACACTATACTATACTATACTATACTACTATAGCATATCAATCATCCTCACTATCCACCTCCCCCTCACTATCCCCATACTCAATCCTCCCCTCCTGCTCCTCCCCCCCAAACCCTACAGGCTCCACCGTCCAAAAAACAGGCACCGCAGAAACCCCCCCCACAAGCGCCAACAACCACCACGGCAAAATGACATACCCACAGCGCACACCATACGAGAACGCCGCCCCGATGGCAGCAGGCCCGACCGCCCTGCCCACGGCGCTCACACTGGTCGCCACGCCGTTCAGCGTGCCCAGCACGTCGGGCCGACTCGCGCTGTTGGTGAGCAGGATCGTCGTGCACGGGAAGCCGAAGATGGATGCGCCCAGCTTGGCCAGCATGAGCAGGAAGACGGTGGCGTGTCGGAGAGATGGCGGGACGAGCGCGGTGAAGGGCGTGAGGGCGTACAGCGCGGGGAAGACGCAGACGACGGTCCGGAGACAGGCGAGGGCCCCGTGGCGTTTGGCTGTGGGTGGGAAGATCAGGAATTGGATGAGCATGCCGATTGTGCCGATTAGGGTGTAGTAGATGCCGATTGTTTGGGCGTCTGCTTTATTTATTAGCATTTGCTATATGATATGTGCACAGTATGGATGTAAGGAGATAGATGGAGGGGAAAGGGACGCACCAACTCCAAACCCTCCCAGGAACTTCCACGGTAAGCGCACGTCGGGGTTCCCTTCGCGCTGCTGCACCTCTCTGTGGAGGAAGACCGGCAGCAGCGAGTCGAACGCCATCGTGTGCATCGACATGCATGCGTACGCGGCGAGGATGAGGTTCGACTGGGGGGTGAAGACCTCGCGCCAGGTGGGGGGGTTCGTGTCCGTGTGCCTTTCTCTGCTGTTACCCAGCAGGGGTTGTCGCTCTTCTTCTTCTTCATCCTCCTCCTCCTTGAGGGAGACTGATTTCCGCGAAGGAAACACACACAGACGAGTCAGCGCTCGCCCGAGGAGGAGGCCGTAATCGCGGTGATGTTTCCTGCTGGAGAGAGTTTCCTAGACCACCATTATCATCAGCATCATCCTTTCGCCATCCCATCTTTTGAAAAGAAGAAGAAACACACCTCCAGAAACAAAAACCCCGTCAATATCCCCACAACAAACAACCCCGCCGCCACCAAATTCGGCAACAAAAACGGAAACCTCTCCAGCATTCCCCCCGTCCCAAAAAAACCCGGATGCTTCTCCACCGGCCTGGCCAACGCGCCCCCAAACGCCGGCCCAAAGATACTCCCCACCGTCCACACAAGCGGCATCACGCTAAACGCCACAGGCTGCAGCTCCCGCTGGGGCACCATCTCCGCGACCATCGTCCTGATAATGCCCACGTTGCCGTTGAGCAGGCCGAGCAGGGCGCGCGAGACTACCAGCGCTGTGATCGTGCGCGACAGCCCGAATACCACTGACACGACCATCGTGCAGCTGAGGCCGAGGAGGATGATGGGTTTGCGCCCGATGTGGTCGGAGGCTGTGCCCCAGGGGACGGCCATGGCTGCTTGGCTGAGGGAGGTGGCCGCCGAGGTGATGCCGACCCATTTGGCGACTTGGTCGCGGGGGATGCCGACGTGTTCGATCATTTCGGGGAGGTAGGGGAGGACGGAGGTCAGGACGACGGGTTCGGCGAAGCGGCAGATGGAGAGGATGAGGAGTTGTTTTTTGGGGAGGGGGGGTCTTTCTCGTTCTCGCATTTTGTTTATATATATACTTCTCTCTGTGTGTGTTTATATATATGTATGTATGTATGTATGTGTGTAGTAGAATGTACAGGTTATATAAGTGTATAGATGAGGTGTAAAATTTGGAGTCATCGAGAGTCAGACAAGACTAAGTAAGACAAGACAAGTGGGACGGACCGCGCAGGCGCACGGGCTGTCAGCCTAGCTGTTAGTGCGATCGTCATCGGATTCGATTTGTAAACATTGATCTAGGTGGGGTTATATAGATCGATATGAACGAATGATTGTAGATACACATCTTTCATCCCTATCTTGAATATCCTGATTCCCAATCTGAACTGACTGAATTACTGCAGCAACGTGGTGGCCTCCCCAATCCTCTCCATAATGATCCTGCTCCATTTCTGTTCTGGTCAGCACAGACATACTAGAATAAATAAATGACGAGAAAAGAAGAAACTCACCTCCGCATTCACCAAATCCCCCCCCTCCAAACTCTCCACCAGCCCAGGATACGTCGCCCCCGAATATCCCGTCCACAGTCCCGGCGCAAACACCACATGCTTGAACCAGCTGCGTCCGTCCAGTCCCGCCGCGTACAGAAACTGCCGCTCCAGCGCCTTGTACTGATCGTTGACCCGTCGGATCAGGAAGAACAGCCGCACCTTCTTCCACCACAGGTACCACGGCAGGTCCTCGTCCAGCCGCTCCGTCAGGCTCGTCGCGTAGCTGTCAAACTGCACCGCCACGTCCTGGAACTGCGCGATCGTCCGGTCCAGCGGCCCAAAGTCGAACTTCTCCGACGGCGGCAGCTTCCCCGCGGCCGGCTTGATGCGGTCCAGATACGCCGCGAGGCCCCGGCCGTAGTCGCTGGCGCTGAAGGACAGCACGGGCGTCTCGATCAGCTGCGCGGCGGAGAGCGCCCAGAGCTGCGCGCACGCCGTGTGGTACTTCCAACCGGCGTCGCCGAATCGGTCCATCCACGCGAAGCTGTCGTAGTTCGAGTGGTAGTGGTAGACGGCGTCGTGCGGCCCCCGCGTGAATGCCATGTCGTAGCTCGGGATCCCGGCGAAGTCCTGGAACGCCGTGAAGTCGCTGCCGCTGCCCATCGTGCCGATCTGCCCGTCCCACACGTCGCGCACGGTCTGTCCGGCGACGGTCTGGTTCGGCGACGGCACCAGGCCCGTGGCTTCGTGGATCACGCCGTTCAGCAGCGGGCTGGCCGCCGGGGAGAACTTCGTCCCGGAGGTGGCCACGTCCACGTTCAGGTAGGCGACCGTCGCCCGGGACAGCCACGGCAGGTGTTCCTCCACCCACTCGGTCGACCCCAGCAGCCCGTACTCCTCGCCGTCCCAGCTGGCGAACACGATCGTGCGCAGCGGCTGCCAGCCCGCTTTCAGCGCCTCGCCGAAGCTGCGGATGACTTCGTTCATCGCCGCCGATCCGCTGTTCGGGTCGCCCGCCCCGCCGGCGATCCACGAGTCGCGGTGGTTGCCCAGGATGACCACCTCGTCGGGGATGGTGCCCTTGACGGTGCCGATGACGTTCCACAGCGGCGTGATCACGTACTCCTGCTCGTTGTACAGGTTGATCACCACGTCGTCCGGCGTCGGTCCGATGTTATACTCCACCCCCTTGCTCCCCAGCTTACCTCCCTGCCAGTACTGGTTGAAGTCGGAGGCCTTGGGCCCGTGCCCGTTCAGCGCTCTCAGGAACGGCACCGCCTCGGCGTACGAGATGGGCAGCGACGGGATCGACGGGATGGCGTCTTGCGGATCCTGCCGGTCGCACCCGGGCTTCGACGGGTAGCCGGGGGTGGTTGGATCGCCGGGCGACGTGCCTGTCCCCCACGGTTAGAAGACCATTTACCACCGGACAAAATCCAAACTTACTCAGGAACTGGGTACTCCCCCGCTGGACCGCGCTGGGATTCCGCGCCGGCCCATCCGGATAAGCCTCGTAGCCATTCTCCTCGATAATCTCCCCGTCCTCCTGCGGATCACTGTACAAGATGACCCCGACCATGCCGAGCTCCTGCGCCCGCTTCACCTTCAACCCCCGGAAGATGCGCCCATACTTGCAGATCGCGATCTTCCCCGCCAGACTCACATTGGCGTCAACGAGGTCCTGGTAGTCCGCGAAGGTGCCAAAGTTCGCGTACACGAACGGCGCCGTGACGTTGCCATTAGCAGAGTATCCGTGGAAGGTCGGCACACGGTCGGGCAGCCCACTCGTGCCGTCCTCCTCCAGGACGTCTTCTTCCAGCGACGCCTCGAAGGTCACCTCGGCGTCCTCCAGCAGGGCAAGCCGATGGTCCTTGAGATAGTTGAGGTAGACGTCATACGCGACGATCTCCGTGTCCGCGACGCCAAACTCCCGCCAGCGGTCCTGCGTCCAGATCGCCTGGCTCAGGTTCTGGCCCGTCAGGTGCGGCCCCGCGGTGTAGTACTCGCTCCAGTCGCGCGCGCGCGCAGGCGACGGCGTGTGCAGCAGGATGGACTGCAGGTCTTGGTAGGCGAGGCCGTTGCCGTGGGGCCAGGCTGGGTGCGGGTAGGGATGCGCCCAGGGCAGGTAGGAGAAGATAGAGCCGTGCTCGCGGGGGAGGATGGCTGAGGGGATCAGGAATAAGACTAGGGATCCTAGGAGAAGCAGCCCCAATGAGAAGCTGCAGGTGCGTCGGAGGCGATGGTGTGGATAGCGGTGGCGTGGAGGTGCGACGTTGACGTACAACAGCGGCGTGGACTCGGAGGGCGCCATGATTTTCTCCCTCATTTCTGGGGACATTTTTCTTTTCTTTCTTTCTTTCTTTCTAGATTACCGGATTGGGGAAATTTCCATCCATTGCAGGGAGAACGGATGGATGAAGATGGGAGAGTGACGGTGAAGGCGAAGGAAGGATTTAAACCGGCGGACTCCGCACGGATAAGCCGGGGAGACTACGTAACGAGCGGTCGTTAGGCTCCCCGCTCGTTTATCTTATCGGAGTGGATCCACTCGCATTGACTATAGATCGAGAATCGTCATTCATAAGGCGCCCACAGGTATCACGTACTCCGCTATTGTGTATATACAGATAAATATGACCGAAGAGATTAAACAAAGCCCATCAATGTAAAAGAGAAAAGATGCCGACGATAGCTCACTCCACCCCCCCATGGTCCTGCTCCTCAGGAATCGGCACCGTGTCGTTCAGTTCAAAGTTCACCTTCTCGCCAATCTCGATACTCTCGCGGATAATCACTCGGGCAGCATCGTCGTCGACGCCCATGTCTTCCTTGACCAGTCGCATCGCGAGCTCCGGAACGAGAACGGCCTGCGCGTAGGGCACGACGCCGGCTTTCTTGACGATGTGGTCGTCGGCGGCGAGGCGTCGCAATTTGCGAGAGAAACGGGTAGTCACTGCTTGTAGCCTGTAGACGTTAGCACCGATCAAAGAGAGGGAGAGAGGGGGGAAGAGGGAGAGGGAACCACATTTTGGCAGCACCACGGGTCCCATAATACCCGCAGGACATATTCTCCAACCCACTCCCATCCAACGTCAGACGGAAATTCTTCGCCTGACCCGATTTCAGCTCACTCTCCAACAAACCCCGGTAGTAAGAAGTGCTGTCAGGCGCCAGGAGGCGCTCGAGATCAGCGAAATGCCCCTCCAGGCGTTGATCAAATCCATCCCAGTCGATAGTCGGATACCGCTTCGCCGTCCACTCCTTCTCGACAGTGTCGCTCTGGTGCGATTCGCAGAACCGTTTCTGGTCCCGGATGCGCTGTCGCGGCTGCTCGAGGAAGGTCAGCAGGCGGCCCGGATCGACTGGCTGCTTGCACATCGGGCAGACCGACTCCTCCGGTCGTAGTGCCTTTGTCGTGGATGGCTGCGTTGCAGCTGTCGTGTCGGCCTCCATATCTCCCCACTGCGACAACTCGTTCAAGAAATCCGACGACGCTGAGCTCAGCGGCGTGCTTAGCGGAGAGTCTTCTTCATCATCATCAAAGACAGGAGGCTCGCGAGCCGACGACGCAGCGAAGGATGAGCTGGACGTCGAGTCGACCGGGAAGGTCGGAGGGTGCTTGAACTCGACGGCCCGTTTCGGCGGCGAACTCGGAATGTCCATAGGAACTTTGAACGAAGGCCCCTTCTTCTTCTTCTTCTCCTCCTTATCCTCCTTGCCGGTGGGTTTCGGGGAAACCTCCCCATTCGAAGGCGACTCCGACTCCCGCGACAGAAAGCTCGACGTGCGCGGCCCCCAATCCGCCCGGCGATTACGGTTCGACCCGTACCCCACACTCCTGCGCTTCTTCTGGCTATGCTGCGAAAAGATCATCTCCTCGTCGTCGTCGTTGTTCTCATTCGGCGCATCGTACGCCATCTGTCTGGATGTTCTCTTGCGACTGGACCCGGGAGACTTCGTGGACTTCGTCTCCGACCGGTCTGTTGTTCCCCGCCTCGTGGCCGCCAGCTTCTCCTCCAGGGTCGGCCCCGTCGGCTGTTGCTGCCGCTGCCGCTTCCATCCCCCGTCGGATTCTATCCCCGCGCTGGCATCGCTCGCGATCTCCTCGTCGTCCGTGGAACTCTGGGGCTCCTCGTCTGTGGCGGGCTCTTCCCGTTTGGGGGGTTGTTTTTTGAAGGTCGAGAGCAGGTGGTCGCCTGCGTAGTTTCTCGTCGTTAGATACGTCCGCGAGTGGCTGCTGTTGAGACCTTGTCGGGTTATTCTGGTCATGGTGGTAAGGATGATGGTGAAAGTGGGAGTTGTCGGTAGTGTTCGAAAGGTTGGATGTTTCGTGTCTCGTGTCAAACAAAGAAATCAGCGTCGGAA
Organism: Aspergillus neotritici; assembly: GCA_023619815.1. NCBI lineage: Eukaryota > Fungi > Ascomycota > Eurotiomycetes > Eurotiales > Aspergillaceae > Aspergillus > Aspergillus neotritici. The sequence continues at coordinate 570,451 of JALZYL010000011.1, forward strand.
ATGGACCCCTGCTGAACAAATCAAGTGCTTCGGCTTCCCCTCAGTATAACCGGTTAATGCTCACGCGGGTTCGAGTAACCACGGTAGAGTGTTCGAAAAGACTGGAACTCAATCTTGGACAGGACAGGACATGGAACGTAGAACAGACAAGGGAAGATAAGAAACAAGGTTGCAGGAACTGTTCGTTGCCAGCTCCTGTCTGGGAAATAGATTGGATTGATAATCAAATGCAGGACATAGATAATAGATCTGACCGACTCATCGACGATCCGACATGGTGTTGCTTCGAGCGAAAGTCAAGAGAGAGAGAGGAGAGATTGACGCGTGTTGGTGTGACTGACACGCTCGGCCGCCTTCTCCACTCGAGCTCATTGACCGACCCACTACCTCATTCCTACAGAGTTCTTGGTATTCTCATGTCTATCAGTATTACTAGGTGTAAACTCGATAATCTTCTCCTTCTACCAACTATATACCAATCACTTCCATCAAAGCAACACTAATAAAAAATAATGCAGAAAATGCAAAAGAAAATTATGTATAAAATTAAACCAAAGATCAGGTGTATGTTCATTAAACCATCAAGAGAACTGACCAGGCCAGCGAAGACCCACAAAACCAAGACCATGCAGTACTTCTCCATGGATATAAAATATAAGGATATAGAAATGAAGCGTTCTTCCAACAGCAGATCCAAAATCTCATGGACATTGGCGTTGTCCGGTTCCAGCATTGGCTGGAAAGGCTAATTCCAAAAAAAAAAAAAAGAGAAAGAGAAAGAAAAATGTAGAAATAAAGAAGAAGAAAAAGAAAGAAAACAAAACATTAATCTATGCAGACTCCGACAGCAGTGCAAAAAATGCAAGAGACATCAATAGCATGCTGACTGAAAATCTACCAGAGTTCGTGGGTCGCGTCACTCGAAACTCATTTGGATCTCCCCCTCCTCGCCGGATCCGAACTCATGATCGGCCCACGCGTTGGGCTCCAAAGCCATGGCCCCGACGGCGCTGGCTCCAATTGCAGCACCGCCGAAGGTGCTGGCGCCGACAGGCATCGTGGCGGAAGACCGGAGCTCGGGCCGAGTAGGCTCGGGCTCTGGTTTGCTGGGCTCAAACGACGTGTGAGAACGCGGCGGTGGGGACGCCTCGTGAAAAGACGTGTCGAAGGTCAACTCGACTTCCTCTTCATGTGGCTGGGCCTTGGGTGGAACATCGGGCTTCTGGGTGGAGGTTTCAGGGACAGATGCGGGCGTGGACGGCGTGGCCTCGGCCTTCTTAGGACTCTTGTCATCCGCTGGGGACGATGTCGTGGCAGGCGAACTGGACGGGTTCAAGTCCAGCTTCATCGGAGGAAGCGTCGACTCCAGCTGTTTGACTTCGATAGCCTCGGATTCCAGCTCGGCCCGGATCGCATCGATATCGAACAGCACCGATCCAGCCGGGTTTTCACTCGACGTGCGAGAAGAAATGGAGTTGTTGCGTTCCACATCGTACGTCTCCCACCCCTTCTTCTGCGCCAATTTGCCCCGTTTGAACAGACCGAATCGCTTCTTCTCCGGCTTGGCCTCCGCCTCCTTGCGCGCCTCGTCGATCTCCCGGATCAGCTCCCTCTGCCGCTCGGCATGGCTGTCGGGGTCGGGATCCTCGATTTCGGCAAACTCCTCACTCAGCACTTCCCATCCGACTTCCTTCATCAGGCGCGGCATGGCCGTTCGATAATCCATGTGTCCATTGACCAGCTTGGTGACATCGAAATTCTCTAGACCGGGAATCCCCTCCACCGCAGCGAGACCGGCGACACGCATGATCCCACCACTAGTGGCACGGAAGAGGTACCCCAGAATCCAATCGTTCGAGGCAAACCCATTGACGAACCGGCCGGAGACCACCCCGCGGGCTTTGAGATACTCGTCTCGGCTGGCAACGATCGGCGACCCAAAGAGATACACGTTCTGAATCAGCCCGTTGGCCCCTTTGTCGGCGAGCTCCTTGAGACAGGAGAAGATGACGCGTGAACCGATGGAATACCCGACCAATGTGACGGGCCGCTTCCCGAGGTTATGGTCCATCAACGAGTCGGCGAGAATAAGGCCAGCTGCGTTGGCTCGTGCGAGCGACACGTTCCACGGGTTGTCGATAAGGTACGCGAGCTTGGTGAGAACCAGGGGCAACTGCAGCGACGCCATGAGCGCCACCAGGACCGTGTTGCCGAGAACCTGTTGCAGTCCATTGACGAGAGCCTGGTCGTAAGACGGTTAGCTTCGAGAACACAGACATGTATCTACTATGTTGATGAACCATACCTCCGTAGCGAGGATGTTGATCGTTGCACCCATGCTTTGAAGCATCTCGGGTTCCCACAAAACCGAGTAGATATCGCCCATGATGGGATCCACCGTACTGAACGGTAGCCGAACGTCATCGACCTTGCCCGTCATCCATCCCGCCACGGTGACGATCAGATTCACCCGCTTGTTGTTGTGGAGAGGCCGATATTCAAAGGTCTGCACCGCGCCGGTCCGTCGGTTGGACGCCTTGAGCCCAATGCTACTGCCCGCCAGGGTGGCACTGGACGCGATCAAGGCGGTACCACCAACCCCTCCCAGGAAGGTACTGGTCCCTGTGATCCCGACGGTGGTCAACCCGGCGGCGAGGCCAGCGCCAATGACCGGGGCCAGCAATCCAGCGGAAAGGCCAATCACCAACCCACCGCCGACAGTGGCCAACCCCATAGCCACGTACTTCCGCGTCTTGCCCTTCTTCCTCCGTTGCTCCATATGCTCCGACTCGTCCCAGGTCTCCTTCTCCGCCGACTCCTGCATTTCCAAGGCATCGACGACGCGTTTTTCAAACCGGCAAATCTGCAACCACGACACCTCCATGGAGCTGCCCACCCGCTCCAGTAAAGTCCGCGACCGGGCATCGTACTCTGCGTCGGCGATGAGGACGAGGAAGAGGTCACACAGCACGGTCCACCGCAGGTCGATATCGATCCGGGATGACGTTGGCATTTGCGACGGAGTCCGTACTTCTGGAAGATCCTCCCCTTCGTGGGTTTCATACGGCGGGGGGGATTCCGATCGGGAGGATCGCGGGATTTCGGTCGAAATGCTGCTTCGCTGGTTGACCGACGAGGTGGATTTCTTGGGGCTGTCGGCGCGCTCCTCGGCGAGGGGATTCTTGACACGGGCATTCTGCATAAGCGGAGGCACCAAATCCGCGGGCTGCACGCCGTGTTCGGCCAACTGCTCGATCATGATCTGCTCGGCAGAATCGATATCCATGTGGGAATAGACCCGGGCCATCATTGCCTGGCCCCATTTCCGCATTGCGTCGATAGCTTTCTGCCTCGTCTTCCGAGTGCCCCTTGTCGACGGGATCTTTTCCATGTCTGACACCATCTGGTGGATCGACAATCTCGTCACGCCGACATAGGCGATCCTCTGGCCCTCGGTCAGGAGGTCCTTGGTGGCCTGCAATTGACTGACGGTATCGCGTAGCTCTTCATCCTCCACGCCCGCGCCGGTCGCGTCGGCTGCTTTGAAGAGATAGCTTGTGTCCTCGTCCATGCTGGTCGCCGACTGGGCATCTTCGTCCAGCTGCACCCGAGTATACCCTTTCCCGGCACCCCCGAGACCGGCGTAGACGGCTTCCTGTTCCTCTTCATCATTAGCGCCACGGACCACTAGCCGCCCATAGTCATCGTAAACGTCGAACTCGTCCACGGCTTTCATGTCCTTCCAGCCACCATCGTCGAGTTCCGCCTCATCATCGTCGCTTTCCTGTTTGGGGGCATTATGGAGCCGTTGATGCGACCATTCAGACGGTTGGAGGGACGTCGTTTTCTTTCCCGCGGCATGCGACTGCGTCGGAACATCGGATCCCTGTAGGCTTGGCCTCTCCGTGTACGGCGGCGGCGGGTCATCCTTGCAATCTGGACACGGGCTCTTGGATACGCCATTCTGTTGCGGATCTTTAGGCGTTTCTGGGGCTTTTTCCTGCGGAGACTCCCCTTCATGCGCTGGAGAGTCACCAGTCGGGACTTGTCGGTCATCGGCGGTCGGTGCACCCTTTCCAGCCCCCTCATCTGTTGTCTCTCGTAGTTTTTCCGACGTCACATCCTCCACCGGTGCTTGACTCCTTCTCTTGGATCGCTCCTCCACGGTCTCCTGGACGTCGTGGAATTCCTCCTGGCTCCCCGAGGATTCAGTCGGAGAGCGAACGGGCCTTGAGGCGGGCCGCAGAGGAAGCCCAAAGTCATCCAACAGCTGCTCCTGGACCGACGACTGTGTATTGTGTCCATCCTGGCCCGCGTGTGACTTTTCTCCCGACGCCCCCTCCACGACCGGCCCGGCATTCTCTTTGAGATTGGCATCGCCACCCTGGGCCGTGCGGCCGTCCGCAGACGCAGCCGCCGCCGAGGTGCGGGGGCTGTCCGGGGTATGGGATGCCGACGGCTGTAAATGATCGGCAGGGGCGTCGACAGGGTGGTCAACGGGGGCACTCGGGACGGAAGTCATTATTCATGGGGGGTTTGAAGGGGGGAGGAGGGAGGCGGTCGTTCTTGTCGGACTGTCGAAATTCGAACCGTTGCGCTCGCGCTCGACGGAGGTCCGTTGTTGCTGCTGCTGCTGCTGCTGCTGCTGCTCTGCTCAGTTTGCACCGGATGCCCCCATCCGCGCGCAGAGACGATCGATCGCCACAACCAGGTTGATTCTTGCCCGAGTGTTAGAGGAATCTTATTAAACATTGATCACCGTATTCTCCTTACCACCGGACAGTCACCCGAAACGCACGGTCCTCGGGAGATTTATTTTCGACGGGGACAACCACCGACGTTTGTCTCAGGATCGGGAGGGGAAGGGGTGATCGATCAAGTGGTGGTGGCTTGCGGGAGTGGAGACTTTCCCGAGAGATGCAGCCACCGTCGCACGGCAGTCGGGGGTGGATGAGGTTGAAACGTGTAGGAAGGGGTAGGAGGGGAAGAGAGAGCAGCGAGACGATGATAGGGATGTTTATTTGTCGACATGGACGAGTCCGGGGGGGAACAGTGGGAAAGCAGCCTCCTGCAACCGGGAGGAAGAGAGTTGCCTGAGAAGTCTGGGGTACCGAATGCGGCAACAGGTGGACTAGTCGGTGGTAGTGGGGATAAGTATAAAGGGATCATCGTGACCGACTAACCATCCAACTCGTCGTCACAACGAGGGAACAGTCGGTAATTCTTGACAGCGAATTTTTTATCGAAGGTGGTGGGAAGTCTGAGGTGGAATAGATCCATTGTTGATGCCCGCGTTGAAGACCAGGAGGGTCAAAGCAGATAAGATGCTGGTAAATACCGTGTGATACCGCCTTGGATGGATCTGACGACGCCTCTGGTGTCTGTCTGTACTGCACGAGTTCGTCAATACGATCTGGGAGCGAACCACATCCACTGGACTCAACAACCAGATAGAAGGATTCCAGGGAGGCCGGAATATAAGCACATTCCCCATGCAGCGAGATCGACGCGTGTGAGACGAAGCCAAGACTGGCCATACGAACGACATACATGGGATCCATGAACTGACTTACATTCTTCGCACGGCCAGATCGGGAGAGATTCTCAATGCAGCTGTCATGATTGATCGAGATGATCTCGGAAAGAATAATATTGGCATCTGTTAGGAGAGATACTTCGGACTATGCGACACGACTTGATGAATACTGGAATTCTATATATTGTATATATTTATATCGATCTATGTGTTTTATCATCCTCATTTTTACCCTCTTTTATTACCTTTTTTTGATGTTTAATTACTAAACTATTTCTGCTTCCATAATTTCAATATGCCTGTTAATCATAACAGTAAGTAGGAAAGTAAGTAATAGGCAAGTGACTAGGTAAGTATATAGTATCAAAACATCGGACTTTACAAACCCCCCGACCTCCGATCCCAACATCCACACACACACACACACATTATCTATACCACATCTACCGGCTAAAAGCCATTCACGGCACTATTACCTCCCTATAAACAGCCGGGTCGGTGCGCGTCCACTTTACCCGTGGCTGGGTACTACCTAGGTACCTAGAGGGATTAGGGCTAGTGTCTGGTCTTCTTTTTGTCTGCAGTGCTGGATTTTCTGCTCTGTCTCTCCCGTCTTTATTCATTCTAGATAATAGATTCCTGGGCTTTTGTCGTGCATCCTGCGGTTGTGGGGTTTTTTTTTTTATATTATTCTTTTTCTCTTTTCTTCTGTTCTTTCTTTTTTTCCCCCTTTGCTATATTTTGTCTTTCATCGTTGATAGCCTTGTTTGTGGGCGTGTTGAGGGGATCGGTCTCGGTCGTCTGTCTACTCATGGTGGACAATTCAAGGAGTTTCTTCCATGTTATGGTCATGTCAATTCGTGGTCATTACACTGCTCGAGCAGATACTATATGAAAATTGTTTATATACAGGATTTGGTACACAGGCCATGCCATCATCATAGTCAGGCCTTCGCTCGCCCTTTCATCGGGGACGGACGGATCCCCCACCCTCCCCCCGGTTATATAACAGGCAAGCAGGGCACTCCATACACGCGATCGTGCGGCATCCACCCGTCGAATTCCATGCCTACTCGAGGCGGTCCAGGCGGCGGTCCGTTGGGGGTCTCCTCCAGGGGAGACCGCGGCGCATGCTCGTACACGAATTGAGGAGGAGGGACCATCTGGGGTGGGTATTCTGCAAACGGCTCCGCGTGTACGAAGGGAGGGGGGTCGCCCTGCTCGGGCGACCACATTGGGCTCATGACGGGGGCCCCGTACGGTCCGCCAACGGCCGGGAAGCTCGGGTGTTGCGGGGGTTCGGTGTTCAGGACCAGGGACTCGCTGGAGTGGGACGGGTGGGACGTGGTGAACCCCACTGAGGTCTGGATGTGGAGGGCGGGAGGAGGAGTCGAGGCGCTGACGCTGACTTGCGGAACGGGGTTCAGCTCGCCCTGCGAGTGTCGCCGTTGGAACTCTTCGTACCAGTCGCAGGCCTTGACGGCAACGGCGCCCTGCCACCGGCTCGGGACCCGGTACTGGCCGCCGCAGCTGGCGTCGGTGAGCTTCCGCATCATGGCGTCCAGGTAGGCTTCGATGTTCACGGACTGCGGCGTGACGAACTCTCCCAGCGAGCCGGTTCGCACTTGGAAGTATATCTTCAGGAGAGACATGAGCGCAAGCCCCACTTGGGTATACACCAGGTTGGGGAGCTTTTGCAGAACAGCCGTGTCGCAGCCGAGGAAGTAGTCGAGCATCTCCTGGGCCGCACTCATCCATTTGAAGGTGAAGTCCACCCGAAGTGCACTTAGAGGACGGCTCGACGCCTGTCCACTGGCCTCTAATGGTGGAAGCATATCATACGGCCCGTCCATTGCACTGGGATCCCGGAAGCCCTCCCCCGCGGCGATTTCATATACGGCAAGTCTGGTATAGTGGTATTCGAAGGTCACGGGAACTATGATGGGATGGCATCAGTTATCGCTGCCTGGGGCATCTTTCACGAAACAGGGGGCTTACTTGACATCAACTCCGCCGGGCCCTCGTTCTTCCAGACTTGCATCCGATGGTCGAACCATCGCAGCACAGCCTGAATGCGCGTCTCCGCCAGCGGGGTCGTGGTGCTGGCATTGTCGAGGCCAAAAGAGGCCATCGATTCGTCCACGATCTTCTGGAGCTCGAACCACCGGGCCGTCTGTCGGTCTGCCGCGTTCGGCGAGCATTCGAGATAGTTGACATACTCGCCCGTCCAGTCGTCAAAAGGAAGGATACTGGGACAGCGCATTTTCATGGCGACCCTGCTTGGAATTAGCAACGTTGTCTCCTTCATGTTTGAGAGTCGGGTTCTCACCTGGATGTCAGGTGGTAACACCCCACCATCGCCCGTGCTTGCTCGGCTATGTGTTCATTGAATCCGCGTTTGTTCGACTTGCCGCCCTTCTTACTGTCGGACCTGATCCGGTGTCGCGAGGTCAACCCGATCTCCAGGGCCATGGTGGATGCGACGTGGGTATATTGGCAATGCTGCAGTTTGAGCGGGGAATCGGGTGGGTAGTAGAAGATGGTCATCACCAACAAGGCCTGGATCAGCTCCAGCGACTTCTCGCCATTGATGAAGAATCGCTCGGCATACAGGTGGACCATCTCACGGTTGAGAATAGCAGCCAGTCCGGCGTCCACGGCAAGAGCCGCGGCCGCGATCACGGACAGGAACAAAATGGGCTTGCTGTGGCGGAGTTGGGCCGCTGTAGTGTCGGGCGGACACAAGATCATCCCAGCGCATGCCGAGAGCTCCGTGCTAAATAGCGTTACCAGTTGGTTGGCATCTTCCAGTGATATGATGCCCCGGTCAATCACATCTTCCCTCACGGGGATCTCCGCGGAGTGTTCCGTCAAAGCATAATCGAAACTCGCGGGGGAGATGGATCGACTGTCCAGAGTGCTCCGACGCAGGGGGGTTAGCACTCCAGGGGAGAGGTTCATTGGTCGTAACGAGTCCGATATGTTGCTGGGGTCATTGGGGTTCGTTGATACGAGCTCCCTTCCGCGGGCTCCAAAATCACCTTCGATCGATTCCGCTTCTTCACTGTCGTCGCTGGCCGTGCTCGTCTCGTCTGTGTGTAGGCGGCCCTTGAGAAGTGAGCGCATCTGTCGCATTTCCCTCTCCAACTGAGCCACCCGCGAGTCGGTCCTCTTCCGCGGTCGTCGCCTCTGCGGCGCCACGAAGATACATGTCCTCTTGGCCTTTGCACACCGCTGGCACTGGTCGGGAACCTTGGGATCAGGAAAGCAGCGGACCTTCAAACTTCGACAGGATTCGCACGATCTGTTCAACTGTGGCGGGCCGGAGAGGGGTTGGACCACGTCGGCGTCTTCCGAACCCATGATGGTTGTGGATGTCATCGTGTTTAGTGCTGTCCACCCTGGTACCTCCTAGCCGTTGTGTCACGGATGTACCGAAATGTAGTTGGGAGATGCTTTCTTCCCCGTCCGAAAAGACAAGAATTCAGAGGGGAACAGAGGTGCAGAAAGACAAGATGGATCTGGTCGCGTATCTACTCCACATTCAAGCAGAGAGGATTCTAGGATTCCGGGAAAGGAAGAGGAATTTCGGGTCAAGTGAGGGTGGAGGACGGAGGATAAAAGAATCAGGACCGCGACGGGCAAACAGGAAATGTTCGATGTGATCCTATCGCTGGAAGGCAGATACGATGGATCAGGAGCAGTATTATAGTCACGCCGGGAGGATGGCCAGGGAATGAGAACACGGCTCAATGATGGTGGGCAGATTAGATGGTGGGCAGATCTTCGCCGTTGGGGGCCAATTGTGAAGAGAAAAAAACGGCTCCATGGCCGGAAGACAACTCCGTACGACCATGTCAACTAGTATTCCGACCGGGCAAAGGCCTCCCTCCGTCTCCCTGTCCAAATAACATTGCATAACCCAATGTGCTGGGGCCAGGAAAGGTCGACACTAGGATACCCAGTTACTAGTCGACTGCATCGTCGACCCTGGCGTGGGGTCGGCCCCATCAGGTGAAGGATTGAGCGACCAGAATCAATGGAATGAAAGAGGTATATTGCTGCTATGGATCAACCAATGGTCGGGATAATGATCCTCGATCATTATGGTCCTTCTCCTCATTTGGGGTTTTTTTTTTTTAATCATTTAGTTTTCAATTATTATTATTTGACCTGTGTTTTCGACCGGGTCACAAACGGTCGAGACGGCCGCTCAGCTGCCCACCATTATCGTGGCTGGAGATGTCAAGGGAGCTGACCAGTGGGGAATGGAGTCCGACTAAGTCTTAGAGCAGCCCACCCCTTCAGCTTGACCAGACTTGGTAATTGGTACAAGTCGGGGAGAAGGTCAGTGAAGAATCGCTAAACTTGATTGAGAGATCCCGGCTACCATGTGGACGGCATAACCCCCTTAAGACGGATTTCATGATCGGCCCGGAGACCCTGGCCACCAGGGGGGTGGTTTCAGAAGCCTGATGGGATATGCTATAGAGAGGAACGAGAGAAGGGGGAGACGCAGACAGACGGAGAAACACGCCGTGATAGCCGAGAGACAGAGGGGGAGAGAGACATTGAAACACACGCCCGGCGTGCGCTTTGACGCCCCGGGCGTCTGCGGCTTCAACGCGCGGCGTTTGGGGGCGGTCTTAAGGAGAGGGCATGGTTGACGTACTCCCATTGTGGGAAGAAAAGCAACACAAGAAGAGCGCGCGGCAGGGAGAAGCAAGAAAGAAACCTGAAGGTACCAGGGAACCTCCCAAACCTGGCGAATCACCGAGATCCGTTGGACGGTTCCCCGCAACACTAATCTGGATCAGTGACAGGGTCCATAATCTTCGACCAACACGCTTGTCACGGCGAGCTGAAGTGGTGGTGCCCTAGGATGGTGGAATCCGCCCAGGATTGCCTCATGGGGCAGACTTTGAATCTCTCCACTCTGGTTGCCCACTATCACCATGATGATCTTGCCATATCTTGAGTTTGGGCCGGATTGGACTCCCCTGTTCTGCACATCGTTCCAGTCGATACCTTCCCCCTTGGGATCAGCTTCATGCCAGACAGTACCTGGTCCAATGCTTTGACCATGTCGGCACTGGAAGTCGGCTTCCCAGGATTGTACACCTCCAGTATCTCCCACTAGATTTGTCCCAAAACAATTGGTTAGTGTGGAGTAGGACACGTTGATCCAGAGGGGCTAACTCCAAGGCCCCCAAACTGGAGTTCTCGGACAATGTCACCAAAATGATAAGGACATGGATTAGAAAATAATAATAATAATAATAATAATAATAATAACAGTAAAATCTCATATGAAAAAGATAATAAAGATGCAAGACAGAGTGGCTATGCCAGTACCTAGTTCTTGTTCTGCACGGATACCCTTAGCAGATGAAATTTTCGTTAGGCGGGACGGAAGAGGGAGGAAAAAGGAGAAGATAAAGAATCGACAAAACATACATATCCAGATACTGACAGGATGCCAGGTCAGGTGAGGTTCAGTTGTTCCTGCGGTGTCTTCCCCACAAAATCCAATATCAATAGTCCAAATAGTCATGCCTCAACTGAAGCCTAATAATGACAAAGCCCATAGAGTTCTACCTAGTGTCTACTATCGACTGGTCAGTATCGAGATGGGCGAGATATCCATATTGCGGTCCATAGCGCTAGTGGATGTCAATGCACTTGATCATACCTTTCGTGATTACCCACTGACCGAACCATGGAACTTGATCGAGCCAGGATCATGGATGTGATCTCCGCACTTCGCTAACGAAAATTGATAGGGGAGTTTTGAACAACATCAACCCCATCGAGCACTGCCATGAGGCAATCCACAGGTTGACGGCCGGCTAGCCATTCGCCCCAGTCGGACACGTCAATCACTCTGAAATGAGATGGCGAGCACGCAGGAACGCACATGACACGCCTTTTTGGCCTCCACTCTCCTGATATCGAGGTAATGGGCCATGCATGGCAGGCCTCGCAGTCGAACGCGAAAGGATACTGGACAGGACAGATGGTGTCCTTACCTGATTTGAGATAAAAAACGCCTTATGAAATTAAGTCAGTTGATGGAAGAGATGGATGCGCGATGGATTGTCACTTGTGCCCCCCGAGATTCAACGGCGCCATGGCAGTGCACAAGGCGGGCCGGGGCACCGTAACCTTCCTTTACAGACATCGCCTTCACGAGCCAACCCGTCCACTGTAGGTGGCCCCTGTGGCGGAGTTCTACCACACCCGAATTTCGAATTGGCCCACCAGGACAGTGGTTTGTGTGTGCAGTATCTTCCTCCCGCGATATAGCCACTTCCCGAAGGATTTAGCACCCAAGACACTGCTCTGCCTTGCCGAACAGGAGAACCATTTGGTGGGATAGATTCAAATAGCCTAGTGCCAAGTCCAGGGCGCAGCTCGATCCATCCGTCAAGTTCGTTCTTCAGGGCTTAACCGGTACAGTCATCACTTTATCAAAATCGCCAAGGACCTGGTCCATTCCATCCAAGAGGGGCTGAGGACCCCCTTTCTTGCTACTAGTGCCAGATGCAGCCTAGTACTCCGGAGTACGGAATGCCTCTGGCGCCTTTTGTGCTAATTCAGAGAGGACGTCTCTATTGCGTGACTGAAAATGCCCATGCCCTGTAGTCCCATGTGCACATGCTGGAGTTGAGTAGAATTGCCGTTTAGGCTGCTGTATTAATCTGAACCATCTTGCAAAGGCATCCCTCACCCGGGAGGGATGGAGTCGAGCCGCCCAGAACTGTGCCGTGGCCGTGACACGTGATAAACATGCCAACATCGGGAAAGGACGGATGAAGTGACTAGTTCAGGGGTGACGGCGTGGGTAGTTGCCCTTCCAATATTAAGCATCTTTGGACCACAGGGTTCGGGGATGTATGTATACGGCGGGGCTCAACCATCGTTACCGAGTACCTCCCTAGGTCAGAACTTGCTCCGAAGCCAACGGAACATCGTGAGGTGCCTCAGGCTGCCCAGTCCCGCACTTGTCTAACGGACCGACGTCGACATCTTATACCGTAATTATACGGTTTCGGCACATCCCGAGTCCAGTGGAATTTACCTTCCTGACCCTTGGAGATTACTAGGTATCAAGTAAGATAGACACGTGCCAGTGACTCATACCTGAGTCACCACGACCCTCAGCCACCGCTGCAACTCGGGCCAACGTAGCACCACTAGCAGGGAAGGTGCAGCAAGGAGCGGTTTCAGCTTCAGTCTCTGATGGCGATGCACGGCGATAAGGTGGATGTTTTAATTATGGGCTCTGAAGATGATGACATCATGCTGGATGGGAGCCTTTATACTGCGGGAAGGAGTTCCACAACCTGGTAAAGTAGACTTGCTTCTCTCTCTTGATTCCCAAGGGACACAAAGAATAACTGAGAGTCTAGATGCAACGACCAATGTGTATCTGGATGGATCGTTCTGCTTCAACCACTTTGGAAGTGGAGAGGGTTGAGGTGAACCCTGGAAATTGAAAGTCAAAATCGACGAGATCGATCGTTGATTAGTAAGGTGTCACTGACACAATGCTGAGTCATTATCAATCGGCAGAATCCACCAATGGAAACGTCTCCCATGCGCCTCCACTCAGTATGAGTCGAACTGTAAAGACAATGAAGTGGCTCTGACCGTGTAAGCTGTCTGACACCCTTCATCATCGCTTCAGGAAAAACTCTGTCGTGCCTTATATTTACCTGCTGACGGACCCTGACCTGCTGGACCGTGTAAGTAGGGCATGGAATACCGCACATTGTCATGTCATTTCTATCTCCCGAGTTCCCATTCCCTCATGTCCCCACCGATCCTCCGACCCAGTCGGGGTCGCCCCCGACAAGCACTGGAGATGCAGCCAAGTCATCCCAGGAACCGCTAGGTCTCCGCAGCTGCATCACTTGCCGGCGTCGTAAGGTCCGTTGCAATAAGCGATGTCCGTGCTCGAATTGCATCAAGGCGGGGATTGAGTGCATCTTTCCACCGCCTGGGAGGGCCCCCCGCAAGTCGAAGCGCCCCGTCGACGCGGAGCTACTGTCCCGGTTGAGACGGCTGGAAGGAGTCATTGAACACTTGAACGAAAAGAATATTATCTCGCATGAACGGTCAAAACCTCCCTCACCACAGCAATCACACGTGGCGAGCCACTCGTCGAGCGAATGTCCCGCAAATACAGAGTCATCGGGAGACCCTGAAGTGTGTCCGTTCCTCGATCCAAACAAGCCGGCGCCACCACGGAACCTGAATCACGAATTCGGAAGACTGGTGATCGATGAAGGTCGGAGTCGCTATGTGAGCAATCGGCTTTGGACCAGTCTTGGGGACGAGGTCAGCTTGTTTCTCTCCCATCCCTACCCCGCTCTCGCATGGGAAAACGCGTGCCGTTTGGTTGCTCCTTCTGATACCTAGCTTTATTCCAGATCGAGGAATTACAGGACATTCTAGACCCCCCGTCGTCGGACGAAGAAGATACACCATCCCCTGAGTCTGCCTCGGGACCGTTAGCTAACCATGACGGCTTTTTGTTTGGTTACTACTCCCTTGCGCATTCTCTTCGCAGCTTCTACCCTCCGCGACCAAGCTTCCCGGCGTTGTGGGACATTTACGTGGAGAATGTTGCGCCCCTCATACAAGTTGTGCATAAACCCACCGCCAGGCAACTTTTCATGAATGCCGCCCAGCAGCCCGAGAGTTTAGACAGGGACCACGAGGCGTTGTTCCTGGCGCTAGTTTTGGTGAGCATCGTCAGTATGTCACCGGAGCAATGCATGTCAACTCTGGGCAAAGAGCGCGATCTCCTGGTGAGTCGCTATCGGTTCGCAGTGGAACAGGCTCTGTCCAGAGCGGACTTTTTGAACACCCAGAGCTTGGTCTTGTTGCAAGCAGCGGTGATTTTCTTGATCGGTGTGCGCCGAGAGGACGACACGCGGTTTGTTTGGTCAGTGACCGCACTTGTTCTCCGCGTTGCCCAGGGTCTGGGAATCCATCGCGACGGGACAAACTTTGGGTTAAAACCCTTTGAAACGGAAATGCGGAGGCGGCTGTGGTGGCACATTTGCATGCTAGATATTCGATCAGCTGAAGACCATGGAACCAACGCCCAGATTCACGAGAGAATGTATGACACTCAGCTCCCTTTGAATATCAACGACGATGACATCACTCCTGAGATGGAGGAGCCACCCAAAGAGCGCGAGGGCTTTACCGACATGACCTTTTGCCTCATCCGCGGTGATATCACCGTCGCCCTGAGGCGGGTGAGCAACTCGTGCCCGAACACCACATTTTCGTCCAACAATATGCAATTGTCCCCGAGCATGTGCGCCAAACTCATCCACGCGACAAACCAGCGCATCGAGGCCAAATATCTCAAGTACTGTGATACTAGCGTCCCGATCCAGTGGGTCTGTGCGACGGTCGCCCGGCTGATTTTGACCAAGCTGTGGCTGGTCATCCATCACCCCATGACGCGGCCAGATCGGGGAGCCAACCTGAACACCGCGTGTCGGGAAAGTTTATTCAAAACGTCGGTTGAGGTGGCCGAGTTTGCCAGCTTGTTGACCACCGACAAGAAGACGCAGAAATGGGGCTGGATGTTTACGACGAACATGCAATGGCATGCGATGGCTTTCATCCTGTCGGAGCTCTGTGTACGGCCTGCGGGACCGCTGACCGACCGCGCATGGTTCGCAGTCAGCACACTATATGAAGACTGGGTGCGGACGCCGAAGTCGAGGAGGGGCATGCTCTGGCGACCCCTCTCGCGGCTGATGAAGCGAGCAGCCGCTGCGCGAGCCAAGCAGCACGACCAAATGCAGAGTCAGTTTGATACGAACCTTATTGCGTCGAACGCCGGTCTTCTTCCTGTCGGCGCTACACTACCCCCGATAGCGCCTCCAATCTTGCCGCGCTTCCCGGAAACCCAGTACCAACCATCGACTCTCCCAGAAGGAGCGCAAGGGAGCTCATCTACCGGGGGTTTGGAAGTCCCAGACCTCCAAGGTGGGGCGTTCTGTACGATCGATCAACTGTTTCCGGATGTTGACCTCCTGACCCCCGTCAATCCCCAAGAACCACCTCTCAGCCAACCACCATCGACTGGTGCGGAGGCACTACCTCCCGTACCGGATCTCCCTCTCGATCCGATGGAATTCCCGCAGAACGGCCCTCCTGCGCAACTGGACTGGGATGAGTGGGACCAAGTGATGCGCGAATTCCAGATGGACATGCAAGAGGCGCAGACCGGAAACCCCGTTGGCAACCTGACGAGCAATGTCTCGGACTGGTATGCGCTGTAAGGGTACCAGATTACCAACTGACACTTCTCACTGATTTTGGGCTTTTGCCTTCCACGACTGGGATGTCTTCTCCTACAAAAGTCCATTGTTGATTATGACTCCCGCATGTGTTATGACTCCTTCTCCCCTCTGCCCTCTACCTTTGGGCTATTGCACGGAAATCTCCTCTCCGCTCGGGTCGACCAGTTAACCCGTTATGAGTTATGATGTACGATATGGCGATGTTGTAATGGCTGGCGACAGATCGGCTAGCTGGTTGATACCCCGTTTGATCCACATGATCACTGTAGTATAGTTTATATATACCCCAAAAATAACAAAACAGTATAATACTATAACCAACAGTAGGTCCCAATCGAACATAATAATAGTATACAGAACGTCCTTCGCGCGCAGACCGCGCCATGCTCGGAGTAGATACGAGGTCACGTGCACCCGCACTACGTAACCAGCCAAGCATCCCCAACTGTACACAGTAGCTTCATCGCCCATCTACTTCCTTATCAGCCCTCTCCAACCAAATAATCCACTCCCCGCCCGTCCACAGACCGGAACGCCCACAGACCAGCCAATTCCCCAGAGACGTAGGAATTGAATCACTCGCTAAGAAAATACGAGAAAAGATACAACATCATGCCCGCGAAACGCTCCGCCGCGGCAGCCTCCCCGGCCGCATCGTCACCATCAACAACAGCAACGACACCAACGACGACGACAGCAGGAGCACCAACGCCCAAACTCTCCTCCGGCCCCAAAACTCTCACCACCAATTCCTCGGTCTTCGAGATCGCGCAGCATGTCTGGCAGCAGTACCTGACGTCCACGCCGCAGCGCACGAAAATGCTAGATGCGTTCATGGGGTTCCTGGCTTTGATCGGGGCGGTGCAGTTCTTGTATTGTGTTCTTGCGGGGAATTACGTATGTCCATTCATTCCTTCCTACCTATATATTCATTTTCTACACCGGTGTCGTGTCGTTTGCCAGGGCGCAGGAGAAATATTTATATCACATGCTAACCATAATATCGAATGGATAGCCCTTCAACGCCTTCCTGAGCGGCTTCTCCGCCTCCGTCGGCCAGTTCGTCCTCACTGCCAGCTTGCGCATGCAGACCGCCAACGGGGGCTCCGGGTCCGGAGTCGCGTCGAGTGGGAAAACGGCCGGGAAGGGGAAGAACGGAGGCAAGTTTATGAATGAGAGTGGGGAGGAGGGCATTTCGCATGAACGGTTGGTTTCCCTCTTCCTTTTCCTGGCTAGGGGATTTATAATTCTGGATTATTAGAGGGTGATAGGAACTGACTGACTGACTCTTGGATAGGGCCTTTGCGGATTTTGTCTTCGGGAGCTTGATCTTGCACTTTTTCTGCATTAACTTTATTAACTGAGTACACTTCCCTTGCTTTTTGTTTGCCCCTCCTGTGGATGTGGGTGTGTCTGTGTGTGTATGGGTGTGTGTCTTGGATCCCTGCTCTGGGGGTTAGGGACGGATGGATGGCCTGGTTGGGTTTGGTTCTACCATTATACCTCCTAGCTGGATCGTCGGGCTACGGATAGTTTCGTCTTGTGCGGAAGTCTTGTGCGGAATTGAATGTCCTCCATTTGATTTATACGCTATTTGTATACCAGTTTTAAAGCGAATATCTGTCTATCTGTCTATCTATGTACTTACCTATGTATTCATCAGTAGGCTTCGTGGGATTCGCAGAGGCTGACTTCTGTTAGGCGATATTCTGTCTAGACAACCTTTGCGGGCTATGCCTCTATAATGTGGAAATAGGGGATGAAAACGCGTCCGAAAGGATGAAATTGATGATATTCAGAACTATGGAAAGGTTGCTTGATGGTTGAAATTACCAAGTGGAAAAACAATGGGAAAAGTGTTGATATTGATTGTCTCTCCGCCCCTTTGTGGTCACGTGATCACGATGTTCTTTATATAGTCCTTCTACCAGTATGTAGATAGTTATTCTTTCTATTATTCTTCTAATTATTAAGATAGATTTATATTATTAAATTTTATTATTTTCTTTAGCTTTATATTCTCTCTAATTAGATAATATTTCTATAGATTATAAATCTGGATTAACTAGATTTTAAAGTTAAGAAAATTAGCTCTTATTATATAATAATTGGTAGCTACATGCAGGAAAAGGAGGGAGAAGAAGCTTGTTCTGCCAGCGGAGATGACTAATAATATCTTATTTATTAAACCGGGAGCAGCCACGTGACCTAGATAGTTATATTACTCTAATAATATAATATATCTTCTCTCTTCTCTTTTCTTTTAAAATATAAATCATCATGGATAAAATATAGTTAATTAATATATTAATATAATATAAGAGATAAGATATATCAGATAAAAGTATTACTATAAGATAAGAATTAAATATAATAATATAAGTCTTAAAAAATAGAATATAGTAATATAGATTATAAATAAGAATTATCTCTTATATAAGTCTTAAAGATAATAATATAAAGTAAGTAATTATTTTAATATAAGATAAAATATAATTATAGTATAATAGAATAATAATATGTAAGAAGTAAAATAATTATATCTTATTTAGTTTTAATTATAATAATATTCTTTAACTTCTAATATACTACTAATAAGATATAATCTAAATTTTATTTTTTAATAGATTTATTAATTAATATATTCAGGAGATTTAATATAATAAAGTTTTTCTTAATTACTTTTAACTAAGATTAAGTATTTATAAAAAAAAAAATTATCTAGTAAGAAATATAATAATACTATTACTAGATTAGTATATAGATACTATGCTAGTATATTTTATAAGTATCTTATTATATTTACTAGTCAGACTAGATACTTTTCTAGAATATATATTAATAAGAGTTATTATATCTATAATCTAGCTAGTATTAAGATATTAGATATTATAAAATAATACTTAATTATCTTATATTTACTTTTTTCTTTAACTAGTACTAGTTTTATAACTTTTAATACTTATATATAATATTAATTTATAATCTAATATTATAAGATTATTAGATTTTATAAGACTAGTATTCTTTTTAAAAGATTTTATAATTTATTAAGTTAATTAGAAGTTCTATTATTATTAGACTAGTCTTTAAATTAGCACTTTTTTATTTAATTAGTCTTAATCTTCTTAATCTTTTCTAACTTATTCTAGTATTTTTTAACTTTCTTATATTTCTAGTAAAGCTTCTTTATCTTTTACTTAATTAAATTATATAATATTATAATAGTCTTCTCTAGATTAGTAATATATATAAAGCTTATAATTAACTTATTATATTATTATTAAAAGAAATATATCATGTCTTTACTAAAGTCTAAGATACTAATATTTTAAATAATATATTATTTATCTTTATTATTATTATTCTTCTTATATAACTAGTTATCAAGTTCTTGAATATTTATATTAGTCAGACTTATATTTATAAAAATAGATAATTCTTTTCTTAGTAACTTTTAATTATATTAACCTCTTAAGTTCTATAAGTCTATTTTTAAGTTAATATTACTAGTATATAGATATTCTTAACTACTAATTAATTTATATATATTATTATTAGTATATCTAGTATATATCTTAGCTAGTTTAGATATAATCTATATAAAATTAATAGATAATAATTCTTAATCTTAATAATTTTCCCTGATTTCTTAGTAATTTTATAATATAAAGTAATAATCTTAGATTATAATATCACTGATATATAACTAATTTATTTATATTATTAATAGATTTCTGACTAGATATAAGAAAAATATAATATTATTCTAATATATAAGAAAATAGGGGTTCCTAATTCTTCTTATTATAAAATAAAAGATAGAAATAGTATATTCTTTATATAATTAATCTAGTAGATAACTAGAGTAAACTAAATAATAAAAAATATTATCTTTTATATCTTAGCTATCTTAGTAACCTGTTAATTTTTTTTAATTAATTTTATATTAGACTAATTATTCTTAATTAGTTTCTTATTAAGCTTTCTTATTTATTTAATCTATAATCTTATATTATTAAGATTTTTTTTAATTAATAACTTATAAAGCAGGTCTCCTAGTATATAATAAATCTTAATAAAATTAATTTTCTAGCTAGATAATAATATAAAATAATCTAAGTTATACTAAAGATTATCTTATAAGATCTTCTTAAAAAAAAAAGAAGAAGATATAATAATAATAAAGAAATATATAAGAAAGTAGATAAAAATTTTATATAAAAAAATAAGATAAGTTATAGTAATATATATTAATAATAACTATATAAATAATAATAGATTATCTAAATAGGCTACTCTAGTATAAATATTACTAATAATTAGAATTTCTAATTATATAAATTAAAATATATTATATTATACTCTGTTACTAAGTTCTTTATATTATTAAGTAACTAGTATAGATATTACTTATTCTAGATATTATTATAGTTCTTTTACTTAACTAAATATTATATTTCTAATATAGAACTAGTCTTAATACTCTTTTTTAATTAATTTCTTAATTTCTTTATTATTATATACTAAGTTATTAGCTTCTTAATTTTATATAACTTAAATTTCTTATTCTCTAGTATACTTATATTTACTAGCTCTTATTACTCCTGCTTATAATTAAAAGAATCTAATATATCTAGATATTACTTTAGATAAATCACTAAAATAATTAGATAAAGTTTCTAGTCTATTAGAAAATCTAGTTTATAGACTAACTTCTCTACTTTTTTTAATATTATAAAGAGACTTATATACTAATTTCTAATTTTATATAATAGAATAATATCTATAATATAATTCTTATAAAGCTTAATTAATATTTTTTATTCTAGAATAAAGATTATTAGCTAATATTACTTATTATATATATTCTTTATAACTATTTATATAAACTTAAGTATGTCCTCTACTATTATATAAATTTAGAATTCTTATTTTAATTACTTTAATACTAAGATTATATTTAGTAGAAAGTATAGATAAATATTATATATTAATTTATATAATAAATATCTTATCAAGATATAAAGTAATAAGTTATAGATTACTTAGAATATTAGTAATAATAATAACTAATTAACTAAATTTAGTAGTAAGATTAGATTATATTATAATTATATCTTAATAATTTAATTAGTAATTCTTAATTAATTATCTAACTAGCTATGAAATATTATAATA